>CM062819.1:532924976-533658352 GCA_031772625.1 Pinus tabuliformis
TTCTCCAAATTACTTTTGCCAGATTATTTGGCTGAGGATTGCTAGTTCGACTTTCTAAATATTGTACACAGATTATTGTTGCTGCATAATAATGAAATAAACCCTCATTTGCTACACCAGTTTTCCCTTTAGGGGTTTTCCAGGGACTATTAGTCCAAAAATATTGTGTTAATTTTTATGTGTGTTCATCTATTTCTCAATTCCGGATTTTATTTTCCACAACGTATTTTATGGTGAAGATTGCAATTGTGAATTATTCATTAATTGCCATAAACAGTTAAATTGCTAAGAGAGGCATAATGTAGTGTCAACAACAGCGTAGATGCAGAGTGGTTCAACGACAGGGCTAACAGATGAATCCAAGTATACGTAGTAGGTTGGTGGACAATGACAGGTTGTTGCAAAATTCAGACACTAGTAGCGTGGTCCAGCTACAAGAGAACACCTTCCTTGCTAAGGAGTGTTAGATTTTGGTAGCATCGGACAGGTGTTCTAGTCTCGATTTGTGTCTAAGAGACTGAGGAGCACGAGATGTCCAAAACTTAGAAAATATTTCGCGAGATAAACTTGCGAAACACCTTAATTTAATTAATTGATCAATAATTAAAAAATACCTAAGTCTAACTTAGGAAAATTTATTAATTAATGGAATTAATTAAGGAAGATCGAGAATGCTCTAGAGACTCACACGGATCGAGTCTAAGATGATCTTAGTCGTTGATGAGGATCTAATCATGGCCGTTGAAGCTCCAACGAGAGATTATAAGAGCATGTCGATGGGATGGAGATAGATACAGTTGTGGGAGCAAGAGCAAGGCAGATCAAGCTACCCAGTGCGAAGAGATTTGGCGAGGGAAGAGTTCAGGCCAGAGGGAGAGCATCAAAGAGAGGGAGCAACAAAGAGAATTATGGAGGAGTTTCCTAGCAGTTTTCTATGAAAATTCCTGATTCTAACACGTCAGAAATCCCTACTGCAATTATTGGTTTACAATATCCTACTTGTTCTTTACATTAACAAGTTATCTAATTGCATTAATATCGAAGTAAACACTATTACAACCTTCACAAATATACAGAGTATGCACTGAAATAAACAGGGACAATAACACAAGGGACACCGTTATTTTTGGACAATCGTCCCCGGAAAAACCCAATTCAGGAAAACTGGTGCAGCATATAGAGGGTTTGTATTATTAAGCAGATTTTGTGAATACAACTAGGGTGCCAAAAATGGCTCACCCAACATAGAATATTCTCGACAATAGTACCTCTATCCGGAGTCAGATATTCTGGCAAATCAATAATCAGATGATCAAACCGCACAGTGACTCCCACTGTTCCCCATGTTGGACAACGAAAGCTGCTCCAAGTACTACTCTGGAACTGCATCACTCCTCCAGGGGCTGTGTCACCCTCTCCCGGCTCAGAATTTGTTGTTCTACTCCCAGTCTGCCCCACAGAGTCTCCCTAGCGCTGCTTTTGAGGCCCAACGTCAGCCTCTACGGCTTCTGCGTCTCATTGCATCAACCCTCTGTGTCCTCTGCTTTAGCTTTACGGTCTTTGCGTCCTCTGCGCCAGCTTTATGGCCTTTGCGTCAGCGCTTCTAAGGCCCGCGCTGTCTCTCCCGGCACTGTGTTGCCTCTTTGCTATGTATTCTTCAGCCTCAGATGAAACTCCCTTGCTGAACCACCCCTCACTGCAACTCTGATCACTAACTCGATTTCCTGAACAAACCTTGCCCTAGAAAAATCGAATTCTTTGATCGCTTGGTGTATCTCCAACTGACCCTAAAGCCTCCTCTTATACTTTTCTTGTGGACGAATCAATAGTCGACATTAAGTCCCTAATCAATGGCTAAGATTAGAACTAGCTTGATCCTTGTCACTTAGAACTTTCTCACCCATATTTTATTAATACACATTAATATTTTTATTTTCCTAAGTTTAAACTTAGGGACCCATTAAAAGTATTAATTATTTTAATAACTCCTCATTCGGGTGGAACTTCTCCAAACGATTTCTGGGTCTTGGAGATCTCATGTGCCTTAGCCTCTCCACCAATTTTCAAGGCTAGATCACATCTGATGCTACCCAAAATCAACACTCCCTCTTTGCGAGGAATGTGCTCTAGCAATGCTTCATCATAGAAGCATCACACTGATCCTCTGCATCGGTCCTCTGTGTTGATGCTTGGCCTGCTGCCCCACATCCACTACACTGTTGCGTCCTGTACTGCTGCCCATGACACTGCCACTGCCACTGCAACATTTGTATTGCAGCTTCCTCTCAACATGTTGCCTTATGCTGCTCATAGCACTGCCACTGCTAGTTGTTGCATTGCACCTCAGTTACCGAGAAGTAAGTAACTGACTTCACCCAAACTCTGACATCTTGGTCAATCTAGAAGCCTCGTGATGCTAAAGCTACCTCTGCTGCTATCTTGTGCTCCCTCTGTTACCACTGCACTGCTGCAAACACGTCTGTGCCTCTCGCACTGCTGCAACCTTCACTGCGTTGTGTCAAATTTCTGCACTTTAGCATTGCCTTGCCGCTACATCAAACCTTGCTCCACCCGACTCCTGTCATCATGCTACTGTCTTTAAGGGCTCCCGTAGCTGGATGTGATCCAAGAGTTTAGGCACCTCAAGGATCCTGCCCCACTTTTGTAGTCCTCTCGACTACAACTCCAAGTCTCCCCACCTCTTCTCTAGAGGCACATGAGCACTCATGGCACAATCGTCATCATCCTGGACATCCTTCTCAGCCTTTGTTGGAGCAGCCTTGGAGTCAGAAGCTTCTCCATTGCCTTTCTTCCTAGGGCACTGAGAGACGTAATGTCTCAACTCCACACAGTTGAAGCACTTGACCTTGGAGATGTCTTTCTTCTTCCTCTTCTGTAGCCCCTGCTGTCTCGCTGATGTGAGCGTTGGATCCTCCTCCTCCTCCTTGATTCAAACTCCCTTACCACTACTCCATGCCTTGGTCAATCTCATGAGCTCTACCTGTCGAAGAGCTGCCCATATCTCCTCCCAAATGGGGAGAGTTTCTTTGCCCAAAATGCTTTGAACAAATGTCTCCGACTCCTCGGAGACTGCATTCAGGGCAGTCCTGACCATGAACTCTGGATCCAGTGTAGACCCCACGGAAGTAAGCTGATCGCGAATCCCTTGCAACCTGAGAAGGAAGGGATATATATCCTCTCCTTTCTGCATCTGATACTGTCTCAGCTGATTTTCTAATAACATCTTCTATTGCACGGAAGAGCCTTGATACAAGGTGGTCAGGGTCTCTTACATCTCCCTTGTTGTGTTCTTCTCAGCAATGTTTGGTACTGCATGATCTTTGACCCCATCTAGGATCATGCATTTGGCCTTAGCCTGGGCCTCCTCATATTTCTTCAATGGATCAACATTGACCGGTTCAATAACAACCTTCAAGGCAAAGTTGTTGATGCGAGTTTGTTTAGGATTGCCAGGATCTTGGCCTTCCAGATGACAAAATTGGATCCTCCGTCTAATCTGTCCTGATCCCTCAACCCATGCATTGCCATCTCTGCTCCTCTTCTCTAGACTCCCTCTGAGTACTGGTTCCCCTCTCGGAAATCCTCTAGCCAACCATTGAATCACTCCTCTCCAATCCTCCTTTGCCGCTCCAACTTGGATCTAGATTTCTTGGGTAGAAATCTGTCGAGGTAGTGTTTCCCTCTACCTTGGCTCAGTGTCCTTGGACATTGTTCTGCACCGACAGAAACAACGTCCCACCAGCTGCACAAATAAAAATTCTGCATAACTCCCTTAGCCCTGACAACTCGAAGAATCTGAGCCTTTCAGGCTCTGCGCAATCTCTGCGTGGGCTAAATCTGCTCCTCCCGGCCAACTGCGTCAATCCTTCCTGGCTCAAAAGGATGACATGGCTCTGCGTGAGCCTGATCTGCCCTCCTCTGCCTCTGCGTTGGCCCTGATGGCTGACACAACTACTGTGTGGGCTCCTCCCAGCTACTGCGTCTTCCTCTCCCGGCTCAGAATGTTGACATAGGCACTGTGTGAGCCTCTGCATCACACTCTTTGCACTGCGTCACTCCTTCTCTTGCCTCTTCAGCTTTGGAACAACGCTGTCTCTCGGGATAGTTGCTTCTCTGCTGCAAATTCTCAAATTTCTCGGCTGGTGTCTTCAGTTGCGTATGATTTGCAATCGCTTTGATACCAGGTGAAAATTCTTGAATCTAACACATCAGAAACCCCTACTGCAATTACTAGCTTACAATCTCCTATTTGTTCTTTACATTAACAAGTTATTCAATTACATAAATATTGAAGTAAACACTATTAAAACCTTCACAAATATACAAATTATGCACTGAAATAAACAGAGACAATAACACAAGGGACACTGTTATTTTTGGACAATCGTCCCCGGAAAAACCCAATTCGGGAAAATCGGTGCAACATATAGAGGGTTTGTATGATTAAGCAGATTTCAGTAATACAACTAGGGTGCCAGAAATGGCTCAACCAACAGAGAATATCCTCGGCAGTAGTACCTCTATCCGGAGAAAGATATTTCGACAAATCAGCAATCAGATGATCAAACCCCATAGTGACTCTAGTTGTTCCCTATGCTGGACAGCGAAAGCTGCTCCAAGCACTACTCTGGAACTGCATCACTCCTCCAGGAGCTAAGTCACCCTCTCTGAGCTCAAAATCTGTTGATCTGTTCCCAGTTTACCCAATAGAATCTCCCTAGCACTGCCTCTGAGGCCCAGCGTCAGCCTCTGCGGCCCAACGTCAGCCTCTGCGGCTTTTGCGTCCTCTGCGTCAGCTTTACGACCTCTATGTCAGCCCTTTTAGGGTCTGCGCTGTCTCTCTCGGCACTGCGTTGCCTCTCTGCTATGTATTCTTCAGGCTCGGATGAAAATCCCTTGCTGAACTTCCCCTCACTACAACTCTGATCACTAACTCTATTTCCTCAGCAAACTCGCCCCAGAAAGATCGAATTCTTTGATCACTTGGTGTATCTCCAACTAACCCTCAAGCCTCCTCTTATACTTTTCTTGTTGATGAATCAACGACTGAGATTAATACCCTAATCAACGACTAAGATTAGAACTAGCTTGATCCTTGTCACTTAGAACTTTCTCACCCATATTTTATTAATACACATTAATATTTTTATTTTCCTAAGTTCAGACTTAGGGACCCATTAAAAATATTAATTATTTTAATAACTCCTCACCTGGGTGGAATTTCTCCAAACGATTTCTGGGACTTGGAGATCTCATGTGCCTTAGCCTCTCCACCAATTTTCAAGGCTAGAGCACATCCGATGCTACCCAAAATCAACATTTTCTAGTGCTGAAGAGGTAGGAAAAGGGAGGCTGAAATCTTTTGCAGAGAAAGCCGTCTAGGTTGTGTGAGTTAGCTAGGCCATTTGAGCGAATTGCTGGGAAGGGTTTGTTGTAGTTTCCAGAGGCTGGAAAGATAATCTAGAAGTCAAAGAGATTTTTTTCCGCTGGCAGGAGGAGGCTAGACAACCTAGTTTGAGGCTGAAAGTGAAATGGTAGAGTAGCTCTATATTGTTTCACTTTCAATTGATAAGAGGAAAATAAGCAAGCACAAACATGAATTCTTACACTCTTATTTTTGGTCATCTTGACCCTAGAAACACCCACAAGGGGAAAACCACTTCTTCTAGGAGGATTTTTTATTTGCTTCTTAGAGCAATTTTATACAACAAAACTACAACAAGAGATTATTTTATCTCTTCCCTTTTTGAAACTTTTCTGAGGTCCTCTTCATACTGAAATTTTTGGGTTGATATATTCCTTCACACACAGTCCTATCCTTCCAGTGAAAAACTTCGGCCTCTAGGCTGCTCCTTCAGCATGGAGAATAAAACCACATTGGTTGTCATAGGTTCCATAATAACTTGGCCTTATACACCACACATACACAGGTCTATTGATAGATATTTACCTCTTTGAATTTTGAGCTAAACCATACCCTGAACAACAACAAAGGGCTGACGGGTTTCATCTCCAAACAAACCCAAGATTCTCACTGAGTTTGACCTGAGAATCTCACTAGCAGTCACAAAACCATGAACAATCAAACAGGGATGAAGTTCGAGCAGCTAGTTCCCTTGCAGAAGCTGAGAAGTAACTCGACCTGTGAGCTACAAATGACAGTGCCTCCCTCCACATCCTTTGAGCTCTCTTGAAGACTTAAACTCGGCCCTAAGAAGAAGTTCTAATTGTTGTAGGTGACGGCTCTTTGATCTCTGTCATAGAAGTTCCATGCTCTCCTCCTTCCTCGTTTCTACGCTCTCCTCTTTCCTTTGAGAAGAATAATGAATTAGAAAAACTCTTTTCCTTTCCTTTTGTCTTTTCATAAAGGAAGGAAACCTAAACCTAGGGATCGAGGGCGGAGATTAAACCTCATCCTATGAGACCAATGGTTAAGATCAAGTCCCCACTTGACCCCTTTTAGTACCATGGTCACTTTTTCTCTCAGAAAATGACTTTTAAAATATAAAAGTCAGTTTAATAACATGAAGTGAACTTAGTGCTTTACACATAAAGTCACTTTAATACACACGTGACTTTAATAATTTAAGGTACACAACTCATAAAAATTACTTTAGCTCCATGACATTAATAAAACACGTAATGTCCCTAAACAAAAGGATGATTAATGTGACCTCTAGGCCAAATGATAAATTCCTAGGAAACACATCCTTGGTACCATTTTTCTCAATAAGAACAATGCACAAAACCCTTCAAAAGATGCGCCAAAACGCTTCCACAGAAAGTTGCTTCAACTGGCTTTACTTCACTTCTTGTTGGTTCATGCGGTATGAAATTCAGACCTACTCCTTCACTCTCCTAAGCACAAAACCGAATGCTTGAGTCAAGTGGTTAGAAATGCTCCTTCTAATGCCTATTTATAATGCATTTGGATGATGGGTTAGTGCCAACTTGTCCACTCGTTGGGCTCACTGGTGCAATTGGTAGAATGTATAGTGAGTATTCAAAAATTAATTTCTCCTCAACCTTGGGGAGTTAGAAGGCGTGCCATATATAATTGGAAAGGTCCCGAAATAAGCTTTCCAACCATGTATCCTATGCTCCCATTTGAGCTAGGTAAATGGAATAAAAATGCCTTGAAAGATAAGGTATCCAAATGGGGATTGCTTTTACTTTGGTTGGGTCATCTTGACAAAATATTTCACATCTCCTCATTCCTATGGAATTAGAGGGAGTGCCATATACCATTGGAAAGGTCTTGGAATATGTTATTTGACTATGTAATTTCTTCATTCACTTGGACAACCTTTGACATCAATAACAACTATTTTCAACAACAACCATCATAATGCATAGGGTGTTGCAATAATTTGTCCATGATACCTCACGTTACATCTCATATTGTATGATGTTCCATATCATGATTTTCATCATATTGTTGGTGATTTGTGGCTTGTATCTAGGAGCGTTGGATTGACTTGGTGTGATATATATTCATGGAATCCCTCATCTTCATGGCATTGGATCATTTGATGGAGGTCTTGGCTTAGGGGAGTTTCTCTTCTCCTTGGTTGGGTGATTAGGCTTTCTAGTTTAGTGATCTTACATGTGCTTACGTTGTTGGTCACCCTGTCTATGCGCTTTTAAGATGGTTATGGAACATCCTATCTTATGATGATGCAATTTTCGTATATATGCTTATCTTGGATGTGCTACTTTCTTGTTCTTGGATGATGGTTCTAGCTGCCAAGGGTTTAGATGACAGTGGTGGGAGGAAGATATTTCATGATGTTGTTGGAGCTCTCTTGTGACTTTTGCCTGGTGATGTCATATTATTGTTGTTAGTAGGTGGGGTGTTTTACACAATGTTTTTAAAACCGGAACCGGTGACTGGACCGGTCCACCTAATGAAACGATTTTCCGACCAGAACCGGTCTAACCGGGACTGCTTTGGTCTAAACGAACCGGTTTTAAAAAAATACATTAAATAATTTATTTTTAATGAAACAAAACTATTTTTAAGATTTAAAACCATGATTCCAAGCCAATAGAGACAAAATATGCAAAGTTTGCTCATTTATATACCATGTAAAGGTGAATATATCAAAATGGCACCGAGTGCAATACATATCATCGACAAAATAGAAAAATACATAAGCAATGAGGCTCTAAATGGCCTATAAAGTCCAAAAACAATGCTGCAAGCTATGAGGCCATTGGCCTACTACAAGTCTACAATGTACACATGATCAATCATCAAGTTCATCACCACTACTAGCCACAAGATCATCATCAGGAGATACATAGACATCATCTGGTTTAGAGTCTGAGGATGCCCCAACCTGATCTGCAACCTCAGTATCAATGTCACCAATAACAATAGAAGTGGACCTAATGGAAGCACGAGTTTGTCGACATGCACGACTAGTGCCTTCCATTGGTTCTTTGCCTTTCCTTGATGCTGCTACTGATCCTGATTCTGATGCTGCCACATAATCTGCTTCATCCCTCGCTAAAGCCATGTCGATATCAAAATCAGCCTCAAACACAGGTTCTTCAGTCTCCTCCACCCATTCTGATGTTGGATCAATATTGTCCAACACAATGGGATCTAGATCAGGTGTTTTGCTCATCATTTGGTTCCTCCTCAGTCGAAGGTTGTATTGCACAAAAACAATATCGTTTAACCGTTTTTGTTCCAAACAGTTTCTCTTCTTCGTGTGTATGTGCTAAAAAAACAAACCAATTGCGCTCACAACCTGAAGCACTGCAAGTTTGACTGAGGACTCTAATTGCAAACCTTTGCAATTGAGGACACTGGCCACCAAATGACTCCCACCAATGTGCTGCAAAGAAAAAGACATTAATTAGTAACTTAGTTTATAATTTGAATTGTAAACAATGTAAACAATTTTAACTTGAAAAGAAAAACAAATTGGAAATTGGAATTGCTTACCTGGTTGGTCCACATCTCTTGCCATCTTTGCCAAGTTTTTGCCAAAAGTACCACCTGCCATAGTGAAAACAGTAAGTTGTCTATGTATTTCCAACTGGTCTGCATGGCTAGGGACCATGCGCTCCAAGCAATCAATCAATCCAGCTCTGACCTCCCCATCATGCAGATCTCCTAGCCGATTTTTATAATGATACTTTGGGTTCAAAAAATACCCAGCTGCATGTATAGGACGATGGAGTTGATTGTTCCATCTGTTATCAATGATCTCCCATATACGGCCATATTTAGCTAACCTGTCCTTGTAAGCTGCCTGTATCTTCTCCTTTGCCTGATCCATAGCCTCATAAATGTAGCCCATGGCCAATTTTTCCCCATCCACCATCCTTAGCACCTTAACAAGGGGCTTGGTAATTTTCACAAGCTCTACAGACCTTTTCCAAAAATAACTGTCTAATACTTTCTTTTTGGTGTCTTTTCCATCTGGTCTACGAGCCCATTGAGATTCAGACCATTCTTAGAGGAAAGCATTTTCTGCAAGTTTTTATGTTGACCTTTGAGACATTGCAACATGAGGAAGTGAGTTGCAAATCTCGTAATTGTAGGCCTAACAAGCTCTTTGCTCCCAGTGTTTTTTCTCATTAGGCTCAATACCCATGAGTGGTTGTAAATGTATTTTGTAACGCACTTGGCATGCTCTACAGTGTTTTTTACCCACTCCACTTTGCCTATATCCTCAAGCATGAGGTCTATGCAATGTGCAGCACATGGAGTCCAAAATATGGTCTTATATTTGGTCTCAAGCATCTTTCCAGCAAGAACATAGTTTGAGGCATTATCGGTGATGACCTGCACAACATGCTGCTCCCCAACTTCCTGAATAATGTTATCCAAAAGCTCAAATAGAAGGGCTGCATCCTTCACCTTATCAGATGCATCAACTGATTTCAAAAACATGGTTCCTTGAGGGCAAGAAACAAGGAAATTAATGATAGTGCGGTTCTTTCCATCAGTCCATCCATCTGACATGATGGAACAACCTGTTTTGAGCCATGAATCTTTAAACTCAACCAAATACTCATCAATGGAAGATATCTCTTTTTGCAAAAGAGCTCCCCTCAAGTCATGCATACTAGGGCCTTTGAAGCCTTTTCCTGCAGCTATAACAGAGTCCCACATAGCTTGGTAATAAGGTGAGCGAGCAGCATTAAATGGGATATCTGAATCATACCACCATCTAGCAATGTATTGATGAGAAGTTTCTTTGCATTGTTTTTTCCAATGTTGATCCAAATTGGGTTGACGACTTGGCTGGGAGGAAATGGGATTAGAAGAGGCAATGTTGGCAGAAGATGAGAAAAAGCTTTGGATGTTTGTTCTCCTTGTTCCTTTTGATGGTTGGCCACAAGAAGGATGAAGATAGTGAAAGGGGTCATTGGTAGAAGGGATAGAAGTTGAGTCTTGAATCTTATAATCATCATACCCACTCTCTTTCATGGCTTCTAATAATTCCCTCCTCCTTGCAATGTCATCTTGGATGGCCTTCTCCCTAGCCTTATCCTCATAAAACTTTTCAAGCTTGGAAATGTATTCTGCCCTAATAGGACCTAACACTGCATTTGGTGCATCACATGGCTTTACTTGGCCTCTTACCCCAGCCAAGTGTTGTTTCAATCTAAGAATACCCCCACCTCCAATAGATTTATGGCATAATTTGCATATCATTTTTCCATCAATTACATCGCAATGAGCCCATGCACTGCCCTTTTCTTTTGGAGCCATGTTTGCTTGAAATAATAACAATTTGCAAAGAAATCTGCCATTTAAAAAAAAAAATTGTAGCTAAGCAACATGGAAAACCAAAGCTAAATGTAGGAAAACAAATGCACATGCAAGCTACAAAATTTGATAGCATAGAGCTAGAGATTTGATAGCATAGATGATAGAAGTGAGAAGTTTATAAATTTATAACACATAAAAAAATTTAATTCATGGACAGCAGTCAAATGAGGAATTTTCAAGTGAAAATCCTTACCAGGAAATGCAAACTAGCTTCCTTAGCCTCCTCTTGAAGATGGCAACTCCACTAACAGCTACAAACTATCTCCAAAATAGCTCCAACTCCAACTCCAAGATGACTACAAACAAAAACTCAACACTCTCCAAGCTCACAAACAAACTCACAAACATTCATAAACACTCCAAATCAGATGTGTGAGACAAATGAGAGGGAGAGGGGCCTCTTAAAGGCTTGGAGAGGGTGTTTTTGGAGGGAAAGCACCCTTAGTTTCCCTCCAAAACCCCTAAAAGACATTGAGAAATGCGCCGACTGGGCTCTCGGTGGGCTTGACTGGTAACCGGCCGGTTTGATACAAACTGGCCAGTTAGGACCAATTAGGTCACTTTTTTCACCACATAGCCTATCTAACTTGGTTTTTTCACCGGTTCGAACCAGTGGGCTTGCTAACAGGCCGGTTAGACCGGTAACTGGTTAGTTGGGCCGGTTTTTAAAACTATGGTTTTACATGGTCCTCTTGTGTTGATTTGTGGTGGGGACATACTTGATGATTGGATGGGTTAGCATTTGTATTGTTTTGTTACCCTGCTTGCCAACAAGGGTACATATAAGAACTTTGCAACATTTATCACCATCATTATAAGCCCAAGATCACAGGGCAAAACATTGTAACAACCATGTGAGGTTTTGGATTAGGTATCCCAGGTCCGTGTCTTGTTATCATTGTCTATATCTTTCTCTCTTGGTTGAACCATTGTTGGTCACTTGTAGCTCACTTCGGGTGTCTATTGTCCTGTATAGGATTGGAAAGCCTTAGGTGATCTTACTTGAGTACTCAATTTTATGGGAGCTTGTTTTTGTAGGTATGATTGCCAATGTATGAGCTAATCTAGCGTGCATCAAGGTGCGTCTATGTTTTTACCACATGGTTATCACCTATATAGTCTGTAGGTGGCCTTGGCTTTGATGTAGTATTCCTCAGACAACTCTCATGCATGGCGGTCTCATTTTTGACAACTTTCACATTTCCCAAATGTAGTACATGGTTCCCAATCAAAAGTGGTACTGATGGTAAAAAAGTCAATGGTAAAAAGTTCAACTTGCTCTTAGATTATTCATCTGTATGAGAGAAATCAATGCCATGTTGTAGTTTTCCAATAAGAGGCAACATTGGCTAGTTACAACTTGGTCAAACTTGGTCAACATGTTTCGAGGTGGCAGAGCAATGGAAACATTTGGAAAAATCATGCATGTATTATGTTAATAATGATCAGAAAAACGAGAGGAACACCCATGTGTCATATTTTGAAGAATCCTCAAGATGTTATGGGACTTGCACATGTGGCATATAACATGGCAAGGAAGGTGATGATGTGGCAACACTAGGAAGGATTTGGAGATTTTGAGAAAGACCCAGTTCAGAGGATTTCCCGTTTAGCCAAACCCAAGTGCCAAAATTCTCAACTAGTCAGGAGCGTTGGAGAACCAAGTTCTAGGTGGCCAATTCAAGTTAGTAAAGGGAGAAAGTCAATTCAAACTAGCCATTGGAAAAGTCAACTAGCCATTGGAGACCTCATGAACCAAGCAGTTGGGTAATTGACTAAGAAAGTAGCTGTCATAAGATTAAATATTCCTTCAATTGACCATGTCGATCCTCCTAGTCAAATCAAACCTTTCAAGGGACCAAGTTGAATTTCCTTAAAGGCAAATAAGTGGAACCTTGAGCTACTATTATTTATTATTCTTCATAGTTGACCATATTCGACCATTAGCAAAGGGATTTGTGGACCAAATTGGGTTATTGAATCCATGTCGACTTGTTAGTGGGCAAATAAAAATTGTAATGTAATATCTCATGGAAAATTTACTAAGACTCCAACTTGTGGATGACTAGTAAAAATAACTATTTGAAGAGGAGCCAAACTAGCTGTTATCTAGTTGTTAAAAATGTCTTATAAAGGGATAGCCTCCCCTCTTGTAATAGTTGTTGTTGTCATATGAGATTAGTGCCATCATTTTTAATAAAGAGCTCATTATTTGCAAACTCTTGTCCATATTTTTTATGTTCATTGTGTGGGCTAAATTTTATTTGTATTTTGTTTTTCTTGATCATATTGCTATCATGGATGCAATCTAATAACCTCAATATGATTTTGATCATCTGTGTTCCTAGTTTCACCATGATTTGTTTGTCTGTTCCCAAACACATGTATGTTAACTGTTGATCTGAAACTTGATTTTGGGCATTTGCTGTTCCCAGTTTCACTTTGATTTGTTTAATCAATTCAGATGTGTGAAAATATTAGATGGATGTGTTAACCTACTTGTATTAGATATCTATGCTCTACCGTCCAAATATTTGTTCACTTAACCAATTTGGTGTTTAAAATTTGTTCTCTAATATATTTTAAGCATTTAATGACGCCTTTTCAGGTAGTTCTTGATAAGCAATTGGGACTTCTTGGTCTGTTTCGCATCAGTGGGATGAAGAGCCTTGCCTACTGGGTAGCAGCCTATTTTACGGATATTACACTGCTCTACATGGCATCATTAATGGCAGTAATTGTGGGAGCTTTGTTTGGCTATTCTCCATTCATTAAGGTTTGTACTAATTCCCATTTTTCCATATTAAGTGAAATGTATTTTCAAATTTATTTTCTTACCAATTCCCATTCTTCCATAGCAAGTGAAAGGTATTTTCATATTTGTTTCCGAATCCTTTTTCAATGCATCTTATTTCATAAAAAATACATGATTTTTGCAAGAAAGAGGCATAAGAGTTACATGAATATCCTATTCCAATGAAAGTTAGGACGACTAATATATGTGCCTCATGGGAAAAATACTCAACATTCTTCCAAAACATATCAAGTTCTAGCTTTGACATTATTTTACAGATCATTTTTGAACATAATAAGTGAAGTTGAGACCATCAAAGAATGCCAAAGTCATGTAAATGCATGGTGAGGCTTGAATCAACCCTGAAAACCAATCCTCATGAAACCTCCAACACTACCTGGCAAACTGGCACTCCCAAAAGGACTTGTTGGAAAATGCAAAGTGGCAACTTATTAATTCTTATTTTCATTAACCTCAATATTTGCTTGTGAACTTAATTAATCTTCTTTATGTTCTTTAATTAGATATTTTCATCAAACAAATGTCAAGAATAAAACAACAATAGAGGACATAGAAATTAGGTTCTCAACCTGGGAAAACCCTCTCCAAGGGGAAAACCTGGAAAACTCTTCTCTTCTTAGAATCTTTTTCAATTGAGACACAAAGACCCAAACCCTAGACCAAGTCCTTCTCCAAGTACAAAATCAGCCCTCCAACAAGTCTTTCCTTGATTCTGCACTAACTAGCTTCAAAACTGCGACTTCGACCTGCCAGCGTCAATACTACAACTCGTCCTGCAACTTCGACCTGCTAGCTTCAATACTACAACTCATCCTGCAATTCGACCCTGCAATTTTGGCCTTGCAGCTTCTATGGAAACCTTAATACTACCTCCTCTTGAGACCTTCCTAAAGAAAGATAACTCTTCTTGTTGTCGCCTAGATTGTACAAGCACCCACGACAACTGCTTAGGGCGGGGGCTATCACTCTGATCCTCACCCACTCCATTTTAGTTGTCTCCCAACAACAGACTATGGGGGGTAGTCCCTATGAGATGAAGTGAAGGAGGACAAGTTAGGGACCAACTTGCCTGGGGGACACGGATGAGTGGCCTAGACACTTGGTTAAATTAGAGCAAGATTTATGAATTAGATTAGAGTTTCAAGTAATGCGACTAGTGCCTTAATGGAGTCACAATTCTTGCTTGTTACAAATTGAAACCAAGTGACTGGATGGACACCTGCTGCTTAAATGCTTGATTAACCTATATGAAATGCAAATCCTGAAATCTACGTGAAGTGGAAGGATCTTGGTTAGTTTTAGAATATATGTCTAGTCTAAATGTAACCTTCCCTTAACTATTTTGAAGCTGGGCTCCAAGGTAGGTTGTGGGAAGGAGGCAACCAAGAAGTAGGCTAGGGCCTGATTTACGATACTTTCTGTTAGGCTCTTGTCACCCGGTGCTTCCGGCGCTACAGAGACTTTGGCTCTGACGATTGCAAAGTCATCGTGTTAACCACTGAAGAGTTGCCGAGACCCCTCAAGTTAGATGAGAAGGGTTGCCCCATATTTCTATGAACCTAGCTTATGCTAGGAGGTAAATTATTAATGCAAGCTAGATCTAGGATGCTTAATGCAAGATGGTGAGTGAAATTTATCTTGAGTTAAGATTGTTTAAGTTACTTAAGTACTTAGTGAGAATCAACTTATTACAAGAGTACTTGACAATGATGAGAAGACAATCTTGAACACGATAGATACTAATGGATACAAGTAAAAAATTCAACTATAGGTCAATCCACAAGATGTTTATGTAAATCAACTTATCCACCAATGATTATCAACACAAGATACTATGCAAATTAAAACTTAGATGCCCAAGTTAACTTTATTCATCAGCAAGATTAACTTCAAATTTTGAGTGCAAAGTTAGGCAACCTTTGAAACCAAGATGAGATAAGCCAATTTTAGATTTAGATCAGCAATAACACTTCAGAAATTTCAGACTGTGTTAATGTTATGACAACAATAAGGAAACCGCTTCAAATCATGAAATTTGCCCAACATATGAAACATAAAATTTTGTGATGACGAACAAATGAAAATTAACTTGCTAAGTCCACTTTATTATGATGTATTCAATGATATTTCAGATTTGATTTATTAATTACAGCAATAAATAACCACTAGTCAACAAGCTAATGATGCCAAAAATAAATGCCCAAAAATAACAAAAATGCACTGAAACTTGAAAATTTGAATTTTTAGGGATTTTAGATAGTATGACTCATCCAATTTCAGATCTGATATGTTTATTGCAGCAGTAAACAGATGACAGATCAACAAGCTAGCAATGCTAAAGACAATGCCCAAAATGCCTAAAAGTGGTAAAACTTTGTCTAAAACCAAAAATTAAAAGTTTTGACCCTTTTCAAGTGTATGCTTGAGAAATTTTAGGTCTGAAATTTTCAATTATGCAGTAAATTCCAGCAAAGCATAAAATTAGATCTAGGCTTGATCTATAAGATACCCATGTGACCAAAAGCCATGAAAATTTAGATTTTACAATTTTAGGTGATTCTGACCATTAAACATGTGATTTTAGGGCTTAATTATTACTGATATGACTGTTGTAATAAAACAAAGATTAAACTAGGGTTTAGAGGTCAAACCCTAGGACCAAGACCTTGAAGATCCCTTGGTCAAAATTTGTTGAAACTTTGGGATCATGTTGCCACCTGAAAAATATTTTTCTTTGAGCTTTAAAACCTACAAAACCACCAAGTATTTATTGTTGAAAAATCAGAAGAGGGTTTTAGGGCAGATTAGGACAAAAGAGGCCAAGAAAATCCAACACTAGGCAGGCCAACGTTTGGGGATAAGGGGGATAGAGTGATAGATCGGTGGTAGAAAAGGCAAGAGGAGGCCGGAAAGAGGCAACACTGGGGAGAAAGAGCCTCAAAGGCTTGATGCAGGGGTAATCGAGGCTCAAAAGGGAGGACCTTGGGGGTTTTGGGCCTCAAATGGCCACGAAAAACCCTTAAGGGCAGCCGTCTAGCTTTCTGGAGGGAGGTCGAGGGCCCAAAAGGCTACGACTAGCCCTGAGAAGGGCTAAAACCCTCTATGCAATGAAGGACAGAGAAGGAAGAGGCCTTTAGGCCTCACAACCAGTCCTAATGGGTTGGAAAAGGTTGACGCAAGGGGTCACTGAGCTGACGCAGGGGCTGAGGAGGCCAGATCATGGCCCAAGAGGCCCGAAAAATGAAAACCCTTGTCTTGAATTTTTTTCTTCCTCAGATTTGAATTTTGCTGCGAAATCTTCAATGAATAGCCTTGCAATTTTTTCAAGAGCCTAGATCTTACCCCCAAGGGCCTAGTTCTGGCTCTTCCTTCACTTGATCCCTTGATCGAACCTGCAAAAAATATAAATACAACACCCAAACCCCAAATATATACAAAATAAATATAAAAACGCCAACCCAAGTTAGACAAATCATTTTCAATTAAAATTACAAAATAATTTTACAAATTATACAAGAGTTTTTTAAATAAATTTTTTTTTTGTAAGCTTGGTAAGACTACATCTTCATCATGTCAAACTTCTCACCCCGATCCGGGGGGGGGAATAGCACAAGATTTGAACCCAAGATTTTTGGTTCGGTGAGACTTCATTTCCATGGCCATTGTCAATTGAGTTACCCCAAGCAGACGCTTTTTAAATGAATTTTGTAAAAGGAATTTTTATAACATTTTTCCTTTGATGAATGACTAAAAATGCTTCAGAAAATTTATGTTGACTACAACCTTAGCGGGGATTTAATCCACTATATAAAAACTAAGGATCCAAGCAAAATGATCCTTGCCCATAGTCTATGAACTTGGAGACCAAGGATTGAGTACCCGCAAACACTATGTATTATCTCAAAATAATCACATAAAGCACAACATAGGAAGCTCGTAGTCTATACATACGACAAATAAATGAACAAAAACACCTCTAGTTGCACCCCAAAGTCTTTTATTATAGCAGAAAAAATAGTTCCCAACGGGACAATAGGTTACAAAAATGCTTCAACAACAATATTCTAGCCAGAGATCAAGATGCTAGAGACTCAAATGACTATAATTTATAGATAAATCCTCCAAATGGAAAAATAATGGCTAGTTTCTTTGATCCTTGTCAAAATAATCTTGGCCATTGATAAACACTTCAAGATCTTTTAATCTTGGCCCTTGATTTTTTATTTTTGAGGAATTTTCGAATTTATCATTTAATTCCATTTTAATTAGCTCAAAATTAATTATTTTGAGCTAATTTCCTCAAAAATTTGACTTTGACTTAACCACCAAGGTCCAAGGGTCCAAATTTTATTGAAATATACAATATTCCCTTGGTGGAGAACCTTTAAAAATTGACTCTCTTAAGACCCACGAATTTTTGCATATGGAGAATTTATTTTCCTAAGACAATTTAAATTTGACTCTAATTAATTAATTTTGGCTTAGGATTTAATTTTATTTTGCCAGAAAAATTAATTAATTTACACATGAGGGGATTTAATATTTTTCAGACCCTCTAATAACTAAGATTCTACATTTACAAGACTCAAAGAGGGAATACACATTTGGCTTAGACCGTCAAGACACAACCCATCTGGAACACAATATGATGTAGTAAACCAAGTGATTTCTAATAAAATAATTAAGCCAACTAGCTTAAATTATTCCCAAACCACTTTTACATTAGACTCAACTAAAAACATTAGGACTCACCTAATAATTCGACAATAAATTTTACCCTAGCTTTAGGGTTTAAGTTGGAGGGAAAAAACTCTTTTGATTAGCCGTGTTTAGAAACATAGGTAATCAGGGAGGTTAAAAAAACCTCCTAAGATGAAATTCGTCATCAAAATTATAGGCTTGCCTAGGTTGTTAGATAGATTCAAGGTTTTACTAAGATCATTTACATTGCATAACTTAAAGAATGGCATATATGTGATCTGATTGTGTTGAAAAAATTGGGCATTTTCGCTTCCTTGGAACTTTGACAAAATGTGTGCAACACTTCCTAAGGTCAATGAGGTCAAGGTAGGGTATTCTTCCTTTTAGTTGCACTTTGTCTTCCTGCAACTTGTACCTGCAACTTTGGCCTCTTTCTGCAGCACTAGAAACCCTATAACTTCACACATGTGAGAGAGATAGAGCCCAAAAACAAGACTTTTCGTCCTTCTTTCTTCTATTAGACTTTTTCTGTTCTTCTTCCTGCTTCTCAATTACAGATCGGATTCTTTTCTTGAGAGATCGAGCTTCTTGAGTGAGTGAGTACTAAATGAGGTCGAACTGCTTCTTTATATAACCTTTACGAGGGATCAAATTCCCTCCTTTAGGCCGACTTGTAACTGCCAAGGCTGACTTGTACTTTTAGAGTTTCTAGGACTTTCTAGACGAAAAAATAATTCTTTTTACAATTACATTTTGCACGGAAGGGTCTTATAAACATGATGCTGACTCTTTTGACTCATGACAATAAATTCTAATCCTAAGACTTATCAAGCCCTAGAAGCATGAAGAACATGTTTTTACCTAAAGTACCCTCAATAATGAGCATGAAACCCATGCTTTAATAATAAAAACTTTTTATTTTCTTCTCTTGTTTGTTACATAGAATACATATTGAAATGAGTACAACAATAAGTATGAAGACGAAAACTAGTTACATTTTCAACACTCCCTCTTAACTAGGGAGGTATTCATAATCATACAACCAGTACAACACCATTCTCAAATTGAAGAGTTCTCATAAGAAGAGTCAGATTGATAAACCATACTATAAGCATCATTATGACTAGCACTGTCTTTGAGGCGTAACTAGACAAGCTCTACTTTATTCAAGAACATTATGCTAGGAGGCTTTACGTGTGATAACACACTACCTCTACAAGGCACATACCCCAGCCAAATGTTCACATGGTATGTTCTTTTAGGACTATTCTTATATTGGATCTCCATACTTGAGTCGCCAAAGAATATCGATCCTCTTCGACCACTCTTCTCTTGAATGCTTGTCCC
The DNA here is from genome assembly GCA_031772625.1 of Pinus tabuliformis. Taxonomy (NCBI): domain Eukaryota; kingdom Viridiplantae; phylum Streptophyta; class Pinopsida; order Pinales; family Pinaceae; genus Pinus; species Pinus tabuliformis. The sequence goes on from CM062819.1 coordinate 532,944,656, forward strand.
ATTCTCAAAGAGTGTTAGTAGCTTTCCTTTCTTGGATTTTATATCCTCAAGGAAACCATAGATGCTTATCCAATCCTCTGCCATGCAATGTTTTTAAAACCGTTTTTTAAAACCGGTTACCGGCTAAGTCACCTGACACGGGGATTCGGGACACGTAGGATTCGAGATTCGTGGTGTCAGATTCGGACACGTTGACCCCCCGGAACAGGACATGTAGGATTCGTTATATATTATTTTATTAAAATATATATATATATATATATATATATATATATATTTAAAATATATATATATATATATATATATATATATAAAATATATATATATTAAAAATTAGATATTTCTTACACAAATTTTAATTAACGATACAAATTTATTGATTTCAAACATGGATCTTCATCTATAGCTATTAGCATGCATAGTACATACAAAATTCAAATAAATGTCAGTGGTACTAGTCACATAAATGATAAATCTATTAATAATTTAAATCATGATTCATAATTCATATCTGAAAGACAACTTACAACTACAAGATAGTAAGATAAACACACTGACAACTGTTGTTTTCTCATTAAGTCATCAAATCAAAATGTGTTACATAGGTAGTGCTGGTGCAATGCCAATGGCAAATAGAAATAGAAAATATAAAACAACTACAGGTATACAAGCCTCAAGGCATCAATCAACATCAGAATCAACATCACTGTCCTCATCATCATGGTCCCCACTGCTCTCCTCTGCATCCTCCTCCTCCCCTGTATCCATAGTCGCCTCTGCATCTGCTAGTGTGGAGGATGACCCCTCTAAGTCATCAAATCTAACAGGCTCTAGCACTGAATAATTGAGATACATGTTGGCCAATGCCAACTCAACACTGGTGTCCAGACCCATATCATCAAGAACAGTGTTACTTGGGAGCGGGAGCGAAAGCAGGGAGCGGGAGTGAAAACGGGAGCGGGAGCGAAAGTGGGGAGCAGGAGTGAAAACGGGAGTGGGAGCGACATTTTCAAAAGCTCCTGGTTTGGTGCCCTTGATTAAATATGAGTTCCATACCCTAATACATGACAAAATTCAATGGAAACATTGCAATCCCCCAATCCTAAAATCCTGAAAAAACTGATAATTCTACTGGATTTTGAATGAAATCTAAAATTCTACTTTCTCCATATGAAATCCAATGAGGCCAGAACCACTCTCAAACATCCTGAGTCATTTCATGGTAATGTTAAAAATTTAAGTAAAAGGATGAAAATGAAGATTAAGGAGAATGTCACTTTTACTTTAAGAATTTAACATTACCATGAATAGCATATCAATACTAGGGCCTACACTTGATCATGAAGCTGCCAAAACGCTTGCCAAATGAAAATATGCGTGGCTGTAATGACCAAATGCAGCCTTTTCATACCCGCACAGGTCACTTTTTGAGCCTAGCGAGTCCTGGAAAACAGGACACGATTCCCAAAATCGTGACACACAGATGAAAATCGGGACACGACCTCGGATTCGACGAGTCAGGAAAGGACACGACGTGTCATTGGATTTGGACACGAATCAGGGCAGAATAGCATCGGACACGTTGGATTCGGGATTCGAGGGGCCTCTAGGACGAATCCGGTTATCTAGGTTACCGGTCTAACCGGTCGGTTAGCAAGACCGCCGGTCTAAACCGGCCAAAAAACTCGGTTGGAAAGGCAATTTATCCAATTTTTTGCCCTAACCAGTGAAAACTGGCCGGTTTAGGACGGAACCGGCGGCCGGTTTTAGGCATGCCCCCCATAACTTGCAAAAAGGGGATTTCTGACTGTGGTTTAGGGGTTTTGGGGGGGAGCTAAGGGTTTTTTCCCTCCAAAAACACCCTCTCCAAGCTATAAGAGGCCCCTCTCACTCTCATTTGTCTTACACAACTGATTTGGAGTGTTTGTGAGTGTTTGTGAGTTTGTTTGTGAGCTTGGAGAGTGTTGAGTTTTTGCTGAAGTAGTCATCTTGGAGTTGGAGTTGGAGCTATTTTGGAGATAGTGTGTAGTTGTCAGTGGAGTTGCCATCTTCAAGAGGAGGCTAAGGAAGCTAGTTTGCATTTCCAGGTAAGGATTTGCACTTGAAAACTCCTTATTTGACTGTTGTCCATGAATTAATTTTTTTTATCTGTTATAAACTTCTCACTTCTATGATCTACCATCCAGGGAGTCATCATGCCTCCAAAAGCCAGAGATACTGCATGGGCTCATTGTGATATGATTGATGGCAAAATGATCTGCAAATATTGCCAAAAATCCATTCAAGGAGGGGGTATTAACAGGTTCAAGCAACACTTGGTTGGGATAGGAGGCCATGTAAAGCCATGTGGAGCACCAAATGAAATAATAGGGCATATTAGGGCAGAATACCTTCAGAAGTTTGAGACTCAAGTCACTGAACCAATAGAGAAGTTTGTGACTGCAAAGTTTGGGAGTCGAGACTCAACCAACTGAGTTTGATCATGACGACTGAGACTCATGAGAAGTTTCAACTTCAAGTGATAATGTTGATCACTATTATAGTATTACTATTATCATATATGTAGAGTCTACACTGAAGTCTTGTAGTAGGCCACTGGCCCCATAGTTTGTAGGCTTTGTTTTTGCACTCTAGAGGCCATTTAGAGCCTCATTGCTTATGTATTTTGTCGATGATATGTATTGCACTCGGTGCCATTTTGATATATTCACCTTTACATGGTATATAAATGAGCAATCTTTGCATATTTTGTCTCTATTGGCTTGGAATCATGGTTTTAAATCTTAAAAATAGTTTTTTTCATTAAAAAATAATTATTTAATGTATTTTTCTAAAACCGGTTCGTTTAGACCAAACCAGTCCCAGTTAGACCGGTTCCGGTCGGTAAACCGGTTCATTAGGTGGACCGGTCCGGTCATCGGTTCCGATTTACAAACATTGCTGCCATGTTGAGAAATCTAGGGCAGCTAGATTATGGGTGATTTCTCTTTTCTTTGATAATTGCTTGTGATGTTCTTTACTTGAACTTGATGTATTTATGATTTGCTTCTTCTTCTTTTAATTATTATAGTGTTCTTATCATCAAACATCTACCAACACATGAAGATCAATAGAACAAATGGACACAAGATGTAGGCTGCTAACTGGGCCAAAACCTCTCTTGGAGAGGAAAACCTAGAGAAAATTCTTCTCTTCTTATAGATCTTCAAATGACGAATTCCAAGAACCTTAGACCAAAAACTAAGATCCTTCTAAGTCCAAGTCAACCTTCCTTCTTGATGAGCTTGCTTCTTAAAGTTAAACAAGTCAAACCTTCTTCAACAACTTTCAGCTACGAATTTCGGCCCTTCAGCAACTATTGCAACTTCGACCTTCCAAAAACTGCTGCAACTTCACATGTGTGGGTGATTATGACTTTTTTTAGTCTTATATTTTCTTCGCTTGAGTTGCTTCTTCCTTCTAGGCCAGTAGACCATCAAATAAGCTTCCTTACTTCAGATTTTAGGTCCTTATTGAGAGATCAGAAATTTCGGCCTTGTAGCTGAAAAAACCTTATCTTCTTCGCACATGTGAGAGAAATAGACACAAAAATTTCAGATCTAGACTCTACTTGTTATCTTCTAGCTTTTCCTTGACCTTTGCTTGCCTTTTCACTTCTTTCTTCTTATGATTGAACTTCCTTGGATGGTCTTCTTCAAATGAGGTTGAATGCTTCTTATATATAGGCTTCCTTGGAGTAGGAATAGCCCTAAATAGGGTCGGCTTTTTCTCTATAGGTCGACTTGGTGTTAGAGGGATATTTTTGACACATTTTACTCAAAAATAATTCTCTTTACTTGTTACAAAATGTCCAATAGGGTCTAATACATGTGACTATGACTTTTTTGACATCTTGACTCTATGACAGGCCCTAAAATCACACAATGGGTGCCTTGACATAAAACAAATTGATTTTGAGCATGAAACCCCATGCTTTATAAAATGACAATAATAATTTTATTTCTCTTTTACATCAAAAACATAAAATCAATAGCACATAAAATATTATGAAGACCAAACCTAATTACACATTTCAACATGCCATTCTCTCTTCATCACTAGAAGAGGAAAATGCACATGTGATGTCTAACATCACTCCCGCTCAACCAAAGAGGACTTCCATATTCTTCCTTTTGATTGGAGAATAGATCCTTGCTCCTATTCGAGGAGATTCCTTTGCTTCCTCTCAAAACCAGAGGGGATCCCAGATTTCCTTTCTATTTGGGAAATCAACATCACAAGCCTTATAGCTTGTCTTCGTAAGAGTACCAACTACTTGATCTTAATAACTACATGGCTCTCTCTTTCTTTTGCATCTCTTGCATCGAACATGCTTCCTTTCAAGGTATCATGGAGCCATTTCCTTTGATCTTGTGACAATATCCAAGTCATCTTTCTTGTTCATCACTTTCATCTTCGCCATGAAGGCATTGCATTGAACCTTTTTCAAACTTCAAGCTAATCACGACTTCCTTATGAAAGTGATCTCCTTTGAGCTTTAGGTGATCTTCTCGCACAAATACCTTCCAATCCTAAGATGGGCACATCTTGACTTCGTAGTTGCCAGGTACCAAATAGTGAGCTTTCCTCAACATTCTTCATGCATTTCCATTCATACAGTTGAACTTGCCTCAACTGTCATCTCGCGACATTCTCCCACGAAACAAAATAACATGTCAACTAGATAACCAACAATAATTAAAAATCTGACTTACCTCACGATAATGACCTTCTCGTTCCATCAACATCCTCATCAACCATCTCCACTTGAAACTTCCTTCATGCATCAGAGTGCCCAAGGATTGAACTTGATTACCAAGTTACAACTTTTTCTTTCGGAGATTATACTGGATGTTAATCATTATTTTACATATTCTAGAGAAAGTCTTAATCTTTTATACATCCTTAAGTAAGTCAAATCATATTCTTTTTAAGCATCATATATCCATATACTTCTGCATATTAATGGCCAACTTTATTTTCATAGGATCCTATTCACATGAATCTTATCCGAAGTTTACTTTCAACATGCATTCTTATGCTTTCATCCAATCATCTAGCTACATGCTCTAAAGTGATCCTGCAACCTGACCCATTGCATTCCTTCATTCCTTTAACAGTATTGATTCCACATTACATGGAATGTATACTGCCCTTGTCATGATGTCTTTTCCAAGGACCTTTTAAGATGATGGTCCTTCTATGTTCATAATGATCCACTTGAGCAATGTGACAACCTCTAACATAATGTTAGATAATGCTTGGATGAACATTAAGAAAAAATGGTCTATCTATCTATCTAGATGATATCTAGAAAGAAACTTATTCATTCAAACTCTAAATATGCTACTATCAAATGCTTCTTATGAAAAACATACTATCCTAAAGGAAAGATTAATCTTTATAAAGAACCTGATAGTTAGTGAGCCTTCTTCAGTAGTAGAGATGCTTCACTTCTTCCTTCTTCGACTTCTTCTCAGGCTCTCCTACTTCTTCAGTTATGTGAGCCTCGCATCTTTCCTTTCTTTTGTTGTTCTGTTGGCTTGGATAGTCTCTTTTAAAGTGTCCAAACTCATTTCACTTAAAGAATTGAACGTTGGACATGTCTTTCTTCTTGGACATTCCAAACTTTCCCTTCTTCAACTTCTTGACTCAGGCTAGAAAGGCTTGAGACTGTTCATCTAATCCAATGTCATCTTTTACCTTGATCCTTGATTCTTCCAGAATGCATTGAGCCCACAACTCATCAAAAGGAGTTGAATCTTTCTTGGAGTAGATGCTTGTTGCAAAGCTGCTCCATTTTGGTGGCAATGCATTTAGTACACAAATGGTCACTTCCGAATCAGAAATTGTTTCCCCAAGCCCTTGCAGATGGTCTCTTAACTAAGAGACTTTCATGAGAAAAGATGCCATATCCTCATCCTTTGATTTCTTCATTCTATATAACTTATTCCGCAAAGACATCTTTTGTCCTGATGTACTTACAGAGTACAAGTTCACTAGCTTGTCATACATAGCCTTGGAAGTTTTCAAGTTTGCAACAAATGGAACAAGAGAATATTTAATGGATTCAACTATGATCCTTTGAGCCCTTACTTCCCCTTTCTTGTACTTTTCTAGTTCTTGTGTCTTGTCTTTGCTAGGTTCAGTAATTTCTCCATTAACATACTCCATTACTTCTTGTTCTGTGAGTATTAGGTCAACCCTTTTCTTCCATGCTAGATAATTTGATGCTCAAACAAGCTTAGTGCTCTCCTTGCAGAAAGAACCCATGTGACCTGCAAATTGAGACATGATGTAATAATATGATACTTACTTAATAACCAAGATTCTCCTTGATGATGTCTTCAACCTTCTTGATGCCTTCAAGCTCCTTGAAGAGACTTCTTGAAAGATGTCCCCTCAGATTCCTCCAACAATAGCTTCCAAGAGTGATGAATGACAAGATCCTTTGATGCTTCCTTTAAAGATGTCTACTAAGGAGTTTCCAACTAGATCCCTTTCAAGAGACAATCCTTCTTGAAGTTTTCTTTTTCAGGATTTCCTTGAGAGTTTTCCTTTTTCCTTCCCCTTGACATGTAATTCCTTCTAGTGTCCTTCCAACTACCTTCCTTGTTCACCTTAGCTTTGATACCATGTTGGGAAATGCAAAGTGGCAACTTATTAATTCTTATTTTCCTTAACCTTAATATTTGCTTGTGAAGTTAATTAATCTTCTTTATGTTCTTTTGTTAGACCTTTTCATCAAACAAATATCAAGAACAAAGCAACAATAGAGGACACAAAATTTTGGCTCTTAGCCAGGGAAAAATCCCTGCAAGGGGAAAACATGGAAAACTCTTTTCTTCTTAGAATCTACTTCAATTGAGACACAAAGGCCCAAACCCTAGATCAAGTCCTTCTCCAAGTACCAAGTCAACCCTCCAACTAGTCTTTCCTTGATTTTGCACCAACCAGCTTCAAAAATACAACTTCGACCTGCTAGCTTCAATACTGCAACTCGTCGTGCAACTTTGACCCTGTAATTTCAGCCTTGAAGTTTCTTTGGAAACCCTAATATTGCGTCCTCCCGAGACCTTCATAGAGCAAGACAACTCTTCCCAAGGTCATCGAGGTCAAGGTGGGGTATTCTTCCTTCTGGTTGCACTTCGTCTTCCTGCAAATCGTACTTGCAACTTTGGCGTCTTTTTTGCAGCACCAAAAACCCTAGAACTTTTCATGTGTGAGAGAGATAGAGCCCAAAAACAAGATTTTTGATCCTTCTTTCTTCTCTTAGACCTTCACTCTTCTTCTTCCTGCTTCTCAGCTACTAATGAAATTCTTTTCTTGAGAGATCGAGCTTCTTGAGTGAGTGAGTGGTAAATGAGGTTGAATTGCTTCTTTATATAGCCTTTAATTCCCTCCTTTAGGTCGACTTGTAATTACCAGGGTCGACTTGTACTTTTGGAGTTTCCTAGACTTTCTAGACTAAAAAGTAATTCTTTTTACAATTACATTTTGTCCAGAAGGTTTTTATCAAGGTTACTTGGGAGCAGAGGTGGGGAGCAACCCAATCTGGAGCGAATTTTTATATAATATATATTTTTATATATTTTGATGCATATATGTTGACAAAAGCATGTAGAACGATGAATTAGATATAAAGAGCATTAAACCATAGATTGAACCATATAACATCAATGATCTAGAAGTTATAATCTTCATCAACCACGTCCACAAGTTAGCAACGTACAACATATCGAGTCTCATGATTCATCAATCTTAAAGTTTCAAGCTTTCAAAATTCAATACATAACATTTATCATCATTGATCCCCAAAATTATATAAAAATTCTAACATGAAATGAAATGTTATAAAATGAAATGAAATGAAACAACTTTCAACTTTCACGAAGCATCATATTCATAATTCATTACCTATGAGTTATAATTGCCAACTTCAAAATTCAAACTTAAATTGTCATATATTGTTTACAAAAAATATCATAATGAGTATGAAAGAGTCAACAGTTATAAAAACTACTAGAAATTAGAAAAGACAAGTAAATCTATTATCTATTGCTAATGCTTGGGGCTCTTGCCACCACGAGAAATGTCTAATTTTTTAGTCTTGTTGGAAAATCAAGGTCTTTGTCATTAATATCACCCTCTAAGAATTAATATCCAGAGGTATCTTTGTCATTATCTTTGGATCTGTATAGGGATCTTTGTCATTAATATCACCCTCTAAGCATTAACCTAAGATAGAAAAAACATAGCATGTCCAGTGAAGATTTTGTTTGAGTGATGGGTACATTTTTAGTAGGGTCATGATAGAGGAGTTCGACAACCAATGTCACTGACATCAAGGCACATAGAGGGATTGGTGCTCTTGATTAAATACGAGTTCCATACCTTAATACATGACAAAATCCAATGGAAACATTGTAACCCCCTAATCCTGAAATCCTGAAAAACTGATAAGTTTGTTGGATTTTGAATGAGATCTAAAATTCTACTTTCTCCATATGAAATACAATGAGGTCAAAACCACTCTCAAACATCTTGAGTCATTTCATGGTAATGTTAAAAATTTTAAGTAAAAGGATTCATGGTAATACCACTTTTACTTTAAGAATTTAACATTACCATGAATCGCATATCAATACTAGGGCCATAGGCTTGATCATTAGGCTGCCCCACTGAAAAAGTATTGTTTCTTTGAAAGAAAATTGCATTTGGAATGTTTTTGCAAAAACAAAAATGCAAAAAAAACTAGGGAGCGAAAATTTCGCTCCGAGGGTCGCTCTCGAAATTCGCTCCCTGTGGGAGCGATTTTAGGAGCGCGCTCTAGGAGTGATTTCGAGGGTGGGAGGAGGGAGGGGGAGTCGCTCCCCTGCAACCCTTGTTCTTATAAACATGATGTTCACTCCTTTGACTCATGACAATAAATCCTAATCCTAAGACCTAACAAACCCTAGAAGCATGAAGAACATGCTTTTACCTAGAGGACCATCAATAATGAGCATGAAATGCATGCTTTAATAATTATACTTTTTATTTTCTTCTCTTGTTTGTTACATAGGATACATATTGAAATGAGTACAACAACAATTATGAGGACCGAAACTAGTTACATTTTCAACAGGACTTCACAGTCTCATATTGGTGATAAACAGGATAAAGATCATCAAAAAGCCCACTCTTGGCCATCTTGGCTTTGGAAAAAAGCCCCTAATAAAACAATAAGCATTTAAAATAATCCCAACTTATAAGAAAGACGATACAACCAAACATTGTGCAACCTCTAAATCCATCTGTCCTTTGAATCCCTGAATATGCAATGAGCATACATGACATAACCTGATTCCTTTGGTGTAGAACATAATACAAGCGATAGGGGTCATAATGTTGCAGTGGGTGGCCAAAACACCAACTCCATCTCTCCAAAATGGCCCAAGGATACCAATGTTCAGGCTTTTTCTCAATAAGGGACGATAAAACAAATATCAAATAAATTAACTTAGCACAAGAACATTAATCCCATGGAACATAATACCAACATAAAACAAATAAACTAACTTACTTCGTCATGAAATACCAAGATCCACCATAAGCATCCATGAAAAGACATCACATCACATCACAAATCCACCCACGACAAAGTTGCTCAACTAGGCCTCCATAACGCACAAGAGAGAAGAATTACTAATCGAGAGAAATTATGATCCAAGTGTCACCATGAATCCAAGAGATAAATTGACCCCTTTTTAATGAGAAACTAAGTCGACTTATCCTCAAATTAGACTAAAAACCCTAAAAAATAGTAAATCATGAGACAAGGTGGATAGGTCATAAAGCCAAGCCCCCAAGGATAGCTAACATAATGAAACAACATGAAAATACCCTTGAATTAACCCACATGTGTGAGTTTAAAAGCCTCCAAGGGTGATGTCATCTCCCAAAATAAATGTCTCTCCATGAAATGGTGTAAGGGATGACCCAAGGGGTTTGTCTCATCCCAAAAGTTGTGTTACCTCACCAAATGGTGCCTCATCACTAAAGAAAACCCTCTCAAGATCAACATCGTCCTCTTGAAAGCCCATGTCATGGTCAAATGCATCATAAGGGCGATGTCATCATGCTAGGGCATGGCATCCTTAAGGTGGAAAGTGTGAAATCCCCTTCAGAGGGATACTAGGTCATCATCATCCTCAATCATCACCAAGAGAAGAGCCACGTCCATCAAGAAGGTAAAATGCCACTTGGGGGCATCCTATTATCTCCTGGGCACACCTTATCTCCAAGCAACATCCTAGCTTGGATCACCAATGTCCAAGGTGATAAGGTTGAGAGAGGGTCTCATCAACTGTGCCAAGTCACCCTCAAGGTCAACGTCTCTCAAAAGGTGCCTAATGTCCTCTGTCAGAGTGCTTTGTGTCATCATCAAAGTGGTTTGGTGGATCTATGAAGAGATGGAGAAGCATCATATCATCCGTAAAGGGATCCTAGATGTGTTTGAAAGAAACATCTAGCATATACTCAAGGAATCAAGTGAGATCAATATCAAGGATACAAGAACCATAAGGGCATCAAGATGGACCATATTCAATGCCGAAGCCATCAAAGTACTCCACACAACTATCATCTTCAAATGTCTTAGTTGCTTGTGATTGTGAAAAGCGTACCATAGTTAGGTATGTGAGGGTTATCACATGAGCTTATTAGATGTGTCCAAACCTACGAGCAAGAACAGTTCCTAGGCCAATCCTTTGAAATGATAGGTACAAGGGATAGGTATTATGGTTTGGGATTTACTTCATGGAAGATGTCGTAGTCTTATACTAGGTTATGTGAAACCCTTTTTCATGAGCGCCTTTGTACAAGGAGTGCTTCGCTCCTTGAGTTACCATCCCTCTCCTTTGTTCTTCCAAGTCCCCATATTTTCCTTCTTCATTTGTTATTTTTAAAGAAGCTTCATTGATTTATCATATAATAATGGTCGTACAATACCCCTTTAATGATGGGAAATTTATTGTAGTAGGGATGTTCTTCAATGATTCCCTTTGCATTGATACCATAGTATTCAAAACTGGAACCAGTGACCGGACCGATCCACTTTTCAAATCGGGTTTCAAACTGGAACTGGCCAAACTGGGATTGGTCAAATCTCAATGAACCGGTCTTTAAAAAAATACAAGAAATAATTAATTTTTAATGAAAAAATAATTATTTTTAAGATTTAAAACCATGATTCCAAACCAATAGAATCAAAATATGCAAAGTTTTCTCATCTATATACCATGTAAAGTTGAATATATAAAAATGGCACCAACTGCAATACATATCAGCAACAAAATACATAATCAATGAGGCTCTAAATGGTCTATAGAGTCCAAAAACAATGCTACAAGCTATAAGGCCACTGGCCTACTACAAGTCTACATATTAGTGATGAACATGATCACGTCTCATCATGATCAAACTTAGTTGACTAAGTCTCGACTCTCAAACTTTTCAACAGCTTGAGTCACAAGCTTCTCAGCTGGTTGAGTGCCTTGACTCTCAAACTTATGAAGGTATTCTGCCCTAATATGCCCTATTACTTCATTTGGTGCTCTACATGGCTTTACATGGCCTCCTATCCCAACCAAGTGTTGTTTGAACCTGTAAATACCCCCTCCTTCAATAGATTTTTGGCAATATTTGCAAATCATTTTGCAATCAACCATATCACGATGAGCCCATGCAAAATCCTTGGCTTTTGGAGGCATGGTGGCTACTACTTAGCCCAAACTCTTCGTTGTTACACTACTCCTACAAAGACTCAACACTCTCCAAGCTCACAATGAAGTTCACAAAAACTCCAAATGAGATGTGTGAGGCTAATGAGATGGGAAACATCATTTTAAAGGCTTGGAGGTGTTGTTTTTGGATGGAAACGACCCCTAGTTTCCCTCAAAACCGCTTCAAAAAGCACAAAACCACCTTTTGTGGGGTCCGCAGTCATCATGGCAATAAACCGACTGGTATATGATGGAACCAACTTGTTTATGGGAAACCTAGATGGTTCTGTCATAAATCGGTCAGTTTATGGTCAGTTAGACCCCGAAACCCTAGCCCGTGAGGATTAAAATTGGTTTTTCTACATGTTGGATAGCTCAAACCAATAAATCGGCTGGTTTGACTAATTTACAGTTCGAATTGGTTGGTTTGAATACTAGGATTGATACTAAGTTGCACGAAGTGCTCCAACATTTCCAAATTTCCAAAATGGGTACGTTTAGAAGCATCACCTCCCAAAAATGTAAACGTCAATGGAAATATCGGCTGAAATGTCATATATATATATATATAAAGAAATTTATAAATAAGTGAAAAACACAATATCGTGCAAGAAAAAAGTGAATAAAACCCATAGATGATAATTTGGAAGGAAAACCAAGTCTATGTTAACTCTCGTAGATGATTACATGATGGTTGAGTTTTGACCAAGTTTTGGAGTTTCGTGTATGGGTATGGCCCAAAACGCCAGGTTCCTAGAAGTTTCATGCAACATAGCTTTGATGGTTATGCATAGATACTCTCTGGGACGACTGCCTATATAAAGGTTGGGGGGGGGGGGGGGGGGTAGAGCTCAAAGCCTCAACCTATAACTGGCTTTTGATTGTTTACATTCCTTTCCATTTAGCATTTGGCTTATGTTTTTAGTTTTCTTACAGCCACATTGACATTGGTTATTTCCAACCCCTTCTTCTCATAAGTCAAGGTCAGTAGGGAACTAGTACGAGCGAATAACAACAATCGATCAAAAGATAGTATAACAAAATAAGGGGAATGATTAAAGGCATTAAGTATGAATAACATGAAATGCTACCACCATCAAAGCCTTGTATTTGTGTTTTGTGCCACTCCTAGATAGTGAAGGAAAGGCCCCAAGGAAGGTCACACTGGACTAGTGGCAAATGATAACCAAGGTGAAATAAGGGAACAAGTGCACAACCAATAGCAGTCTATAATCTAACTGTAACTTGTGATCCATAGCATAATGCCTTAAACATTAAATGAAAGCACTTGAATGCAAAAATGGGTAATGTACCTCATAATATATGATCCACCATAGGAAAAAAAGATTCTCCTAGGGTGATCCATGCATATGGATTCTTCATATCGGCCCCGAAAGACCCTTCTAGCTAATGAGAAGGCTATAAATAAAGATGATTTTGACATCTCAAAACACACTTGAAATACATCATCCATAGTGATGTTCTGAGGTCAGAAGGGAAGTTCGAGGGTGCTAGAAGAGAAGGAGAAGGCAAGCGAAGTTGGAAGAAAATCTGCCTGAGCTATGTGAGTTTATTTCTGCTCCAGAGAAGCGAAATTTTATGTGGATGGATTGATTTAGGGTTTCCACAGGTTGGAGATGTTTGATCATCAGAGACATATATTCTTGGTCACTGGCTTGATCTTGGTGAGTCTAGTTTGTGTCTTGGTCTTGGAAGTCTTCCTTGAAATTTCTATAAGAAGAGAAGTTTTTGGGTTTTCCCCTGTTGAGGGGTTTTGCCTTGGCTTTGAGCCTATTTCTGGTGTCTCCTTGTTTGCATTGTGATCTTCTTATTGGCACTTGTCTTGATGATGAATTGAATGCTATAGTAATGTTGAAGCAATAATATAATCACAAAAATGTGTCATTGAAATAGAGAAATCAAATTTAAATAAACCCTAATCAGATTGCCCTAGATTTCTGAACAGGTTGGCCCCTAGGGCTCTGTCAATCTCCCTTTGTGGACCCCAATTTTGGGTTTGGGGAACAGAAGTGGTCTCATGGGTCTCCAAGTGGTCAAAATGCCTTTCTCTGCTCCAACGTTGAGGGCTCTCAAGGTGGTGCTAGCCCTCCTATGCCTCAAGGTGCAAGACCATCCTCCTTTGGACATTGGATTCAGTTGCCAACCCGCATGAAGTGCTAAGTTGATTGGGCACATGCCTGGTCTAGGTGCATCATCCCATAAAAGTCATCAATGTAGGGCAAAGTGTTGGAACATTGTGGGTGTTGAAGTTTCCCATGGCTATGTGTGATGCTCTACTACTGCTCAGAGACCCATGGCTCTCAACTAGTGTTGCATAGAGTGGGGACGTTTTTTGGAATCGAAGCGTCATTTTCCAAAAATCTTTGGAAACAAAATTAGTTTTAGAAGATATGAAAACATGCATATTTGTACATAAATCAAGATAGATATGGCATCCATTGTACATCAATGGTTAATTATTCTAGCATCAACCATCTAGAGACTAGATTCCTCTCCTCTTATCAAGCCTTTTCCTCTGCTTTGATTATCTCGGGATATTAGTCAACATTGCCCAATTTTGATTAAATAGCCTAATCCATGTGTTATAATATGGTTGAGAAAACTTAACATGCTTGATCTATGATTTTGACTTGAGTGAAGGGTATATTTTTGCTACGGCCTTGACAAACGAGTTCAATAATCAATACCACCAACATTGGGGTACATATAGGGCTTGGCGCTCTTGATTAAATGCCAATCAGATACCCTCATACATGATATTATCTAATGTAATGCCACAATCCAATTAGTCCCGAAACACTGAAAACTGTTAAGTCTACAGGATTTTGAATGGGATATGAAATTTTATTTTCTCCATATGAAGTCTGATGAGGTTGGAACCACTCTTAAATATCTTGAGTCATTTCATGGTAATGTTAAAAATTTAAGTAAAAGGATTGACATTTTCCTTTATCTTTCATTTTCATCCTTTTACTTTTAGAATTTAGCATTTCCATTAGGGAGCATCCAGGAATCGTCTAGGGAGCATCAAGGGGCACCTTTGGAGTATTCGAGAAGCATAGTTCCTCACATAATAGTTCAAAAATTTCAAAAGAAAAAAAAAGTGTCCGATGAAATTGTGTGAACGGTTTTTTGGAATCGTTGCAAAACTGCAGTTTGAACTTGCGGAACCGTGTTGAAACCGCAGTTCAAGCCTATAGAATCGCGGTTCGGAACTGTCATGGTTCCAAAAGCCCAGGAACCACAAAATTTTGGCGATGGCAGATTTGTCCGAGACGTGAATCTGCCTCCAGATCCGGGGGAGGGGTGATGGTTCCTACAACACTATTCTCAACGCCTCACTTGTGGGTGCCAATATGCTCCTCTGAAGCATTTGAGCCCCAATTAAGTTTCCCAAGCCATGATGAAACCACTTGACAATTACACACAATATCTAGTGCTAACATCTACATCATCAGGTACATTTAGTCATTTTTGCATCTAAGTGAACCAAGCTTGCAAGTAATGGGAAATTTGACACTTCAAATAAGGCTTCCCTTCAAAAGTCAAGGCTTTGAACTTGTTATAGTGTTACCTTCCTAGGTAGGAGTGGCTAATAGACAACCCTATTAGGTGTTTCTAGGACATAAGGGGAAATGACATGTCCTTGGTCTACCCTTCGATTGATAGCTTTCATGTGAATAATGATGAAATGAAGGGGAGAAGACTTCATGGCCAACTATCATGGTCAAAGGGACCAGCTATGATGGGGCTTCTCATCCTGAATGTGTAGGTGTGGGGAGGGAGCAATCATGGAAGCATGAGTTTCCAACTTGGCATTTCTTTTTCCGCCCCTCTTGTGCGGCTTTTACTTTTTCTTGATTTTTCTTTGTATTACTATTCATAGCCCAAGGGTTAGAGCTTGATTTGTATGATCCAACTCATTTCCCCCTAGGGTCTGGGACATGCAAGGGTTCCTTCTCATAATATGAAGAACGACATGTGCTCAAGAATCGGGTGATGGCTATAATGAGTGAGGTAGAGCTCATGCTAGGCTTTTGGCCACGTGCTAATGTGTATGTCCCATCCATCTTTTGCATTTTGATCTTCTTTTGTTTTAACTTGTGGCTAGTATATGCATTTTCTAGTTCTTTTAGTTGCATCAGCCTCCTAGGGCCAAGTTTTGGGCCGTACCCAGGTATCAGGTTGTATGGTGCCAAATCCCTGAGAATCAATGGTCAGTTGAACCCGAAGGAGGGAGGTGGACAATAGGGTTTGAAATGTAAGATGGAAAACGATAAATATGGAATAGGGAGAGATGGGACTATGCTATCTCAATCATGGTTTCCCAAGTAGTGCCCCACCTATACCCATTGGGCCATTAGGGGAGGTCCCACTGGACTAGGATGAAAGATAAACCCCAATTTAAGGCGAGGGAAAAAGATCATTGTCAAAACCCCTATTCCTTCCAGGTTACCCCATAATCGATGTCAAATGCCCAAAATACAAACAAGCATAAGCACCTGATTGCAAAATCAATAAAGTACCTTTTGATCATAAGTCCACCTTCCAGCATGCGTTCATTCCAAATGGGAAATGAAACATATGACTGATGCAAGTGGCGGAGAAATGAATGGCACATCATCATCAGTTCCTAGTGTCTGTTAGGGGGCTGCTGGTTGCTGGCTGGAAGAATGGTAGGAGAAAATCTCCCCTATGGGGCCACCCACTTTTGGTGGGTAACAAGGCTGTCTACATTCGATGAGTTGTTTGCTCCCTTGTGAAGGGTTATGTTATCCTTCACAACATCCAATATGATCCTCTAGCCTCACATCCTTAAGATTGTGTTCAACTACTTGTGTAGGATCCAAAGGAACTTGGATCTCTTTATCACCAAATTTCTATAGGGTATTGCCTATCAAAGCTGGTGTGATCCTCTCCCATGAATTGAATTTTGTAGCCCCTTCCAACCTGTCTTCAAATCTCAGACTTGATGTTGCCATCTTTACCAAATTGATTCCAGCTACAAAACTTTTGGTCAAAAATATGTTGTAAAATAATGTTGCTATTTGAAACCCTTGTCCACTAATCTTTTCCTCACAGAGCTTGCTCTAGCTCTGATACCATGTTAAGTTTTAAGTGCCAATTGTAGATTTACTATCTCATGCAGTTATTTTATCCTTGGAAATTTTCTCTACGCAATAATTTAATTTCCGTTGTAAATTAATTTTGAAAACTACAAACAGTAAATACCTTGGCACCTTTAAATTAGCAATTTCCAATAGAATTTAAAACAAAAAATTACTCAGAAAAAATCAGACATGACAGCAATAGAAATTTACCCTCCAACTTCTCATCATTTAATATCTCAGAGAAATCATGGGCTCCTTATACAGAGAAAATGGTTCTAAAAAATTACAAAGAAATTACAAGAAAACCTGAGATAAATTCATCCACCAAAATCAGCAACCCACTCAACCTCCTCAAGCCTTTGCACATCCACTCGTGTGGCCTGGAAAGTACCTACCACGTCACATGTAGGCTTGGCCTGCTCAGAAAACCCTCTCGTCTCACATGCACAGCCTCATTGTTGCAAACAAATGAATGGTTGTCTGACACGTGCAGGTCCCTGCTAATTTCTTCAACTACAGAAAATTCTCTTGCTGTCTTTTTCCTTCTTCTTCAACCCCTATGAATCTCTTACAAAAATCTGCAATATTACTCTTGCGAATTACTCAAAAAACCTCTTCTTGGATTTCTCTATCACTTATGTTTTGTTTTCATCCTCTCCTTTAGGCTGCATTTATAATTCTCCATAGTCCAAATCCCTAATCTCAAATGTGATTGTGTGCTAGCATTAAATCCTAGCTTTCTTTAATCAACTATGGGAAAAACATTAGCCCAAAGTCTACATTAATCAAATAATTAATCACTGTATCTTTCCTAAGTTTAAACTTAGGAAGGAGACAATATTAGTTGCTCCTCTCGAACAACCACCTAAAGAGGACTGCATGCAAGACACCAGCTTATGCAGAAGACCTTCCAAAGCTACAATAATCACATTGACTCATATGATCTCAGTAACTAGAGATATAATAAGGGGAAGAAAAATGATAAGCTGCATAACTAGTCATGCTCAGGGTTTAACCTAATAAGCATCACGATTTTATCCAAAAAAATGCAATAATTCCATATTATGACTTCATAATAATTGTTTTCTTTGGTGATGTTTATCTTGTTGGGAAAAGTATTTTGAAAATACAATTGGAACCTAGGTGACAGCTTTTGAGTAATATTTCTCATTATATGTATTCTAACCAATATGCTTTTCCATTATAGGAAGCAATCCCTGTGATCATGTTGCTGCTGGTGGTGATTTTGCCGTCCCTATTACTTCTAAGTTATGTTCTCAGTTTCATATTCGTTAGTGCTCAGGGGTATGTAATTTTCTGGTAAACATCTCATTTGAATTTTAGTAGAGTTCTTGTAATATATCATCCAAATTGTAGTTGAATTTCTATCCCAAAAGTACCTATATAATTTAAATTGCGTTCTGCCTCTCTCATTCGTGTTTTCAAAGTGCTACAGGGCTATTTCTATATTAACCTTACTTTTCATTCCGATGGCAATGGTACCATATTTCATCATTTTTATAGTTCCAGGTACTTCTCTGTCCCTTTTTTTTTTCATTTATGCATAGAAAGAATTTATAAGATTAAAAATTTGGGTCAAATATATTGACTTTAGATGTTTTGATATACTTTTCAGGCATCTTATGGCTAGGATTCAATATCAAGTAGATAGAATTATTGAATTCATAATATCATAATTAATATATAATGCAATGTTGCAAGCATCGGCAATGGGATAAAATCAGCCAGGGTCTGGAAAATAAAAAATAAATTCATAAAAATCAAGAAAATATCGGTAAAATTTGGCAAACATTGGAGAAATTAAGATACCACCAAAAACATTGGTAAAAATAGGCAAACATCTGCTAGGCCAAATAAACAACTTAGCATGGGGTAAAATACTAGACCTCAGTGTGTCTGAAATTTCCAGACAAGATGGTAAGCAATACAGTTTGTTGACAGTGTGCAGCTCCCCGTCTGGATCTCCCATTGTCCTAGTATGTGTAAAGCAGAAAATGGAATAACCTAGTCAAAAGTTAATTGGCTTTGTTGTCATTTTCTCTTTTTTCCCCGTCACAATTTTCTTTCCCGAGGCAGTTCCTGGTCGTACCCAACAATAAGATAAATATTTTAAAAGGGAATGATAAACAGAGGAAATGATAAATTTAAAGTATATTTATCTTTTCTATTCCTTCTTTCAACATATTGTTTTTGTCTGCTCATTATTATGGTCCCTATATTCAACATATAATAGCATCAAGCTTTGTTCCCTTTGCTCCCCTTCATTTTTTCCCCATTTTAACTCTCACAAAGAATTGGTAGTTCATAGCAACATAAGAAATTTTAATAGAAATTATATGGCAAAATAATACATGGTGTATTAAAATTAAAACAATACCTTCAGTGTGATAATCTCGCCTTGAAATATTTCAAATCTTCCTTGCTACTAGTGGTGACAATCACATTTAAATTGTTTATGCATTTATGCAAACAAGTATGACCTTGGTTTTGGACAAGAGTAAAGACATATCACAACAATTATTATTTGTGTCAATGTGTAGCTTGAGAAGGAAAAAGAGGAACTTTTCATCACTTACGCATACGTTGCTTGTAAATACTCTTTTACATTGTGAAGAAAATCTTAAGGTCATATTTGACAACAAATGGAAGTTAGGAACTATTTTCAATAATGGTGACAATGAAACTAAAGTTCAAATCATTACATCTGAGGCTGAATCAAGTAGAACTATTTACGTTGATGAAGTTACAACCCTTGCCTATCTATTGCATGACAAATCTCATAACATAGAGACAGCTTCCCTTAAAGATCTTCTATTTAAACTCAATCTCAGGATGGATATCTATGTCACATCATTTCTACTATGTCATTGACTTGTGATATCTCAGATCCATGTCATATGTATGACATTTTCTTACTCAAGGAATCCATTTTCTAGTCTTCATGGGAAACACAAGCCTTTGTGTGTGCCAAAAGAGGAATACAATCCATGGTTGATTCACAACTAGGTTGCATGATATGGGGAAATGGGTATGAGTATGATGGAAATGTGGCCCCTCAAAAATTTGGAAATGGAGAAACGTGATATTACAATTGTAATTTATAAATAGCACATTATATTGAAATTTTGAAAGAAAGCATTATGAATAATTGAGCAAGAAAATTTAAATGACAAGCATAAATAGCGAGCAATGCTCCACCATCGTATATATTGGGATCCTCATCATTAATAATGCCCTCTAGTTTCGGCTGCCTCATCTAGTTGTTGCCTCTGCTTTGATCATCCAAGGACATTACTCATCAGTATCCAATTTTGATGAAACTGGCTAATTTAAGCCTTAAAATATGGTAGAAAAGACTTAACGTGCCTAGTGAATGATTTTATTGTTGATTTGGGGTAGCATCGAATGTGCTGTAGTCACAAAAATTGGTGGAGAGGCTAAAGCACATGAGATCTCCAATACCCAGAAATGGTTTGGGCAGAATCTAACCAGTTTGGGAGATATTAAAATAATTAATATTTTTAATGGAGTCCGTAAGTAGAAAACTGAGTTAGAATGGTCCAAAAGTCATCGATTAAGCCAAATCTAATCTTAGCCATTGATTAGGGACTTAATCTCAGCCGTTGAATTGTCAATGAGAAAAGTATAAGAGGAGGCTTGAGGGTCACTTGGAGAACACACCGAGTTGATCAAGAATTCGATTTTGTGGGGCAGGGCTTGCTGAGGAAATCGAAGGAGTGATTAGAGTTGCAGCTGAGGGGCAGTGAATGCAGTAGTAGAGAGGCAGAGATAGTACCGGGAGCATCAATGCAAAAGTCGGGAGAGGGTTGACGCGGAGCCATCTAGAGGTCACGCAGAAGCAGTCAAAGGCCACGTAGAGGCAACCAAGAGCTATGCAGAGCCTGAGGAGGGACAATGTGGGACATGCAGAGGTTCCAAAGGCTGACGTTGGGCCATAGAGGCTTACGCAGACCCTAGAGGCTGACGCTAGGAGATTTCGTGGGGAAGATTGGGGCTGATATCTGTCTTTGACTGAGAGGTACTACTGTCGAGGGAATTCTCTGTTGGGTGAGCCATTTCTAGCACCCAGATTGTATTCTAAAACTACATATAATAAAACCTTCAGATAGCTGCACCGGTTTTCCCACATTGGGGTTTTTCAGGGACATTAGTCCAAAAATAGTGGTGTCACTTGTGTGCTTGTTTTTTTCCTTCAGTTGATGACCTGTATGTGTTGAGACTGTACTTGTATTTATTTTCAGTATTTACATGGTAAATAACTTGTTAATCAACAGAACAAGTACGAAGAAATAAATTAGAAAGTACAGGAAGGATTTCTAACAGTTATACTTAGAAATTCCAGCATGGTATCAGAGCGTAGTTGCAGATCATAGGATAATTGAGGGTGTCAGTTGAGTAGAGCAGCAACAACAAAAATAGTTGTCCCGAGTGACAAAAGTTGTTCCTAGCAGAAAAGCAGCAAGGAAGGGGTGATGCAGTGCCTGCGTCATCAGTTTGAGTCGGGAAGAGGATCAGCGCAATGGCAGAGAGGAGTAGACTCGACCTTCATAGTGGCAGGTCATCTTTCTCAGTGAGGAAGGATTGACGCCCGTGGCCAGGAGGTGTGGATTTTGCTGGTGCCAGGATTTCGCAGAGCCTAAAGGCTCTAACCTTCAGTTTTCTGGGGCATAGGAGGCTGTGGGTAAGTTGCGGAGTGAAGCTGGTGGGGTACTGTGGTTAGAACACTACCTAACAGGGCAAGACCAAGGAGGAGGAAGTTGTTGCTGAGGATTTTTAGCCAAGAATCCGGATCAGTGGTGCAGCTGGACTAACAATTAGAGTAGGGGCATCTCGTCATTGGCAGAGGGGTTTCCAGGAGGGAAATCGAGGCTCAAAGGGAGTCACACCGAGAACTTCCAAGAGGGAAGTAGAGAGAATCGGAAGAGCCGAAAGAGGAGAAGCGAAATGCAAGTGAATGGGGTAAGAGATCAGGATAGACTGGACAAAGCCTCAAACTTCGTAGTCTGGAAGGCCAGGATCTTGTCCGTTCTAGACAGGAATCGTCTCAAGCACTTCACCTTGAACACGATAGTGATCCCAATTGACTCAGATGAGAACAAAAAATACCAGGAGGCAATGGCGAGGGTCAAGAGCATCATCCTTGACGGCGTCAAGGACCATGTAGAACCACATATTACCGAAAAAGACACGACAAATGTGATGCGGGAGGCCCTGACGAAATTGTATCAACATACTTCCGTGCAGAGGAAGATGCTACTAGAAAATTAGTTGCGGTCATACCAATTGCAGAAGGGAGAACAAATTGACACCTTCCTCAGTCGATTGAAGGACATCCGGGATCAGTTAACTTCAATAGGGGCCACGCCAGATGAGGAGATGATGGTGAGGACCACATTGAATGCAGTCTCAGAGGATTAGGAAGTATTTGTCTAGAGCATACTGGGCAGGTCGACCCTTCCAGATTAGGAGGAACTATGGGCAGCTCTTCGTCAAGAAGAGATCAGAAGGCTAACCAAGGCAAGAAGTAGCGACAGGGAGGTTAGAATGAAGAAGGAGGAAGAGGAGGATGTTGCGCTAGCATCTGCGGGAAAGCAGGAGAAACAGAAGAAGAAGGACCTCTCCAAGGTCAAATGCTTCCACTGTGGGGAAATGGGTCACTATGCGAGCCAGTGACCGAGGAAGAAGAGCAAGGGAGAGACCTCTGAGACCAAGGCTGCACCAACTAGGGCGAAGAAAGAAGTGAATACAGATGATGATTGTGCCATGAGTGCTCATGCGCCACTTGAGAGGAAGTGGGGAGATATCAAGCTGTAGTCAGATGGACTACAGGCAATGAGGAGCAGGATCCTTAAGGTACCCAACCTCTTGGATTATACCCTGCTACGAGAGCCCTAAAGAGGAGTAGCAGGACTGGTGGATGTCGGTAAAGATGGATGTGGATGGAGTGACAGAGGGAGCTACAGTGCGGGAGTCCTAGGACAGCGTAAGGCAACAATGCGAGATGCACAGAGTTGTTGCTGCAACGCATAGGTCAGAGAGGGAGCACTTGTTAGTGACAGAGGGAGCTTCAGCATTGGGAGTGTTTTTGGCCTAACAAAGATGTTAGAGTTGGGAGATCAGCTACTTACTTCTCATTAACTGAGTTGCAATGCAACAGTTAGCAGTGGCAGTGCTATGGACAGTGTTGTCGCACAGATTGTCTAGGCAGTGCAACAACGCTCAGACCAGGGGCTGTCACCCTGATCCCCGATCTCTCCATTTAAGCCATCTCCCTGAAGCAGGCTAAGGGGGGTAGACCCTATGGGAAAAAGGAAGACCAACTGAGAACTAGCCAGTTTGGGAGACACAGCAAGGCAATCAAATACTCGATTAAGGCTCAAGATTTATAATTTGATCAAAAATGATTAATACCGGTGCCTTATGGAGTCAATGTAAACCAAGTGATTAATTCGTTGCTGCTTGGAAAATAGAAATATCCTTCGACAATTGCTTGAAAATATTTACTGAAATGTCTAGCATATGATGAGCATTAAAACAACCAAGCAATAATTAATTTCACCAGATGCAAGAGATTCAAAAGATGCACAAAGCTTTAGCAATTAAACTTCAAAAGATCAAATGCTTTAAATAACCATAAAATTTAAATGCTAACCAGTTACCACTTTCATATAGCTAATCTTTAGATAAAATTTAAGCGCATTTAACTATATAAAAATGACATATTAATCCCATATTAAAAATTTTAGCCTTAGCGGAAAAGATACACCAAAATTGTAAATGTGACAAATCCTTGAGTGAATATGCCAAGACTAAATGTGACAAAATATTTCAATTTTTTTTTTTTAATAAAATAAAAACTAAATTCAAAACCTAAAAAAACTTTTTATGATTTTATGATTTTTTTTATATTTTTAAATTTTTTATTATTTTTTATGCTATAAAGTTCTAAATTTAAAATATAACAAAACTAAAATTAAAATCTAATCTAAACTAAAGTCTAATCAAAAACCTAAAAGGAACTTTTTTATGCCTTTTTTTTATATTTTTATATTTTTATATTTTTTGATTTTTTTGTTTGAGTTATTTTTAAATAAAACTAAACTAAACTAAAAAAAATGTCTAACTCTAAACTAAATGAAAATGAAATTTTAAAATAAACAATAAATATATACAAATAAAATTAAATCCAAAACAAAAAAATTATTTAAAAAAAATCTAATTCTAAAAACTAAAATTTAAGTCTAAAGAAATATATACAAAATAAAATCAAACACATAAGGAAATCTAAACCCTAAATGAACGCATAAAAGAAGTAAACTAAAGCATAAAAATAGTTCGAGTGTATTGTTTTCACTTTTGTGCTTGTGCGCAGGTCTTTGACGACGACGAGGGAACGAGGGATGTACGTGAGGATTTAGAGCGTTTGTTTTGCAGGTGGGGACTGCAGGTTTTAGCGTGGAATGGAAGATGCATGGAGCATTGTAGCAGCGGATGGGCAACGTGGAGCTGCATAGGGTGAAGGAGCGGCTGATTGAGGTTTGCGTGGTCGCTGGGGATGTCACGCAGGTATGGCAGTGATGAAGGGAGGATAGAGGAGGGTGCAGCGGACAAGAATGGAATACGCAGGCAGAGGGACGTAGGTTGGTGAGAGAACTGGACAACGTGGAGGAGCAGATGGTGACTGCGTGGGAACGGATGAACGTTGATGGATGCTGCGGGTTCATGAGAGAACAGCGTATGGCAGCGTGGAGAGATTTGGAAAGGAGGCAATGTGAAGATCAATGGCAACAGCGCTGCGGGTTTGGGATAACAAGGAGAGGTGAGCTGTGGGTGCCGCAGAGAAAGGAGAGGCTGCCAGAGGGTTAGTGTGATGGCTGCCACGGGATAGCAATAGGAAGCAAGGGAGAAGAGCACGTAGATGGCAGAGACTTGGGAGTTGAAGCTGAGGATGACTGCATGAAGGAAAAAGGGCAGATGCATGGTAGCAGTAGGCAGATGACAAAATTCTCCAGAAAACTTAATAAAAATTTTAAATCTTGTGAACCCTTATAAAAAATTTCAGGAATTTCAAACCCTTTAACAACAGAAACGTACACCTGCAAAAAACTGGTTTTGAAGCAAATATTCCTGCTAGAGCTAATCCTGAGGCCAGATCTTACCCTCCAGGGCCTAGATCTTACCCTCCAGGGCCTAGATCTGGTTTCAAGATTGAATCTCACCTTTAGATCTGCAACCTGCAATGACAAAAACAAACACCCAGAAACAAAATATGCAAGAGACAAAACTAACAACCCTAAAACCAGATAAATAATTACAATATTCACAGTTCAAAGGCTCAAAATAGCCAGATCAATGTTGCACGAAGCACCCCCCCTGGTTCCAAGCCCCAAAGCGCGCTTCCGAAATTCGGAAGCGCCGCTTCCTGGAAATTCGGAAGCGTGGTACGGAAGCGCCGAAGCACGCTTCGTATGGCGCTTCGGGCGTCAGAAGCGTGGCGCTTCGGAGGAGGAAGTGTACGCTTCTCGTACGCTTTCGGAAAAGCTTCCAGAAAAGCGTTTAGAAAATCGTTTTTTTTTTTATTTTATTTTTTTAATTTTAGGTGAGTTTGCTTGTTGGGGTGGGTCCACCTTGGGTTAGGGTGACGAATGAAGGCAAAAAGAATATAAATATAGCAGATGCTCCCTCATGGTAATGTTAAATTCTTAAAGTAAAAGTGACATTCTCCTTTATTTTTCATTTTCATCCTTTTACTTAAATTTTTAACATTACCATGAAATGACTCAGGATGTTTGAGAGTGGTTCCAGCCTCATTGGACTTCATATGGAGAAAATAGAATTTCATATCCTATTCAAAATTCAGCAGACTTAACAGTTTTCAGGAATTCAGGATCAATGGAATTGTGGCATTTCATTAGATTATATCAAGTATGAAGGTATGTGATTAGCATTTAATCAAGAGCACCAAGCCCTATATGTACCTTAGTGTTGGTGGTGTTAATTGTTGAACTCCTTTGTCACATGGCACGCCCTTAGCAAAAAATTACCTTTCAATCAAGTCAAAATCATCGATCAAGCATGTTAAGCTTTTTCTACCATATTTTAAGTCTTGAATTAGGTAGTTTGATCAAAATTGGGCAATGTTGACTAATATCCCTAGACAATCGAGGTAGAGGCAAAGGCTAGACAAGAGGAGAAGAATCTAGATTCTAGATGGTTGATGCAGCTAAATGGTTGATGCTCGAATAATTAATCATTAATGTACAATGGATGTTATATCTATCTTGATTTATGCAAAAATATGCATGTTTTCATGTCTTCTACAACTAATTTGGTATTTGGGATGTTTGTTTTGAGTATAAATGCAAAAAAATATACATATATATATATAGAAGACGCTTCGCTTCCTAGATTTTTGGAAAATGATGCTTCCGCGTCCCCGCTTCCGAAAAACATCCCTGCTTCGTCCCCGCTTTATGCAACATTGAGCCAGATTTATCAGTATGCCACAGAAATATTTTCAGAATTTTAAATTTAATGTGAGATACTCCAAAAAACCCTTCATGCATTCATAAGAAAAATTCGAATGATAAGCCCGGTATCAGAAATAGCTGGGCTCTTCAGAAAATGCCCTTTTCGGGAGTTGGCTGGTTCAGCCGAGAACTTCTCCAAACGCCCGTTGATCTTCGAAATAAAGATTTTCTTGCACAACTTACTTCAACCATTAACAAAGAAGGAGAAAACAATACTAAAATCCAGATCTAATAGAGATACCTGCCATCATATTCAGAAATTTAACTACCATTCAAACCCTAGCGACTAAACAAGATACCTGTGTTTAAAATCACTCTTCATAAAGCTATCATCAATGGCTGAAATTAAAATCATGCCTAGAAATTAAACATCTTATAGCATTTCCAGAAGAGTAACACCAGCAAGATTTCAACCCCAAAGTCTTTCTTTATTGCACATGAAAAATGACTACAAGAGAGCTTTCTTTAGCACAAGACTCACAGATCGAATGATCTCAAATGACCCCTGACACCCTATTTAAAGAAAAAATTCCCAACGGCTAGTTCGAGTGATCCATGTCAAAGTAATCTCGACCGTCGATGAGGATCAAAATCTCTTTTAATCTCATCTGTCGAAATTTTAAATGTTGAGGAAATTTCACATTTTTTAAATTAAATGCATTTTAATATATTAAAAAATTAAAATTTTGCATTTATTTCCTCAAAACTTTGACTTATTATTATTTTATTAATTTATTATTTTTATTATTTTATTATCATTTTTATTTTTATTTTTTATTTTTATTTCTTTTAATTTTATATTTTAATTTTATTTTATTATACCCTCGAACTTAGCCTTTGGGAATTTTACCTAGGACCTAGGACCTACAAGGGGATTAATTATTTTCCTAACCCTCAAGACATTTTACATCATGACTTTTACATTTTTATATCTCAAGGGGGAAAACCCATTTGACATAGACCCTCATAGACTACCTAGTTCTGCGACACAAATATAATCCAGCAGATCAAGCAATTTGTAATAAAATAACCTAACCAAATAGTTAGGATTATTCCCAAATCACTTTTACATAGACTCGATCTAACACACTAGGACTCCCCTAAGATTCTAATGACAAAATCCATTCCGGCTTTGGGCTTACGCTGAAGGAAAACTATGCCGATCAGGGATCGATGAGCCAAAAAACCTTCCGGAATGTAGATTATCACTAGAAAAATTAGGTTTACCTAGGCAATTACATGCATGACACAGATCTGTTAAAATTATTTACAATTTACACATGCAGACTGGGTTTACAAAATAACACGATCAGGCTAATGATGATAGTCGAATGGCACGGACACGCCGATCAAGCGCTACCCATTTGCGAAAAACAAAAGGGGGTGTACTACTATCGGTCGTTGACACATAGTGGTCAACAGGCAACACGATGCAGCATGATGAGAGGGGTTGCAGTGCATATGTAACAGTGGCAGTGGCAGGGCCATGGGCAGCAGCACAGATGCAGAAGGAGCTGTCATACAGATGCAGCAGTGGTAGTGGCAAGGCCATGGGTAGCAGTACATGATGCAAAAGTGCAGAGGATATTGGGCAACAGGCCTAGCTTCAACACAGGGACCGATGTCGGATGATCAGGGTGATGCTCAGTGAAGAGTATTACTATAACACAGTCCTCGCTAAGAAGGAGTGTTGATTTGGGGTAGCATCGCATGTGCTCTAGCCACGAAAATTGGTGGAGAGGCTAAAGCACATGAGATCTCCAATACCCAGAAATGGTTTGGGCGGAACCTAACTAGTTTGGGAGATATTAAAATAATTAATATTTTTAATGGAGTCCCTAAGTCTAAACTTAGGGAAAATAAAATAATAATGTGAATTAATATAAAACTGAGTTAGAATGGTCCAAAAGTCATCGATCAAGCTAGATCTAATCTTAGCCGTTGATTAGGGACTTAATCTCGGTCGTTGAATTATCAACGAGAAAAGTATAAGAGGAGGCTTGAGGGTCACTTGGAGAACACACTGGGTTGATCATGAATTCGATTTTCTGGGGTAGGGCTTGTTGAGGAAATCAAAGGAGTGATCAGAGTTGCAACTAAGGGGCAGTGAATGCAGTAGCAGATAGGCAGAGATAGTAACGGGAGCATGAGCGCAGAAGCCGAGAGAGGGTTGATGCAGAGCCAGCTACAGGCCACGCAGAACCAGCCAGAGGCCACGCAGAGGCAGCCAAGAGCTGCGCAGAGCCTAAGGAGGGCCAATGTGGGACACGCAGAGGCTCCAGATGACGCAAAGCCCTGAGAGGCTGACGCTGGGCCAGAGAGGTTGATGCTAGGCCAAAGAGGTTGATGCAGACCCTAGAGGCTGACGCTGGGAGATTTCGTGGGGTAGATTGGGGCTGATATCCGTCTCCGACTAAGAGGTACTACTGTCGAGGGCATTCTCTGTTGGGTGAGCCATTTCTGGCGACCAGATTGTATTCTGAAACTGCTTAATAATAAAACCCTCAAATGTCACTTGTGTGCTTGTTTTTTTCCTTCAGATGATGATCTGTATGTGTTGAGTTTGTACTTGTATTTATTTTCAGTATTTACATGGTAAATAACTTGTTAATTAACAGAACAAGTAGGAAGAAATAAATCAGAATGTACATGAAGGATTTCTAACAGTTAGACTTAGAAATTCCAACATTTATACTCAGTGGAGGATACATTTTTGCTAAGGCCATGACGAAGGAGTTCAACAATCAACACCCTCAACATCAAGGTGCACAAATGGCTTAGTGATCTTGATTAGATGCAAATCACATACCCTTATAAATGATAGAATCCACCCAAAATGCTAGAACTCTGCCAATCCTAAAATTCCGAAAACTATTAAGTGTGTTGAATTCTAAATGGGATATGAAGCTCTATTTTCTCCATATTGTTAAATTTTTAATACCGGCCAGATTTATTTTCTCATGGAATTTATCCCCAACAGTTTATTTATTTACCCAAATAAACATTGATTTGTCAAAAAATAAAATCACTGGTATTTTTAACTTCTAGAATTTAGAATATGTAGCGGAAATAAACTAGAGAGGTCAATCACACATTGCAAAATTCATTAACCCACAACAATTCTCCGTCATTTCATTATTTGGAAAATTTGGGTTTTTTGACCCATGGAGATACAAGGAGAAATACAAACCTAGAACCTACAACTCGACTCCCTAAGAATGAATTTGAACCAAGTAAATTGACCTCAAGGAAATTTGCCTCTAGATGAAATCGGACTAAAGAAATCGGCTTCCACGAACTTGATCTGTGCCATGCCACTAATACGCACTGGAAAAGCCTCAACACTCCAACAACTCGATCTCCTCCAAATAAATACAATCTGCCTTCAGGAACTAGGCCAGACAATCTCTTCCTACTTGGCCTCCTTGGATTCACACGTGTTGAAAATTTAACTAGCGTCACGTGTCGTAATGTAATAAAATGTAATTTTTATCATTGACATATTTGTTATATTCATTATTATTATAGTATTTTGGTCAAAACATGTTCCTCATGCTTATAGAGTGAAAAAGAGTCGAAAAGAAATTATTTTGAGTCAAAAGAAATGTATTTGAGTCAACTCCCATTTGGAATTTTGTAAGAAAAAGAAAAATATTTTTTATTTTGAGTCAAATAGTCAACACAATACCAAGTCAGCCGTCCTTGGATAAGTTGGCCTAACAGGTAGCTATTCGACCCTCCTGGATAGCTATATATATGAGTTTGGAGACACACATTAACTCATCGCATTATTCATGGAGTTTTGTGCCAAGCCAAGAAGATAAGACAACTAAAGTCAAAGGACAGAGAAAAGACAAAATTTCTTCCCTGGTTCTACTCACACAGCAAAATTTTTTGCAATTTTTTGAGGCTACTGCAGGACCGAAATTCGGCCTCCACTGCAGGTCTCAAGTTTTCTATGATTTGACCAGATTTCAAAGGGTTTCACCAGTGTTGACTTTCGTTGACCTTGACTTGATTCGAGGAGATTTGGAGGAGGGTTGGCTTGGGTTCTTTGTGGCATTTTTTGTCTTGGTCGTGGGTCTTGGATAACTCATTTTGACTTGATTCTATAAGAGAAGGATTATTGGGTTTTCCACCTTGTGGGGTTTTTCCCTGGCTTGGAGTCTAATTTTTGGTGTTCTTTTTCTCTTTGCGATCTCTATGTTTTGCACGTTTGTATAATTACTTGATGAAGAAGTTAATATAAGTAATAAGAAGCCAACAAACATTCACAAGTAATTATCAAGTTAAGAGAAATCAATCATTATCTTCTAGCACTTGGTTTCTCAACATGGTATTAGAGCTAAGGTGAAAGGAAGGCAACTTGAAGATCACAAATTGTTGGCATACTTGAAGACTCTATTGTAGTAATTATCTCTTCTTCTATCAAAGAAAAAGAAAGAAGGCTTGAAGATCATATTGTTGAAAATATCCTTATAGCAGCCATCTCTCTCTCAAGGACATTATTGAAGGCTCTTGGAAATATCAAGTTCTCGCTCACTCATCAACACTTTTTTATTGAAGGCTCTTGGAAACAAGGTTACTTGGGAGTGGGAGCGAAAACAGGGAGCGAGAGCGACATTTTCAGAAGCTCCCAATTTGGGAGCGAATCGTTGAGCGTTTTTTATATAATATATATTTTTTGTAATTTTTTATATTTTGATGCATATATGTCAACAAAAACATGTAGAATGATGAATTAGATATAAAAGAATAGATTGAAACATATAACAACAATCATCTAGAAGTTATAATCTTCATCAACCACATCCACAAGTTAGTAACATAGTAACATACAACATATTGAGTCTCATGATTTATCAATCTTAAAGTTTCAAGCTTTCAAAATTCAATATATAACATTTAGCATCAGTAATCACCAAAGTTGTACTTGTAAGCTAAGTGTAACCATTACAACAAATAATATCTAACATGAAATGAAATGAAACAACTTTCAACTTTCATGAAGCATCATATTCATAATTCATTACTAATGAGTTATAATTGCCAACTTCAAACTTCAAACTTAAATTGTCATATATTGTTTTAAAAAATATCCTAATAAATATGAAAGAGTCAATAGTTATAAAAACTACTAGAAACTAGAAAAGACAAGTAAATCTATTATCTATTTATTATGCTTGGGCCTCTTGCCACCACGAGAAATGTCTAATTTTTTAGTCTTGTTGGAAAATTAGGATCTTTGTCATTGATATCACCCTCTAAGCATTAATATCCAGAGGTATCTTTGTCACTAATATCACCCTCTAAGCATTAACATGAGATAGAAAAAGCATAGCATGTCAAGTCAAGATTTTGTTTAAGTGATGCATACATTTTTAGGAGGGTCATGATAGAGGACCTCGACAACCAATGTCACTAACATCAAGGTGCAGAGAGGGATTGGTGCTCTTGATTAAATACAAGTTCCATACCTTAATACATGACAAAATTCAATGGAAACATTGTGATCCCCTAATCCTGAAATCCTGAAAAACTGATAAGTACGCTGGATTTTGATTGAAATCTAAAATTATACTTTCTCCATATGAAATCCAATGAGGTTGGAACCACTCTCAAACATCCTGATTCATTTCATGGTAATGTTAAAAATTTAAGTAAAAGAATGAAAATGAAGATTAAGGAGAATGTCACTTTTACTTTAAGAATTTAACATTACCATGAATCGCATATCAATACTAGGGCCATAGGCTTGTTCATTAGGTTGCCCCACTCAAAACTTATTTGTTTCTTTCAAAAAAAGTTGCATTTGGAATATTATTGCAAAACAAAATTTGCAAAAAAAGACTAAACGCTCCCGAAAACACTCCTAAAAAGGCAGGGAGCGTTTTTTTAGGGAACACGTGTCTGAAAACGCTCCCTCCTTGGGAGCGTTTTCAGGAGCGCACTCCCGAGGTGCTCCGGAGCACTCCCACCTGGGGCGCGAATTGGGAGCGGGAGCGAGAGGGGGGCGGGGCGCTCCCCACAACCTTGCTTGGAAATATCAAGTTCTTGCTCACTCATCAACACTTTTTCCCTCTCATCAACATTCTTGAAGACACACTTATAATTGCTCCTCCTCCTTTGACAAGTAAGTACTCTACTATACTCTATGTCTAATCCTCCTAGACCAGTGGGATCTATTTGTAGGGAAGGCAACAAACTTAACGAAGCTTCTAATTACAAAACTTGGAAGAAGAGAATTGATCTAGTTCTCAAAGAAAATGAAATCATGCAATTTGTTGATGGCAATGTTCCAGTACCAAACAAGAATAATGCTCAAGAAGTAGCCAAGTACAACAAAGGAGAAATTAGAGCTCAAAAAAATCTCTTTGAGTCTATCAAAGACCATCTTATCTCTTTTGTTTCAGATTTGTCCACATCTAAAGAAGTCTATGACAAATTGGTCAAACTATATTCTGTCAATACTACTAGTCAGAAGATATTTCTAAGGAATCAACTTTATGGAACAAGATTACCAAAGGATGAAGATGTGGCTTCATACTTTATGAAAATATCAAACATAAAGGAATCAGGATGAACTTGAAGGGCTTGGAGAAACCATATCTGATTTTGAATTAATCACTTTCGTACTCAATGCTCTACCTCCATCTTGGAATGGTTTTGCAAGTGGAATCTATGCAAGAAAAGATACTCGATCTTTTGAAGAAATTTGGGCTCTATGTATTCTAGAAGAAACAAGTTTGAAGGCTAAAGATGATACCGAACCAAATAATGAAAATTCTCAAACTTTTGTTGTTGAATCAAAGAAGTTTGGAAGGTTGGAAGATTTGGATCTCATCGCAAGTGATGAGCACCAATATTGCAGCATGAATGCTGCAACTCTTCGGCTACTAGCTTTACTTTATCAACCCATGGTGCTGCAACTCTTGGGCTACCAACTTTACTTTATCAACCCGTGGTTCGTACAAACTTGGAGGTGGCAATGTTGTATACACAAGTAAAAATGATGGTTCTGCCTTTTGTCACTGTTCAACTGGCGAGAGACCACTAGGGTTTTCAAGCTAGACTTCTATGGATTCAGAAGAAGCTTGGTTCCTTGATGAAAGAAATAGAAATCTACTCTAAGAGAGAGTTGATCTACTTTAATAATGAAAAAGACCGAAATTCAATGCTAAGGCACACAATTTCCTAATTAACCGCTAAGGGCTATGCTTTGCAATAATGCTAAATTAACTTGAACAAAATGCTACTGTCCTAAGCATGGAAGTTAAAAACATCAAACATTACTGCTATGCATGTAAAGGACTGCAATAAATCTGTTTTGTCTTTTTATTCTTTTCATGAAAAATCAAGTGTGCAAGCTAATCTCTTTTGGTGATGTGGCAAGTGGTTTAGGGATGCTGATGGATGGCTAGAAGGTTCAGGAGATGGTTGGAAGGTTTGGGAGACCCTTGGGTGACCTTGGGAGGCTTCCTAGAGTATTTCCCTCAATTCGGCCTCAAAACAAGCCACTATAGGAAAACCTACAGGATGTACTAGAAACCTACAGGATTCCCTGTATTTCTACAGGATACAACCATGAGAAAAACGATGAGTGTTGGAGGTGATGGAAGGCTTAGGGAAGGTGGTTGATGGATGGAATGGAGTGGGGAAAGGCCTAGGATCACTCAGAACCCAAAACCAAGTTTAGGAGATGGTTGGATTCGCTCAACATGCTTGAGGAAATTTCAATGTAAAATGATGAAATTGGTGAAGGTCTTGATGAACACAAGGAATGCCTATGGGTGGGTGAAGCTGGAAGGTGGTTGCTTGCTATGAGATCTCTTTCTACTTTTGAAGCCCCTGCTCTGCATCAAACATGTGTAATTTCCAAAAGGTCATGTAAACAAGAAGAATTCTCATGAGTTAGAAAAGCAGAATTTAATGAACTAACTGTCTCCCTTATGCATGGAGAAATTGCTGAAAAAAATGGAATCATGGATGAGATCTACTACAAGAATGAAGATATAAGAGATGGCAATGAAATCTTACACTTGCAAAAATGATCAAATGCTAGTTTAAGTACAACAAACTCTAAATCTTATGAAAAAAATGGAAATCTGTATTTTTGGGGTTGCATAAGGGTCTTTTCCTCAGATCATGATCCCAAAAGGAAGAAGTGAAGTCAGGACACCTACAGACAGCTTTGTGATGCTTCTTTTATCCCTTCTAACCTGCTACTGAAGTAAGGCACAAATGGAAGCAAACTAATAAACAGTTAATCAAATCTACAGTACTTGCAATGAAATACTTCTAAAGATAGTTTAACCATGAATCTATGAAACTAAGCTAAGAAAAAAGATACAAGAAGAGGAGCCTTTGCTTCTAGGGTTGGGGCCTAACTCAAGAGCTTCAACCCTCTGAGTTCAACTCAGTACTGGATCAAGAAAAAGCTCATTCTTATTACCAAAACAGAAAATTACATCAAAGTCTTCCACAAGTCTGGAGCTCGAAAATAACTAGAGTTTTTACAACAAAAAATTGAATCCTAATGAGGCTCTAGGCCTCTCTACTTATACAACTGAAATCTCCAACAACTTCCTTAAATCTAGGGAGGATCGGCTCCCAAACTCGAGATGAACTAACTCTTTGTCTATCATTTGCTCAGCTGCCTTTTGATCTTCATGACTTGGCTACTTGCACTCCAAGCTGGTGTGATTAATGGAGGAATATTCGAGTGGAGGAGTAAATGAGGAGGATTTACCTCCTGCAATCTCTCTCCCTTGTCCCATTCGAGTTTCAAACCTTAGTCTTGCCAAAATTCCTTGATTTTCTCTTCCAAACCTGCATTCAATGCTTATTAGTCCACTAGGTATAATATCTCACTTTAACTCATCTCATTAAACAAAATATAATCAAAACATGTAATAAGTTGTGAGAAGAGTTGGTTTGACTGAGCTAGGAGGTGAATTAAGACCCATATAATTACCCAATGATGAGGCTCATCAGCAAGTACAACAAAAATAGCAAGCCTCGTGGAAACGGAGACATGTCTAAAGCTCAATGCTTTGGTTGCAATAAATATCGACATTATAAGAGGGATTGTCCCAAGGACCCTATTGACCACTGGAGTGGCACTTGACGGTTATATGAAGACTCCATGCCCAAGGATGATCTAGAGGACACTTGTACCATCAGATATCGTTAGTCAATAGAGTTTTTAAACTCTACTTCTATCTTCTCATCATCTTTCTTGTACCCAAATTCTACACCCTACAGGGAATTGTAATAAGCGATACTAGTAATGATGAGTTTTGAGTCTATAAGAGGCCTAGGATGTTGGGACTCGATCAACAAATGAGTACACCTTGGAGTGTTTTTTTATTTGGTTAATTATCCCTTATTTTTCAGAGGCGGATAATTTTCTAGGTTTTTTCACTCACGTTTTACCCCAAAGCCGGGGTGACGGTTTGAAAGTTGAGCCCCTGACACATCTTAGTGTCTAGAGTCGATGTATATTACCATACTAGATCACACAAAAAATTTCGTGGAATTTGGTTAGGTCTAGGTAGCATTTTTTAATTTTTTAGATTTTCCGCAAGTCAAAAATTGCAAATAGAATTGTATTTAAATTGTAATAAGTGTATTCTAGAGAAGTTGTATGGGGTATGAGTAATCAAAATTACACCTCTCACCCTCAACTTTCTACTATATCACACTTTGAGGGGTTAATAATGTGTTTTTGTAATATCCCTCCCCTTAATAATAAATAATAAATAATAAATAATAATAAATAATAAAAATAATACAAAAATAATAATTAACAATAAAAGTAATGAATAATAATAAATAAATCACTTAATAATAAATAATAAAAATAATAAAAATAAAAATAGTAATAACCATATTAAAGCTCTAAATAAGAATAAATAGAAATAAAACAAGAAAACTATCAAAAAGAAGGAAATAAAACAAGAAAGCTAAATATCAAAAGAAAAGTAAAGAAATAAAACAAGAAAAAAAAGTTGCATGCAGACACATGGAGTGTGTGCATGAGGTTCCCCTTCCAATGTTTTGTTCTATTTAATAGATGGTGAGGAAGATGAGAGGTATTCTGGCATTCCATCTTTCCGAGATTCTGTCTTTCATTCTCTTGGGAGAATGGTATACTAAGACCTAGGAGTCACTGGCAGTAGAACGTTGATTGAGGGCTCGGGGGTGGCCAGTTGTAGCAAGACGTTGCACAATTGAGCCTACGGTTGGGTGGAGAGTCGTCCCCAAAACCTTGTTGCGGTAAGCCTACTTCGACCACAGGTAAACAGGTAAGCACTATTCATTCAAGTAACATTTAGTTAATTAAAATCATGGTTATTAGGCTAGGTAAGTGGCACTCTCATTTAAATTAATGTTAAATTAGATATTTTTAATTTTGGACTGTTACATATGGTATCAGAGCGAGGTTCAACACTTAGGGCTTATGGGCATCTAAAAAAATTAATTATTTTGGCGGAATATTTAATTTGACTTGTTTTTGAAGTTACAAGATACTTATTTTCCTACAAGTTAATTTCCACCGTAACTGAACTTTGAAATTGGGATTTCTAGATTTCCACAAATTTGATTTGTTTTCATTAATTAGTTAGCCATTTTTAACAATTGTTTAAATATATGTTGTTTTAATATCAACGTATCTGTTTTAATTTTATTAAATTCTCTGTACATTCAACAAGAAACACAAGAATATTAGTTCTGCATTACTCTAAATTTCCCAGTGCTCTCCAAACTGCTAACTACGCAATGATCAAATTTACACCATAGAAAATTGTTTCGTGCTTTTCAAAATGCCTCATATTTCACTAGATAGGCCTGAACGCCGATTATTCTTGAGCGAGCAGATTCTATTTTATTGCTTCTGATGAGTACTCCAGATCTCTCCAAATTTACAATAAACTTGAGTACTTTGTACTGTTACATAATAATTGATTATTTATTTAAAGCATATTTTTCCGCTATTTTTGTCCCTGAATACCCCTGAGTTAGTCGCCTGAGCAAAATGTGCTGTAACCTCACCGATCTCATTCAGAATCTGCCTGGCCCTTCTGGATTTCTGCAACATAGCCCCTGGATTTAAATATTTTCTGTAACATATATTTTAGCTTATTTACAGCAAAACCTGCACTACCTTCATAATTTTTCGAAAAAAAAAAATCCCGAATGTAAAGATTTTCTGTAGCAAACACCTTACCTGCGCTGATTTTATTTAAAACCTACCTAATGTTTCTATTTTTCCACAAAATAGCTCCTAAATTTAAAGATAGTATGTTACATGCACTTATCTTAGTTGATTGTAGGCAAAATGTGCCCTACCGTCATAATTTTTTTTTTTTTTCAAAAGAGTCCCCGAAATTTGACGATCATTTTACAAATAGGATTCGTTCATTGGAAACTTTGCGGGAATAATACTCTTGGTTTTTAGGCTTTGGGTTTTGGGATTTTGTTGATTGACCTGGTTTCTGGTTATGCAATATAAATGTGTGCGTAGTGACTCTAATATTTATCAAAGAAACATGCATTATTGACAGTTTAGAATCTAGATTGCAACAACAAGCAGTAGTCAGATTTGAAACTGACAGAGACATCTTTTCTATGGCGCATGTGCAAATAAATGAGTCTTCTAAGTGACAAGAAACCCAAGCCTCAAAATATTTGATGACATTTATTGACGACTCTCCTTTTGTTAGATAGGACTGTGCAATTGAAAATTTTCTTCCTCGAAGATAGGGATGATGAATGTGAAAATAACTAAGTTCTATGATGACAAATCGTGGAATCTCAGCGACACTTATCACTGTTCAACACATTACAATTTAAATTTTTTTGGCACTTCAAATTATCGTCTTGTAGTTGTTGTCCATCCAAGTTGGGATTATATAATACGTGTTCCATATATTTCTCTTTTTCTCTGATGAATTTTTTTTTAAGCTTCATTTTGTACAAAATGATTGATCATGATAAAGCGTTTGTGTGCATATTTTGATAGTCTGATATTCAGCAGGAACATGCTATGGTTGTTGAATGCTTAACCATGACATTTTAATAAAAGAAAAGCATCACATTAGCCAAAACCTAGGCATGGATGATAGGTCATTTCCGTTTTAGAGACTCCGCTTAGCTATCCAAATTGTTCACAGCTTTTAGAAAACCATAATAGATAAATCATGTGCTTCAATAGGTCTTCAAATAGTAAGTTTAGGTGTAATTTTAAAATCCTGATTATGCAATAATACATGTTTGTTTATGAAATCGTCCAGTCAGACAAAGAGGGTCTATTTGACTGTAATCATTGTTACATTGTAATAAGGATTAATTTTAAAAAAAAAAAAAAACCTAAAAGCGTGGTAATTAATGTTACATCTCCAGTTTTTTTTTTGGTATTGGTTTTGAGATTTATCAGAGAGGCTTGTCTTTATTATCTTGCCTTTGGACTGCATTTTATCATATGCTTTATATTGCAGTACTATATGATATCCTTGTCCTCATATTTCTATTGCGCATCTTACACTATTTGTTCTACCTATTGTTCACCAGTCTACTGCTTATTAATATGAAAGCGCTGTTTTCTATTCTTTGAAAAAGAAAAAGTAGCTGATAGAAAAACATTTTTTTCCCTGAAACAAATTCGCGGGTAGTTTTTTTAGCTTTTTGGAGATTTTGCTGTAATATGTGGATCTTTTCCTTTAGCATTTTAGGGATTATGTTGTAATCTAAAGGTGGCTGAGATAGATGACGCCCACACCAGAAGAGTGGGCTACGCCAAGATTTTTTGGACTGATTCAGACAGCTTCATTATGGACTTCCCGTCGATGCCTTAATATAATAAGATTATGGCATCAATCTTGACAATAACTAGCCTACACAAAGATGAAAAAAAAAAAAAAATTGTACCTAGATCCATGCTCACAATTTAGATCCAAGATTATGAACAAAAATCTAATTGAGCCTTTCTTTTCTGGTTTTGGTGGCAACGATGTCCGTGATACGCCACACCTCCCCTGTTATCCCCTCGACACATTCACGTCCAATCCTTGGATTCCGATGCATCCATCAAGGCTGTTATCGGGGCAGCGTTGTCATACCTTTGGAGTTTTAAATTTTGTCGGCGGTCTTAATAGATATATAGCTTTTGAATGTTATAGTTTTTTTTTTTTTTTTCTTTAAACTTTAAATGAGAAGAAAATATTTTTATATTCACGTAAAGCACTTATATTTCAGTCGATTGTTAGTGAAATTGATATGACTTTTAATGATTTTAGGTTTTGTAGACCGCTGATTTATAAGGCATATGTTATTGATTTTACTAATTGAGACATGGTTAACCTCTATATATCAACCATTTTAATCTAACAGATTAGCTGTGACAATCTTAAATTGCCAAATTGTGTAGAAGCCCTTTTTTAACCCAGTTTGTGCCCCAAAGCGATTCAAAGTTGTAGGTTTCGTTGAACATTTCAACTGCAAACAAAGAAAGAGAGCATATATCTCTAATTAGCCAGTGGGATGGAAAAGATAGGCCGAGCATAAGTTAAAAGAAAGTGTGTGAAGCATTTTCGTGAAGTGTGAACAATTAATGAAATCAAATTCTATGATAAATTCTCTTGTATTTTTCCACAAACAAAAATTAATGATAATTACTTTTTAAATTGAAAATAAAAATATTATCTTTCTAATAAATATTTACCCCTACATACGGTCATTCATATCACTAGCTCACACGTTACTATACTTCACTCCTACAAATGCTACTCGAGACCCCTTTTGTGACGCCCTCGGGGCTCGGGCAGGCGTGCACGATGGGCGGGCGCCCTCGTGCACGACAGAGAGCGCGTTTTGACACGAGTGGGCGGACAAATTGGACGACGGTCGGGGGGCGAGCTGGGTGAAGGCGCGCCCACCCACCGGGCAGACGCACACGGGAGTCGGGTGGAAGGCGAGCTGGGCAGAAGCGCGCCCACCCACCGGGCGAATGCACACGAACGAAATGGCGAGCTGGGCAGGAGCGCGCCGGGCAGACACACACGACAGTTGGGCGGCGAGCCGGGCGAAGGCGCGCCCGCCCGCCGGGCAGCAGTAAACGGAGCA
This sequence comes from Pinus tabuliformis, assembly GCA_031772625.1. Classification (NCBI taxonomy): domain Eukaryota; kingdom Viridiplantae; phylum Streptophyta; class Pinopsida; order Pinales; family Pinaceae; genus Pinus; species Pinus tabuliformis. The sequence continues at coordinate 532,985,288 of CM062819.1, forward strand.
GAGGTATGGTTACCAAAGCTGCGGGCAAGCAGCGTGGTTCGTCACCAAGGCGGACAGACACGAAGATTGAACGCAGGTTGGGTTGTCAAGGGAGGCCGAGCAGTATTGAAACGTGAGGACTGTTTTAGCCACCAGAGCAAACGTCCGAGCTGAGTAAACAGGGAGGCGGATCTTGGTTGCAGCAACTTGGTTCGGGTGGCACGTCAAAGGGCGCAGGTTGAGGGTAGAGCTCGGGCAAGCTACCTCGGGTGATAACTGTGCACAAAGACGGAACCAGCAGTACGACATTGGAGACACATTGGCCGGATGTGGCCAAGTGTCGAACGAGATGAAGAAAGCATCATACGAGGCTTATACACATGTAATGGAACAGCCATTAAAATGTGAAGAAGAACGTATGTAAATGCATATGTGGAGCTTATGCGAATAAGCGGAACATATGAATAATAACCATTTATATACAGGGCTGATATATGTGATGGAATGGCCATTAAAATAAGGAAGACGTATATAATGGAGAAAAAGGTGAAATGGGTGAAAAGGAATAAAATATATTATATACGGGGCTTATATGATATAATGGGGCAGCCGTTATATTATGGAAGGAAGTGCGTATATAGTTGGAGGATAAAACAAAATAGCACTTTACACCCAAGGCTTGAGTGCATTCCACATGGCAGCAAGGATGGGCGTAAGGGACAAAGTATGGGACTTGTATTGAGATAACCGACATACTTATGGGTGATAATGTATGGAAGGTTATTAAAATAACATAAATTAAAATAATGCGTGAGCTTTTATGCAAAAAGGGGAGTCGGCCTTAAGGCGGTGAGGACCTTTGCAAGCATAAGAGGGAAGTATAAATATGAGCGGATGAGAGCTCATTTGGAGACATCGAAGTATTCGCTCAATATCTCTCCTTCGTATCACGATCAGGAGTGCGAATAAGGTTCAGGAGATGCGCATGTCTTATGCGTATCGAGCCAAGGAGACTTCGTATACTCGGGGAGATCTGTTATACGAAAAGGAGATTCGGTTGAGGTTATTGTATGGGACAGCAGTTTGGTTATGAGACTTCGCAGATCGGGTGAACGTTTGGGTATGCTCGGACCGCAGCGAAGTGGGCATATATAACAGGCTGTAGTGCTTGATAAACGGAGGTCGAAACAACGGACAGTTATATGGATGCGTAGTTTATACAAGTGCTGGGTACGCACAAATAAACGGAGCTAAGGGTTATAACAGTCGGTTGTTTCGATTCAGAATTCCATGTTCACTCGGGTTATGCAGTCGGGTTATAACTTGTAGAAGTGAACGGTTTGAATCGGTATAAAGATACGATTGTACAGTGTATCTGTATGATCTCAGTTATCGGTGTTTGGACAGTTATCGGGTGTATGGTTGTCGGTTATTCTGAAGTGCTGGAGTATTCAGATTAATGCGCAGAAATTATACAGTCGACTAAGGAACAGTCCCGTGGGCAGAGACATACGATACGACGCAGTGTGGACGTGCGTGAATCTGTCAAGAGACTGCTACGTGGACGCAGATCTACAATACAGCGCAGATGATCTTGGGCAGATTATCGAAGGCTGGTTCGTATATGGATGTGTAAGGCCGAATTGAAGGAGCACGCGTGGTTCGGGTTGACCACCTTCCTATCAAAGGGGTTGGCACGTATTATAAAGGCAAGATCCTGCTTGTAATGTTGAAGTGTGGCCGATGGTTTGCCGGCACACTTGTTTAATTGTAAATTCTGATATTTGTTACTGTGCGGCCGTGACTTGGTCCGGCGCACTGGTTGTAAACTTTGAAGACAGTTTATAATATAAAACTTGGGTGAACTCGGTTGGAGTTGCCCTCCCCACATATGTGTTCTTATTGCTGTTTAAGTTTATGATGATGGTTTATGTATTCATGTTAAAGCACGTTGGGTTATGATTTATATGGTTATGATATAATCAGTAACGTCATCGGTTTGAAGAAAGAATTAAATTGGTAAACATATGGTTGTTTCGGTTAGAGGCGTAGTCCATAGGCGCGCACTTGGGAAAAGTGAGCGCTCGGTGGTGCCGCGCGCCGCCCAATTAACAAAAAAAATATTGGGGGCGTGACACCTTTCCTTGTTTGAAAGTTTCATTTTTTCCGGAAAAAGCTATTTTTATTATAAAAAAAGAAAGGTTCATTCCTTTTTATTAAGAAAAGTGAGTCATATGTTAGAAGGACATTTGTTTGATTTTATTTAATATTATATTAGTCAGTGATGTTGTTTGAAAAATTTATATAATATTATATTGACATACATGCAAGTTATTATTCATGATGTTGCTTGAAAATTTGGCCTCAAACATGCTTCACGGATTTGTACATGAGACTTTTCCTACAGACTTTTGGATAATATTTTAAAAGGGGATCGAAACTTCCTTTGATCTTTAAAGGAGCCAAAGTAAAATTGTGGCCGCTGGGATTCGAGGCCAGGTCTCCACGGCCACAATGTGGAATTCTCACCACTAAACATGGATTTGTGGCTGCTTTACATTAAACTCACGAGATTAGCTGCGAATAGGAGACTTGTGGAAGCCTCTGGTTTTCTTCAATTGAATCTTCGAATTCCTGTTGGTTCGGTTAAACCTCTGATTTGCATTAGAATTAATTTATTGCTGTTATTTCATTTTCTGGTTACATGGTTACATTTGTGCATTGAATTAGCTTATATGATGTCAGTGTCTTTTCACTGGTTTTTTCCTTTAAATTAGCATTTTAATGTCCCGATCTGGTAAGTTGGAGTCATACTTATGAGAATGATCTCATACTCAAAATTGGCTTTGCATATGCTTTGAGGAATGTTGAAATGGGTTTAAAGAATGGTTAAAGATCGTATAAATCTACGCTTTAACACTTAAAGCATGAGTTTCTTTACAAGAAGTTCATTTTTTTTCTTAAATAAAATGTTAAAGTTGCAAGTTTAAATGAAATGATCTCATCCTCAAATTTGAGCTTTGCAAAAGCAGCTCTGAGAGTGCAGAAATATGGGTAAAGATTGGTCAAAATTCATATAATCTACGCTTTGATATCTTCCACATCATCCGACCCAGACGAACTTGAGGTTGTTACGACCCAACGAGGCGCTAAGGAATCAATAAAAGTGTTGATTAATAAATATAAAATATAGCTCTTATATTTTTATTAAGTGTCTTAATTTAATATAGTTAAGTTTAAACCTTTTCTTAAGATTAAGACAACTACTCCATAGGAATATAAAGTTAGACTATTTTAATTTTTAATATAGAAAGTGTTGGTCATGTATTTATACAAGGGGTTATGTTTAAATAAAAATGGTGAAATAAGAAAAGATTTTAGTGATTAATAGGATGGTGATTAAAAAGTGGAATATAAAATTTTAATTCTAATTATTATAAGTTGGTTAATTAAATATACAAAGAGATATTTGATAAGTTATTTTTGGAATATTTATTTTTAAAATTATTGGTCAATTTTTTTTAAATGGAAGTATCATTTCTAAATTGTAATTATATATATATATATATATATATATATATATATATATATGTGGGAACAATATTTATTTAATTGATAAACAAATAAATACTATTGGGAATATATAGGTTTTAATGTTAATTTATTGAGAATGGGATTAAATTTATATTTTAAATTACACATGGATTTGGTGTTACTAACTTTGTGTTAGATAAAGATTATTGGTTTTAATGAGTAATGAAGAGATAGTCTAGATCCTAATGGATGGTGAATAATATTTGTTATTCTTTTTCATATGAGTAAATGAAATTGATTTTTCTAATGAATTGTGAGTTCGCAAAGTCAAGTTCCAGTGGAACCAATATAGCCTAGGGCCAACTATCTCGGAAGATGCAAATGTTATGTTTCATGATTTTCCATATCTATTTGATTAAAAATGTGTGGTGAACTAAATAGGAGAGCTTAACTTAGCTAAGATAAATACTTTTATGGAGCATCTAAATCATGATTTATTTTTCTTAATTTTATGATACATCTAAATCATACACTATGATTTCAGTTATGGTTTAATTAACTGTTATGATGTTGAGTATAATGTTGGATGAGGTTTCATGATATGATGGTATGAGTATAATGATGCACATGTGGTTCTTATTGCAATAGTGATGATATATGCTTATGATGACTATGATATGCATAGGCATTATGATGTTATGTCAAGGTATATTGACATATTCATTTACTACGTGATGATAGGTATTTAATGTTGAAAACTCATGATGGATATGATATGCATAACGTGGCATAGGAATTATGATGCTATAATATGAGGTTTATTGATATATGGTTCATTTATTATGTGAAGTCATGATATATTTTTATTGCAAATATGTTGATGTTATAACTTATGATGGTATTTCATGAGATGAAGCATGTGATAGTTCCGTAAAAATTTATGACATGCATGAGCATGTAGTTCGTTATTATTCATAATGTTACGATTAACAATGATGAATGTTACATGATGACATGCAAGACTTGGCATGTGGATTATTTTCTATGATACTATGATGGTATAGCTAATGCATGGGTTGCATGTTGAGGTGTGATGATTCACAGGACTCCACAAATGGGCCGAGAGGACCGGTTTATTTGAGGATCTTGTGCGAGCCCATACGCACGAGGGAGAATAAGTAACATCATATGGGCTGGGGACAAACTCAATCAACACTACATATGCCAGTGGTTCCTTTGTCTTGTGTATAGCTCTTGATGGATAGCTCTAGAAGAGCTATGGGACCATCTTGAGGAGGCCAAGTGCCTGATGTTCTAGGCTTGGTGCCTGTTATTGGATTGGGATGCCGAAGTCTGGAAGGGATGTAAAGGACTTCGATGCCTGGGGCTGTGCGCCTTAGTAGTTGTGGAGGGAGTGGGCCAGCCTTGCCAGATGCCCGGGGTCATTGAGTACCGGATCGGATGCCTGCCTTGGGGCAGATGAGGTCTAAGTCAGGCGCGAGCCTTGGGGCCAGCCTTGGACTAGGATACAGACCGGGTCAGGCTTAGCCTGGTGCTGAAAGTGGGAAAAAGGACAGAGATTCCTTGAGATTTCCCGGGGTGTTGGGGACTTTCGATGCCTGCTGGTTATACTAGTTCAGCAGAGGGTGTTGGCAACATGAAGTTAATAAATAATAAATAATAAAAATAATAAGTAATAAATAATTCAACTTAACTTCGGGACGAAGTTCCTTAAAGTGGGAGAGTATGTAATATCCCTCCCCTTAATAATAATAATAAATAATAAATAATACAAAAATAATAATTAACAATAAAAATAATGAATAATAATAAATAAATCACTTAATAATAAATAATAAAAATAAATCATAAGTGTTAAATAATAAATGATATTAAAAATTAAAAATAATAAAAATAAAAATAGTAATAACCATATTAAAGCTCTAAATAAGAATAAATAGAAATAAAACAAGAAAACTATCAAAAAGAAGGAAATAAAACAAGAAAGCTAAAAATCAAAAGAAAAGTAAAGAAATAAAACAAGAAAAAAAAGTTGCATGCAGACACATGGAGTGTGTGCATGTGGTTCCCCTTCCAATGTTTTGTTCTATTTAATAGATGGTGAGGAAGATGAGAGGTATTCCGGCATTCCATCTTTCCGAGATTCTGTCTTTCATTCTCTTGGGAGAATGGTATACTAAGACCTAGGAGTCACTGGCAGTAGAACGTTGATTGAGGGCTCGGGGGTGGCCAGTTGTAGCAAGACGTTGCACAATTGAGCCTACGGTTGGTTAGTCGTCCCCAAAACCTTGTTGCGGTAAGCCTACTTCGACCACAAGTAAACAGGTAAGCACTATTCATTCAAGTAACATTTAGTTAATTAAAATCATGGTTATTAGGCTAGGTAAGTGGCACTCTCATTTAAATTAATGTTAAATTAGATATTTTTAATTTTGGACTGTTACAGTTTTGGACCCTCAAAACCCACTTTTCCTAAGTTTAGTGGGAAATCTGGCAATTAATTATGCCAGAAATTAAATAAATGGAGAAAAATAAATATCCACACATGCTAAATGTTGTGAAAATGAGGTGGAAAATTATGGGGGAGTTAAAGTGAAGTCCCAAGGTGATGTGGACTCCTAAAATCAAGGAAAAGACATGTGCTCAAATAAAATCGAATTTCTAGCATTAAATGAAAAAGCTGCTTGGAAATTCGAATTTGTGAAGTTAATGTACATTTGGGAGGATTTGGGAGAATATTTGGTGGGGATTTTTGTGGGAAATTGTCCCCACATGGGTTACCACCCATATAAACTTGTCATTCCACCATAAAATTCGAATTTGACACATAAGGGAAGAAGAAAATGATGTCCACTTGCTAGAATTTGATTTTTACACTTGGCATTGGAGCTCCATTCAACAAATTCGAATTTCTCTTTGGGATTGTCACCTCATGCCACTTGTTTAATCACTTCTACATTGGGATTGGCTCCAATGCCATTTGTCATTGTCATTCTTTATTGGGATTTTCTCCCAACTCTCTATATAATAGAGCCATGGGCTCTCACATTAGAGGATATTGTTACTAGTTATTGTGCTTGCGGAAGCGCTGCTCCCTTGTACACTTTCAGATATATCAATAAAGACTTTGGAGTTTCATTCATGAGGTGTTCCTCCTTTTCGAGTGTGATGAATTGTTGAGTATTGGTATAATTCATTTTACTCATGCTTTGATCTAATTTGCTTCCATATGCTCTTGTAGATTTGTTAATGTAGAGCTATCTTGCATTGACATTTGATTTAGAAGTATGCTCTAGGTATAGAATGCTCTAGTTGGTTTTAAATAAATCTCTAGAGTTTCTTATCATTGTTTATTGCTAAATCTATATGGAACTAATTCTTGATTGAAGTTTTGTAGAAAGAACATCTTGTTGGGATTACAGAATCAAGCGTGAGGGGAAGTCTTTGGAGAGACCAACCCACTCTTGATACATTCTTAAAGGAGCTCTCATTTGTTCTTTGAACCTACATAGTCTTATTTTACAAAGTGGTTTTGCAGCGATTTCAGCACATAGCTTGTGCACAAGCCGAGAAATTCTAAATTTAAATCTCTTTAAAAAAAAACATTGTACTTCATTTCTTTCATTTGCTATCTAAGAGCTTGAAGATGGCTAAGCAAAGACGAGAGTTTACTCTCACTCTTTAGCTTAGCCTTTTGTAAATTATAATTGTACATATACATTTTATCTTGCTGATTTTTCCATTAATACTTAACTTATTTTGCAACCATTGTTTGGATTGTTTGCTAACTCTTGTGTGGCAGATTTTGAAGAGCAACTTCCCACAACATCTAACAAGTGTTTGCAGGACCTTTGGCAAGTGTTGGGGGTTCGATTTCCAAGGATGACGTCAGCCCTTTTGACGTTTATTTTGGCCAAGTCTAATTCACTAGAGGGCTGCCCATTTTCCTCTTTAAGCCGTGGGCATTTGGAGGAAACTCACACCTTGTTTTCCTTGCATAAGTTTTGTGAGATCTTGTCACTACTTTCTCAAGAAAGGAGGTCTAGTGTCCAAGTTTCAAGAAATTATTGTGAGGACTCTCCTTGAAGTATAGTTGAGAACTTTCACGGGCCCTCTTCTCATTGTAATATTAATAAAAGATCTAACTTGCTTGTGGGAGCTTGGGATTTCTCCCATGGTATCCTATCTCCCCATTTAGAGGGAGGCTTCTCTTAGGTGGATTGACATTTGCATGGTTTAAGCTTTCATACTTCATTCACTTATATGCATGCCTTAATTGGGAATTAACACAACCTCACTATCACATTTCATTAAGTTAAAGTTTGTTACAATTTCATTTGAGCTTTGCATTCTCTATTTCGTTGTTGCTTGGAGCTACAAGCTTACACTTTACTTCCGGCAATTCATCCTTTACATGCAAGCATTTTATATTCTTAACAAACTTTGATTCGTTTCCATTTACCTTGGTAAATTGTTTCATGAGCACTTGAAAACATGCTTCAATTTTATGCTACATTGTATCTTGAATATTGGAGCAATTTATTGTCATTGTCTATTTGAAACAAATTTTAATTTCAAGCAAATTACTTGTATCATTTTAATTCATTGATGAAACACATGCAAAACTTGTAAGCTAATTTTATTCCTCCAATTGAAGTTATAATTGCAACTTATATTGAACACTTTCATTTTCAATCATTGCAAATCAATCTCTTTGAAGCATTTGCATGTATCATTATTTTAATTTGGGGAATTAACACAATTTGCATTTTATCTAGGCATTTTAGTGTAGGAAGACCCCAAGTCTCATTAAAATTTTGCCTCCAACATAAGTTGGTTGAAGTAGACATTTTAGGGATCCTCTACTCCTCTATTGACTCATCACTGTGAGATCCATATCATTGGGCGAGGGTGAGGTCTGAGGATTGAAAAGTTAAATTGTAATCTTGTTGTAGAGCTAATTAATAAAATTAACCAAGAGCACTTTCCATTACATTTACTTTACTTGTCTCTTGATGGTTTGAGTTTTCATATGCAAAGTCTATTCCAAAAGCAAGTATTGTAATCCTTTCAAACAAGTGCTTTCTTTTCATGTTTCAAGTCTAATTGCATATTGATGTCTTGGTTTGGCACTTCCTTTCTTTTACATTTCCAAGTTAATTACTAATTTTTGGGTTCTGGCAAGATATGTTTCACATGTTTTGATTTATGAAGTTGATTATCTCAAAAGCATTTTGTATCTTATATATCTTGTGCTAACAATTCTTATTTACATTTCAAGGTGACTTTGTTTTCTCTTTTGAGAGCATTGCATTTTACTTTGAGCAAATATATCTTTAAAATTGTTAAGAAAATTCCTTATAAGGCACTGATTTTATGGATTTTAATCATATTAATGATTGGCATTGTTATTTCAAATTGTTCACTTCATATTTGCTCTTAAATCCTTAAAAGTAATCCATTTTCACTATAACACTCTCCTAGAAACTCACATCTTTTAACTTAACTTTTCATTAGGCACCACTCCCCTTAGTTAACCTAGGAGATAGCTCAAACGGAGAGAGTCGGGATTAGTGTGACAGCCCCTTCTCTGAGTTCCCTGCCACCAACCACACCTTGTGGGGTTGAAGGCTTTTCTCACTGACTTGTAGGTAGGTGTAGGTGGCAGGGTCAACTTACCCTAAGAATAATAAGATCAAGAAAAGGAAAGAAAGAAATGAAGCACATATAGTAGAAGATGAAGGAGTTGATAAGAAACCCAAGGTTGAAGACAACAAGGACCTCTACTATTGAAGAATATAGCGAATGTTAGGTTTCCAAGCAAGTTTGTTTTTCTTTTCTTATTAGAAGTTGGCAATTAGATTAATAGCTACAATCATATTTGAAATATAGAAGACTTTTGGATTTGCAAATTGTGAAGTCATGAAGATCTAGTTTAAAAGGAAGCATATAGTTTTGAAGAAATAGAGTCATCGAAGTTGTCTACACAGTACTCTAGAAAAGGCATACAGTTGCAGTGAAGATTTAGTAGCAACCATCATCTCCTTTAGCAGCAAGGACTACAAATTGACAATAGAAGTAGAACAATAGCAAAGTCAAGGTCAATGTGCAACATTTCTCCAACATGATATTTGGTTTCAAGTACCAGTGAATTAAGTTGACTTCATAGAATAAGTCAAGTAATATTACCAGTACAAGGCATTTAAGAAGCATATTAGATCGATGGAAGAATAAGAAGGACAAAGCAAAAGTATTCTACAAGATGAAGCAAACAATTCATATGGCAGTATGAAAGCAAGCTTCAAAAGAGGTATCTATCAACCAAAGGAAGAATTTCACTTACTTCAGAAGGTTACTCTTATTATAAAGGAGTCTCATGTTCATAGAAGACCTTGCAATCAAGTATCTAAAAAGGTCTCATGGATTAGAGACATTATCTTCAGAGGGAGTTGGAGGTAGAACACGATACATGCTGATAAAATATATTACTTCTAGATAATTGGGTAGAAATTCAAAAGATGCTTATTATCAAGATTCTCCTAGTAGGTTGGTTGTCAGTTTACAGATATATGGCTATATCACTAAAAAGCCTTGATCCAATAGCTGATTGGTTTGAACTTTGAACACATTATTGGCAGAATTAATGTTGATACTATTGTTGGCCGTTATTCACTGTAATATCTTGGAAGAATGTGAAGCTAGATAATGCGAAGGAAGTAATATCGACTTCAGAGGGAGCTAGAAGCAAAATTTGACATGGAGAATCTTACAACTTGGGATTTGTGGTACAATGTTTGAATTGGAAGTACTGATATTAATGAGAAATAATTCTAATGATTATAGATTTGGTATGGTTTCCTAGAAAAATATGTAGTAGAATTATGTACACTATAGAGGCGAAAGATGTAGAAGTTGGTACAAGCAGTTTTGAGACAATTTGTTGGACTATTTGATGACATGTTGGATTCGATATTAATCAAGGCTACATGAAGATTGACAAAGAACCAGGAAGGTTGAAGCACTCTATGATTCGTGACATGATGCAAGATGAAGTCATGAAGCAACAGCTTGTCTTCACTAACAAAGCATGTAGTTGATGTTCCTTTTTATGCAAAGGGATGGGTATTTTTGAGACAAGCTTAGGCTTGTGGATGTCTCCTCCTTGGTTGAGTGGGAGTGAGGATCTCCTTCTTAGTTGAGAGGGAGTGAGGGTGGACACTGTATTCTCTATGTGTCACATACTATGGCCAGGACTAACAAATGTAAGCGTAGTGCTTGAACATTGGTAGGGAGTATGGTGGATTGGATAAGCATCTGGAACTGATATTCTTTGTAGATCTATACTGTGACCAAGACTAACCACCGTAAGTCAAGTACATTGATCTAAGATACAAATAATCCTGAGGGCCAACATTTCCTGGTGTCAAGTATTGTGATAGTGGATTAGGAAACAATCTTGTGAGGACATACTTAGTGAACCTTCGGGTGGGGTATGTGCCTTGAGAGGGCAGTGGTGTCCAAATTTATGCCTCCTAGCATTGTGGTCTGATCTAGTGGAGAGATAGAGTGTATTTGCCTAGGCCTTGATGTTTTGACAATGTTGGCTATGATGATGTAAATCATCATTGATGCTTATCAATCCAGATCCTTTCTTATATGAATATTTCAACTTGAGAGTATCTTGTTGTGTCATTATGAATACCTCCCTAGTTAAGAGGGAGTGTTGAAAATGTAACTAGTGTCGGTCTTCATAATGTAATAAAATGTAATTTTTATCATTGACATATTTATTATATTCATTATTATTATTTTATTTTGGTCAAAGCATGTTATTCATGCTTATAGAGTCAAAAAGAGAAAAATAAATTATTTTGAGTAAATGTATTTGAGTCAAGTCTTGGACTTTTAAAAGAAAAAGAATTTTTATTTTGAGTGAAAGAGTCAACACAAGACCAAGTCGGCCCTCCTTGGAGAAGTTGGCCTAAGAGGCAGTTATTCGACCCTCTTGGACAAGTATATATATGAGTCAACTCGACCTCTTAGAGACACACATTCACTCATCACATCGTTCATCGATTTCTATGCTAAGACAAGAAGATGAGGTAGCCGATGTCAAAGGAGAGAGAGAAAAGTTGAAGGAGAGAGAAAAGACAAGGCTTTTGCCCTAGTTCTACTCACACATGCAAAATTTTTGCGATGTTCTGAGGCTACTACAAGATTGAAATTTAGCCTCCACTGCAGGTCCGAAGTTATATGTGATTTGACTAGATTTCAAAGGGTTTGATCAGTGTTGACTTTCGTTGACCTTGACTTGATTGAAGGAGACTTGGAGGAGGGTTGACTTTGGTTCTTTATGGCAATTTTGGTCTTGGTCTTGGGTCTTGGATAACTCAGTTTGATCTGATTCTATAGGAGAATGATCGTTGGGTTTTCCCCGATGTGGGGTTTTTCCCTAACTTGGAGCCTAATTTCTAGTGTTCTTTGTCTCTTTGTGATCTTTATGTCTTCGCACATTTGTATAATTACTTGATGAAGAACTTAATATAAACATTAAGAAGCCAATAGACATTCACAAATAATTATCAAGTTAAGAGAGATCAATCATTATCTTCTAGCACTTGGTTTCTCAACAACATGAGCCACGTGTACTGCAAATAAAATTGCTCTCTCTTCGTGATGACTCACTCACACAACTTGTGCTCTTCGTGTTGTGTCTTCACCTCCTCACTAGGCTCCCTTTGTGATCTTCATTGAGTCCAAATCCCTAACACCAATCTCCCTTCTAGAACCATCTTGAAAATCAACAGTTGAGATTATTTCTAAGTCACTTAAATAATTAAATTATTTATCCTTTGAAAATAACTCAATAGTCCACAATAATTAGTTTACTTTAATTATTGTACTTTTTCCTAAGTTAGACTTAGGAAAGAAGGCATAAATCACTAGAAGAGGCAAATAATGTCTTCCACATGCTAAGACACCAAACTGATGTAGAAGACCTTTCAAAGCTACTCACATCAACACTCCCTCCTAGCAAGGAAGGGATTCTCCACCACCCCCAACTTATCTCAGTACTTAACAAACTTTTCCTTCACTAGAGGCTTCATGAGAACATCCACCATCTGCTCCTATGTAGAAGTCTACTACGATCTCACAACACCCTTCTGGATCTTGTCTCTGATGAAGTGATATCTAATCTCAATATGCTTGGACCGATCATGAAATATAGTATTCTCATAGAGCTTAATGCAACTCTGATTATCACAGTGGATCACGGTTGGTCCTATTACTACTCAAACTAGTAGGGGTCCTAAAAGGGGATATTTGAAGGGCTATCACTAGGTCAAGGGCAGCGATGGAGCAACAACCCACTATCACCTCGGCTAAGGCTCCCTACTCTTTACAAACTTTCACTGATGGGAGGAGATCCATTATAATAAGGATCACATAATTGAATGGATCAATGATAGGATGAGAAGTGATCCTAAAAGCTTATTCACAAGAGAGGCTCAAATATAAGGCTTGCTTGCATTGAAAGCAAGATGAAAGGCTCTCTAGGAAGGGCTTAAGGGAATTCTAGGGGCTAGGTTTTGAGTATATGACTTGTCAAGAAGATGCTTAGCTCCTAGAATCCTTGTAGGAAACTTGGCTTCCATGTGGTCTTTGTGAAATTGGCTTCAGTAAGTTGTTGGACCACAAGGGACAAAGCAGACCCGATGTTAGGTCAAGGGAATGGGGTTGAGCAACCAATGATGTGTTTGACCTAATCAGGGAGGAGAAGGGGATCATGGAAGTAATTTTCAATGAAAGGTAATGCAATGATCCCAGTGAGGTTTCTAGCCAAGGGAAACCTAGTGCAAGGAATAGTCCCCGAGCTAGGTTTTGCATATCTTGAGATCCCACCGTCGAATTTGCTTGAAATTTGGAGGGCCTCTAGAGAAAACTCCATCACAGTTGTGGACCAAAAAACGAAGTATTTAGATGGCTAGATTGTGAGATAAGTGATGCCCTGGGTGACCTAATGGTCTAGGCCTAGAAAAGAAGATGGAGGAGAAGAAATAAGGTTTAACCTGTCCTAACTGGCCTGTTTAGGACGGAACCGGCCAATTTATGGTCAAATCGGTCGGTTTTGTCCTAAACCGACCGGTTTATTGCCAGGGCAAGTATGACCCCCACAAAATGCATTTTTGTGAGTTTTGAAGCTGTTTTGAGGGAAATTTGTGGTTGTTTTCCTCCAAAAATTGTCCCTCCAAGGAAAACATGCCTACTTAAATTTTTAACATTACCATGAAATGACTCAGGATGTTTGAGAGTGGTTTCGACCTCATTGGATTTCATATGGAGAAACTAGAATTTTAGATTTCATTCAAAGTTGAGCAGACTTAATGGTTTTCAGGATTTCATGGTTTGGTGGTAAACAATAAATGCAATCGGAGCTCCAAATGATGAGCAAAACCCCTAATCTAGATCCCATTGTGTTGGACAATATTGATCCAACATCAGAATGGGTGGAGGAGACTGAAGAACCTGTGTTTGAGGCTGATTTTGATATTGACATGGCTTTAGTGGGGATTGAAGCAGATTATGTGGTGGCATCAGAACCAGGATCAGTAGCAGCAACAAGGAAAGGCAAAGAACCAATGGAAGGCACTAGTCATGCAGGTCGACAAACTCGTGCTTCCATTAGGTCCACTTCTATTGTTATTGGTGGCATTGATACTAAGGTTGCAGATCAGGCTGAGGCATCCTCAGACTCTGAACCAGATGATGTCTATGTAGCTCCTGATGATGATCTTGTGGCTAGTAGTGGTGATGAACTTGATGATTGATCATGTGTACACTGTAGACTTGTAGTAGGCCAATGGCCTCATAGCTTGCAGCATTGTTTTTGGACTTTATAGGCCATTTAGAGCCTCATTGCTTATGTATTTTGCTATTTTGTCGATGTATTGCACTTGGTGCCATTTTGATATATTCACCTTTACATGGTATATAAATGAGCAAACTTTGCATATTTTGTCTCTATTGGCTTGGAATTATGGTTTTAAATCTTAAAAATAGTTTTGTTTCATTAAAAATTAATTATTTAATGTATTTTTCTAAAATTGGTTCGTTTAGACCAAACCAGTGCCAGTTAGATCGGTTTTGGTCGGTAAACCGGTTCATTAAGTGGACCGGTCCGGTCACCGGTTCCAGTTTTAAAAACTATGGTTGGGTTACAAGGGTAGCTAATACAAGGGAAGCCCACACTTGGGTATATAATTTATAGGAGGGAGCAATCATGGTACATGAGGTGCCACGACCTTGATTTTTCCACCCTTCTTTATATGCCTTTTATGATTTTCTTAATTGATTGCTCAGGGCTCAAGAGGTAAGAGCATGATGTGTGAGATATAGGAGTGGTTACCCACTTTAAGGTAGGGTGGTTCATTGCCCACCAGGGATTGGACAATCATGGGTTCCTAAATGATAAAGGATGTTCATCTAGGGCCTGTAGGAACCAGGGTGATGGCCATGATGGTGGGGTAGAGCTCATGTATTGGATATTGCCCACATGCTAAATGTGTTTGTCTCGACCATCTTTTGCATTTTGTAATACACAGTGTTGTTAAAAGCGCGATAAAAACGCGCGCTTTTTTGACCATGCCGCATAAAACGCGCGTTTTATCCCAAAAAAGCGTCGGTTTTTTTATAGCGCTTTTTTCCATTTAAAGCGCTTTTTTTGAAAAAAGCGCGCTTTAAATGGAAAAAAGCGCCGAGGGCGCGGGCAGCGGGCTTTTAATAAAGAAAATCGATTTTTTTTTGGTCATTTCTGACTGTCGCCGCGCGGAGGAGGAGGAGAAGAGCTGAAGGAGAAGAGCTGAAGGGTTTGGGTCGACTTTGGGAGCGAATCCAAGTGTTTTTAGGAGAAATCCAAGACAAGATCACCAATTTGTCCATAAAAACGGTATGTAGATTAATTTTTTTTTGTTTTCCTTCTTTAAAAACTTTGTTTTTCATTGTTTTTGGTTGGGAAACTTCATATGGGCACCATTTTCCTTTTGTTTTCATTGTTTTTAAAGAATTTTTTGTAATTTTTCATTGATTTGGGATGGGTAACTTGTTATGACTATGGGAACCAATTTTTTATTTTTTTTTTCATTTTTTTTAAACATTGTTTATGTTTTTTGAATTTTCATTGTTTTTTGGCATTTGCCATTGGCATTTGGTTGGGTAACTTGGGTTTGGAAATTGGGATTTTGGAAATAATTAACTTGTAATTTTGTAAATGCTAAATTGTAATTTGTAATCCTAAATTCCTATTTCCTAATCCTTATTTTTCCATAGGTTTGCAAATTCAAAATTCAAAAACAAACATGCCAAGGAAATTGGATCCTTTCTGGGAATATGGTGAACCTAAAGCTCCGAATGATAGACAAAACTTGAATTGCAAGTTGTGTGGAAAGGAGATACGCGGGGGGGTGTACAGGTTGAAGTACCACCTTGCACAAATCCCTGGACATGATGTGGGGCCCTGTATAAATACAAATCCTGAACTTATCCAAAGAGCCATGAGAGCATTGGGAGAATTAGAGCACACTAGAGAGGCCAAAGAAGAACTCAAAAGGCAACTAAGAAGGTCAGCTGAAGGAAGTGGACCAAGTGGCACTGGTTCTACTGCAGCGTCAGTCAATCCGGTAGCTGCATCATCATTTTTTGTTCCTCGAACCACACCTGGTTCACAACCAACTATTGGTTCAATGCTAAAAAGAACTAAAAAAGAACAAGCTGATAGGTTGATGGCAAAATTTCTCCTCTGGAGTGATATTCCTTTCAGCATTGTAAGGAATAATCCATTTTTCCAACCTGCTGTTGATGCTATTGCCAGTGTTGGCCCGAGGTACAAAATCCCTTCTTATCATGATTTCAGAGGCCGGATTCTTCAAGAGGAAAAGCGTGACTGCACCCAAAGATTGGAGGATTTTAGGGCATCATGGGCACAAACAGGATGCACTGTTATGTCAGATGGTTGGACTGACCAAAAGGGGAGAACCCTTATAAACTTCTTGGTTAGTTGTCCCGAGGGGACTATGTTTATCAAATCTATTGATGCAACTCATCAAATCAAAGATGCAAGAACTTTATGTGATTTGCTGGATGTGTTTATTTTGGGGGTGGGTGCAGAAAATGTTGTCCAAGTCATAACGGACAATGCTGCAAATTATGTTGCTGCTGGTAGAATGCTTATGGACAGGCATCCTACTTTATTTTGGACACCTTGTGCTGCCCATTGTATTGATCTGATGTTAGAGGACATAGGGAAAATTTCCTTTGTCAAAGATATTGTTGACTCATCAAAAAGCATCACAAAATTTATATATAATCATACATCTGTGCTTAGCTTGATTAGAAGATTCACCAACAACAAAGAGTTGGTGCGCCCCGCCATTACACGGTTTGCGACGAGTTTCATATCTCTTCAATCCCTTTTGAATTCTATGTGGGATTTGAAGAGAATGTTTCTTTCAGAGGAGTGGCGTGCTTCGTCAATGAGCCGCAAACCAGAAGGAGAGGCGGTATGCAGACTAGTTTCATACCAGGAAGACTTCTGGGCAGGAGTGCAGGAGGTGTGCGCCGTTACTGAACCTTTGGTAAAGGTTCTTCGGTTGGTTGATGGTGAGAAGCCCGCAATGGGCTATTTGTATGAAGCCATGGACAGGGCCAAAGAAGCCATTCGGTCCTACTATGATGATAAGGGAGATGATGGGTTTCAGAAACAACTCCTTCTATGGGAAGTGATTGATGAGCGATGGAACAACACACTCCATCGTCCCATTCATGCTGCTGGGCTTTTCCTGAACCCTGCATTTTCTTATGCATGTGGGTTTGATTTTGATGCTGAGGTCGTGGACGGATTATTAACCTGTGTCCAGAAGATGGTGAGATCTCCAGAACAACGTATAGAGATCTCTAAACAAATTGAGACATATAAGATGTCAGGTGGCACATTTGGCTTTGAGATGGCTGTCACTGATAGGATGATTAAAATGCCAGGTATTTTTTAGTTTGTACTTTGTAACTTTGTTTCAAATTTCATTGTCTCTTCAAATTCCATTTTTTCTTATGTTTATTTAAAATTTTATTTGTAATTTTGTTGTAGACGCATGGTGGAAGATGTATGGTGGCAGAGTACCCCTTTTGCAAAAGCTTGCCGTACGCATCCTCAGCCAAACATGCAGCTCCTCAGGATGTGAGCGCAATTGGAGTGTATTTGAAAAAATACACAACAAGAAGCGCAATAGGTTAACACTTAAACATTTAAAATATTGCAAATTTCCAAATAAATTTTTGAATCCATTAAACAATATGTTTTTTATAATATTAATTATTAATTATTATTTCATGAACTTTGTACAGGTTGGAGTCCCATAGACTTAATGACATGGTCTATGTCTACTACAATCTTCGATGGTGGGTGAGGCAACTAGAGAGGACACCTGATATGGATGCCATCTCATTGGATGGGATTGACACCACTGCTGAATGGAGGGTTGAGACCGAGAGGCCTCTCATGGATCCCACTGATGATTGGTTAGTGCAGGATGAGGGGGAGGAGGAGGGGGAGGAGGAGGAGGAGGAGGAGCAGGAGCAGGAGCAGGAGCAGGAGGAGCAGGTGGAGGAGGAGGAGCAGGAGGAGGAGGTGACACCACCTACCCGGGCTACCACTACCACCAGAAGAGGACGTGGTCTCCGTCTACCTCAGCCTCCTGTAGCTGCTACTACTAGTTCTTCAGCTTCTAGAGCATGTCAGACTCCACTGCCATTTCCACCAGCACAGGCACCAGCTTCTACATCTAGAGGGAAAGAGAAAGCTGTGCCATTTTCTCGCAAGAGGGGCAGAGGAAATCAATAGGATTAGACTTTCATTTTATTGTATATGACATTATGACATGATGAGATACATTATCATATTTTTTGTTGATATTTTGAGGCTGAGTTGGGACTCAGGACTTACTATTCAGGACATGATTCAATGTTATGTGTGATTTTAGCGCTAGAAATGATATTAAACATCTTATATATTAGTTTTTTTATCATATTTATGTGTCAATGTATTTATTTTATGTTGTAGATGGTTTAGATATTAAAAAAATTAAAAAAAAATGAATATTTTTGTGCCAAACGCTTTTTTCTCGCTTTTTTCCGCTTTTTTCCCGCTTTTGCCGATTTTTTCCGCTTTATTCCCGGCGCCGATTTAATCCCGCTCGCGCTTTTAACAACATTGGTAATACATTTTCCTGTTGAATGTGGCCAATTATGCTTTTACTTTTCTTTTTACTTGCATCAACATCTTAGGCATCATTCTAGGCCCGACCCAATGTGTGGTCAAGGGGAAGGGGAAGGGTAACCTTATGTGGACCCAGTGGAGGAATGTGGACATAGGTGGGAGAAATGACGAATGGGGTTATAGCGAGTGGAAGGGGAGTAATATATATGGATGAGGGAGTGGGACCACGCAACCAAAATCAGGGTTTCGCACGTAGTACCATCCCTAAAGGCCAAGGGTCAGTAAAAGAGAGCATCCAAAAGAGGTCTAAGGTACAAGAGCACAAAAGTATCCCACTCTTTCTGCTGAATCCCCCCATTAATCCATGCCCAGAAGTGTCCATAATAAGCAAACTACAATACTCAATTACCGAATGGCAAGGTCAACCTTTAGGTTCGGGAGGCCCACCTTCAAACATACGATCATAACAGATCGGTGAAGGACCACATGACTGGCTCAGGTAGCGGAGAAATGGCACAACGAGCTAGTTGCTGGCTGCAAGGGGTTGTTGGTTGATGGTTGAGGACCATCTTGGAGAAAAAATTTCTCCTAGGGATATCACCCACAAAATGGTGCGTAACAGGCCCCATTTTTAGATCAAATACTCCCGCAAGCATCTTGCAAAGCCAAGCTGCCTCACAACTGGCCATACTCACTTCCATGTACTCTACCTCTGCTAAACTGAGTGCCATTGATTGTTGCTTCCTGTTGAACCATGAGATCATGATTGATCCCAAGCTAAAACAACATCTAATGTGGACTTTCTTTCTACCACACTCCCTACTGAATCAGAATTTGTGTACCCTTGTAGCTCCATTCCTCCAACTCTGACATATCTTAGTCCAATGTGTATTGACCCTCACAAGTATCTTAGCACATGCTGCCACCTAATGAACTTGTCTCGGCTCCATCGTGAACTGGCTAAGTGTGTTCACAACATAACATATATCTGGCCTAGCATTGACCATATACATCAAAAAACATATCAACTGCCTATACAGTGTGGGATCCACTAATTCACCTTCAGAAGCACTCATCTTCTTCAAGTTAGTGATCATAGGTGTCGACACAGACTTGCAATCCTCCATCCTGAATATCCTCAAGATCTACACTACATACTTGCCCTGCCTAGTGAAAATATCTCATGGTTGTTGCCACACCTCAAATCCCAAAAAGTAGTGCATCGAGCCAATGTCCTTATTCAACATTTTATTAATATTATTAATAGTTTATTCATATTAGTTCTCTTATATTTCATTTATCTTTTAATTAAAAGTAAGATGTTTTTAGTTATTAGGTTATATTTCTTAGTTTAAGTTATAAAAATTTTATGCCTTACTTGGCTTTATTAAACATAAATGAAAGAATTATAAAATAAAAATTAATTAATTGATTAATTGATAAACAGTTAGGTCTAATCCCTATTTATCCCATTTTACCTTTAGTAGATAAATATAAATAAATAAATTTAATAATCAAATTAACTAATTAATTATAAATAGTTGTATTTTTATCCCAGTTTTTTCATAATTCTTCCTATTACAGAATTAACATAAATTTATATATTTTATTTAGTTTTAAGTTAAGAAAATACTACATATATATAAATAAACTTAGGAAACAAGTCAAATATTTAACTAACTAATTAGGTTATCTAATTAATAAACATTTATTAATTTTTTCTTAATATTTCCTATCATAATTCCTATAATAATACAAGTCTTTATATAGTTTATGTAGTTTTAAAATAATAAAGAGTATATTAATTTATTAGGTTTCAGTTTTTAGTTTAAGTTCATTCTAGTTAAATACAAGCAAATATATTTAGTTACAAATGGAAATAAAGTTATCTAACAAACAAACTAATTAATTAACTAATTAATTTTCCTTTCCCTATCTCTTGGTCCAGTCAAGTATAGTTGTTGCTCAGTCCCTATCTCTTGGTCCAGTCAAGTATAGTTGTTGCCCAGTCTTGTGTAGCCGTTTCCTTGGTCAAATGTAGTTGTTTCTTTCTAGCTGTTGAATGATCTGTTTTCTCTGTTTAACTTGTAGCCATGATCTGGTTCTTCATTTTGTCCTGATGATGAACCACACTTGTTGGTTTGAAACGCATTGACAAATGAATTTTGATGTGATTTTCGCCGAAAGCACTTCTCAATAAAGTTGAAGCTTATGCATGTGAGAGATTTAAAATCAAGAAAGATTGCATGTGGATTGGAATGAATTAATTCTTAAGTATGAAGTTAAGTGTTTAGAAGTTAAGAAAACTAGAAGCAAAAAATTAGTCAAACCATAAAAATTCCCTCCTCAAATGAGGAAGGGGGATGCCATGGGAAAAATCCCAAGCTCCCTCAAAACAGAAATTTTATTTTATTAGTGCTTGAGATGGATTAAAATGTTTTTAAAGGGCTACCCACAATATGAGAGATCTTTATAAACTGCAGAAATTTAACAAGCCTAGATTCTCTCTCAAAAATATACAACAACAAGCTACAAGGCTCAAAAGGCCCTTCAAAAGATAGTTGCAAGGCTCAATAAGGCCCATGGCCTAAGTGAACTTGCTCCTTCCCCTGAAATGCTTACGGCCTCCCTTGAGTGCTCACGATTTCCCTTGAAAAATCGATCCTTGAAATGGGTGAGGGGGTCCTGCATGCACACAAGTAGTTTCTCAATGTCTCTCCTCAAAGCTCTTTGTTGTCCAATGCTTCAAGCTTATGGGTTGCAAAATGAAAACCAAGAATTAGTTGAAAATAAATCAAAACAAACAAACTAGAATACAAATTTAATGTACAAAAATACTAGCTCAAGTATTGGGAGTAAACCCCCATACTTGCCTAGTTTTGATGATAGCTCTTGAATAGCAAATATGACTTTGAAAAAAGCTAGAATCAAATAAGTATTTAAATGATGATCAAATAACTATATGTTGGAATTTCTAAGTCTGGCATGTTAAAAACCCTTCATGCACTTTACTAATTTATTCCTACCTACTTGTTCTGTTAATTAACAAGTTATTTACCATGTAAATACTGGAACTAAATACAAGTACATGCTCAACACATTACAGATCATCAACTGAAGGAAATAGAAACAAGCACACAAGTGACACCGTTGTTTTTGGACTAATGTCCCCGGAAAAACCCAATGCGGGAAAACCGGTGCAACTATCTGAGGGTTTGATTTATTAAATAGTTTCAAAATAGAATCTGGGTGCCAAATCCAGCTCACCCAACAAAGAAAAATCTCAGCAGTAGCTCCTGTCTACTCGGAAGCAGATATTCTGGCTGAAATCCCGGATAAACAACCTGGTAGCTCCATAGCTCCAATCTGCCCCACGAAACCCCAGCATTAGCCTCTAGGGACTGTGTCAGCCTCTCTCTGGCCTAGCATTAGCCCAGTGTCACTTTGGCTTGGCCCGCGTCAACCTCTGGAGGCAATGCATCAGCCCTCTGGCCCTCTGCATCACCCATGCTGGCCCTCTGAGGCACTGCGCAGCTCTTGGCTACCTCTACGTGAGCCCTAGCTGGCTCTGCGTGAACCCTTGGCTACTTTTATGTCCCTCTCTCTGGCTACTGCATTGATCCTCTCGACGCTATCTCTGCTTTTCTGCTTCTATATTCACTGCCCCTCAGCTGCAACTCTGATCACTCTCTCAACTTTCTCAACAAACCCAGCCCCAGAAAGTCGAAATCTTGATCTCTTGGTGTGTTCTCCAAGTGACCCTCAAGCCTCCTCTTATACTTTTCTCATTGACAAATCAACGACCAAGATTAAGTCCCTAATCAAAGGCTAAGATTAGATCGGGCTTGATCCATGACTTTTGGACCATTCTAACATAGTTTTATATTAATTCACATTAATATTTTATTTTCCCTAAGTTTAGACTTAGGGACTCCATTGAAAATATTAATTATTTTAATATCTCCCGAACTTTTTAGAATTTGCCCAAACCCTTTTTGGGTATTGGAGATTTCATGTGCCTTAGCCTCTCCACCAATTTTCGTGGCTAGAGCACATCCGATGCTACCTCAAATCAACTCTATAGAGTAAAGAAACTCCCTCTTGCTTCATTGGATGGAAGGCTTTGGAGTGGATGATGTCAAAGTCTTGAATCGCTGTGGCTCTAGGAGTTGGTTGATCTTGTAAATATTTCCCCCACTTCTGGATGGGTTCTTTCACACAAAACAAAAATCTTTCCTCATAGCGCCAAGAGAACATAAGTCATGTATCACAAAATATTAAAAATATGCAAATACAAATAGGCAGAATCTCCTCAAGCCCAATAGCTCATAACATAATACAATATGAGAGCCCATAGTCTCATTATATAGAGATTTGGGAGCAAATCCCAAGGAAGAATGCACGTGAAAACTAAACTTGGAGTAAATGCTAAGGAATGATAAGTCAAGTTCAATGTGGAGAAGATAGAGACACCAAAGCAAAATCGAATTCCATATGTGCACCTCAAGGGAAATCGAATTCCATATATGGCATAGTAAACTCATCCATGAGTGAATCCAAGTTCATGATAACTCCAGTCAACAAATGCAAACTCGAACTAAGTGACGCCACATTTGTAGATGATCCTAAGGCAGCTCTGCATAGATCCCAGGAACTGCATGATCTCCTCCAAGAGAAACTCATGGTCCTCCAAAGTGAAACTCGTAATCCTCCAAAGTGAAGTGCTAAGTGTAGAAGCACTCGAGCTAATAGTGAGAGAAGTCCCCATGAAATCCTCAGTCCAAATATTCCATTGAATATTCCTTCAATGCATGAGCTCCTCTAATTAATTCGATTTTCCACATGTGCAACTTCTGCTTTGTCTCTGCGAAATTCGATTTATGAAATAATGGTGTATTTATGATGCAGTGGGCTCAGTCATCCTCCACATGTCCCTTGACTCAACTCTTTGACTTAGGATAATTTCCAGGTCATTTCCATGTCATTTTTTCACATGGAATAATTTATTTCTCTCTATTTTATTTAATTCTAGCCTAATTAAATGCCACAATTTCCACTAAACTTAGGAAATGTGGGTTTTGAGGGTCCATAACACATTATTAACCCGTCAAAGTGTGTCGTAGTAGAAAGTTGAGGGTGAGAGGTGTAATTTTTATTACTCCTACGCCATACAACTTCTCTAAACAACACTTATTACATTACATATACAATTTTTATTGCGATTTTTGACTAGCAAGAAATATAAAATATTAAAAAATGACTACCTAGAACTAACCAAACTCCACGGAATTTTTTGTGTGATCTATCTAGTATGGTAATATACATCAACTCTGGACACTAGGACTCACCCAAGGCCTCACCATCAAGCCGTACTCTGGATTTGGGGTAAATTTAGAGGAAAAAACTCGATTAATTATTAAGTCCTGGTATGGAGATGATAGTTAACCAAGTGAAAAAAACCTCCCATAGTAATACTCACTTGTTGGCAAGGGCCCATGCTACCTAGCCCTGTTATAGACTCAAAACTCATCATGGCTAGCATCACTTATTACAATTCCCCACAGGGTGTGGAATCTGGGTACAAGAGAAAATGATGAGAAGTAGAAGTAGAGTTTAAAAACTCTGGTGCTTTGATGATATTTGATGGTACAAGTGTCCTTTGATACATCCTTGGGCATGGAGTCTTCATATAATCATCAAGTGCCACTCCAATGGTCAACATGTCCTTGACCAACAAATCACAAAGAAATGTCAAACGTGTAGTCCTTGCCATCTTCCTTATGCGATCTCTAGTTGGTGTAGAATGAGGAATGAAATGCATCATAAGGTATTCTCATATTCATTAAGATCAGTTCAATGAGTTGCCCTTATTTTTTCAGAAAATTCTTCCCACATTCTTCCAACATCAACCGCAGCTCCTTGATACAAGCTAAATAGCTCTCAATCCTTTCAAAGGAATGGGAATGAAGAGAGATCAACCCTTTCTCTTGCTGCATGACTTGACTTTTGTCAACTTTGTCAAACTTCAACATCTTCCAGATCTCATGAGGATAGCCAATCCCGCTTGTATGAAAACAAATTTCTTGAGCAATATAGGTTGTCATGACCCCAACAGCCTCGTCATTCTTTCCATCGATGAAAAACTTCATTTGGTCATCCTTCGGCTCTGGAATGGTGGTCTTTGTATACTTCCAAAGCCCTTTCCTCTTTTGCAGGGTTTCCATGTTGTCTAATGCCCAAATATCATAATTGTGTCCATTCAAAATGACAAGATTATCTTGGAAGCCATCTTCAAAATTCTAGTAGATCTGAACAGTTCAAATAGGTTCTAGTGAACAAATTAATCAACCCAGAGTCAATCACTACAAGATCTGACTCAGCACAATTTGAAGAGAACAAGGCTAGATTAAAACTGATAATTCTGATACCATGTTGGGGAATGAACCTGAACAGAAAACAAATAACATAATCTAAAAGAAATAAACAGAAGACTAATCTTGTTCTGTTATGATGGGTGGTGTTTAAAGACACCATTACAGCACTTAAGGACAACGCATTGTGATCAGAAAATCACAATGCATGGTAGTGAGATAATTCATCACGACACAATCAATATGATTCACCATATGATTCACAACTTAGGATCAAACAGAGTACTCTGCTTCTATTTCTATGTTAATAGCTCTTCAGAAGAGGTTAGGAATTCCTTTTTATTTTCTGATCGTAAATATTCAAAACAGAAAGAAAAAAAATCATCTGAGATTAATTCTCTTGCTTCTATATAAATTTTAAATCAGGGCCTTAATGAAACTACATTTCTGAAATTTCTCTTTTGCCCGTCACTTCTAGATTTATTTTTTTGGCTGTCTGATATTCTCAAGATAATTTATATTAGCTACTATGTTCTGCACTTCATGGAATGTTTATGGAGAAATGTGCAATACTACAGCTATATTTAACAAATCTGTAGTACTGTTTTACAGAATTTGTGTGTAAAGTTGTGTAAAGAGCAGTTGGTTTTGTTATTTAGATTGAAAACAAAAGAGCACCAAAACATGAAGAAAATTTGATAGCCAGAAACCTAACAATTGACAAACATAATTGTCATCAGTTAAAAATGTTTAAAAGTGTGAAAAATATATATGCAACGTTCAAGGATAGTTGTACATATGATAGAAGAAGTAATCATAATTGACAATCAATTGGTGAGGGTCCCAAAAAGATTAAATTGGCAATGATAGGGAAACAATCAGGAATCAGAAATATCGGGCAATTTCAGCCAGTATTGGTGCACCTGTAGTGTTAAACGAAATAGCCGGGATTATTTCCAAATAGTCATTTTGCTGATTGCATTGGTATTTAATTCAATTAATCAGAGATTATATCACCTATGGTAGATATTGACTGTTGATAACAAGGATATTATTTTCCAAGTGAACGAAACCATGATTACCACACAAAATTTGAACATTATTGTAATCATCTTCCATGTTGATATTACTTAAGTAGGTAAATGTTTTAATGTTTCTTTTTGAAGTAATTTCAGGAAGTAAATATGCATGGTCTAGTTTTTAATGCCACGGTATTCCTACTTGCAGGTAAATTAGCTTCAGTTGGTTGGCACATTTTACTCAGTATCATTGATCCTCCCTACACTCTTATCTCAAGCTTGCATATGGTGCTTTCCTCTGTTGACGATATTACGGGGCAGAATGGATTTCTTCCCTCATCATCAACAATTCTCTACTTTTTCAGATGGAATAGATTTATAATGCCAAGTGTCCTGGGTGCTGTGATATCCATTTTACTCCTCTTTCTCTGTCTTTGGAAATTGGAATCTTATATGCTTAATCCAGAATCAAGAGATGCACAATCACATGGTCTTGGAGAGGAACCTGAATTACCCACAGAGGAACAACAGACTGAAGATATTGAAATTGAGAAGGAAAAGGTTCAATCATGCCTTGCGTCCTGGGAAACTCGTCACTCAGTGCATGATGCAGAAGAGCTTGGAGTGGACCCAATTCTCTGTCGTGGCATTAGTAAGGTAATCCTTTTCTTTGGTATATAAATCAGAAAGGATAGAAATTACTAATTAGTCACGTCTTGATGATATACCATCATATTGCAACTTTAAGAAAGCCCTAATGTTTGACCATTTCTATTAAGATAGTTTGTAGCAAATATTTCTTACAGCTTCTTATGGTACATCACTTTGACTTTTGTTTGTGGTATTCTGTTATGGGTTACACTCGCATAAGTTAAATTGAGTAGATTCACATTCTCACTTAAAAGCTGGTTAAAAGTCATAACAGGTTTAGTTTTAAAGCATGTAAACAATAGCATATGCAATAACCGCTACATCAAACTAAAATCCGTATATGAGTTGTATTCTTTGAAGAAGGAATGGCCAGACTTCCATGAATATAGCATAGTTCCCAATCAACTGTATTGGATTAGTCATTTTGATGAGAACTTGTAGTCTATATCACACGGTTCAATTTTGACAATGATCAAGTTTGATTCGAATTCAATTTTTTTGATAAGGTTTGGATGAGGTTTGCCATTAAATATATATATATATATATATATATATTAAAAAATAAAATATAACATAAATTAATAAACTATGTATACTTGTGTATTTATCTATTTCTATAACTTAAACTAATGCAGCAATATATATTATAAAGTAAATTGTTGATAAATGCCGATAGTCATCAATCCATAATATGCATCAAAGCACTTACTTCATAATACATTTCATGTTATTAAAATTTAAAAAAAATCATAAAACTAACTAAATTATAACTTTATTTTAAATTATTATTCTTATTATTAACTATAAAAAGAATTAACATATAAGTTATATACATTTGAAAAAACATTGAACAAAATTCTTATCCATGGAGATTTACCCCCACTTTACTATGAAGATTCTTAATTCGTAAATAGTCTTTGTTACTAGATCGTGGGTGGGTTGTTGAGAAACTAAGCTTAGGGTAGATTAGGCTTGATTCCTCTTAACTTGAGAATTACTTGTGAATGTTTTAATGTCTTCTTGGTACTTCTTAAGTGTTCTTCATCAAGCAATTATACAATTGTTCAGTGTTTGAAGAAAAGCAAAGAGACAAGAGACAACAAAATTAGGCTCCAAGCCAGAGCAAAACCCCACAAGGGGGAAAACTCAGCAATCCTTCCCTTAAAGATTCAGATCAAAATGAGATATCCAAGACCAAGACCAGGACCAAAACTTATTGCAAATGTAACTAGCGCCAGCCCTCATAATTGTTAGTGTACTCATTTCAATATGTGTCTTATGTAACAAACAAAAGAAGAAAATAAAAGTTATTATTTTAAAACATGGGTTTCATGCTCTTTATTGATGGTCTTCAAGTAAAAGCATGTTTTATATGCTTCTAGGGTTGGTTAGGTCATAAGATTTATTGTCATGAGTCAAGAGTGTCAACATCATGATTATAAGACCCTTTCAGGCAAGATGTAACTTGTAAAAGAATTATTTTGAGTCTAGAAGGTCATGGAAACCTCCAAAGTACAAGCCGGCCCTGGCAACTTCTAGTTGGCCTAAAGGAGGGAATTCGACCCCTTGGAAAGGCTATAAATACAGGCAGATTCAACCTCATTTGACACTCACTCACTCACAAGTTCGATCTCTCAAGAAGAAGTTCGATCTGAAGCTGGGAGAAGAAAAAAAAGAAGAGCTAAGGTCTAGAAGGCAAGGAGAATCGAGAAGAAGAAGAAAATTTGGTGTTTGGGCTCTATCTCTCACACGTACGAAAACTAGGGTTTCTGCAGCTTCAAGGTCGAAATTGTAGGTTTGAATTGTAGGAGATTGAGTTGTAGTATCAAGTTGCTAGAAGAGAAAATACTCTGTTTTGACCTCATTGACCTTGGAAGGATCTATGCTGCTTGAAGGAGGATCTCTTGAAGAGCTGAATTAGGGTTTCTGCCGCAGCTACAAGGCGGAAGTTGCAAGTTGAATTTGCAAGGTCGAAGTTAAAGCTAGAAATTGGTTAAAGCAAGATTGAGCCTTGTTGATCTGATCTATCTGGAAGGTCTTCTTGAAGGGTTGACTTGGTACTTGGAGGACTTGGTCTAGGATTTGGTCTTGATTGTCTCATTCCATGGCAGTAAAATTCCACTTTGGACAGCTCTCTTGATGGAGATAATGATTGCATTGAATTCCTCTTTTTGAGAGGGCCAAAATCAACCTAAAGATCACTCAAATCGGATAAGGGAAAGTGAACTTATGAAGAAAAGCCCACTCGTGAATATTTGATAAGGTCAGCCCTAAAGCAAAGTGGACCACCTTGAAAGGCTATATATTAAAGTTCCCTATACCTCATTTGGACACAATGATGAGACACTCTTCCATCTTGGTTTTGGCTCGCACAGATCTGAGGCTCGTCTGCGAAGGATCAGGTTCATTCTGAGGTGAAATTGCAGGGTATGAGGCTCGCATCTCTGATTTAGGGTTTTGGGCCCTAGTCGCAGGCACAAAACAGGAGGATCTCGACCACAGTGGCTCCCATAAAGGCGCATGCGTGCTACTGGAGCCTTCTAGTCGCACAAACATCTCACTATGCATGCGACCGGGAGATTAGGGTTTCTACAGTGCAGTTCTGACCCAAGTCACTCGCTTGCTAGTCTTAAGTGTGCGACTAGGAAGCCATAGTCGCTCACACAGCTCCTCCTCCGTGCGACCAGGATCTAAAAGATGAAATTTCAGTCTTCCGAAGATTTCACTCAGTGACCATAGGGTTCGACAGTTGAATACAGACAGTGACAGTTCATTACAGTCTTCAGAATCAAAGTTTTGAGCATATACATTGTTGGGTTCATTTCATGGATGTTGTAGTTGTTTTGTTCGTTAGTTACATAGATGAAGACTATGTCACACAGTTCAGGTTCGAATTCGAATTCGGCAATGATTAAGTTTGATTCGAATTCGAATTTTCCGATGAGGTTCGTATGAGGTTCGACATTAAGTTCGACTATACATATTTTTCAACATATATATATATGGCATAAAATAATAAAAAATCAAAATCAATCAATAAAGCTATATGAGTAGTAGTGAGCACCCACAAGCCACAAATCACAACTATTATTAACTTCACACACCAGGTGGCAGGGACAAGCAACATCTAGAAATTGGATTCAGGAAATTGCAGAGAATGCAACATGCAGTGGCAACACTGAGCACAGTAGAGCGAGTACACTCAGGTTGATGTTGGCTTGTGAAAGTCTGTTGATAGCCATGGTAAATAAAGTCAAACCAGTGGCCACCGCGGGAAACTAACTGTTGGGAAGCAAAACAAGAGAAAAACATGTGTTGTCCATGGTTTTTCTCATAAACCTTAAAACAACTGACAAAATCAGCTTGAACTCTATCCTTGAACACTAAAAAAATTTTAAAAAATTTATAAAATTTGGCTTGAGGTTCATCTTAAGGTTCGCCTTCAGGTTCGAATTCGTTGAGGTTCGAATTTGTTGATGTTCATATTTGAGGCTCGACTATCAGGGTCGCCAACCCTGAACGAATTTGGATTTTTTTTGGGTTCAGCAAATTTTGAACCTTAAGGTTCAAATTCGGCGAACCCTGTGACATAGGATGAAGATATGGATCATTGTACTCTCTTTTGTTGTATTATTTGATGACAATCTAAGAAAAAGAATTTGCAAGGGTTTTCCCCAAAACCTTCCCCTTGCTCCTTGGTCCATCCTCTCTTGTGACATATTTCCACAAGGGATATTTCTCAATGTTACCTTTAGGAGGAAGTCTTCCCTCAACATTACTTGCAGCGGACTCTGATGACATTGGGGGAGGAGGGGCATCTCCAATGGGGACATTCTTCCCCTTCCTTTGCCCCCTACCTGCTGCCCTTGATTGAGCCATGAATACTGTAAAAAAACTAAACAAAACATGCACGAATTTGGAAAAGAAATGCATATACAAACTGTTGTAATACAAATGCAAAAAAATAGAGATGAAATGCATTTACCTGGTGCTTGAATCTCCTTGAAAGTGCTCCAAACCCTTGGCTCCTTGCTCCAAACTTCTAACAGCAAACCCACAACTCACTATTTGCAAAAGGAATGAGAGAAAATGGTAAAGAAAAATAGGAATGCGCCCTTTTTAATGGCCTGCGGGTTCCTTTTTGCGGGATTCGAATCTGATTTTCGGGACACAATCCGGATTCGATCGTATCCCATTAGGACACGTTGTGTCCCGAAAATCGGATTCGAATTAGGTCGAATCGAATCCGATTCGTAGGATTCGAACACTTGGGCAAAAATCAACGAATCCGGTTTCATAGGATATAACTAAAGAACACAAGAAGAATAACTAAGTTCACAAGCAAATATTAAGGTTAAGAAAAATAAGATATAAATAAGTTGCCACTTTACATTTCCCAACATGGTTTGAGAGCTAAAGTGAACAAGGAAGGCAGTTGGAAGGACACTAGAATGATTTGCCTTTCAAGGGGAAGGAAAAAGGAAACTCTCAAGGAGTGTCTCTTAAAGGAATGTAGTTAAAGACTTATTGGTGGAAGATCTATTGATCTAGGAAGACCAAGGACTACATCAATCTCACAAGAAGGGTGTTGATCTCGCAAAAGGAAGGCTATTTAGAAGGCATCAATCTTGGAAGTTGTTGGTGGAAGATTCTTAGGGAACACCTTTCAAGGAAGTTTCTTCAAAGATCTTGAAGGCATCAAGAAGATTGAAGACATCATCAAGGATTATCTTGGTCTCAAGTAAGTATCATATTATTACATCACGTCTGAATCTTCAAGTCATACAGGGTCTTTTTGCAAGGAGAGCAATAAGCTCGTTGGGGCATCAAACTATCTAGCATGGATGAAAATAATTGACTTGATACTCATGGAACAAGAAGTGATGGAATATGTTATTGGGGAAATCACTGAACCAAGCAAAGACAAGACACAAGAACTAGCAAAGTTCAAGAAAGGGGATGTAAGAGCTCAAAGGATCATATTTGAATCAAGGATTCTCTTGTTCCATTTGGTGCAAACTGGAAGACTTCGAAGGCTATGTATGACAAGCTAGTGAATTTGTACTCTGTAAGTACAATAGGACAAAATATGTCTTTGCGGAATAAGTTACATAGAACGAAGAAATCAAAGGATGAGGATGTGGCATCCTTTCTCATGAGAGTCTCTCAACTAAGAGACAATCTACAAGGACGTAGGGAATCAAATTCTGATTCGGAATTGACCATCCATGTACTAAATGCATTACCACCAAATGGAGTAGCTTTGCAACAAGCATCTACTCCAAGAAAGATTCAACTCCCTTTGATGAGTTGTGGGCCCAATGCATATTGGAAGAATAAAGGATTAAGGTCAAGGATGATATTGGATCAGATGAAGCCTTTCTAGCCTGAGTCAAGAAGCAGAACAGTGTTACTTGGGAGCGGGAGCGACATTTTCAGAAGCTCCTGGTTTGGGAGCGAATCCCGGAGCGTTTTTTATATAATATATATATTTTTTATATTTTGATACAT
Organism: Pinus tabuliformis; assembly: GCA_031772625.1. Classification (NCBI taxonomy): domain Eukaryota; kingdom Viridiplantae; phylum Streptophyta; class Pinopsida; order Pinales; family Pinaceae; genus Pinus; species Pinus tabuliformis. Next base: position 533,017,642 of record CM062819.1, read on the forward strand.
ATATGTCAACAAAAACATGTAAAATAATGAATTAGATATAAAAAACATAAAAAAACATAGATTGCACCATATAACAACAATCATCTAGAAGTTATAATCTTCATCAACCACGTCCATAAGTTAGTAACATAGTAACATACAACATATTGAGTCTCATGATTCATCAATCTTAAAGTTTCAAGCTTTCAAAATTCAATATATAACATTTATCATCATTGATCATCAAAGTTGTACTTGTAAGCTAAGTGTAACCATTACAACAAATAATATCTAACATGAAATGAAAATGTTATAAAATGAAACAACATTCAACTTTCATGAAGCATCATATTCATAATTCATTACTAATGAGTTATAATTGCCAACTTCAAACTTGTCATATATTGTTTAAAAAAATATCATAATAAATATGAAAGAGTCAATAATTATAAAAGCTACTAGAAACTAGAAAAGAGAAGTAAATGTATTATCTATTTCTTATGCTTGGGCCTCTTGCCACCATGAGAAATGTCTAATTTTTTAGTCTTGTTGGAAAATCAGGATCTTTGTCATTAATATCACCCACCAAGCATTAATATCCAAAGGTATCTTTGTCATTACCTCTATATCTGTATAGGGATCTTTGTCATTAATATCACCCTCTAAGCATTAACATAAGATAGAAAAAGCATAGCATGTTAAGTCAAGTTTTTGTTTGAGTGATGCGTACATTTTTAGGAGGGTCATGATAGAGGGGTTCGACAACCATTGTCACTAACATCAAGGTACATAGAGGGATTGGTGCTCTTGATTAAATACGAGTTCCATACCCTAATACATGACAAAATTCAATGGAAACATTACAATCCCCCAATCCGGAAATCCTAAAAAACTGATAAGTCTGCTGGATTTTGAATGAAATCTAAAATTCTACTTTTTCCATATGAAATCCAATGAGGCCGGAACCACTCTCAAACATCCTGAGTCATTTCATGGTAATGTTAAAAATTTAAGTAAAAGGATAAAAATGAAGATTAAGGAGAATGTCACTTTTACTTTAAGAATTTAACATTACCATTAATAGCATATCAATACTAGGGCCTAGACTTGATCATTGCTGCCCCACTCAAAAATTGTTTGTTTCTTTCAAAAAAAATTGCATTTCGAACATCGCTACAAAAAAAAATTGCAAAACAGGCAAAATGCTCCCGAAAACGGAGGGAGCTAAAATTTTTTTAGGGAGCGCGCTCCAAAAGGAAGCGATTTCGGGAGCTCGCTCTCGACCCGCTCCCGAGTCGCTCCCGCCCGGAGCGTGGATTGGGAGCGGGATCGAGGGGAGGGGGGCAACCCTTCCTTCCAGCAACTTCGATCTAGATCTTCGACCTTGCAGCAGCAACACTTCGACCCAACAAATCTAGAATTTCGACCTTTCCAACAACAGAACTTCGACCCAACACATTTAGAATTTCGACTTTCCCAGCAACAAAAATTTAATCCATCAAATAGCCTAGTAAATATTGCATAAAAGAGAGAGAGCAATAGCCCAGAAACTTCGACTTGCAATTATTCCTTCTTCTCCTTGAACTTCGCACTTTTTCTGCACTTCCCTGATGTGTTTCAAACTTGTTGAGTTGATGTCCAAATAAATCAAACTACTCTTGTATATATAGCCTCTTCTGTGGGTCGAATTGTCCTCTTGTAGGCTGACTTCATCAGGCAAGGGCCGACTTGGTGTGGAGGTGACAAATTACATTTTTGACTCAATAATAATTCTTTTTACATGATTCAAAAGCCCAAGAAGGGTCTGATTAAATGGACAATGACTCTAATGACTTAGCATAAAACTTGAAGTCCCCCGTGGGGACTTTGACCTATAAAATGATGATCCAAGCATGAAACCCATGCTTTAATAAGTCATAATAATAATAACAAAAATTTCTTTGACTCAAATATAGATATGAAGACCGAACCTAGTTACATTCTTCAATATCTAGGAGGGTCGTTGGAAAGCCAAATGATGTCAAAAATGTGCCTCATTATCATCAAATAAATGGAATATGTGTGAGCAATGAGTGGTGCCGAAGGATCCCATGGCATGGCTATCTACTCTCTGCTATAGTGGAGGCCCATGGCTCTCAATGCACACCCTACAAATTCCAATTGTTAAAATTTAGCAACTCAGGGATGAATTTCTCCTAGAAGAAATCATATCTTTCAGTTTTGTCTGAACCACCTATAATAAAATTTCATTTCTGACTATTCTAATATGACTTTCCAAAAATAGTAAGTCACATCTCAATTTGGAAGTGACTTTCCAAAAATAGAAAGTCATGTCTAAATGGTCAAGGATGATATTGACATATCGAATCCACTTTAAAATCAAATCAATCATGATTATACAAGTCAAGAATTAGTATTTTATCCTTACTAGTATTATTCTTATTATGATACTATTACTTATAAAATAGTCTAAAGTCATTACCTTTAATGGATTAATAAAAAAAATGAATTCTCAACAGTCTCATGGAATAAGCCATTTAAATTGAGAATCTCTTACTTGGTAAATCAAACCTCTCTCTTGGAATAAAATAGTAACTCCACACTTAAGATAATGTAACTCTCCCTCACTAATTCGATGTATGGCAAAAGTGTAACTCCTCATTAAATGCACTTGTAACTCCCAAACTCAATTCAATTTGTAACTCACTAAATATTCTCTCATGTGTAAGTGTAACTCTCTCTCTCTCTCCCTATTCTAAATTGTAACTCCTCAAGACAAGTGTACCTCTCTCTCTATTCTTGGGATGAGTTACGCTTCTCCTCAAGTAACTCCTCCCTCATGGAATTCAATTCTCCTATTGTTGGCTCAAGGCATGAATTCATTTTGTAACTCCTCTCCTTTCTCATCTATTTAAGCAAGAGCAAGTGAGAGTTGAGAGTAGTATGTTCATTGTGAAGAAGGAGAGAAAATGTTGAGTATGTGCAAGAGAAGTGTGAGAGCAAGAGAAAGGGAAGAGCTGGAACAAGTGTGAAGGAAAAGATTTGGTCAAGGGAAAGAGGATATCTTCAAGCAAAGAGCAAGAGCACTTCAGCTGCAAGTTGATCAGACATTGGTGACTTTATTCATTCTCATTCTCTCTCTCTGTACTTTGCTGAACAATTGAAGAAATCTAATAGAAGAAGAATCATTTGGGTTTTCCCCCTTGAGGGGTTTTTCCCTGGTCATTGGACCTAAATCTCAGTGTCTCATATTTGTGCTTGGTTGTCTTCATATGATCCTTATGTTTATGTTCTATCTACAATTGTTGATCTGAAAAGTTTTAAAGAAGAAATCTACATTCTAAGTGATTGTAGCGGCAAAGAACATTTAGTTTTCTGCAAAGTACTTTCAAGTCCCAACAAAGTACATTTAGTTTTCTGCATAGATATTTCAAGTTTCAGCAAAGATTTTTTGGATTTTTGCATAGAAATTTCATATTTTTAACACCAATATGACCCTCTGGAGGGCTTGGACTCCGTATAAGGAGACCAAACCCCAAGATGAAGACCTACCTACAATTTTGTATAAGATCCAATGCTCCTCGCCTTCTAGTACAATAATTCATTGGCGCGATTGAGCAAATGAGCTTACAAATCATGGATCCAAGTGGGCACTTCATAGTGGCATGCCCTTCCATAATGGACTTTAGAATGTACAAGTGTCTCCAAGTTCAAGAAGGAAGTTAATCAAGGACCCTATTAAGTGGTTTCAACCTCTAAGGGAGTGACAGGTCCATGGTACATCTGTCATATAGCTGGTGTCATGTGATATAATGATGGAACGAAGTGGGGCATCAAGGGAATGCTGCAAACCACATGCCATGGTACAAGGGTAGCTATGATGAGACAGGCCCACATTTGGGTGTATAGATCTAGGAGGGAGCAATCGTGGTACGAGTTACCCCGACCCTGGTTTTTCCACCTTTCTTCATATGTCATTTGTCGTTTATTGATTTTTTCCTCTATAATTGCTCAGGGCTCTAGGGAATGAGAGCATGTGCAAGATATAGGAGTGATTACTCACTTTGGGTTGGGCAGTTCATCGCCCACCAGGGGTTGAGACAATCATGGGTTCTTTAATGATGCAAGGGGCCAATATGAGGTAGAGCTCATGTTGGGGGCCAATATGATTATAGGGGTAGAGCTTATGTTGGCTTTTTCCCACATGCTAAATTTGTATGTCCTGGCCATCTTTTGCATTTTATGGTACATTTCCTGTTGAGAGTGGCCAAATTATTCTTTTTACTTTCCTTTTAGTTGCATCAACCTCTAGGATATCATTCCAAGCCCGACCCAAAGTGTGGACAAGGGGAGGGGGAGACTAACTCCTTGCGGACCCAATGGACAAATGTGGACCAGGATGGGAAATAGGTGGAAAGGGGCTATAATGAGTGGAGGGGAGTGATGTATGTGGTGTCGAGAAGCGGGACCACACAGCCAAAATCAAGTTCTCCCATGTAGTGCCACTCTCAAAGCTAATAGCCAATAAAGGAGATCCCACGGGACTAGGATACAAGATTAACGACCAAGTTGGACAAGGGGATCGGAGTACAAACCAAGTCCATTCTTTCCTTTGAATCCCCCCACTAATCCATGCCCAAAAGTGTCCATGATAAGCAAGTAAAAATACCTTCAAACATACGATCATGACAGATGAGCAAGGGTGCATAATGGCTGGCTTAGGTGACAAAGATAGTGGCACATCGAGCTATCTAAGGGCCACAAGGGGCTGCTGGCAGTCAACTGAAGACATTCTAGGAGAAAAAATTCTCCAATGGGTGTCACCCAGAGGTGGTGGGTAACATTTGGCTCCAACTAGGACATGATCTCTCAATAGAGTGCGCAAACATACTCGAATAGGGAGGTCATGAGAACACCAACAATCTCTTGGGACAATAGACTTATTACCCGCACATCAAAGACCAAGCACATGGGGCAGCATGTTTTTGCGGTGTCTTATGATCGCCCATGCTTATGTTAGGCCATAAAAGTCAATAGGAAAAAAAAATTGAAGTCTAAATGCAATTCCACCTTAAGTGCAACTGCTTTAGCGTGATAAAAGGAATATGATGTTAGTTTTAATGCGAAAATTAGCATTCAATGCATCCTACCCTAACATACATATCACATCAAACCATTTTTAAGTGTAATCATAAAGCCAATGTAACCAACATATCACTAGATCAATTTAGACATGCCTTCCTATATGATTAATCATGCAATAGACCCACAAGCCAACAAATAAGAAATTACATGGAGGATGATATGGGTGGAAAGCGGGAAAATATGATATCCACATGAAGCTGAAAGGAGTCCTAGATGAGGGAAAAGAAATCAATTTAGAAGCACAGATCCTTTCTTCTAAGCATAGGATGGAAGAATGAATGATCAAACTCAATAATTCCCTATCCCAATCATTGTTATGCTTTGTGGATGCCACCAGGTCATCATGGGAAGGGAAAGGGGATTGAGGAGATGGAGGGGCACAACAAACAAGTTGCTTGATGTAATGGTCACATGAAAAAGGGGTAACAGTTGTGTGTTGATAATCTTGAGGGTATGACTGGGAAGAAGGGATATATCTAATGAGTAGCTTTTCCTCAAGACCTTTCTTAGAATAGGGAGGAGGCTCATGGTCATTTGAGATCATATGAAAAGGGATGAGGGAATGACTTAGGGGTAGCTCAAAATGATGAGCGAGAAAGAAAGGAGGCGGGGGAGGTGAAGTATCATATTTAACATGCTCCCTTTCCCTGAGATTATATTCTAAAGGCTCATCAGTATTGAGGGAAGAGTCCACAAGTGACTTGAATATACTCTCAGAATCACAAGGATGGTAGGGAGAAACAAGGGCCATGTCGATATCATCATCATTAGTATCACAAATAGGGCCTTTCCTAAAAGGAGAACCGATTGCTTCTAACTTCCCTCTTTCAAGCAAGGGAAAATACTGATCCTCCTCCCCAAGGTTATCGATGGATATGTCATCATAAGTAATGCTTGAGATAAAGGGAAGACCAATCACAAATTCGTCCTCCTTATCACTGTTAAATAGGAACACTATCAAAATGAGGACCAACAATTTCCATTTCCCCTCAAAAGGAGGATCATCATAAATAATATCTTTGAGAAACTTAAGGTTAGCCTCAACTTCACTTTCCATATATTCATCCTCCTCATCACACGTGTTCTCAAAATTATCTTTATCACCTTTTTCGTCATGTGGACCTAGGGAGGGCCCATCTTCCTGCGCATTATCCTGATTCCCAAGGTCTTATCCAATCTCTTCATCTTGAGTAGTGAGACCTTCCCTTTGGAGGGCTACTTCTAGGCTTTGACAAGCAACTTCATTAGATTGGAATTTTGGCCCCTTATACTTCAAGAATTTGTTGATCAACTCAATGAAAGATGAAATGATTTCAGGCTCACATGAATCAAGACAACCTCGATGTTCATAACCCATAGATATAATAAATAACTCAATGAAGTTATCTAGGTGAATCACATTTACATCGGAAGCATGCCTAATGAATATTGTTATGTGATCAACTGTTGAACTTGTATTGCCATCAAATTGTGGCACATTTTGCGTAAGTCTTCTATCCAAGCCATTTGGGTAACCAAGGATCCATGTGATATCTAAAGCAGGGAACCACTCATGAAGCGTTTTGATAAACATTGATTCTTAAATATATGTGCTATGGGAGTCGTCAAGGTGAACTCAAAGATTACCTTGAGAGATGCTTGCTTCACCCTACAAGTATTGACATTAGGGTTTAATGAAGAATAATCGGAGGTGTTCTAGTCTCAAAACTTTGTGGAGAGGCTAAAACACATGAGTTCTCCATAACCCCAAAATCATTTATGGAAATTCCACATGGAGTGCCTCAATTAGATTATTAACTTATTTTTTAATGTTTCCTAAGTCTAAACTTAGGAAATATGGTTAATTAATCAATATTAATTGAGATAAGATATGAATCATCTAGAAGCTCACACGGATTGACGGGGAATTAATCTAGGCCCTTGATTAAGTTTTAATCTTGGTCGTTGGAGGTCCAACGGAGGATTATAAGAAGAATTCGATGGGTAGATGGAGAACACACTTGTGAGAACCACAGAGAGTTCGATTTTCCAGAGAGAAAGCAATGTTGTAAGAGTTCGAACTTCAGTAAGGAAGCAGAGACAAAGAGGGGCAGGGATAGTGATCTAGAGGAAGTTTTCTAGATCTGGAGAGGCAGCAACAAGACGCTGAGTTATTCCTAGTGAGGCAGCGAAAAGGACTGTGCAGTTAGCTTCAGAGGGAAATTTAGTTTAGTTGGGAGGGAAATTGGTTCAACTTCTAGAGGCCTGGATTTTGGAAAGTCTTCCAGAAGGTCGGAGAATAATTTTCCTCAACAGAGACATGCAAAACAACTTGATCAGAGGTAGTTCAGGGTTAGACGTCCAAGAGTTCGCGCAGAGGGTCCAAGAGGATGGTTTCTGAAGTGAAGTTGTTCTAGGGTTTCATGTGGAGGAAGGGAAATTCCCATTGATAATTTTGGCCAGATTTCTTGTTGTTTAGATTGCAATTGGGCATCCATAGATTGTACTCAGAATTTGACTGTCGCATAATAATAAAAACCCTCAGCTATTGCACTGGTTTTCCCAAGTTGGGTTTTTCCGGGGACATTTGTCCAAAAATAATTGTGTTAATTTTATGTGTGCGTACTATTTTCTCAGTTTCCAACACTATTTTTCTACAATTTTATTTGTGAAGGTTGCAGTGTGAATTATATGGTATTTGTCTTAGCAAATAAATTGTTAAATTAATTAACAATTAGAAAAATTATTTCTAGCTGCTGCAATAGGATTTCAGTGGTGAAATTTTCACATGTTCCGCTACAGTATTGATGTTATTGTTCTTTCTATATAATTGTTGTTTTTGTTATGACATTATGATGTATGGGGTGAATACAATTTGTGAAAATAAGTGAATGGAATTACCTAAAGAAAAGAACAATTTAGCCCTAAGTGAAACTAACATGGAATCAGAGTTGGGTTGGAGGAAAAGTCATTAAGATCACCCTCATGAAGACAACCTGATGGATTTCTGAATCAAGCAAAGGAAAGACATGAAGATGTTGGAGACCTAAAAGAATGCTAGGGTTTGAAGGAAACCCTAGGCAAACTTGTTCTAGTAAAAGAAGTTAGGGTTTGGTGGATGATATGAGTTTAGGGGTTGGAAGAAACCCCTGAAGTGTGGTTGAAAGGACTTGGATATGCTAAAGGCTTGAGCTTTACAAGTCTTGAAACCTTTACAAGGATGATCAGTAACTGTGACAGATTCATTGTAACCCTGGATTCACTCCAGGAGATAGTATGTTGTGCTAATCATTGGACTTGGTTGTTAAAATTGACTATTGGTTGTTGAGGCATCTCCTCTTTTGATGATAACCGTGATATATGGTTGATGACCTGTGGTACCTCATGATGAAGAAGGAAAGGACCTGGGATAGAGATTCTATTAGTGTATTTATTTTGAAAGCAACATTGACATATGGATGATGGACAACAGTGACTCTTGGAAGCTTGATTAAGAGGGAGTTGATCACTTCCTTCAATCCTTGTTAAAGATAAGTACCTTCTAGACTTATGTTGTTTCTTTATGACACTGCTCTTGTTTAGATTTATTGTTTTGATTATTGCTTATCCTTCCTGCATGAATATTTGAGTATTTCTAACTTCCTGATGAAGATGTGATTAGCATATCCTTCTTGAGGATCATTTGGATGCTAAATGGTACCGGAAAAGAAAAGTAGTACAGGAAGAAAGTTGGTACAGGAAAGAGGAAGCTAGAGTAGGAAAAGGAACTTGATGCAAGGGAGCAAGTGAAAAGTATTATAGTCATATGTGAGAAGTTTCTAAGGTGTCCGAATATTACGAGGTATGTATTTAGCTGCAAAATTGGGATGGCAAGTAAAGCCCCAAGGTATGACAAGAATATTACCTTCAGAAAAGTCTTGATTCATATAGTACTCTTGAGTAATGCATGCTAGTCATATACATATGTAAGTTTGATTCCCAATACATGTGATACTCTAATGTACATTATAGTTTAAATCTCATTGATATTTGGATTCCTGATTTTGTCTAAAGATAAAGCATAGCCAAAAACATTTACTTTGAGATATGGTAACTTGATACTGTTATCAATGCCTGTAATGAGTATGGTAACCCTGATGGCAATAGTGTAGTTCTAAGATTGATACTCAAGATCAACTGACTATCTCTTTGATTGATCTTTATAAGGCATAGTTGTTATGATGGCTTAATAACATAGTAAATTTCATAATGTGACAAAATGGATGCTCTGACTTGATCGTGTTAGAATTTGATGATTGTATAATGATTTGATAATGTATGACATTAACCCTTAATGAATGGTTGATGACTAATACATTGAATAAGTAGATCATGACTTGTCATGATAGTGATATATATATATATGAGAACTTGATATCATTTGAATCTATGATTTGATATATGACAATCTTGTATGAACTAATATGACTATGACCTAAAGAAAACTATGATCTTGATGCATTGATGATGACTAGAGAATCTTTCCATTCAGAGGGAGAGACCTGTGATGAGATCCGGACACCTATTATTATTTGCATAATGATTGTAAACTTGGGACTACCTTAGACACTTTGAGGTGAATAGAAGATCCATGATTGTAGATTGAAGAAAGCCTTCTAGACCTGGAATTGATGAACATCTAATGTTGTTGAAGGTATGTCTTTGTTTATTAATTTTTATATGCTAACAGTTCATTGATGACAGGACTGGTTTACCCAAGCAGCTTCAACATCCACATCTCGTGTAGAAGTGTAGTAAAGGACTCCCTTGTTAGAGGAACTTTATTGTCAGAAACATGACATGTTGGATTGCATTGATGCATTATTGTCGCTAGATTTGGTGGATCCGGTATTGAGCAATGGATCCTTGTATTGCATGCACCCCGAGCTAGATAAAGTCCGGACATACATAGCTAGGTCAGATACATCCTCATTGATTGAGAGAATGTTGTTGTATGAGACAAGCCTAGGCTTGTGGTTTTTGCCTCCTTGCGTGAGAGGGAGAAAGGATGAATATGATATTCTTTTCTTTATGATATGTAATTTCTCTAACATAAATTATTTGCTTTAACATAATATTTGATTTGATGTTCTGTATGAACAAAAAACAGAGGACTATTTCTCTAAAGTACTGCATAAGGCAGTGCAGTTGAACTCTTCAGTGAGTTGTTTGAGTCGATGCCAGATATGAGCAATTTGATATGTTGCAGAGAGAAGCAGTGATGCTCCATCATCTTTAGAGAGCAGTTTGGATTGATGGATGTGACCCTCCCGGGTAAGGGTCCAGGGTGATCGAGAACATTGAGCATAGCTCTTCCCCCTTGTTTGAGCTCCCAACGAGGGAATGGAGCATTGAGGACTCCTGGGGTTGAGGGATCTCTAGATAATAGGATGGTTGTGATCCTTACCCTTTGCAGTAAGTAGTATCTCGCCTATTGTCACCATAGGGTGTGCGTGATCCTTGTCATTATAACAAGTCAGGTATCTCCCCTTATCATGATTAGACAAAGTATACCCCAGTATGCATCCTACCCACAAGCGGGGCTTGTTGGGATTGCCTCCCCATCTAGCCAATGGGTTGAGATGACTTGAGATGGTGTGATCCTTGCATAGCAAGTGGTATCTCGCTCAAGTATAGAGGATGCAGGTGTTCTACCACTTGACTCTTGAGGGTCAACGTGGGAAGATCAACATACATTGGGATGGTTGTGATCACTACCCTATATGGAAAGTTTGGTCTCTCATGTTGACTAGACAACAGGATGGATGTGATCCTTGCTAGCAGATGGATCTCACTCATTGTCACTGGATGATAGGATGGATGTGATCATTACCTTTTATGGCAAGTTTGGTCTCACTTGTTGATCTAACAACAAGATGGATGTGATCCTTGTCTAGTAAATGGATCTCGCATATGGTCATTGAATAGAGGGTAGTAGCTTGAGCTCCCCTATGATGTTAAATTATTCTTCCTCTTTAGACTCGAGATTGTTCAACAGCTAGAGATGGGTAAAAATCAGCCGAGACAAGATATGACTTGATGACGATGATGATTCTACTTCAGATGACCGAATTGATTATTGAATATAGGGTTGGAATTGGATGCTCCCTATGATGATGATTGAGTTGATCTAGGTGTTGAAGAATGTAACTAGTGATGGTCTTCATAATTGTACTTGAGTCATGATGTAATATATTTATCAAAAGAAAGAAAAATAAATTTTATTATTAATAAAATTGACTTATTAAAGCATGGGTTTCATGCTTGGGTCAATCGTATTTAGTTCAAAGCCTCCATTGTAGGCTTCTAGGGTTTATGTCAAATGTCCTTACCTATATCATATTGTAAGAAACCCTTCTTGGGAATTATCTGTCAAGAAAGAAATTTATTTTATATTAAAATAAGTCTTCTAGGTCTCTCCACCAAGTCGGCCTCAAACAGGGTAATTTGACCTCACAAGAAGCCTATATATTGGAGCAACTCGACCTCATTTGCAGTGGATGTCAAGCAAGTTCGATTTGCAGTGAATTGTAACTGGAAAAGTGTGAAATTCTAAGGAAGAGGAGGACAAGTCTAAGGGCAAAGAAAAAGGTCTCTTTCAAGGTCAAGAATTCGATTTTTCTCTCTCATCTCACACATGCGAAGTTCTGGAGTTTTGCTGGAAGGCCGAAATTCTGTAGTTGCTGGGGAAGCCGAAATTCTGGAGTAGTTGGGCTGAAAATTCTGCTGCTAGATCGAAATTATGAATTGTAGCTGCACTTTGAAAGGTTGACATCTGGAAGGCTAAGAAAAGGATATTTACAAGGAAGGGATAACTTGGTGGAGGAGGAAGGTCTGTAGGTCTAGAGTCTTGGTCTATCTCATCTTGAATTTGAATCTACTAAAAGAAGAGTTCATTGACTGGGTTTTCCCCTATATAAGGGTTTTATCCTTGGTTGTTCGCCTACATCTGGTGTCCCTGATCTTCATGTTTTGTTTTTAATAATTGCTTTGATGAAACAAAGATAAAAGAAGAACATAAGAAAGTTAATAAGAACTTAAGAATATCACAAGTAATTATCAACATAAGAAAATATTTCTACCTTTCTAGTTTTCTAACATGGTATCAGAGCTAAGGTGAAGAAGAAGGAAAAAGGAAGGTCGAAGATCTATTAAGGAAAAGGAGATCAAAGGAATGTCATTAAGATTAAAAGGATCATATAAAGAGACAAGCCTACTATCTACAAGAACTACGACAAACTCAATGAAGGGAGAAAACAAACTAGAAGGTGCCTCCAACTACAGGGCCTGGAAAAAGAGAATAGACCTCATTCTTGAAAAGAACATAGTTTGGATCTCGTTCAAAGAAAAATAAGCCTACATATGAATCAAGTGAAGCAGAGAAATCAAAGTTTAGAGAAATTAAAATCTTGGCTTTAAACCCCATAGTGGATGGAGTTAAGGACAACCTAATTCCATACATATCCAACATAAATTCCGGTCAAGAAATGTATGAGGCTCTCTCCAAGTTATTAACAATCAAGAACATTGGTCAGATAGCAAGCCTCAGGAATGAACTAAGAACTGTTAAAATCACAAATGATGATATTGTTTCGTCATATTTTATAAGGATATCTAGAATCAGAGATGAACCCCAAGAAATAGATGAAGTTGTCCTTGAAAAGGAGCTCATAATTACTGCCCTTCTAGGACTACCAAAATCTTGGAGTGCCTTTGCATCAGGACTTAATAGTTGGAAGGATACTCCAACATTTGAACAAATGTGGAATGCATGTAGTCAAGAAGTAGCCAGAATATTGTTAGTAGACAACAAGAAGGAGGATGAAGAAGAAAACACGTCGAATGCCTATTCTGCTCATCGCAAGAAGAAGGGAACCTTCAAGAAGTTCAAAGGACCAAAGAAGAAAATGGGCCTATCCAAGGTCGAATGTTACAATTGCCACAAGATGGGACACTACAAAATTCGTTGTCCAGTGAGTCCAAGAAATAAGAAGAAAGAAAGAGAATATGCAAATGTTGTTGATGAAGGTCCACCAAAGTAGAACAAGACTAAAGAATCTGAGCTCAAAGATCCATTTGCCAAGGACTCTTAGGGAATACTATTCCTCACATATCCTTCTATCTTAAAAGTTTCCCTATAGCTTTTGTTTTTTATAGGTCTAACATGTCTTGTTAGAACGTCTTTCTTTTGATGTCCTACAAGGTTGGTTAAGAAACAAATCAAGGTATGGCATAACTATAAGTTTTGTTATAAAGTTCTCTTCATATAAAAGGTATGTTCATTCTCTTTTAAAATTCGCTTTACATTACTAACATTGTTATGTCTAGGGTTTTGAATCGTAAGAGATTCTTGTTAGGGTGATTAATCATTGGATTGAATCTACCCTCATTATATTATCATTCTTGTGGAACCCTACAAGGGTTTTTTATAAAACCCTAACCTAAGAGTGTGTCAATATTTATGAAAACTCAGTCTACTTAGGGCTGTTGATGAAGTCTAGAAATATGATCATCTTCATGTTCAAAATTTTGATGTTGTTATGATGGAAACCCTAGCCCTTTAGGGTTTGCTGTCAATGTCTAAGTTATGAACTTTAGGGTTTGGAAAATTAGGGTTTATAAGCTAAACCTTTGAATAGTCATTGTAAGATCCTAGGAATGAAAGCCTAGGTACATATTCATCTGTCTAATCAAAACCCTAGTGTCAGTCTTCATAATTGTACTTGATTCATGATGTAATATGTTTATCAAAGGAAAGAAAAATAAATTTTATTATTAATAAAATTGACTTATTAAAGCATTTGTTTCATGCCTGTGTCAATTGTTTTTAGATCAAAGCCTCCATTGTAGGCTTCTAGGGCTTATGTCAAGTGTCCTTATCCATGCAATATTGTAAGAAACCCTTCTTGGGAATTATTTGTCAAGAAAAAAAAAATTATATTAAAATAAGTCTTCTAGGTCTCCTCCACCAAGTCGGCCTCAAGGAAGGACAAGTCGGCCTCAAATAGGGTAATTCGACCTCACAAGAAGCCTATATATTGGAGCAAGTCAGCCTCATTTGCAGTGGATGTCAAGCAAGTTCGATTTGCAGTGAATTACAGTTGGAAAAGTGTGAAATTCCAAGGAAGAAGAGGACAAGTCTAAGGGCAAAGAAGAAGGTCTCTTTCAAGGTCAAGAATTCAATTTTTCTCTCTCATATCACACGTACGAAGTTCTGGAGTTTCGCTGGAAGGACGAAATTCTACAGTTGTTGGGGAAGCCGAAATTTTGGAGTAGTTGGGCTGAAAATTCTGTTGTTGGATCGAAATTTTGAATTGTAGTTGTGCTCTTTGAAAGGCTGACATTTGGAAGGCTAAGAAAAGAATATTTACAAGGAAGGGATGAATTGGTGGAGGAGGAAGCTCTGTAGGTCTAGAGTCTTAGTCTATCTCATCTTGGTTTTGAATCTACTGAAGGAAGAGTTCGTTGACTGGGTTATCCCCTATATAGGGGTTTTAGCCTTGGTTGTTCACCCACATCTGGTGTCCCTGATCTTCATGTTTTGTTTTTAATAATTGCTTGATGAAACGAGGATAAAAGAAGAACATAAGAAAGTTAATAAGAACTTGAGAATATCACAAGTAATTATCAACATAAGAAAATCTTTCTTCCTTTCTGATTTTCTAACACTAGGGTGGTAGCCAAAGCTCCCCTATGATGATTCTTCTTCTATTAGATCAAGATTGTTCAACTGATGATCAAAGGAAATTGAGATGAGATGGATGTTTTGTGGATGTAGCTGAAATAGAAGTCCTATGATTTGAACCGGAGATGAGTAGGGTTTGGAGGGTTGATCTCCACTACGATTGGTTATGGATTACTCTTCTTTTATGAGACGATATGAGATGGACCTTGTTACAATTGTTTGCCTTTACACTTTATTATGATTGAGATATGTTCTCTCGAAATACATCATGATCAAGCTATGATGAGATATCCTCGATGAGGCTTATGATGCTGATGGAAATTCCTTCCTATCTCAGAGGGAGTGTTGAATTTTGGGCAGCTATGGGACAAATTTCGCATCGAACCCATAAGTCCCAAATAGCAATCCCTATTGCCCCAATGGAAAACATTATTAAAATGAGAACAATATTAATTGGGCATGAAAATATCAAAAAGGGATTATATATATTTATATTTGAGTTAAATTTGAAATCTTCCCTCCAAATTATCTATGTCAACTAATTTAAAAGGCACCCATTCGATTGGAAAACCTCTATATATATTCTCAATTGGTGGATATCCAAAAAGGCACCTTTCTATGGTTCATGTTGAGAAATCTAGGGCATTAGCATTAGGCGATTTCTCTCAATTACTGATTGTTTGTGAATGCTTTTTACTTGTCTAGATTGGGATCTTCTTCATGTTAGATTATTAGTATTCTTCTTCATCAAACAGTAACCAATGCATGAACATAAATAGACAAGAGACACAACATGGAGGCTATGAGCTAGGGCCAAAACTTCTCACTCTTTGAGAGGAAAACCTGCACAAATTCTTCTTATAGAGATTCCAATTGACAAATACCAAGACCGAGACCCTTGACCTATTAGTTGCTTCCAAGATCAAGACACTAGCTCTCTTGATTGTCTTCTCCTTCCTCCTTTCGGTTCCTCTTACGTATTGAGATCATATCCTTTCTAAGCATAATATGATAGCAATGAACAGTTGACACACTTGAGATGGCATTGTACCATATCATTGTTTTGTCACCAAACTGTCCTTATTGCAGCATTAGCAAGACACTGTAATACTTCTCTTAATGGCAACTCCTTCACATTACCAAACCGTGGCTTCTATACTTCATCTAGTTGTGGTATAGATACCCTTATTCGCACTCTTACCCTTATTCGCATTCTATCTTTTTGTTGTAGCAATGAGACCTTTTACCCAAAGATTTGAACTTCATACTATCACTGTTTACCCAAGATTATAGAGAGATATATTCGAGCTTCTTTACTATGGAGATCCAAACTGTATCCTAGACAAACCTTTGTTGTCTCTTCTCTTTTGTCCGAACTGTGTACTATGATATGACACCCGAAATTGTCCATCAACACAGAGATCCGAACTGTTGTGTGACTGTGCTAGGAGTCTGAATTCATCACTGCACAAAAATATCCAAACTTGTTGACTGCAACCACTGTTGATAATATCGGCGATATATTGCCGAATATCGGAAATATCGCGATATTTTCGACGAGCCGATATATCGCCCCGAAAATACTGTGATATTTTTGGGTCCCGAAAATATCGCGCGATTTCCGAAATATCGGCGATATTTTCGAAAATATCGCGCGACGATCTAAAATATCGCCGGGCGTGTTTTTCCACGGCTACAAAAAACGAAAATTGGTTTTTTTTTCTTCATTTCTGTTTCTGAGTGTTGGAGAAGAAAGGGAAAGAGTTTTGCGGTGCTTGTCAAGGAGGGTTTGAAGATCAAACGACGATTATCACCACCAATTAAGATTTTTTTGTGGATCAAAGATTGAAGAATAGTGAGACAAACTTCATTTCTTCCATTAGCAGGTATGTTCTTAAAAACTCCTATGTTAATGATTTTTTCATAGATTTAGGGTTATGCTTGCTTGCCTCTTTGCCTACCAACATTTTGTTTCTTTGTTTTTTTCCATTTGCTATGATTTTCATGCCCATGAACCAATGCAAGGGTTTTCTCCATATTTGGACAGCAAGCTTCATTTTTTTTTTTCAACTTTCTTATGCACCCTCTTATTGCCATTTTTCATTCACATTGCAAAATGCAAATAATGTAGTAATTTTTTTTGAATGAGGTTGTTATTACTTATTATTTTTTCATTTTGTGTTGGGGGGTTTAATGCCAATTTTTTGTTTTTTTTGTGCCCTAGGTTTGAATTAGTTCACTACAAATGTCAAATATGCCAAAAGCCTTGGACCCATTTTGGGAGTATGGGGAGGCTGTTGGTGGGGCAAATCAGGCATATATATCATGCAACTTGTGTGGGACCAAGATGTCAGGAGGGATTACACGATTGAAATACCATCTGGCTAAACTCTCTGCATATGATGCAGATGTGATGCCTTGTATGGTTTCTAGTGCAGAGGTTATACAAAAAGCTCGTGAAGCAATTGCTGAACAAGACAGAAAGAAAGCTGCTAGGGAGAGGCCAGTAGTCTCAGATAGATAGCTGCTAGTTTTATTTGTTTTGCAACTTTTGCTACATATAAGTTTATAATTCATGATGATGAAATACTTTTAAAGTTTTATATATGTGATGTTGTTTTGTTTGAGTCCTTGATTGGACAATTATCACTATCAGGGATCAGCAGGATATGTGATGTTATTTTGTTTGAGTCCTTGATTGGACAATTATCAATTTATCACTATCAGGGATCAGTAGGATATGTGATGTTATTTTGTTTGAGTCCTTGATTGGACAATTATCAGGGATCAGTAGGATTCGGTATCGCCTTTGAAGTTTGATGTATCATTTCTATTTGACATCATATATATCAATGCCTTCTTCATATTTATGTGCCAATGTGTTTAGTTCATGTTGTTATTGCTTTATATGTTTAGAAATCTGAAAAAAATGAATATATTATGCATTTTTTATGCTTGCCGATATTTGCCGATATTTTCCCCGATATTGTCGATAAGATATTTTTCGGACCCTCACCGATATTTTCCCAATACCGATATTATCAACATTGACTGCAACTATCACTGAAATCTCAGAGGTATCCGAGTTCTGTACTGTGTTTATGTGAAGTGCCTTTACCTTGTATATATAGTGGTTGGTCTACATAAATGAGCCGACATGAGCCATGTGAATCATTGTGACTCCATAAGATGAGGCCAACATGATCTTTACTTTAACTTGAAGCCGACATGAGGAAGAGAGCTAGTGCTTGTCGTTGGAGAGCTTCTAGACAGTCCTATTAACTCAAATACATTTGTTACATGCCCAAGAAGGGCTCTTCATACATGACATGGACTCTTTGAATTTTAATGACCAATCCTAAGGCTCTCAATGGGAGCCATCTAAAATAAAATCACTTTCTCATGAAACCTATGTAGCAAGTCTTTCAATAATAATTTTATTTTTCTTCATTACATCATTTACAAAAGTCACATTTACATGTCATTATGAAGACCGAACCTGGTTACATTTTACAGCAGTTCGATGGCATATGTGACTGAGGTTTCTATTGAGGTTTCGATGGCTCTTATTCTTATTCTTTTCCATAGTTTGAATGGTCTGTTGCACAGCTCAGATGGCTTAGATTGATTTGAGATTTTCGAACAAGTCTGAGGTTGCACAAGTCTTCTCCTTTTTCTCTTGATATGGTATAGGTCTTCCACTCTTGGTCACTGTAATCACTACAAGACACTCGCATGTATAGCTATGGCTCTCTTTTGATCATCTACAAGATTCTCGCACACTATAGGACTCTCGCATTATAGCTACAGGATTTGTATTCTAGTCATAGGACTTTCAGTTTGTATGGCACATAATCTCTCTCACATAAGTCGCAGGTCTCTCGCATATTCCACAGTACTCTCGCATGGTTACAATGATCTCATCGCTCTAGTCTTACTGTGATGACGTATGACTATAACATGATCTCTCTCATGATTACATATTATCTCCCTCATTGTAATGGTCTTGCATATGATCTCGCTCACTGCCATGGCATACGACTTCGCTCTTATGGTATCTTTGTAATGGATATAAAATCGCATCACTATGGTCTCGCATTAGTGTATGATCTCAAGTTCTTGTATGTGATCTCACATGACAATATATTCACATCATATGGCATCTCTACTCTATAATTGGTTCACAGTATTGGTATGGCATCTTTGTTCTATAATTGGTTCACAGTATTGGTATGGCATCTCTTCTCTATAATTGGTACACAGTATTGGTATGGCATCTCTATTGGTACACAGGATTGGTATGGCACCTCTCCTCTATAATTGGTACATAGTATTGGTATGGCATCTCTGCATTTGACATTGATACACAGATCAGAGGTGTGATGTTATGATAATAGCTCTCTTGTATTTGTTTCATTCAGTTCAGAAATGAAATAGTGAACTGACTTGGGTTTAACCCAAGGAGGCCTGATATGTATGATTTATGATGTCTCATGATGATGGACTTTGTATCTCCGCTAAACTATTGATGAAATTGAATAGAAGAAGAAGAATCGAATTCAAGGTTTTCCCCCTTGTGGGGGTTTGCTCTGGTCTCTGACCAAATCTCAGTGTCTCCTTTGTGCTTGCTTTTCTTTTGTTGTTCCTTTATGTTCCACTGCAGTATTGATGTTATTGTTCTTTCAATATAATTGATGTTGTTGTTATGACATTATGATGATATGGGGTGAATACAATATGTGAAAATAAGTGAATGGAATTATCTAAAGCAAAGAACATTTTAGCCCTAAGAGAAATTAACAGGTTCCACCCCCTTTCCCTCCTGAAATCCTAGTAACATATTTTCACAAGGGTGTTTGGTCTACTTTGGTTTTTTTGCACTCATCATCTCCACTCTCATCATCGTCCTCCGCCTCTTCCCCTTAGTACTCATCTCTAGGGTTTCCAAAGCCACCACTACCCACTTCATCCTCTTCATCACTCCTCCTGCTACTCCCCAACACCATCATTACAAAAAAAGGAATCAACATCAAGAGAATCCCAAGCCATATAGCCATGATGTTTGGTGGAGTTATAGTTTCTTTCCTGCAATAAAATGAGGAGGAATGGAAATGGGAAAGAGAGAAGAGAACATCTTTCATTCAAAAATGAACATATAAAAAACACAAATGCTACATGGAAAAATAAAAAGAATGGGATTAGACCCTACCTCTTTGGCTCTCCAATGGTGGTGCCTTCAATCCCAAGCTCTCTCAAATGGTAGTCTTCAATCTCCCTTGCAAGCTCCTCAAGATCAAACCCTCTCAATTTTCCTCTCACTCACCTCTTCAACTCAAGCTCCAAAATCCCTCTCTTGCTCTCTCAATCATGCAAATGATGCATTATGGGAGGGGAGGAGGCCTTTTATTTCTTTTGGCCCCTTCCCTCCCATGAAAATCTGCGCGATTTTCTTTGCCGTAGGAGCACTTATTTTGGCACTAGAGTGAGGGCTTCGGGAGGGAATGGGAGTGATGCGGGAGCAATCGCTCCCCGATCACTCCCGTCAAACCAAGGAGCGCAATTTTTTTCAAGGAGCACGGGATTTGGGGAGGGTGCTCCCCTGCAGCCCTAGATCAGTGTACCAAGAGAAGCTTGTGCGCAGATTTATAGGAGAATTTACTTGGGATTTGCACAAGGAAATAGGGAAGCATGGATCAGAGTCTTGCAGGTGTTTCAGCTTAGTACAAGCAGAGAAAATCAGATTGGTTTCTATTGAAACAAGATTGTTTTTGTAAGGGATCTATTGCTCATTCTTCTATCAGTAATATTCTCAATCAAACAGAGGGTTTTCCTAGTTGGGTTCCCTAGAAAATTTGTGTTTTTTATATTGTGTGACTGTGTTATCTGTTCCTATTCCGTTGCAATTAGTAGAGAAATTATGTGTCTTTATGAAAAGAAGTTAGATTTCAGATTGTTCATATAAGCAGTTGCAGAATTTTATGGAATTTCTACACAGAGATCATTTCCAAAGAAGGAGCTGTTAAATGAGGCCAACATTTCTGCTAAAGGAGAGCTAACTGTGTTAAAATATCAGTTCAGAACTTACCTGAAAGAGGACCTCTGAGGTGCTTCTTCAAGGGAAGAGATAAGTTGGTACTTTTGTTGTAGAAATTTTCTAAAGAAGCAAATAAAATTCTCCTTGAAGACTGGTTTTCCCCTTGTGGGATTTTCCAGAGCCATTGGACCAAAAACAACAATTTTTCTCTTGTATCAGTTGTTGAAAAGTAAAATGGTAGAGTAGCCCTTTTTGTGATAGGTTTGGGCATTAAACCATGCAAAACTTGAAAACTGGCTTAGGCTACAGCAGAGCATAATTTTCTACAGCAATAACTAATTCCTTAAGGCATGTCCAATGCCTATTCAATATTACCAGCAAAGAATGTAACTACAACTCATCATAAATTCAAATTAAATAGATTCAAAATATAATCATGAGGATCAAGGCAATGTTTTATAATTTCCAATTCAAGGATCAAACACCAATTCTAGAAGATGTGACGCTCCAATATGGATAGGAATCACAACAAGAAGATAAGCAAAAATAAGTGGTTCATGAAAACAAATGGAGAAATATCAATAAATTTTTATTATAAAAGACAAGGAAATTACTCATCCAATACATCAAAGGCAAACCTTGCTTACCAAAGTCAAACTACTAAAGTGAAAGGAAATGTTACTTCCAAAAGTCAAAGTTCAAGTTGTCTACCAAGAGACATCTGCCAACCAAACTAAGTTAAATATGTTTTCAAAAATTTAACTGCAAGTTGTGGACAAAAACTTTATTGATCACAAGAAACATAATCAATTCAAATTAAAAATCATTTTGGAATTATTGAAATTTTTTATCAATCAACAGATAATTTGAGTATCTAACAGAAACTTAAATACCAAAAAGTGATTCGAGAATAACAAGTGGAGATCAAGAAGCAACAATCCATAAAGGCACTTTATCATTGTCCTTATCACAAAAGCAGTCCCAATAACCAATGAATTTATCAGCGTTGACATTTATCTAACAAAATATGACACTCTATTTACAATCTGAAGAATCAAAATTTCAATATAACGTGGAGTCAAAATAAAAACATACTTAGATTCATAATGAAAGAAGTTTCATTTAAGAGTCTTATCAAAAGAGAATCCTAGACAAAATCGACCAAGGATGGATTGGTCCTTCTACAATGCAACAAAATTATTCAAAACTCAGAAGATCTCTTCACCTCCTTTCTTCAATTGCTCGAGGATGAAGCATTTCAAGGAAGGGTGACATGTAATGAATCCTACCTATGTAATATATATAATTCATAATTATTATTAATTACGACCATTCAGCATGACCAATCTTTTCAGCACTAATATAAAGTGATCACAGTGTTCACCTGTAATCATCATTCATCAATATCAATTTATGTATATATATTTTTATCCTTGTGGATTATACGTGCTACGTGTCCTTTTATTTATGATGGCTTCGTGTAACAACAATTTGGTTCATAACAAAATTAGCTTTCTCCAACTTGAAGCAAAGTATTATTTATGTTTTTCAATTTGAAGGAAATTTCCATTGTTATATTGACATTATCAGGCCTCAGTATTTGAACCAAAGATACCCTTGCTATTATTGACAATGTTCATTTTCATGCTAAGGTCACGAAGATGAAGCTTCACTCCATTTCATAGATCATCCGTTTTACATGACTCACGATTCATCATCGTCATGATTTCTAATTCTTATGTATTTTTTTGAAATATCAATATTCATAGTACAATAGAATGTACTTATTTGTAATTTTGTGAATTTTCCAAGGAATTGCCGTGGACTTCCCTAACCCTTTATTAATGTACGAGTGTCTCTCTGTGTGTGCATATTTAAATTTCGTTACGTATTCTAATCTCTCATTGTTGTTGTACTCAACAATTCCATTGGACACTTTTTATCAATCGCGGCGATTAATATAGTTTCCTTTTTATTCTTTCCTGTATACGTTGCAGTTTCCCTTGTCCTCTAATTCTGCAGTATTTCAAACGTGCTTGTGGAAAATAATAAACATCCTTTTAAATTGTTCTTATGGGCGTCTCACGACATTTATTTTTGCTTTTAGAAATTTCCGGTCTAATCTGAAATAAGGCAATATGTTAGATAAATCTCTTTTGCATTTGACCTTGGCAAGGTGCCATCAGAACTTCATCGTTGTTTGATAATACATGTATTAATCAGAACTGCAGGTCCTAGGCTCATGTAAATGTTAGGCTGTTCAAAGTTGTCAGAGATTACAATTTGCACATTAAACACATGTTAATGCTAGTGCCATAGGATAGTATATACTACTTACTATTGAAAAATTAGTATATGTAATTTTATTTGTGCAATTTCCAAGGGTAAAAACAATATCATATTAGTTTTGTTTTGTAGCCCAGTCCATGTCTTATGAATGTCTCCATTATCAATTGTTTGTTAAAGTTATTATTCTGGAAGCCCTTATTACTTTCCCATTTGTATTGGGATGTAGCTTCATCATTTTTAGACTATAGTGTTGTCAATACACTGTAAGCTCTCATAATATTAGTCCACCTCTGACTTTTGGTTTGATTTGCTGCCTGATGGACTGAATAATTTTATTTTCTTACCAGGAATGGAATCTACCTGAAAGTTGATGAATTAGTTCATTTGTTAATAGTAACCGCATAATATGACCAAAATTCCATTCATTGAATGTTTATTTTTCATTTGCTATGATGATGTCCGTTGACTCATCCAGAAACTCTCGACCATGTGCAGAAATTTAGTACGTCAACAGGAATATGGGCAGTGAAAAATATTTGGTTGGCAGTTCAGCAGGGAGAGGTAAGATGCTAGAACATTTTAGATTGTGTTTAAAGATGTAATTCTTATCAACCAAATTTGCAGGAAGTCAGCAAAATTGATTAATTGGATTTCTGCATTTTAGATCATAGTTCTAGTTGGCGGAGAAAAGGCTGGAAAAAGTACCCTGCTGCATTGTCTTGGAAGACAATGTACAATAACTTCTGGTGATGCCATAATTTGTGGAAACAGTGTTCGCTATAACTTCTGGATGCAACAAAATATTATTGGCTTCTGCCCTCAGTTTGAGGTCGGTACTTTGCTGTAAATTCTATTTTTATAAAATATGAGCAGTGTGTTCTTACATTTTCCCCTTCAAAAATAGAGTACTGTTCAGTGTTGACTAAATTTATCATTTTAACCTTTTCATGTAATTCATAACAACTAAAACAGTTAGTAATTTTTCTCTTCGAATATGGTAGATAAATATCTCTTAGAAAATGTTTGATTTCTTTTGCTGGCTTCATGCAGTGGATGTACCAATCGTTAACATTGAGAGAACACCTGAAACTGTTCGCCTCATTGAAGGGGTTAGCAAATTCTAATCTATCAGTGGAAGCAATCATCAGTGCATTGCATCTAACAGGTAAAGGAGCTTGACAGCTAGGAGCACAAGATTTGAAAACTGCAACTGCTACTTTATAGATTATGTAACTGACAAAATATTTTATATTTTATAGGTTGTTTAACACTTTGAGTCGTACCGTCAAACCATATGTCAAGACCATTGTCTAGTATCAAGTTGCAGTTTCAATTCTCTTGCTGTAGTTTAAGAATTACCCACACGTGTAAATGGACTATTTTCTAATGAATTGATAATATTTCCTGAATCTTCATGGATGATATAATTGAAACCAGCGGATGCTGACACAAAGTTAAGACATTGTAAGACATCCACACATCGTAAACTAGCTGTGGCTACAGCCATGCTTGGTGACCCAACTGTTTTGTTACTGGATGAACCAACTTATGGTAAGACAAGTAGACTTTCACTACATATTTAACTGCTTTTTTTCCTATATATAGGTAGAGAGAATAGATAGATATATATTGGGAACTTGGTGCATATGTCTTGAATACACTTGATCTTCTCAGCTCCTAGCGTTATGCTATTATTTTGGGGAAGTTGAAGACCATTTTCTCAAATTTCATACTGAATTTGTCCAGTGTTTTGGAGTTTCTCTAATTGATTGCACGTTCTATAGGACTTGACATGGTCAGCAGGCAGAAGGTATGGACACAAATTGCAGCTCGTGCTACTACAAAAGCAACTTTGATTTGTACTGAGTCCTTTGAAGAAGCTGAAGCACTTGGGTAAGAATCCAAAATCTGGATGTAGAAAGGGTGGATTGTATCGGTTCTCCAATTTATTTTATTTAGATCACAAATGAACCGTATTTGAACACTTCATCTGCTTAATATTCCTCATGGTATTAATGAATATTCTTTCAAGATGCAGGAAAAGGGTCGGTATACTTGTCAATGGCCAACTCAAATGCCTTGCTGCACCACAAGAACTAAAACGGCGTTATGGGTCTGCATATTCTCTGGTAGTCATGGCCGAAATGGATAAAATTGAATCAATTGATAAGTTTGTCTCAACTTTATTTCCTCATTCACCTGATGAAACAATTTACAAAGACAGCAGTCCAGTAATAGGGAAGTGGGTACAAAGAAGATTTCAAATCCCTATCAGAAGCTTGTCTGAACTGGCCATGCTTTTGCATGAATTAGAAGTGAAGCGCCATACCTTTGGAATCCAGGATTACGTTGTAAGCCAACCAACACTGCAACAAGTTTTCCACAAAATCAGCCATGCAAGGGAAGGAACTGATCAAACTTAAGCCCGGATTACCTCTTGTCATTAAACATTCGAAAGCATGTCCAAGGCTCTGTGACTTCATGTGCATACATTTCTAAGATTCTCAGGTGGTGACTGAACAAGCATTCCATTTCCGGCTTACTGGACAATACCAGCTTCAATCATAAGTTCTAAGAGGATCTTTAATAAAAATCAGTGCACGTCTTCTGGGCCAGTGGAGACATCTACAACTGTTCAACCGTGGTGAATAAAATGACTTAGAGCAGTGATACAGTGATACAACTGTTCAACCGTGGTGAATAAAATGACTTAGAGCAGTGATACAGTGATAAATATTTGCCGCAGATTGCTACAATCTGGCTACAATTAAGTATCTGGATTACATGTCTATCCAATAGCTACTCCTCTGAAGAGGGAGGTTTTGGATTTTAAGTTAAAAGGAATTAAATTGTTTCTCACAAGCAACTTAACGAGTGGTAGAATGAAGCTTGTAAGCTATTTTAGATGTCATTGCCTGCCCATTGATTACCTATATTCATATGACTAACGTTAAATCAAATTTGATTTCTTTAATTTTTTTGCAACAATCAGTATCAAAATCAGTATCAAAACTGGGAGGATACCATTTCGTTGCAAAATTATTAATTATATTCATGTCTTCATATGACAAAAAAGAGCGAATGGCACAGAAAGATAACTAACATATGGAGATTGCTAAGTTAGGTGCCTAAAGCACCTTTATTTTTAAATAGGAAAGGCAGATTAGCAAAGATCATGTCAAAATTGCGGGGTAAGCAGCGAGACCTTGGATATGTAGAGTCTAATAATAATCATCATTTATAATTTAAATTTTGCCAAGTTCGTTGTACTTTTATATGATCAATTTAGATCTATCTTATCTCTATATTTACTAAGCTTCATATTTACTAAGCGTGGTAAAAATTTATGCTGAAGCACGAAAACTTGACAGTTTGTAAATTTAATTGTTAAAAATACATGAAAGGTATTTTAATAATAATTTATTAATATATAAAATGTATATAGGATGATTTGAATGTACAATGAAGACCTTGCTTTTATACCTCAGCGGGTGACCTTCAATGAATGGGCATGTCTTTTAAACATGCTTTTTCATTTAATTTAATAATTAATTAAGCTAATTAATATTTAATTATTTAATATTTATATTTATTTTATTTAGCCATATTGCTGGCAATTATCTTTGCGATGGTTGTTTTTTTGCATATAATTTGGCCATCAATAATATTTTTATTAATACTGATTTTTATTTTTTTGACGAGTCTAATTTTTTTTTATCTGACTCTACATTTTTTTATTTTCTTTTTTTTTAATATTATTTTTTTTTTTTTTTTTTTATAACTCAAAATATATATATGTTAATTTAAAAACATGTAATATTATATTCGTAGGTAATGATTTATTTAGTTAACACCCATGGACAATCACGTCCATCCAGAATGGTCACATGTTGTTTGACCATTTTATCGGATATCACCGCAGCCCATCGTAATGGAAAGAGACCACGGATATCATCAGGGCGGCCTCTGAGGATAATTTGGCCTTACAGGGTCCGGAGTTGTCCTCAATCCCAATTGTTCCTTCTTCTCTTTTACCAACGATTACACTCGTCAGACGACATATTATCTTCGCCATCCTGTCAATGTATTGTCCGCTCCCCGAGTTCTTCAAAATCCAACTGTAATTGAAAACAGACTTCACATAAGAGATCAAGAAACTAGGGCTCAACCGGGACTCTAGAGCGTTCACAGGCTTGAATCACTGTTTTGTCCATCAGTTGGAATTCTTTCTGGCACTTCGTTTGGAAGTTTTCTTCACTGCATTGGGTTTCTTTATTCGTTGTGATTGCAGCAGAAGAAGAATGGGGGAAACGGAGACTGGTGATCCATCAAAGTTACATCAAGAAAGCGGAGAAGCAAAAGAAGGGGAAATTGTGGAGTCAGTAGAGGCGATTGAAAGATCTATAGAACCTGCAAATACACACCCACTCGAGCATTCATGGACTTTCTGGTTTGATAACCCAAATGGGAAGTCTAAGCAGGCCACCTGGGGTAGTTCATTGCGACCTGTTTACACCTTCAATACAGTCGAGGACTTCTGGTGTGTTTTTAACAATATACTTTAGCCGAGTAAGTTGATGGCTGGTTCAGATTTTCATTGCTTCAAAGCTGGAATTGAGCCAAAGTGGGAAAACCCTAAATGTGCAAATGGAGGAAAGTGGACTGTTACCACCTTGAAAGGAAAGCTTGTTGTCGATACCTTTTGGCTGTGACGCAATTGGTCACGTGAGGAGCTAAGGCTCCGTCGATGTCGGTGTCTGTCCTCCCTTTCCATTTGGCTTGGACGCCAAGCAGACTGAGAGCCGGAGATGTGCATTTTGTCCGCCATTTTTTCTTCTGAAATCTCTTACAACAGTCACTTCCCTCAGCTCTGTTAATAAACTCTTTTATGTTTCCCTTCAATCCAATGTACTTAGTCAAATTAACCAGGTGATTACGAATTATTTCCCAAAGCCGGTGAAACTCTGCTGTCCGCTTATATTGCAAACAGAAACGGAAGGCTCGTTGTGCAGTCATCGCTTATAATGCTTCATTGGTCTCTATCTGATTCACACGCAGTTGTCTGTCTTTCTTCCAATTATTGCTCCTGAATGTTCGCAACAATGCTAGCGTGCTGTTTTGCCTGCTCATCAAATCCATTTTGGATTTGCACTACCTCAGCCCTAGCAATAAACTGTGTTCTAAGATCTATTCCTAGTTGTTGTAGTTGTTCCCTTTCCCTTGCAATATCATGTAGGCATTGTTGTATCGACTCCTCAGAATTGTTCATCTCATAAATTGTGGTGTTTTCTGCGTCCTATTAGGTTTAGAATCAGAATTAGAATCTTCAGAATCTTTTACAGCGTCTTCTTCACCTTCACTAACTTCTTCCTCTTCACCTTCACTAACTTCTTCCTCTTCAACTAAAATTTCCTTTTGACATTGATTAATATTTAAAATGTATAAGATGCTTTGAATGTACAATGAGGACCTTGCTTTTATACATCAGCACGTGACTTTTCGTGATTAAGCATGTCTTTTAAACATGCCTTGTCACTTAATCTAATGATTAATTAACCTAATTAATATTTAATTATTTAATATTTATATTTATTTTATTTAGCTAATATTCATAACACGGATCAAATCTCTTTTCACTTTAAAAGAGTTTTGTACCTCAAGAGATTTAATCCCTTTGGGTAGAGATCTAGAGTCTAGATGACTCTATGTTGGTTATATTTATTTTATTTAGCTAATATTCATAACACGGATCAAATCTCTTTTCACCTTAAAAGAGTTTTGTACCTCAAGAGATTTAATCCCTTTGGGTAGAGATCTGGAGTCTAGATGACTCTACGCTCGTTTTATTATTAATAATTGATCATTATTATTTTTATTTTTATTTTTATTTGATGTAGTTAATATTTTAATTAATAAGTATAATTAATAATTTTATTTTTATATTTATATTTTATTTATTTTTTTAATTGTATTTTATTTTTATTTTTATTGTTATTTAATTTGACCAAGTCAAAATGTTTACATAACATAACCTTACAACATTTCTTCCATACTAAGTTGGAAAGTGTCTCGGCTCAATCATCAAAAAAGCTTCTAGTAGATGATTGTGTCGTCCATGTTCTTTCCTAGCATATTTCATGTTACAAATTGATGCCAAGAGAATGAAAACATCCACTATAGTAACATGGCTTTTTGTGTAGGTCATATCTTTTTGTGTAGTAACTTGAATCTCGTCTCCCTCTCTTTAAAATTTAAATTATGGCTTGGAAGGTGGGTTTACTAAATGAAGAGTTCTACATATAGTTTTATTAGGGATGAAATATAATAATGTGTGGGTGTCCATGCATGCATTGTTCTATATAGACAATAAATGTGATCTTTGGTGGACACCAAAAGAGATGATGTTTACTAGAGAAGACACTACACGTCAAAAGACAAAATGCTTCTACCTCAATCAATTATAATTAGTGGTAGGGAATGATGTAGGGTAATTAGTGATTTGTCTTTGTTATTTTAGATATATGTATCTTAAATTTTTATTTAAGCCATTCATCATTAACCTTATCATCAATGTTATCATACATTGAATTATATCAAATTGTTTTACCCCAAAATTACATCTCATTTCAAAATAGGATCAAAATCTGCTATCAAGTAAACAAATGAATAAGTCAAATGAAAAAAAAAAAAACATAAAAAATTCAAATTCTAACTAAAAAATTTTATATTCAAATCACATGTACATCCATAAAACCAAACGATTAGATGTCAAGTATGCAAAGTTTGTTTATATATATTGCATATAATGATACAAAGTGACACAGCTTCGTTGAGATGCGTACTTGATAATTATTGAGATCTTTATTGAGATGTATATATACAAAATTTGTTTATTTATTTTTCATATAATGGTACAAAGTGACAAAACTTCATTGAGATGCATCAAATAATTGTTCCAGTGGAAAACATGTATGCAATGGGGCTCTAAATGGAATTTAATTTGAAGTGTGCCTCATAACAACCACTTTGCCGACTCTACATATGAAGTTTCTTCTCTTTTGTTTAAGGGTTTCAAAAATTATTGTCTTTTTAATGCAGGGTATTAGGGGCTCCCCTTGGTTACCTTCACTTGCCTTAGAATGCATAACAAAGTTGGAAGCTAAATTAAAACACAAGTACACTACTTGGAAGAAAAGAACACATGCTTACAAGAGGAAAGTGTCAAAAGAGATAGAACAAACCCTAGATAGGGTTACATAGTTGAACATATGAGAGAGATTACAGAATAACACTATGATATTAAAGAGATATTGTAGTAGATTTGCCTCTCTAATATAGAGTTTGGGAGGTCTTATTTGTCTAAAACCCTAAACACTAATAAGAATTGGGAAGGAATGTCTTCTAGCTCAAGTCACTATGGTGACTTTGTTACAAAGGTAAGCTTTTTATTCTAACACCCCTTCCTAAGAATTGTAACACTACAAAGAAAGAGATTAGATTAAAGTAGAACCAAAAGTCCTTCAAAATTTCCTTCTTTGAAAATAGTTCTTAAACTTGGTAAAGATCTACAAAGCTTCCTTGCAACTCTTGTAAAGGTGTACGTCCCAAGTCAAATTCTCAAGTTTTCAAATTCCACTTCCCTAAACCCCCAATTATTCGACAAACATCCATGTTCAACCACATCCACAGTGATCCTTCATGTTGCCTCATGAACCGCATATTGGTATAATTCCCAATATTCGTAAGTTCTTGAGTGGAAAAACAACAATAATCATCTATTTAAGTTTACCCTTTGTAAAACAAAAAATAGGAATCCTTTTGATGTATCTTTGAGATAGTTTTTGGCTAGAAAACTATGCCAAGGCAGCAGTATTGTTTTAAAGAATTTAGCTCGTCTTGTGAACTGCAGGACAATACCTTCTAATAAATAGGCTAGCTTCCAACTAAGACAAATAACTAATGGGTTGATTGTGGTGGTAGAAGAAAAGAGGCAAGGGTATAACAAACTCTATAGCATTCACCGAATACTTTGAGACATTACTATAGAAAAAACACATTGCAAAAATTTGAATTATGAAATATGGATAATAATTTAACTATTCATTCGAAGGTGTGATAAAAGAAAATAGATTTTATCATAAACCTCTATGTATAACATAACATTGCTAGAAGATAGGCAAATTGATTTTTAATTTAGCCTCATAGATATATCTCATATAATTTCAAATAATACAAATAAAACTAACATAGAAGATAATACATTTCCAATCACTAAAACAAGAATCTCTTGATTAAAAAATGTAGTAATATTTTTCTCAATTACAATAATACAATCACTCTCAGAATCTGAACCCTTTCTTTGAGTTCTCCTTGAATTTTTATATAAAAATATCTCAACATATTTTGTTGCAAAAGAAACTTTTTAGGAACAAACTAATAAAAATAGAAACAATTTACAAGTATCCAATAGTCTTAGTCCACCATCCCTTTTTCTAGCTGAATTCTATTGTTGAAATTAAAAAGATTTATGGGGCAAATTTAGACAACCACTCACAATTTGAATCAACTGGATAGTTGTATGACATCATTTTCTTATAGGAAATATCCAAATTTGTGTATTTATAATATGTTGGAGTGCATAGTTGTATGACATCATTTTCTTATAGGAAATATCCAAATTTGTGTATTTATAATATGTTGGAGTGCTTAAAAATATCATTTTCACCTTACAGTGAATGTAAAACGCAACTATCAATTTATCCACTATTGTGGGCCCCTTCAACGTTTTGCTCATGTCTGAAAACTTGTTAGAATTCTCCTTGGTTCTTAATAAAGCTTCTATTTATGCCTTTAGAAACATCAACCTATCACTTTGATCCCAACAATTGGGCACACCCATCTCCTATAAAGCATTAAATATGGAATTAAATAAATCTACTTCCTTTTTAACAAGCTTGCATTTATTTTGTGCCTGTTGTACAAAGTTTCTCTTAGTTGAAACTTTATTGACTTCCATGATAACGTATGTTATGTCTTCCACACCTACATTTCTCAGTTTTTCTTGATTCCTGGTGTTGAGGAATTTTACTATTTTGGTTGCAACTTGGGGCTTATCTCCAAACTTTGCCTAGATTCTAGCAATGGCTTGCTCATTTGTGTAGACCATGTTTGATTCATCTCCAATAATTTTGATAGATCTCCACATCCTTGAGATTACTTATTTCATAATTCTTTATTATGAGTATTTTTTTGAGACTTTCAATTTCAAGATCTTTAATACTCAAAGTTGACATTGCTTTAGCCATCTTCTCAACTCTATTATTGATGGTGCTAAAGAAGTCGATGCACAAACATGTTGGGTTGTTTCTTTTGTACGAATGTCAATTTGGTACATATAATTTTCAATCTACTTATTCTGCTAAATTATTATGGATAATAATTGTTCTCTCTTTTCGGACAATTTCTAATCCAAGTGTTTGAAACATGTTCAATGATTAGCATTTTAAGGTTTCTTCTAAGCACTTGAATTTTTTTGTCCCTAGATTTGATTAAAGTTTATATAGCAGAAGAGTCCTTTGGATCTATCCCTACTTTAACTACATGCTACTTTAAGTCATCAATTTTCATTTGTTTAGTTCTTGTTACAATTTTCTCCTACTTCAATTGA
Organism: Pinus tabuliformis; assembly: GCA_031772625.1. Lineage (NCBI taxonomy): Eukaryota > Viridiplantae > Streptophyta > Pinopsida > Pinales > Pinaceae > Pinus > Pinus tabuliformis. Next base: position 533,050,459 of record CM062819.1, read on the forward strand.
GTGGTAACTTATGTGAGCATAATTTCCAACTCTGAACCATTGACAACAATATTTGTGGAAGTTATGAAGATCGTTTCTCCAGTCTATCTATGTAAGTCCATATGGGCCACTAGATGTATTTTTTTCAAACCAATAGTGAACTTCATTGCCTTCTAGCCTTTTTCAGTTTTGATTGTTTGAGCTTTAGGTTCCAAAATTTCCATGTTCAACTAAACCTTCTCATAATCCAAGGTAGATAGTAACCTTGTTTGTGAAGAACCCAAACCTTGCTTCCATAACTTTGTATAGACATCTTATTTCGTCTTCACATTCTTGTTTGTGATCTCCATAAATTGTGAATAAATGTCGTCTTGCCTGTTTGTTGTTGACAATGACATGCATGAAGATTATGTCTCTTGAACCACATAAGTTGTTGACAAGAGTTCCCAATTGAGTGCAGGCTCACTTGATGTAGCTCTCTCTATGCTTGGAGTTGAAATTGGGATCTTGTCTTCTTCAACTCCTAGTATTTTTTGCAACCTCTGCTCCTCATCCTCTATTACCCAAAACTAAGAAGGACTGTTGTGTTTCTTCAAATCCTCTCTTGAGCTCTTTCCTTTGGTTGTGGAGTATCCAAAATAACTAGTGGTGAAGATTGACATGCTTCCTAGTTAGTCTGAGTAGTCTATATTGGATCTTGCTCTCAAACATCTATGTTTGAAAACCATTCAATATCTAGTTTTGGCATATATTAATTAGAAGTCTATCCTTGTTTCACTCTCCTTTTGATATGATCTTCTGAGGATCATATTTCTAGAATTATCCTAGGGAAATTTCATCTATTTTAGCATCTCCTCAACCTCCTAAAATGTTTCTCTGGTGTTGATTAAGAAAGGTCAAGCCTCTTTCTTTAGTTTGAACATAACTTGATGCTTCTTTGACACAAAATGAATATGATCTAAGTTGAGGCTTTGTCTGATATATTCTAATGCAAATATTCTCAAGAAAACTTGAAGCCTATAGGGAGGTAGTTCACGACCATAAATTCTGATCTTTGTAAATTCCTTAAACAAACGTAAATCACCTACCTTGGTATCTGGGATGAGTTGTAGAATCTTTCTAGTTTCTGGAAACATTCTAGGAGGAAGCTCATCAAATAGTAAATTGTATGCCATTGACAAAAATTGATTGACAAAGTCAGCAAATGCCAAATTCTAGGGATTTTTCTCATCATTAGAGTCCAATGAATTATTGAGATAACATTTCCATTTTGATCTTGAGTATGAAGATGGAGATTTGAAATCTTATCCACCTAAAAATAGAAAATAAAAATATACAAGGACTAACTAATACCTAAAATATTTTGTGAGATCATAATGGGCTAATTGAACATTGATGACATTGGCCAAATACTTGACTAAAGTGGAACATGACAAAATATTTTTTGACTGGTGAAATGGAAGTTAGAAACCCTAATACAGTATCATCTACAAACTAGTCATCGTATCCTCATAAACAACAAACTATTGATATCATTTATTTTGGCATTTCAGGGAATATGCTTGAAGGATAAGGAGGGGCATTATCTGATAATTCAGAATTGAAAGGCAAGAATGACTATAGGACAATGGCTTTTTTCTTTAAAGGTTAACTCATTGTAAGATTGACTAAGGAAATCTTCATTCAGATGTTGTGTTTGATTTGGCATTATTATATTTAGCATTTATTGAATGGCTATGGGGTTAATATAAATCATGATTACTCTACTTTTAAACATAATAACTTTTTTACTGGCAAGGTAATGTTCAACACGCTAGGAAATGAATTCTTGGTAAGCATATTTTTGGGGAATGATAAGTGAGCCAAATAAGACTCCCATGCCAAGGAAATATCTTGTTGATCTTGAAAATGTTGGAAAGCCCACTCCCTGAGCACATAGAGGTCAAATCACAATGGGTTTCATGCAAATTTGCTTCCTTATCTATTATGGTAGGTATTCAAAATTATTGGGACATGAAGAGTCTGAAGTTTGGACCATTTTTACTTTTAACCTTCAGTTTTACTAAAAAGGAAAGAAGGTGGGATTATGTGGTTTTCCCAATAATTTTCCACAAACAGAGTGCATGATGTGCATCAAGCATGATGAGACAGAGAGGCTCCTTTTACCTTTTAACATTTATTCTAGCCATTGAGAAACATGTGACATAATTTCATTGGACAAAGACCTTTTATTTTGAAAACTATGAGTGAACCCCTGCTTATTTACTATGTTAATGTCATTCCCATGTTTATGTCACTTGGTCAACCCCTTTTGCACCACTTAAATGCCACCTGGAGCACTTATTATATTGCTTGTCTGCCACTTCACCTCTGCCATTGGTTAATGTCATGCTTTGTTGTCTAGCAAGGGTCCCACAAGTCGCATTGCCATGGGGGAGGGGTGGGGTGATGTTGTTCTTTAACTAACATGTGTTCTGAAAGAAAATTGCTCGAGCATGACTTCATACCCAACACCACACCCCCCCCCCCCTTTTGCTAACTATTAAACACTCAAGGGGCCCTGATATTTAAATTTTTGCAGTTGATCAAAACGGTCTTGACGATGAGCTCCAAAGTTGCGCAAGGGTCGAAAAATGTGCCCTTTTGAATCAAAATTATTTTTTAACTAAATAAATAAATTATAAAACTTTGCATTGCACTCAAAAACCATTTTCTTACAACATTGACTCCATCTAGGGACCACATCTCCTTGTGGGTTAATGAGAACCACGACAAGTGCCTTCACCTCGGGCAATGGAGTCAAATCAAACCATGCACTCAAAAATAAAATCACATCGGTATTTACAAATAAAAATGAAATAAAAAACCCTTAGGTTCTTCAAAATTATATGAAATGTTTCAAATATTGCCCATTCATGATAAGTGATAGGACTTCACCATCCATATTTTGCAAACCAATGTGTTATTTCCTTTCGCCTCGGAAATTTTCAAAGGTCCCAACCATAAGTTGTCAAACTTTCCATGTTTCCTTTTCCTATCTTCTAGCATCACACCTCCGCATCATATCTCCCTGATTGAATTCTTTTTCTGACTTTCTTGTAAATAAATTTCTTCATCTTGTCCTAGTATTGTTGCAACTTAGCGTGCACCTATTCTCTTTCTTTTTCAAGTTCTATCAACTTATGTATACGCCTTGTAAAATTGTCTGGATCTTCATAGGAGCTCTGCATAATTTCCATAATAGGAAATTCTAGTTGAATGGGAAAAACAACTTTAGCCCCATATACCAACAGGAAGGGTGATTTTCAAGTTGATCTTTTTGGTAGAAATCTTGTTGGCCCAAAGTGAAAATTTTAAGTGAGCATCCAAATTCCTTTTGTGATCTTCTAACACCTTCTTAATCATTTTAACTTTTATTAGAAGACTCAATTAAGCCATTTCCCTATGGATTGATTATAAGCAATGAAATGATTAAGGGGAATGTTATGTTTTTGATAGAAATTATATCATTTTTACTAACTTGATAGCTTAAGCATTTTGTGCAACGATTTCCTTTGGGAAACCAAAACTTAATAATATATTCTCCTCCAAGAACCCGATCACTATTGTATGAGTTGCAAGCCTGGTTGGAATCACTTTTACCCACTTAATGAAGTAATTTGTAGCAATTAAGATCCATCTATGTGAATTGCTTAACGGTGGGTGAATTTCTCCACTAAATTCAAGGCCTCATTGAACAAAGGGTGCTTCCACCATGACTAGAATTAATGGTAGTGATGGTATGATTTGCTTCCTTGCAAAGTTTTGACACTGAACACAACTTCAACTTTGGCACCTACCTAGGAAAATAGCTTGGGCCAGTAAAACTTGCTCTTAAATTTTTATGCAATGCAACCATCTAGGCATAATTCCCTCTACATGCTCCTTTGTGGAAATCATCAATGGCCCCATCTGTTTCATATTCAATTAGGCATAGTAAAAACATACCCATGGGATCTTTCCAATACAAGTTTTCATTCAAGATGCAAAGGTTTGATTGTCTGATACTTCAAAGATATTTCCTTACTTTTGTTGAGTTTTGGTGGACATTGAAAATTTTGTAAATAAAAGACAATTTCTTTGTACCAACTTGAAGAGGAAAAAATTTCCTTTAACTTCAAAGAAGGTTCTTTTGAATTCTTCTCTGAGGGAGAATCTGTAGATTGCATAATTGAATTGATTCCCAATGCTCTGCAATTGGATTCCGCTAGCATCTTGGCCAGTCCCTATCACTTGATCAACTTGATTGGTTTTATTTCTAAATCAAACTCTTGAATCTTGACAATCCACTTATTTTTCTTACCATCACTATTAGATGGATTCAAGACTATCTTTATTGTACTATTTGGCACATATGAAGTTTTTTCTGAAAGTAGGACATAAGTCCTGAAAGATTTAAGAGATTTAACTAGTACATATGCTTGCTTCTCCATGATGTCATATTTCAATTCTACATCCCTCATAGTCTGTCTTAAAAATGTTGTTGGTTGTTCGAAAGTCTCTTCATTTTTCTGCAATAACAACATTCTAATGGTTGAATTAGAAACAAAAGAAAATATATTAAAGCCCTTACCATATTCTAGACTAGCTAGAATTGAGGCTTCAATGAGTGCTTTTTTGATCTAGAGAAAAATGTCCTTGCTTATAGTGTCCACTTGACTTCATGGTCCTTCTTGGCTATATTCATTATGCCCTTAACTATTTCTCCATAGTTTGGAACAAATCTTCTTAGGAAATTGATTTTGCCCAAAATTGATTGTATCTCACTTTTGTTCCTAGGCGAAATGATAGCGTTTATTGTTGACACCCTTTGATGATATATTTTGACTCCTTCTTAGAAACAATATGGCCTAAAAGCTTTCCTTCTTTCATGGAAAATATGGACTTCTTGGGATTAAGGTAAATTCCAAATTTTATGCATTTTTGGAATGTTTGTTGACGTTTCAAATGTTCAAAATCTGATTTGGAAAAAGCAGTAATATCATCTCGATATATCACAATGAATTTGTTTTTCTCACCAATAAAGGAAAAGTCTATACCTCTTTGAAAAGTTGCGCTTGCATTCATCTTTTCATACATAAAGGTTCCCCAAGGTGTAGTGAATGTTGTCTTACACTTATCCTCTTTTTGAACAACTATTTGATTGTAACCTGAAAATCCATCAATCACAGAAATCCTAGTTGCACTAATGGCCTTCTATAGAAGATAATCCATCTTTGGAAATTGATAGTTGTCCTTGGTGACTCCCTGTTTAAATTCTAAAGTCAACACACAGCTTGATCTCACCACTCTTCTCTCTAACATGAACCAAAGTAGCTACCCACATAGAATATTTTAGTGTGACTATAAGTTTGGCATCCAAAAGTTTCTTCACTTCCTTCTCTATTGTTGCCAGCAAAATAGGATTGACTTGCCTAAATTTATGCTTGAAAGGCTTATATCTGGGTCGTAATGGAATCTTGTGTTGAATGATAGATTGTATCATAGATTGTTAGATCTTCGTACTTTCAGGTGAATACATATATGTATTGTTTAAACAATTATATGTACCTTTCTTTTACCTTTGATGATAGTAACTTTACAATTTTGATAAACCTGGGCTCCTTTATTGTTCCAGTATTATAATGTTCAACCTCTTATGCTTGTTGATTTGCAAATGAATTTATGGGAATATCATTCTGATCAAAAACTACTTCCCATGGTACCAATTTTATGATCAACAATAGTATCCTACCATTTTGATTTTGGATCTGGTACTTGGATTTCATTCTCTTGATATGACTCTTGGTCATTGCTAGTAGAAAACTCATCTTTGATCTCCATAGACCTCTTAATCTATTGATCGTCCTCCAAAATTTGCTAAAACCTGACATTATAAAGTATGGATGGTCTGTGTCTAAACTCTACTTAATATTGCAATTGAGGAGTAGCTAGTATTCTGAAGATACTGACTAACACTGCCAAAGAATCTACTAGATGATTTTCCTCTACTAGAATAGTATTTATATTAAAGGCTTATTTTTTTTTTTACAATATTCCATACCTCATTTTTGTAAGATAGGAGACTTGGATGCTTGGTGTGACAAAGGTTTCTCAGTTGCTTGATTACCAATTCTAAATCACCAAAGACTGCAAGATTGGAAATTTTAAGCTTCTTAGCATCTTCAAGTCCCAAAATGAGGGCTTCATATTCTACTACATTGTTGGTAACTTTGAACTCTAGCTTGTAGGACGAAGTAATGACTTCTTTTGAAGGCGAAAATAATAAAACTTGACCTCCTAGCTCTTCTTTTGAAGAAGTCCTGTCAAAATATAATTTCCACACTTTGTCTACTAAGGACTTTGTTGTATTAACAAATTTGTTTACAACAATTGAAGTATTAAACTTAGTGTTTCCAGATAATATATAGCAACCTAGATCTTGGTCAACTTAATATACAAGGAATTTATTAGGATGCTTGGTATCACTAACATTAAAAACGAACTTGGCTTCTCTGTACAACTTCATACTTTCTCCTCCAAAAACCGGAACTATTTCATAGGTCATATCTAGTTGAAGGAAACCACCTAATTTAACACTCCATGACTTAGAAAGAAGCATCCTAAACTTGCCTGGAATATATGCTACCACTACATCCACAAGCATACTTTTGAAAGAATTTTTGTTAAAGAAACAACCATATATTTGATTAAGTCAATGCATTTTAACCTTTCTTAAATCAAAAGAATATAGGTCATGATATGGTCTTGTAATCTGATGTTAGGAAAAATACTGAGAGTGGAGGGGGTGAATTAGCGTTTTTAACTCACTTTAATTTTTCATTTCATATTCTGAATTTTGTATGTTATTGTTCTTTGTGCAACTAGCATATGTACACGACTTCAGTGAATGCAAACAACGTATACCTAGATTATTTAATTTATCATAACTTCCAACAGTGAGTTAGCTTAACCATTGCATTATTAATTCATTCACCATATAGTATGTAACAAATAACAAATAAATCATAGCACATAAGCAACACACATAGAACACCAATAATTTAGGGGAAACCTAATGTCAGAGAAAACCACCATTGTCATCATCTTTGTCTTCTTTTTTATTATATAAAGAAAATATTCATTACATATTTTACTAGCGCAGACTCTTATCAACACATAGGCACCCACCTACAAGAGGCTACAACCTCCGCTCGTTCTCCAACACCCATTGGAAGGGAGCTACAACCCCTTGATCTCGTTTACCAACTCCTAGTGGAAGGGAGAACCCCGTGAATAAATTTAACAATTACCACTGGAAGGAAGCTTTAATTCCCTCACTGAAGGCTCCAACCCTCAACACCTCTCATGGACTACGTTTCATAATATTTCATACTAGATCCACCTAACTCAAAACATCAAAACCTATAGGCCACCTTTCATCATATTTTCAAACTAGACCCACACCCAACATTATGCTCAATACCAAACTGAATACTAAATCTGAAATATAATCACAGAACCAATTGAATCATAAAATCTCAACCAACTATTACAACCATATAAAACCAACCCATATCATCATAACTAGATCATACTAATGCACAACCACTCATAAATATACCAAGCCATACATTGTTAACCATCATTGAACCAAAGTGTTGTCACCGCAAACCTTATTCAAATTTACTTCAGAATGTATACACTATTGTTTTGAACAGAACCTACACATATATGTGCTTCCTCTGCATACAACCTATGTACATATCTCATATTTCTAAACAGTGAATCATTTAGCTAACTTAATCACTATAATATTGGATCAACCACTGAATCAACCACTGAACCATTCACATATCATTGAACCATACCCAGTCACACTTCTACATCATTAAAATTGATCAATATTTCAATTCATAACTAAGTTAAATCAATCAAAACTACCAGATAGAGATCATCACGATTAATACATCATCGACAGATGGCAACAAATAGAACAAACATCATCAATTGTCAACATCAAACAACAACTCAAACCTTAGTTCGTATACGCGACATCCACAAAACATATCAATGTATGTACGTTGCTACCATGCATAACACCTGCATACAAATTTCAACATACTGAATAAAAAAATATCAGAATATACATGTGACTTAGTAGAAACAAATCTGTGTATGTATGCGATTATCCTGACAGAAACCTACATACGGATTTGAAACCTTTTGCTGCAAACATAATTTACATTCTACAAACTTCATTGTCATATATTCATATCACAACATAATTATAGCCATAGATATATCATTGTTAGCTACTTAATGAGCGAATCAATCAATCATATATTTCATCATGTCTTCAGATATTTCAAATCTGACTCTTCTTCTTACTCCCTGGTGCACACTTGTTTTAGATCAAATCTCATATGAACAACTCATTCATTTGCACACCTAACACCTTGATCTCCATCTCCTTATATAACTTTTTCCTTAGTCGATACCTTAGGTAAATCCTTTGGTAGTGACGTTAGTATTCGTTGATGGAATCAAATAAACGTTGCCACAAACATTACTATGGCCCAATACCATGGTAATGACCCCTAGTATCTATGTTACCATGGTTCGTATTTTGTACGGGAATTTTACTCACAAGACCTGCATATGTACGTGACCCTTCTTCATAGGATTCACGTATACTTTCTCAAACTCCATGTTTATCATCAATCTATAATATAACAACCATTTATTTGTCTATATCCTATGTAGCATATGTACCAATGTGCACGATTTCTAGAGCTATCAATGTTGACATCAAGTACATCTTTATTAAGCATGTTTCTATCAAGGTTAGCCATAATGCCAACAATCTCCTCCCCTTGGACTTAATGGAAACCATTGTGGTGTTTGAACTTTGGTCATTACCTGAAAATACCAAGACTTCTCTCCATACACCTCCAAACACCAAGCTTCTCTCCCCCTTTGACATCAAGGGAAAGGGGTTGAACCAGGCTTAATGAAGTACTTCTCTTGTTGAAAGTTTGATTTGCTGAATATGAAATCTGCATACTGACCATTCTTCCTTTGAGCATATGTTGAACATTATGAATATATTCAGTAGAGTACAAGACTAAAAAAACAAATGACTTTTCCTATCACCAATGACTCTATGATTACATCAGTCACCCAACATATTGGGTTGACATTTTTTGGACCCAAAACTTGCATCAATGTCCCAAAATAATGGGGTTACATACATGACATGACTTTATCCCAATAGCCCATATATGAATGAATTTTACAATGATTACAGCATGGGTATTTTCATGACCTTTACATCAAGATACATATATGAAACTTATAACCAAAAATAGTGATTACAATAGTGAGGTAGCAAGACCATGATAGTTATGAGCAATCACCATGCACCATATGGAAATATGCAACATAATCATTTGATAGCAGCAACATAGATGTCATATAGAACATCCTCATTATCAACCTGTACAGTAAGGTAATTCAGTATAGCTTCAAACTTTCTAATATCATTAACATGTGACCAAATATGCAATGCTTATGAGCATCACCGAGCAATTGTAGTATACTATATTGCAATAAAGCTCTATCATCAACTTATCCCTTTGACCTTATGTCATTAATGTCAGCACACCCTCTCCACATAAGCAGTAATATCAAACACCATAGATAGAATGTACATGCATCAATAACAAATGTGCAAATAGAGAGAATCTTCATTCATCATAAATCTGATCAACAACATCATTAACCAACATCATATACACATATTCAAGATTTTAGCAAGGATAGGACTCCATTAACAAATTTACCAAATGCAACTCAAGCAACATATAGGCATAATTTATAACTTATGCATCATTGATAACCCATGACAATAACATATGTATCTTTAGTAGTATTAGAAGTAACAACCATATATCATCAATTATATGTACTCATCATAAACATGATCATGCATCAAGAAGTGCTCAGGAAACCATAATGCCAAAAATGAACTTATTATAAGCATAGTAGATGCTCCCCCTAAACATGTGCCAATCTCTTATCATCAAATATGATCACATTATATGCATCTCATCAATCAACAAATTCACCAAAGAACCATTTCATCAGCAACAATATAAGATTTGCAACAACTACTTATAAACTCATCTTAACCCAATACCCTAAGTAGCATAAGAGCATCACCAACAGTCTGCAATAAATCAAAATCAAAACCAAAATGTCAATAATGAACTGATGGAAGCATATCAAAATATCCCCCTGAATCTGTGTCATTGTTTATTCATCTCAAAGAAACATAGGCGATTGTCTAGATCAAAACTTGTGTATACACACGACGGTCCTTCATGGGATCCACGTACATAAAGTAAATTTATGATTTTTTATAGCCACAGCTCCCCCCGAACCTATAATGTATGTTCATGTTCACTTTTATTGATTAGGTGGTTGGTATTTTGCTCAAAAATAAAAGTTCTCAGACAGGATCGAAAACTATACGCTTGCATCTGTCTCGTCAAGAGGATCACAACACAATTTGTTTTACTAACAACGGAGTCCATATGAAGGAGAAACAACCTATTGTTCATTTTCCTAAACATCTAAAAAAATTGCAAAATAGGACAGACTGATGACATGGCAGTCCAGTCATCTTCTTTAGTTTTCACCAAATGGGGTTGTGATAAGTGTCACCCTCAAATTCGCGAGTTTGGTTAGTGAAGGTGAAATTGCCTAATTATCCTAAGGTGGATTTTTTTAGTTATTTAAATATTATTATATATAATTTTATATTATATTATATAGTTTTTAACTATATATATATATGTGTGTGTGTGTGTGTGTGTGTGTGTGTGGATTTGAATAGTTTAGAATTCAATATTAAATACACACACACACACACACATGGTGCATTGTAAACAATCGTATAGCATGGTCAAAGTCTGAAATGCATATGGCACATATATTACATGGTAAAAGTTTATGGGATGGGCAAAGGCAAGCTTGAACCCATGACCTCCCCCACCCAAACTCTATGCCTTACCATTGGACCACCAATGGAAACCTTGATTACCATTGCTGCATTTTTATATTTAAGCGCATATGAAGACTGCCAGCAATCAGCAACCTAACCGCGCCTATAAAACGCACTTAGTGCGCTAAAACAATATTAACATGTAATTAATCTGTGGTTAATATAATTAATTGTGCAATTAAGAGTGGCGGTTAGTTTGGCAGACCTCCCAATTCAGCGGGAACTCCAAAAATGGCAGGGTTAACTAGAGTTATTCCAGAATTAGAGGAGCATTTCTAAGAAAGATTGTTTGAGCCATAATTTGCTCAATTTTCGACCATTTTTTGAAAATGAATAGTCAATTTTGGATGATTTCGCCCTTCTAAAGACATTGGTATAGGTTTGAAGGCAAGGGAATACTTCTACAGGTGATGTTTCTACAACGAAGTTCAAGGAAGCCTATAGCCACCAGAGAAGGGGGTCATACCCAGAGCAGCTAGAGTAAGTTTTCAGAGATCCAATAGTCATTTTTTACTAATTTGGACATTTTGAACACATTGGTGTAGGTATTAGGAGCCATAGAGCTTTTTAAACATAATTGTTTCCACATCGATCTAATACAAAGCCCCAAGCCATGGAAGCTAAACCAAGGAAATGTAGCCTAGGAGGGGTGAACTCCTTCATCAAAACATTGTGTTAATGTGTCTCTTTGATTGTTTGTTGCATTGTACATGTTTTATGTTCAGTATTTCTTTCTGAAGCTATTTTTCTCACAAATGTCCTTTTTTAACTTAAGGAAAATTATCTGTTTGTAAGCACCAACAACTAAGGAAACCTCGGCACACACCCAAAAAAAAAACATGTTTATAAATCTGTAATTGTTATTAGTACAACAAAACTAATCATACCAAAAAAAATTAAGTTGGTATCAGAGCCCAAGGTTGAATTGCTTGATTACTTGAGTTTGTGCAATTAGCTGGGCTTTAATTGTTACAAAATTGTGATGCTTACAAGGTTAAAGTTGTAGAAAGGAGACGAGAAGCTATTGGTTGCAATTCCTGAGGTAATGCACAGAAGAAGGAGAGCCACACGGCCACAATCTCCACCACACAAAGTTCCAATTCTAGTTGCACTTGAAACTCCTCATGTTTTGTCTTCAACTGAGATTGAAGAGGTACAATCAATACAAATTTCTAAGCCTAAATCCATAGCCATTATTTTTGGAGAAAGTAAGCCTGAAGGTCCCTCTTTAGAAGAGGAAGAATTCAAGAAATATTTCTATACTTTGACTAAGATGGTTAAATTCCTTTATGAAGAGAGGAACACCAGAATGGTTGGAGAGAGTTCTAAAGCTCCACATGGAGAAGGAATCTCGGAGAACAAAAAAGATGAGAATAAGGATTCCAAAGGGAATGGTGGAAAGCCACCTCCATCTCCACCATACTCATCATCTTCCTCATCATCTCCATCATCTCACAGAGCATCATTTTCCACTACCACCACTAAAACTGCCCATACTCATTCCAAAACCCCAAAAGGAAAAACTCCATTATTGAAATTTGACTTAAAATTTGAACTTCCTATGTACAATGGAGAAGTGAATGCAAAAAAGTTGGACAATCGTATTCGACAGTTGGAGGTATACTGCAGAATTCAAAACCTTCAAGAAGACGACATAAAGATCTAGTTGGCTTCATTGAGGCTAGAAGGAGTTGCACTAGTTTGGTGGGAAGCAAATACTGAAGAGGAAATGAGAATCCATGGTAAGATGTCGATTACTTGGGTTGAATTTGTTTCTACAATTAAAAGACAATTTTTTTCTTAGCCTATATGCAAAATCCCATTATGAGTTGGTAGAATTTTAGGCAGCTTAAAGGCCAAACAGTCCAAGATTATACACAGGAGCTTAGGAAAATGGATTTGTTATTAGGAGTGAATTTGAATTCTCAAGATACACTGCTGAAATATATTAGGGGTTTACATTCCTATCCTAAACACACTATTCTTGTGTTCAATCCAAACAATTTAGATGAAGTATGTGCGAAAGCCACGCATCTTGAATCTAGAGGAAAGAACACTTATGAAGAGAGTAGTAATAAAAAACCACGTAAGGGTAAGGAGAAAGAAAAGGGTGGAAAATGGAAAAGGAATAAAAATGCAGGTGTGAAGAAAGAAGGGGAGAAATTTATATGTAAACAATGTTCAAAAGAGGGACATAATGAGGATCATTGCTGGAAACTCCATCCAGAAATAAGACCAAATAAGTTCAACAATAAAGGGAAACATAAAACCACTACTATCACTCAAGAAGATTTAGGTTCTGAATCAGGTGATGAAAACAAAATCACCGTCATGGGAATCAAAGAAAAACAATATATTGCAAGCACTAGTTCACAAAATTGTAACACTATTACTACTCCAAATGAAAGGAGATGAATTGAGTTATTTAATGTTAGGGTCATATCTAAACACGCCAAGATTGACACACTCCTCGATAGTGGGTCACAAGCGAATCTAATCTCTGAAGACCTAGTCAACAGATTGAATCTTGAAATTGTACCTCACCATAAACCATACCCTTTGGGATGGATAATAAGAGACACTAGTTTACAGGTTATAAGAAAATGTTTGTTTAAGTTTGCAATCACTGCAATTTTTGTTCACGAAGTAGAGTTAGATGTGGTACAACTTGATATTTCAGGTGTGGTGTTGGGTAGTCCATATTTATATGACCGGAAAGCAGTTTTTACCGCCATGAAAACAAGTATGACCTGTTTAAGGATGGTGTGGAGTATATAGTGAGAGCCCATCACAAAAAGTTAAACATATTAGTTGTTAATGCAGGGGAGGCAAAAAGACTAGTGAATTCAAGTAAAAGTTTAATACTTCTCATGTTCAAGCCAAATGATGATATTGTTTATAAAAATTTTGTTGCATGTAATGCAAGTTTCAATTTTGATTTGGTTGGTTCAGTTCATTAAGTGATGAAGTATTTCAGGTTGTGAAAGAATCGTCCTTCAAGGAGAAAGAAACTTCACATGAAATATCTTGGCAGCAAGAGGTTTCTCTTTTTGATGTGAGCATGCAAGAGTTGACAAAATTGAAAAGTGTAGAGACACCAATGCAATGCAAAAGTTTGTTGAACAATGGGCTCATTCAACCATCCCTTACGCCATGTTGTGAACTGATGGTTATAGTGCCAAAGAGGAATGGTAAGTATTTCAAGAAAGAGGACAAAAGCAGTAGTTTTTGCCAAAGAAAAGTTGTAAGAAGAGCTCAGTGAAAAAATATACATAGTTACATTGAACAAGAATGGTTTGTATGGATTTTAATTTTGTATGTTCTTTGTAGCACTTCTACTACATACATGTATTTGAATTATGGAAAAAAAGAGTCATTTCTTGAAAAAATTGTCCACTTGGGTGACAAACATGTTTAGAAAGTTTTCTTATGCACATGTCATCTATGAAGGAAATTTTTTTGATGTTTTGAAGATATCAAAGTACAAGTTGGGTTTCAATTTATGATGCATTTGGGCCATGTTGTTAGAGAAGGTAAGTTGAAGGCAAGCCTCTCCAAGTTGTATGCCATTGTTGATTGGTCAATGCCCAAGATCCTCATGTTGATAAGAGGTTTGTTGGTAGCAGCCCAATGTTGGAGGAAATTTGTTGTTGAACTTTTTTCTTTTAAAGATCCTTGGCATGCATTGTCATGTGTGTGCAAAGTCTTCCAGTGGGGAGGAAAACAGCAAGAGGCATGTGTTGCTTCAAACCAAAAGATCAGTTCAATTATTTTTTATGCTCTTTCAAACTTGAAAGGTTCATTTGAGTTTCAGGTTTATGCAAGAAACTTCACCATCTTATTTCATTCAGAAGATTTCCATGGTGTAAAGATTAAGTTGCAGTGATCCATGCACTTTCATTGGATGGATACTTGTAAAAAATTTCACTTGGTTCAAAGGTACAAAAGAGGTATAAGCAGCAAGTTCATTATTATGCCTTTTAATGATCCAGGTGGATATTGGTGGCCACCTGCCTATTCCACTTGGACCCCCAACACTATCTCTTTCATTTTTTTGGTTTCCTTAATTGTAGCACATATTACTATTTTTGGCAGTTTTTCGGGTCCTGAACTTCCGGAGTCATCTTGAGGCCCTAAACGGAATTTTTAGGGAAAACGGAGAGACTGAAAATGTCTCAAATTGGCCTACCTATCTTCTTTTGGCTTTTTATTTGAGATCTTCTAAACGAGGTATTATGATAGCCAAATGGAGATCGTATGCCAAAGCTACGACCCCGGGAAGTTGATGTACCAATTTACCCAAGCAGGGCCCACAGTTTTGGCGCTTCATCTCCTAGGGTTAGGTTTTTGGATGTTTAGGGTTTTCCATTGTTTCTCAATAATAAATAGGCCTTTGAGCCTCATCGTAACATAGTTCTAAGGCATGTAGCTGCCACATCTCTTCTCAGAGATAAGCTAGCATCGCCCGAGCTAGTCTTATTTCCATTTTGTTTGTAAGCATATTTCAATATTTGATATTAATGAAATGAAGTTTTATTTCCACTGCATCTTTGTATTTATGGTTATATCTGGAATTTGTTGCATTCATGTTTAAATATGGATTAGTGGTATCAGAGTGATATGATCTTTCTCTGTTTTTCTTTGCATATCCCCAACGAGGTCGGGATATAAGGAGTTAAGGCTTGAAATGGTCGAACCTTTGCAAGACCAGGCTCGCAAATTCCGATGGTCTCCCATTGCAAATGAAAAGAAAGATGAGGCGGCAGGAGATCCTGTCAAAATCTTGTTCGAAGAAGCCCTCAAGTGACAAAGGAACGCGATGATGGACAACTTTGTCTAGATCCCTCAACGACTGATCCAGATTTAAACAACAACACAAAAAATTACATAGATAACCATAAACACAGAGATGCAACGGAAATAATAATTCATTTCATTAATGTAGAATACTGAAATATGCTTACAAACACAAATGGAAATAAACCAACTAGGGCGATGGTAGCTCATCTCTGAGAAGAGATGTGGTGGCTACATGCCTCTGAACTATGTTAAAATAAGGCTCGAAGGCCTATTTATTGTTGAAAAAAATTAGAAAACCCTAAACATCCAAAAACTTAACCTTAGAAGATGAAATGCCAAACTGTGGGCCCCGTTTGGGTAAATTGGTACATCAACTTCCTGAGTTCGTAACTTTGGCATACGACCTCCGTTTGACGCACACAATATCTCGTTAGAAAGATATATCTGAGAAATACAAATTTGGGAAGAGAAACATCGGTCCATGGACCCATGTTGCTCCTAGTTTTCCCAAAAAACGTTGTTTAGGACCTCAAAACAACTCTGGAAGTTCCAGACCTGAAAAACTGCTAAAAATAGTAAATTGTGCTACAATTAAGGAAACTGAAAAGCTGAAAGAAACAATGGTGGGAGTCCAAGTGGACTTGGCGGGTGGCCACCAATATCCACCTGGATCATTCCTCCCCCCTTAAGAAGCAATGGTCCCCATTGCATTGAGTTCCTCCATGAGATGAGGAATCTTCTGCTCAATTTGGTCCCTGGTGAGCCACTTGCCCTAGTGAAGGAGTTGGCCTGCTTTGACAACTCGATATAGTTGGATATTCTGTTAGAGAGTGTGCTTGATTTGTGTGTCCATGATCCGATCAGTTGCAGCTTGTTCTATGCAATCTGGATTTAACTATGTGGGTGTGAGTTATTCTACAATGTCGGATGTGTCTAGTAATGGTGGAAAGTATGGCCAAAGGTGGTTCACATTGAACACTAGGTGCAAGCCAAGGAATGGGGGAATGCTGAGCTCAAATGAATTATCTCCATAGACTTGGTAATGGTGTAAGGACCATATCGGAGTGGTCTGAATTTCCGATAGGCTCCGGTAAGGTGTTCCTTTTGCAAATGCAGCCAGACTTTGTCACCCACCTAAAACTTGTGTGGCACCCTATGTTGATCATGTCGTTTCTTGTACTTGGCATTTGACTTCTCCAAAATGTCATGGACCTGTTGGTAAATATGTTGGATGTGCTCAATGAAGTTATTTTCCTTATCTGTTTCATATTGGAAATGAGTCGAATCTGCATGAGTAGTTACAAATGGCATGGCCACATCAATGGGACATAGTGGCTGGAATCCCAAGCCCACCTGAAAAGTGATGCGGCCAGTCGAGTTGTGGAGAGTTTGGTTGTAGATTTGTTGAACATAAGGGAGGCTCTCATCCCATATGCATGGATGCTTTGAGTTGTACATGTGCAGAATGTGTACGATCATCCTGTTGACAACCTATGTCTGGCCATTAGTTTGAGGATGGAAGGTTGTGGACTCAGTGCGTTTGTTGTCCAGCATCGACCAAAGACTTGGACCAAAATGTACTGAGGAACTTGTTGTCCCGATCTGAGATGACAGCCTCTGGGATCCCAAAGTGCACCCACACTCATTCAAAGAAGAGTTTAGCAATGGCTTCTGCTGTGATATTCTTCTTGAAGGCCACCATAATGGCCATCTTCAAGAACTTTTCGACGACCACAAAAACATAGTCATTTCCATGCTTAGTGGAAGGAAGGCCTGACATGTAATCCATGGAGATGGATTCCCAAGGTCGACTAGGGGTAGGCATCGAGGTATAGAGGCCTTGCTTCTTGATGGTTGGTTTGGCAATGGCGTAGGTAGTGCATGATTTGATGTACTTCCCAAGATCTTGTCGAAGATTTGGCCAAAAGAAATACTTTTACAGTATTGCCACCGTTTTCTCGACCCCGAAATGCCTAGCAGCCCAACTATAGTGTGCTTCCCAAATCATCTTGGCATGCTCGCTTGAAGGAACACAAAGGTGACCCAAGTGGCATAACAGGGCATTCTGGAGGCAAAAATCTGGAACATATTGATCCTCTAAGAGTGTCTCATATGTGTGGATGAATTCTGGGTCGCTTTTATAGAGAAGTGGCCAATCAGAAGTCTCGTGCCCACAAGAGTTAAGCATGGTAGTTAACGCCATGATCAGCGGTCAACTGAGGCAATCTACAACATTATTAGTGCTGCCCTTCTTATACTTGATATTCAAATCTGTTGCAAGTATGTGGATGATGGAGATCATTCTGCAATTTCCCTTGGGTCTATATGAACTGCAGCGGTCGGTGGTCTATGTGTATGACTGTTTCCTTCCCCAAAATCTAATGCTTCCATTGTCGGCAATCCTGCACAATGGAATACATATCTTTGTCATAAGTGGGATACTTCCGGACTATGTCTGAAAGTGTCTCACTATGATATTCCACTGGATGCCCCTGTTGAGTAAGGACTGCCCCAATAGCATAGTCAGAGGCATCTGTCTCGACCTCAAATGGTTGTTGCAAATATGGTAATGCTAGCACTAGTGCCGAGCAAAGGCGATCTTTCAACTCTATGAATGCCTTCTGTTGAGATTCAGACCAGAAAAATATTGCTTTTGCTCCTCCCTTAGTGACTTGAATCAAGGGCCAAGTGATATGAGAAAATCCCAACACAAACTTGCGGTAGAAGTTGGCAAGACCTAGAAAGTTGCAGAGCTC
The DNA here is from genome assembly GCA_031772625.1 of Pinus tabuliformis. NCBI lineage: Eukaryota > Viridiplantae > Streptophyta > Pinopsida > Pinales > Pinaceae > Pinus > Pinus tabuliformis. The sequence goes on from CM062819.1 coordinate 533,069,080, forward strand.
TGTCAGAGTGGTTGGAGATGGCCAATCCTGAATGATCGGGATCTTGGCTAGATCCACATGCACCCCCTGTTCATCAATAATGTATCCCAGATATTGAACCTGGGTCATTCCAAAAGTTCATTTCTCCAAATTGGCACATAATTTGTGTTGCCGCAGCATTTGAAGAACCTGTCGAATGTGATGGAGGTTCTCTTCCCAACTATGGCTGAAGATCAGGATGTCATCCAAGTATACCACTACAAATGAGTTGGTGAATGGCTGAAAGATGTCATCCATTAGCCTCATGAAGGTTGCAGGAGCATTCATCAATCCGAAAGGCATAACCAACCATTCGAAAAGGCCCTCCTTGGCTTTGAAGGCAGTCTTCCACACATCGGAGGGTTCAATTGGTGCCTCATGATATCTTGACTTCAAATCGATCTTGCTGAAATATTTTTCCCCCTTCGATTGGTCCAAGAGGTCATCAATCTGTGGGATCGAGTACCTATTACAAACAATGATCTTGTTCAATGCCCGATATTCAATACAGAGTCTCCAAGTCCCATCCTTCTTTTGTACCAACACAATCGGGCTCCCACAGGGCGATGAACTCAAACAGATGTGACCTTTCTATAGCAGCTCCTGAATCTGCTTCTTGATTTCATCATTCTCCAGAACAGAGCATCGATAGATTGGTCCATTGGGCAGTGGTGCACCTGGGGTCAAATAGATGAAGTACTTGACCTGACAGTGCAGAGGAACCCCTGCGGGGGAGGTGAAGATGTCCTTGTACTCCTCCATGACCTTCTCCATCTGTAGTTGTCATGCGGGAAGGCCCTGTTTGGAGGTCATGGCCACCATATTCTTCTTTCCTTGAAGGCGTATCATCGGGAAAACAAATTTCATAGTTTTGGAAATTAGCTTACTGCATTGTTTTGCAGTAACCAAAGAGATGGTGATAGGCGGTGCTACCTCTAGTATCCTGTACAACTTATTTCCCAAAGTAACAATAATAGCACAGGGCCTTGATTCATACATAGCATGCCGCCTCCACAAGTATAGTTTTCGTAATAATACATCACAAACTTCAAGGGGAACAATGTCACATAATACCTCATCTGTGAAGGGCTTGATGTTGTATATGAGGCAACACTACTAACTCACGCGAAGATCCCATCCTTGGTGAAGCCACCTGATGGTGTATGGTCGTGGATGTGCTGTGGTCAGTAAGCCTAGCCACTTCACAACCTCTACTGAAATGAGGTTATTTTGGCTCTTGTTGTCGACAATGAACTGTAGCGGGGAGCTCTTTACCCACATCTACGAGTGGAAGAGATGCTCCTCCTCTTCAGGATCTTTGGGTTCCTCCTTTTTGATCTTCGTGGTGGCAACGGTGGCGTTGAGCTCTACATCGATAATTTGCTTCCCTTTATCATTCCCCTTGTCAGGTTCTAACTCAGAGTCGAAACACGCATCTGATTCTGAAACCTTTAGCTTAGCCACCAGTGACTACTTATCTCGACACTCACTTGTGTTGTGAGTGGAGCTCTTATGGAACTCACACCACTTTCCCTTGTCCTTTTTCGGCTTTGCAATGCTGTTCTTTGCTTGCAACTTTGGCGGGTTGTCTTGGGCTGCCCTGCCTTGGCTTTGTCCTTTGTTTAGCAGTTTGGGGTCACCTTTCCCTTGCTTCAAATTTGCAAATCCAAAGTCTCACTTCTTCTGTTTAAACTTTTACTCAACTTTGACGGCATATCGGTATGCCATACCGAGCGAGGAGATGTTTAGGAATTCTATTTCTTTCTGCAGCAATTGCGGTATTTGAGTATAAAATGCTACTATGAATCCTTGATACGCATATTTGTGCGGAGGGTATGGAAAATATTGGTAAACTCCGACATGTTTTGGTCCCTTCCCTACTGCAGCATGGTCCACTTTATGTATTGATCCTCATAGCTTCCTATAGGGTAGTACTACTCCTTGATGGCATCCCAGAATGAACTCCAAGTGGGTGTGGCTGAAAATAGTTAGCATGTACTTTCATCCTTTGGATCGCAGTAGGTTTCCCACCAGTCCTTGATGTGGGGGCTGCTTTGGGAAGAGCGAAAATAATATTTTCCCGACTGGAAAAATCATGAACAGAAAAATAACCCTCTAGTAGATTTAACCATTTATCGATGACATCTACATCTATCTGACCCTCAAATATGGAGTCCGATTTCAAAATTAACTTGTACCTTAAATGGTGTGGCATTTCTAGAGTAGTTTTTGGAAGTCGATGTGTCGCCCCTGGGTAGCTGCTAAAGGATCTAGGCAAAGTTGTCCATCATCGTGTTCCTTTGTCACTCAAGGGCTTCAAGAGAGAGATTTTGATAGGATCTCCTGCCCTCTCATCTTTCTTTTCATTCGCCATGGGAGGCTGTGGGGATTTGTGAGGCTGGTCTTGCAAAGGTTCGACTATTTCAAGCCTTAACTTCTTATATCCCTACCTCGTTAGGGACATGCAAAGAAAAACAAAGAAAAAGCAAACTGCTTTGAAACCACTGATCCGGATTTAAATAAGAATGCAACAAATTATAGAGATAACTATAAACACAGAGATGCAATGGAAATAGTACTTCATTTCATTAACGTAAAATATTGAAATATGCTTACAAAAAGAAATGGAAATAAACCAGCTAGGGTGATGGTAGCTTATCTCTGAGAAAAGATGTGGTGGCTACATGTCTTTAAACTATGTTACAATGAGGTTCAAAGGCCTATTTATTGTTGAAAAACAATGGAAAACCCTAAACATCCAAAAACCTAATCCTAGAAGATGAAACGCCAAACTGTGGGCCTTGTTTGCATAAATTGGTACATCAACTTCCCAAGGTCATAACTTTGGCATATGATCTTCGTTTGATGCACACAATATCTCGTTAGAAAGATCTATTCGATAATTATAACCTTGGGATGAGAATCATCTATCCATGGACTGACGTTTCTCCTAGTTTTCCCCAAAAAAGTCGTTTAGGGCCTCAAAACGGCTTTGGAAGTTCAGGACCCGAAAAACTGCTAAAAATAGTAAACTATGCTACAGTTAAGGAGACTAAAAAGCTAAAAGAAACAATGGTTGGGGTCCACGTGGACTTGGCGGGTGGCCACCAATGTCCACCTGGATCAACGACTACCCAAGGGCGACGCATCTACTTCTGACAGGTACTCTGGAAGTACCACACCCTTTAAGGTACAAGTTAACTTTGACATTCCCATATTTGAGGGTCAAATAGATGTAGACGTTGTAGATAAATGGTTAAGTCTGCTAGAAGGATATTTTTCCATTCATGATTTTTCCAGTCGTGAAAATATCACTTTTGCACTTCTCAAAGCAGCCCCCCTCATCAAGGACTGGTGGAAACCTACTGTGAGCAAAAGGATGAAAGTATTAACTCATTGTTTTCAGCCGCACCCACTTGGAACTCATTCTGAGATGCCATCAAGGAGCAGTACTACCATTTTGGGAGCTATGAGGATAAATACATAAATTGGACAACGCTACGACAGGGAGGGGTCCAAGATGTACCAGAGTTTACCAATGTTTTTCATACCCTTTGCACAAAGTTGGGTATCAAAGATTCTGAGAACCATTTGGTTCTCAAATACCACGACTGCCTACACAGCTATATCCAGGACGAGATGGAGTTCCTGAACATCTCCTCACTCAACACATCATACTGATATGCCATCAAGATTAAGCAAAATTTTAAATAGAAGAAGCGAGAATTTGGATCTGTGAATGCGAAGCAAGGGAAAGGTACCCCCAAACTACATAACAAAGGACAAATCCAAGGTGGGGTGGCCCAGGAAAACCTACCAAAGCTACAAGCAAAGAAAAACACTGTGAAGCCGAAGAAGGACACGGGAAAGTGGTGTGAGTTCCATAAGAGCTACACTCACAACACAAGTGAGTGTCGGGCCAAGCAGTCACTGGTGGCAGAGCTAAAGGCTTCAGAATCAGATGCATGTTCCGACTCTGAATCAAAACCCGACAAAGGGAATGAAAAAGAGAAGTAGATTATCAATGCAAACCCCAATGCCACTGTTGCCACCACAAAGATCCAGAAGGAGGAACCCGAAGATCTAGAGGAGGAGGAGTGCCTCTTCCACTCGTAGATGTGGGTAAAGGGTTCCCCGCTACAATTCATTATTGACAACGGGACCCAAAAGAACCTCATTTCGGCAGAGGTCGTGAAGCGGTTGGGCTTACCAACCACAACACATCCACAACCTTACATCATCAGGTGGCTTCACCAAGGATGGGATCTTTGCATGAGCTAGCAGTTCTGCCTTCCATACAGTAGCAAGCCCTTCATGGATGAGGTATCATGTGACATTGCTCCCCTTGATGTTTGTGATGTATTATTAGGCCAACCATACTTATGGAAGAGACATGTTGTTTATGAGTCAAGGCCTCATGTTGTTATTGTTATTTTGGGAAATAAGTTGTACAGGATACCAGAGGTAGCACTGCCTACTGCCATCTCTTTGGTTACTGCAAAACAATGTAGTAAGCTCATTTCAAAAACCGGGAAATTTTTCTTCTTGATGATACGCCCTCAGGGAAAGAGGAAGACGGTGGCCACGACCTCCAGACAAGGCCCCTCCGCACGACAACAACAGATGGACAAGGTCATGGAGGAGTACGAGGACATCTTCACCTCCCCCATAGGGGTGCCTCTACACTGTCAGGTCAAGCACTCCATCGATCTGACCCCAGGTGTGTCGTTGCCCAATGGACCAATCTATTGGCACTCCGTTATGGAGAACGAAAAAATCAAGAGGCAGATTAAGAAGTTGCTGCAGAAATGTCACATCTGGTCGAGTTCATCACCATGTGGGAGCCTGAACGTGTTGGTACAGAAGAAGGATGGGATTCGAAGACTTTGTATTGACTATCAGGCATTGAACAAGATCACTGTCTGGAATAGGTACCCAATCCCACGAATTGATGACCTTCTGGACCAACTTAATAGGCACAATATTTCAACAAGATTGACTTGAAGTCAAGATATCACCAGATATCAATAGAACCCTTTGATGTGTGGAAGACTGCCTTCAAAGCCAAGGAGGGCCTTTTCGAATGGTTGGTTATGCCTTTCGGGTTGACGAATGCTCCTGCAGCCTTCATGAGGCTGATAGATGACATGTTGCAGCCATTCAGCAACTCATTTGTAGTGGTATACTTGGATTACATCCGGATCTTCAGCCAGAGTTGGGAAGAGCACCTCCACCACATTCAATAGGTTCTCCAAACACTACGACAACATAAGCTATGTTCCAATTTGGAGAAATGCACTTTTGGCATGACCCAGGTTTAGTATCTAGGATACATTATTGATGAACGGGGGATGCATGTGGATCCAGCCAAGATCCAAGTCATCCGGGATTGGTCAGCTCCAACCACTTTGACAGAGCTCCGTAGCTTTCTGGATCTTGCCAATTTCTACCGCAATTTCGTGTTGGGATTCTCTCATATCACGTGGCCCTTGATTCAAGTCACCAAGGGAGGAGTGAAAGAAAAATTCTTTTGGTTTGAATCTCAATAGAAGGCATTCACATAGTTGAAACACCACCTCTGCTTTGCACCAGTGCTCACGTCATTAGACTTGCAACAACCATTTGAGATCGAGATAGATGCCTTTGACTATGCTATTGGGGCAATCATTACTCAACAAGGGCATCCAGTGGCATATCACAATGAGACACTTTCAGACACAGTCCAGAAGTATCCCACTTATGACAAAGAGATGTATTCCATTGTGTAGGCCTGCCGACGATGGAAGCATTACATTTTGGGGAAGGAAAGGTCATCCACACAGACCACTAGCCCCTACAATTCATACAGACACAAGGTGAAGTTGCAGAATGATTGCCATCAGAAGTGGTCCACATACCTACAATAGTTCCATTTGAATATCAAATATAAGGAGGGAAACACCAGTAATATTGCAGATTGCCTCAGTCGACCACCGATCATGATGTTAACCACCGTGCTGAACTCTTTTCGGCATGAGACTTTTGATTGGGCACTTCTCTACAAAAGCGACCCAGAATTCGGCCACACATACCAGATGCTCTTGGAGGGTCAGCAAGTTCTAGATTTTCACCTCCAGGATGCCCTATTATGCCACCTAGGACACCTTTGTGTTCCTTCAAACAAACATGCCAAGATGATTTGGGAAGCACACTATAGTCAGGTCGCTGGACATTTTGGGTCGAGAAAATGGTGACAATACTACAAAAGTATTTCTATTGGCTGAATCTTTGATAGGATGTCGGGAAGTACATCATACCCTGCACTACCTGCGCCATTTCCAAACTGACCATTAAGAAGCAAGGCCTCTATATTTCGTTGCCTACCCCTAGTCGACCTTGGGAATCCATCTCCATGGATTACATGTTGGGCCTTCCTTCTACTAAGCATGGCAACAACTGTGTTTTTGTAGTCGTTGACAGATTCTTAAAGATGGCCATTATGACGGCCAGCAAGAAGAATATCACAGCGGAAGCCCCTGCTAAACTCTTCTTTGAATGAGTGTGGGTACACTTTGGGATCCCACAATCTATCATCTCAGATCGGGACAACAGGTTTCTTAGTACATTTTGGTCCAGTCTCTAGTCGATGCTGGACACCAATCTCACTAAGTCCACAGCATTCCATCCCCAAACTAATGGTCAGACAACTCAACTGGCCACAACCCTTTTGAGGTAGGCTTGGGATTCCAGCCACTGTGCCCCATTGACGTGGCCATGCCATTTTCAGCTACTCATGCAGGTTCGGCTCATGTCCAGTCTGAAATTGATAACGCAAACAACTTCATCTAGCACATCAAACATATCCGCCAACAGGTCCACAACATTATGGAGAAATCAAATGCCAAGTACAAGCAGGGACATGATCAACATTGGGCGCCACACAAGTTTTAGGAAGGCAGTAAAGTCTAGTTTCATTTGCAAAAGGAACGCCTTACCGAAGCCTATCAAAAACTTAGGCCACTCCGATATGGTCCTTACACCATTACCAAGACGGTGGGAGATAATGCATTTGAGCTTAGCATTTCCCCATTCCTTGGCCTGCACCCTTTTTTCAATGTGGACCGCCTTCAACCATACTTCCCACCATTGCTAGACACATTAGACATTGCAGAACAACTCACACCTACAGAGTTAAATCCAGATTGCATGGAACAAGCCATAACTGATCGGATCATGGACACGCAAATCAAGAACACTTGACAGCAAAGGATCCAACTATATCGAGTTATCAAAGCAAGCCAACTCCTTCACTAGGGAAAGTGGCCCACCAGAGACCAAGTTCAACAGAAGTTTCCTTATCTCATGGAGGAACTCAATGCAATGGGGACCATTGCTTCCTAAGGGGGGAGGAATGATCCAGGTGGATATTGGTGGCCACCTACCTATTCCACTTGGACCCCCAACACTATCTCTTTCAGTTTTTTGGTTTCCTTAATTGTAGCACAATTTACTATTTTTGGCAGTTTTTTGGGACCTGAACTTCCGGAGCCATTTTAAGGCTCTAAACGGAATTTTTAAGGAAAACAGAGACTCGAAATGTCCCAAATTGACTTGCATGTTTTTTGCTTCATTCTCTTTGAGATCTTCGAAACGAGGTATTATGATCGCCAAACGAAGATCGTATGCCAAAGTTATGATCCCGGGAAGTTGATGTACCAATTTACCCAAACGGGGCCCACAATTTTGGTGCTTCATCTCCCAGGGTTAATTTTTTGGATGTTTAGGGTTTTTCATTATTTCTTAATAATAAATTGGCCTTTGAGCCTCACTGTAACATAGTTCTGAGGCATGTACCCACCACATCTCTTCTCAAAGATAAGCTACCATCGCCCGAGCTAGTCTTATTTCCATTTTCTTTGTAAGCATATTTCAGTATTTGATATAATGAAATGAAGTGTTATTTCTACTGCATCTTTATGTTTATGGATGTATCTGTAATTTTTTGTGTTCCTGTTTAAATCTAGATCATTTAGGCCTATTGGTTATGTAATTGTTGTATTCAAGTGTCATTAAGTTTTACATGAAACTTATGTTCAGAAAATTTCATACTTTCAAGATGTACAATCGGGCTTGATTCATGTAAACCAAGTAGTGAAATTTGTCATCCATTTGCATTATATTTTGTTATGTCGTCATGGTAAGAAGGATGTTGCTTTTGATGGAAACATGGACAAAACCATGAGTTTCTATGAACGACTGAAAATGGCGCAACAAACGGTGCAATATCAACGTGAAAAGGGAAAAGACAAGTACAGGTATAGAATGGGGTCCTCACGGCAAGTGAATGTTGATTTCCTTAGAGAGGAGCTCAAGGAAACAAATTCATCAAAAGCCAATTGGATTGAGCTTGGAAAGGAGAGGGGGTTGTACCCTCATCTACTTTTCAGATAATAGTGGGGAGGAATGATCCGGTGCTCAATATTTAGCTAAAAAATTAAAGCCCTTAGATTGGCTCAAAAACTGTAAGGTTGCGTCTGTCTCGTTAACATGATCGCAACGCAATTTGTTTCACGGAAAATAGATTCCGAATGAATGAGAAAAGGTCTGCTGTTCATTTTCCTAAACAGCTAAAAAAATTGTAGAATAGGACAGAATGCTGACATGGCAGTCTAGTCAGCAAGGAGAATCTTCTTCAGTTTTTGCCCAATGGGGTTGTGACAAGTGTCACCTCCGGATTCACTAATTTGGTTATGTGAAATCGGAAATTGCCTAATTATCCTAAGATGGAATTTGAATTTTTATTAATTATTTAAATATTATTATATATATAATTTTATTTTATATTATATGGTTTTTAACTATATATATATATATATATAAATAATTCTAAACTATTCAAATCTGCATATATATATTATTTATGGTGCATTTTAATAGCATGGTATATGCCATGGCGTATATATTACATGGTAAAAGTATATGGGATGGGTAGAGGCGGGTTTGAACCCATGACCTCCCCTCGAAAACTCTATGCCTTACCATTGAACCACCAAGAGAAACCTTGATTACCATTGCCACGTTTTTATATTTAACCACATACGAAGATGACCAGCAGTTCAGTAACCTAATCGCACCTCTAGGACATGCTTAGTGCGCTAAAACAAGACTAACACGTAATTAATATGTGGTTAATATAATTAATTGTGCAATTAAGAGTGGCGGTTAGTTTTATGGTCCTCCCAATTCGTCGAGAACTCCAAAAATGGCGGGGCTAATAGGAGTTATTCCAGAAGTAGAGGAACTTTTCTAGGAAGACTATTTGAGCCATAATTTGCTCAATTTTCGACCATTTTTGGAAGGTGAATAGTCAATTTTGGATGATTTCGACCTTCTGAAGACATTGGTATAGGTTTGAGAGGCAATAGAATAATTCTACAGGAGAACTTTTCCACATGGAGGTTCAGGGAAGCTTAGAGCCACCAGGGAAGGGGGTCATATCGAGAGCAACCAAAGTCAACTTTTAGAGATCCAATAGTCATTTTTGACTAATTTGGAAATTTTGAACACATTAGTGCAGGTATAAGGAGCCATAGACCTTTTTAAACAACATTTTTTCCAAATTGAGCTAATATAGAGGCCTAAGCCCTGGAAGATGGACCAAGGAGATGTAGCCTAAGAGGGGTGAAATCCTTCATCAAAACACTATGTTAATGTGTATCTTTGATGTTTTGCTGCATTGTACATGTTTTTTTTTCATTATTTCTTTCTGAAGCTATTTTTCTCATGAATGCCTTTTTTTAACTTCAGGAAAATTACCTGTTTGTAAGCACCGATAACTAAGGAAACCTTAGCACAAAAAAAGAAAGAAGAAAACACATGTTTATAAATTTGTAATTGTTATTAAAACAAAGAAACTAATCATACAAAACCATATCAATTACTTTATCAGATGCAATGTTAGTAATAAACTCAACAAAACAACATAGGGAATCATCACTAAGATATATATGCATAACTACCCCTGAGATCATACACCAGTGATCCAATGGACCTGATAGTCATCATTTGTTATCCAAGAGGTTATGTACCTCTCATTTACTTCTACAGTTACTGTTAGAAGTATATATTTTAAAAATAATGGACAACAGTAGAGACAATTTTCCCTACGTCTCTGACTAGTGTTCCTTCTTCCTCTAATTTTTCTTGCAATTTCTAATCATGTGCTTGGATTTGTGGAATTTATCCCATCTTTTGTTTCCATTCCAAATTTTTGACATGCAATTAGTGAGATTATGACAAAATGAGTTACAAGAGAAGCAATATCTGTGAAACCATCCATTATGCCTAGGGACTAATTTTGACTTTGATCTAGGATATTTTCTATATGATGTGTGACTTGATTCAGTTTTTTGATAACAAAATTCATGTTGGTTGTATTTGTCATTACATTGTGAATTTGAAGCCATGTGGTTGTATCTAATGCTTGTCTTAATTATAGGATAACGTTGTTCATTGATAATCTTATCTAGTGATTCAGATGCCTTTACCTATTTGTTGATTTTCTCATAATTTTCCCTTAGAGTCACAACTTCAGATTCTAATTTTTCATAATGCATTTCCTTTTCTTGAATTTGTTTTGCTAGGATCTCTATTTTTCTATTAGTTTCCTCAAATTTCATTCTTAACATGTTTATTTCCTTAATCATGCTACTTTCTTTTGCTTCCAGGTCTTTGTTTGCATTCCTGGGTCTACCATTTTCTTTCAATGATTTCATTAAGTTATTTTCTTCACAACCATCTAATTCACTAATTTATTTATCTTCAATAGCCATAAGTATTTGTCAACAACTGTTAGAATTCGAATTTTAATCTTCTTGATCATCACATGTGCTTTGACTATCTTCATTAGAATAAAAGCTTTTCTTCACAGAAAACTTCTTTTTGGCATTTTTCTTGTCAACCTCCTTTCCATTCTCTTTCTTATCATGATTTTCTTTATATGGAAATTTGGATGCATATTGACCTACTTTTCCACAAGAAAAACATTTAAAGGGAATACTACCTTTGAATTTACCCATTCTCACTTGAAACTTTCGCACAAAAAATTGCTTCTTCCTCATCTGAAATGTAGTTTGTATCTTTAGGATTTTCCTTTTCTTTCCCTTTATATGTGGCTTTGAAGGGCTTCTCCTCTCATACTTGATGTACCCCCTTTTCTCATCTCAAAAGTTGTCAAGACCCATGGATTTGTTCAAGATAAAGGTTCTTCAAATCCTGCATTTCTTCAATGGCAGAGACTTTGGAATCTAAATTTTGGGTTAGACATATCAAAATCTTTTCAACAATAGTAGCATCTTTTATTTTTTCACACATATTTTTCATTAAGTTAACAATTTCTTCTACTCTATGGAAAAATATTGCAATGCATTCATTATCATGCATTCCAAGAGTCTCATACTAAATTCTATATGTTTTAAGTTTAACACTTTTTACCTTAATGTCACCTTCATAGCTTTGTACAAGCTTATCCCATATTTCCTTTTCTGGCATTCAGCTACATAAATTTCATGAACTCACACTCATCTAGACTTCTCAAGATAGCATTGATCTCATAATATTTCTTCCCTCCATTATTTGTGAGAATGGAGCCTCGGTATTAATATCCTCCTTCAACAATTGCCCATACATCATCTCCTAGTGCCTATAAATATGCCCTCATTTTGACTTTCCAAAAGACAAAGTTAGTTCCATTAAACAAGGGTGGTCTGATAGAAGATACTCCCTCTTCACTGCTTATCTTGATGTATCTCCATTTAAGCGATCAAACTTTTTTAAAGGGACCTGCTCTGATACCAATTGTTAGGAAAAATACTAAGAAGGGGGGCGGGACGAGGGTAGGGGGTGGTGAATCAATATTTTTAACTCACTTTAATTTTTCAGTTCATAGTCTGAATTATGTACGCTATTGTTCTTTATACAACCAATGTATGTACGTGACTTTAGTGAATGAAAACAGTGTATACCCAGATTACTTAATTTATTATAACTTCCATCAGTGAGTTAGCTTAATGAATGCATTGTTAATTCATTCACCATACAATATGTAGTAAATAATAGATAAATCATAGAACATAAGCAACACATATAGAACACCAAGATTTTAGGTGGAAACCCAATGTGGGAGAAAACCACCGCTATTGTCGTCTTTATCTTCTTTCTTATTATATAAAGAAAATCTTCATTACATCTTGTACTGGCACAAATTCTTACCAGCATGAAGGCATCCACATGCAGCAGGCTATAATCTCCGCTTGTTCGCCAGCACCCACTGGAAGGGAGCTACAACCCCCTGATCTCGTTTACTAGCTCCTACCGGAAGGGAGCACCTACCCCTTGAACAAATTTACTAGCTACCACTGGAAGGAAGCTCTGACTCCCTCATTGAAGGATCTACCCCTCAGCACCTCACGTGGACCAAGTTTCATAATATTTCATACTTGATCCACCTGACTCAAAACATCCAAACCTGTAGGCCACCTTTCATCATATTTTCAAATTGGACCCACACCCAACATTACTCTCAATACCAAACTAAATACTAAATCTGAACTGTAATCACAGAACCAACTGAATCACTAAATTTCAACCAAACATTTCAACCAGATCAAACCAACCCATATCATCATAACCAAATCATACCAATTCACAACCACTCATAAATATACCGAGCCATACACTATTAAGCATCACAGAAACAAATTGTTGTCACTGCAAACCCTAATAAAATTTACTTCAGAATATATATGCTATTGTTATGAAGAGAACTTGTGTATATATGTGCTTCCTTTGCATACAATCTGCATATAGATCTCATATTTATGTACACTAAATCATTTAGCTAACTAAATAATTGTAACACTGGATCTACCACTGAATCAAGAACTGAACCATTCACAGATCAGTGAACCATACCCATTCACACTTCTACATCATTAAAACTGATCAATATTTCAATTCAAAAATAAGTCAACTCAACCAACACTACCAAACAGAGATCAACATGATTAAGACATCATCGACAGACAACAAAAAATAGAACAAACATCATCAGCTATCAACATAAAGAAGCAACTCAAACCCTAGTTTGTTAATGGAACATCCACAAAACATATCAGTGTATGTATGCAACTACCATGCATAACACCCGTGTATAGATCTTAACATACTAATAAACAAATCTCATAATATATACATGACTTATAAGAAAAAAAATGTGTATGTACGTGATTATCCTGATACAAACTTGCGTACATATCTGAAACCTTTCACTGCAAACAAAATTCACATTCCACAAACTTCATTGCCATACATTCATATGCTAACATCATTATAACCATAGATCTATAATTGTTAGCTACTTACTGAGAAAATCAATCAATCATACATTTCATTATATCTTCATATCTTTCATATCTAAGCCTTCTTCTTTCTCCCTGTTGCACACCTGTTTTAGATCAAATATCATATGAACAACTCATTCATTTTCACACCTAACACCTTGATCTCCATCTCCTTATATAACTTTTTCCTTAGTTGATACCTTAGGTAAATCCTTTGGTAATGTCGTTAGCATTTTTTGACGGAATCAAATAGACGTTTCCACAACCATTACTATGGGTCAATACCATGGTAATGACCTCTAGTGTCTACGTTACCATGGTTCGTATTTTGTACGCGAATTTTACTCACAAGACCTGCGTATGTACGTGATCCTTCTTCATAGGATCTGCGTATATTTTCTCAAACTTCATGTTTATCATCAATCTATAATATAAAAACCATTTCTCTGTCTATATCCTCTATAGAATTTGTACCAATCTGCATGAGTTCCATAGTCATCAATGTTGACATCAAGTGCATCCTTATTAAGTAGGTTGTCATCAAGGACAACAGATTAGCCATAATGCCAACATTTTCAACATATTTTCCATTCTAGTTCTAGACATAAATTTATGAGATTCCCTTGAGTCTAACATACAATTAAGAAGGATAAAATCATGAATCTTTAAGGTAACAAAGAAACGAGAAATTGTTTGATTTTTTTCCTCAACATAAAGACCAAAAAACACAGAATGTTATTAATATTATAAATTCAAAGTATCTTGATGAGCTACAATATGTGCATATTGAATCACTTTGGCCACTTTCTTCCAGTAGAGAGGATTTTGAACAACTCAATTAATGGAACATGAATTTTAACATTTTTCAGTTCCTTCTCTAGGATAAACTGAATGGAAACCTTCTCTACCTTTAGTTGTTCTTCATTATCTCCAAGATGTTGTTGAGGAGCTTGTGAAGTAGAAGGTCATTGGTCCTTCACTTTAGATTGACCAGTAGTAACCTTCTTGCTTTGATTAGTCTATTTGGTTGGGGTTACTCGAGGCCTTAAATCATATTTCTTATGAAGCTCAACCTAAATAAAATCTGAAATGACTTTATATTGAAAAAAGAAGATGTGATGTCCCCTGGCTAGTTCCCATATTACAAACATTGTAACCATTTTGTTATAATTGAAATGGTTGAGAATTGGAACAAGGATTTAAAATCTTGGGGAGGGAGATTGCTTTGGAAGATGGAGGAAGTTGGTTATTAATTACAATTATGGAGGTTAACTAGTATGCCTTCAATGGGTTGACTACCCCATTGATTTTAGTTGAAGAAAAAGGATGAGATCCATACTCCTAGGGAAAATATACAAAGAAATATGACAAAAATTGAATGAAGAGGAGTTTCGCTGGTAGGGAGGCCGGATTGGGCAAGTGCATGACCACACAACCACATATATTTTCAACAACAGTATGGAGAGTCGCGGAAACACTTCTCATGAAAGGGATAGTGTGGCAAAGGTAGAGTGGGCTAGTGAGTTTCAAGGAAAAATGGAAAAAACCAAAATTCAAGCAAGAACGCAAGTCATTCATTCTTGGATTGGGGAATGGAGGCATGGAGGGCATACATGGATGAAAGATAATTCATTCAGGATTCATGAAGGGCATTGGGGTCAATTAGAAATGGGGGCATGGAAATTTAGTGAAGAGGGGGTGGGGGAGACATCCTCACGAAAGGAGGAACAAGAAAATAATACGCTTAAAGAGTTCAAGAGAGGGAATTTTCTGTGGTGATATCCTAGTTGAAGAAAACCAGAGGATTTGTTGGATGAGAGTCACAAATAAGTAGCTTTCCAAAGGATTTATGAATCCAATATAATTGGTTTTCCTTAGACTAATGAAACCACTAGGAAGCTTGTGGATTGATGAACCTACTTGGTAGGAGAGAAACACCCAAGTACTTGGGGTTTGATGAACTACCAGGTGTAGCCTTGGGGCTGTTAACACTTGTGTTTTCTCTCACTAATGAACTACCTAGAGAAGCATTTTCTATGCTCCTATAGTAGCTTATCAAATTGACGAATATTCCTATGTTAAAATCAAACTCATGCTTTTTAAATGTATCTTCAATTTTTTTGGGGGGTCTTCTAACTAGTATGTAGAGTAGGGATTTGTTGGATGTGAAATTTGATTTTTCATCCAATGGGTGTATACACTTGACACTTGAGTAAACCTATAAGGAGGTAAGATGAAACTACAATTAAAAAATGTAGTTCTCTTCTTTTCCCTCCAAAATATTTACCCATGGGTATGACATCATCATCTTGAATCCTATTGGTTCTCTTAGAGTTATTTTTTAATAAATTTTTCATTTTGGCACCCACTTTTGACCTCAAAATTCCCCTATTAGGGTTACTCTACAGGGTGTATAAGTTATGTGTTCCTAAAGGTGAGTGACTGCAATTGATCAGAGAGGTTCACACATCAAAGGTTGCAGGGGAACTTTGGGGGTAGGGAATTCAATTGCCAACTTGCAAAGATACATGTATTGTCCCGAGAGGGAATAACATGTAGCTAGGTTCATAAGAGTACGCATTCTTTGTTGTACAAACAAGCCTAGTAATAGGAACCAAGATCTATATCATCCCTTACATGTACCAACTTATCTATGGTAAAGCATTTCCATTGACTTTGTGGGAGGTTTACCAACAAGAAATAATGGACATTACCACCTATTCATTGTAGTTGACGGGTTCAACAAGATGTGTGTTCTGATACCATGTAAAAAGACCATCAATGAACAAGAAGAAACAATTTTTGTCTTTCGATAGGTCTGGGTGCAATTTGGGATACCAAGGAGTATCATTTCAGGAAGGGACACAAGATTTTTTAGTTAATTTTGGAATACATTGTGGGAGAATATGGATGTGAAGTGGAGGAGCTATACAACATTCCATCTTCAGGCAAATGGGCAAACAAAAGTAGTAAACAAGTCTTTGGTGCAACTTTTGAGGGGTTACAATCAAAAGCATAAGAAGAGGTGGGATGAAAATATGGTATATATACAACACTCTTTTAGTATAGTAGTCCACACATATACTAGTAATTCCCCATTTAAAACTTATTTTGGATATTTTCCACCTTCATCTTTGGATATTGCATATGGGTAGCAAGGAGTAGTGAGGGATGAATTTATACAGGATGCCTTTGTTTAAATTTGTAACTAGGTTCAGTCTTCATAATATTTTATGTATTCATGATTTTATGTATTTGATGTAAAATAGAAAATAAATTTATTATTATTATTTCAATAGCATGGGTTTCATGCTCTAGGTCAACTTGTTTTAGGTCAAAGCATCCATTGTGTGCTTCTAGGTTTTGTGATTGAGTCAAGAAGTCAAAAGAGTCATTTTTATTAGTAAAAGACTCCAATGGTAATTTTGTATAAATTGAAAAGAATTTATTTGAGTCAAAATTATGTCAAAATTCCCTCCAATACCAAGTCGACCAACAAGAGAACAAGTCAGCCTCATGAAGGGTAATTTGAACTCCTTAGAAGGCTATTTATAAGAGTAACTCGACCTCATTTGAAGGAAGGAATCAATCAAGTTCGATCACAAGTATAAGAGCGGGAAAGAGGAGTAAAGGACAATACAAGGACAACAAGACAACAAAATATGATTTTTTTGTGTCAATATCTCTCACATGTGCGATGAGGAAGCTAGGATTTTTGTAGCTTCATAAGACGAAATTTCAGATCTTCAAGGAAAGTTGAAATCTGTGATCATAATAATGACACATCTTTTATTTGTATAAGAAAGAAGAATAAAGTCAAGAAAAGAATAAAGGAATCCTAATTTAGCCTCTATCACCCACATTTGCAAAGATGCAGAAGATTTTGGAAGGCTGAAATTGCAGAAGTTGAAGGGGTTGAAATTGTAGAAGTTGTTGGGAGTCGAAGTTGTAGCAATTGTTGGAGAAATAGCTGGAGGGTCGAAATTTTTCAGTGGAAGTTTTTCAAGGTTGACTTGGTTTTGGATGGGTCTTTCTCTTGGGTCTAAAGGTTTTGGAACATCATTTGAAGATTATATAAGAAGAGAAGACTTCTTATGGCTTTTCCTCTCTTGGAGAGGTTTTTGGCCCTGGCTAGCAACTTATATCTTTTGTTCACTTGTATTATTTGATCTTCATGGTTTGGTATTTGTTTGATGATAAGAACACAATAATAATCAAGGGAAGAAGAGGATAATTTTAAATTCTACAAGTTAAAGTAAAAGAACATCACAAGCAGTTATCAAAGTAACATAAATCACTCTATTTAGTTTCCCTAGATTTCTCAACATGGTATCAGAGCTAAGGTAACAAGGAAAGGAATCTTGGAGATCATTAAAAGTGGAAAAGTATGCATAAGGGATGAATATATGAATAAGAGCATGAAGGAGATCTAGTCATCACATCACAAGGACCTTATCATCCTAAAGGAATAACTATTGGAAGAATAAAATAAGAGCTCAATGACCCTACTAAAGAAGTATTGTACACATTTGAATGATCTTGGGAAGCCTCCATCATCATCCAAAGGAAACAACAAGAAGCATTGTCATTTTGAAGAAGATCATCCCTCCCTCATTCTAAATCACACACTCTAGTGGAAGGCACAATATTTAAGGAGACATATTCATTGTTCAAGTAAGTACTTTATGTTTCTCATCCTATTTTCTACAAGGAGAACAATATACTTGTTGGTACATCATAATACCTTGCTTGGAAGAAGACAATAGATTTGATTCTCATAGAAAATGAAGTTTTTGAGTATGTCAAGGGCTCCATCACAAAACCTCCTCAAGAAAAATCTCAAGCATTGTAAAAGTATATGAAAGGAGAAATAAGGGCTCAAAGAACCCTCACTGAATCTATCAAGGATTCTCTCAATCTCTTTGTAGCAAAATTTGAGATATCAAAAGAGATCTATGACAAGTTGGTAGAATTTTACTTTGTAAGTATAGTTGGGGAAATACTATATTTAATAAATGAATTATACAAGATAAAAATATCAAAGAAAGAAGGGATAACTTCATATCTTGTGAAGGTAACTCAAATTAGAGATCAACTACAAGAGCTAGGAGAAATAATGTCAAATCTAGACATGATCACTTGTGTACTCAATGCACTAACAGATGAATGGGGAAAATTTGTATCAAGCATATAAGGAAAGAAGGAAGCTACTCCATTCAGTGATCTATGGGTATTATGTAAGATTGAATAAACCATATTAAAAGCAAAGAATGGTGTTGGATCAAATGAGAAAACACAAGTATTTACAACCATGAAAAGGAAGAAAGGAAAGTTTGGAAAATTTGAGCCTCGAAAGAAATTTCAAAGGAGATTGACATCTCTAAGATTTAGTGTTATGAAAGTAATGAATATGGGAATTTCAAGAGGAATTTTCCTAAACTCAAGAAAGGAAACAAGAAAAGGAAAGAAATAAGTCAAGCCCATGTGACCAAAGAAGTAGAAGAAGCGGAAGAGAAGAAAACAAATAAGGAAGAAGTGAAAGGCCTTTACTATTAAAGGTATCTCATACTTTAAGTTTATTTTCAAGTCATCAATCGTGATAGAAGCATTACAGTTATAGTAGGATGCATTGTAGTAGTGTATGAGATGCCATCATTATTAGAAGCATAGACGAGTAGTAGAACTAGCAGTTTGTAAAGTTGAAGTAAGTTATCTAGGAAGTTTGAAAGAAAGAAGCTCATCACACCTCATCATCATTATATATAATTATTTGCAAAAAAGGATCGTCAATATCCTCCATCAGAATATTTCTTGAAAAAGGTTCACCTCTACTTGGAAGAAGCAAGTTTTATATAGATAGTCAATATTCCACTTAGTATGGGATCCACAGTTTGGAAGGATGAAGGTAAGATGAAAAAAATGTGCAACACGATAATTTAGTTGAAGTACTTCTCCATCTTCAAGCAAGGGAAAAGATGTTGCTAAAGGAAGTCTAGATGACCACATGAAAAGGTATGCATATATAGGGTAAATTTTTAATAGATAGTTAAAGTCATGTCATCACTTAGTTGTAGATAGAATGGTTGGAATTCTCTATCTCATGATCATGATTGAAGAAGAAGGAACTCTTCCTTGTGAATGACACATGGAGGCATAAAACAATATGAGATGATAGAATCAACATCATATGAACTCATATGATGTGGTGGACAACAATTTCCTTTATGAAAGAAGAGTTATGCATACAGATCTCGAGGAAGCAGTATGTGAAAGGATATTTCATGAATATGTGTCTACAACTACATAGATAATATGGATAATCAACATTTGATGTAAAAAATGATTGGCTATGAAATCTCCATGAAGAAATTATTAAGACTCTGATAAGTATGTTGAAGAAAGAAAATTTTGGTAATGTAAACCTTGGAGAATGATTAGTATAGAAAAGGATGTTGATGTTATAATGAAGGGCCATCATAAAGAGGAAATTTTGATTTGAACTTCATTTTGATTTTTGAAAGCAAGCATGTGGTTGGATTGGAACAAGGATACCAACATAAGGTTGTTGAAATTCACCTACAATTAATATTAAATGAATGATTCTGAGAGGAACATGACTTGGAAGAGGTAGAAGTATGAAGGATAGCCAAATGATGAAAAACAAGGTCACTTTCCTATGAAAAGAAGAATGGCATGACTAGCATTAAATGGTTCAATGCTATGTTTTGTTGAAGGGAAGTGATGTAGAAGATGGTCAAATCCCTACGAATAATTTATGGAAGAATATGGCTCCATGATGTAGACGTTGAAGTTTTTTCTTGACCTAATGATGCAAAAATAGGAGCCCTACAAGAAGTTGATAGTACCATGATCTCCACAGAAGAATAGATAGTTGTTGTTGAAACAGGTCCCTAGTTAAGGGGGAGCTTGGGTATATTCCTTTTGTGTAAAGGAATAATAAGATCCTCCCTAGATGAGAGGGAGAGATAGAAACATTATTCTTGTATTCATATCATGAAGAAATAAGAGTGTTAGGTAAGCATTTGAGACCGATACCAATACTCTTTGAGAATCTGGTAGAGCATCCAATATGCAAGAGTAGTCGAAGAGGAGATTCTTTGAGGATGTGTAAATCCAAGAGGGGGATGGTCCTAAAAGTACATACATTGTGAACATCAGAATGGGGTATGTGCCTTGAGAGGAAATGTTGAAGGTGTCTAATCTAGTGGAGAGGTAGAGATGTTAATCAAGGCCTTTCTATATGACAATGTTGGTTGATATGATGAGATGCAATGATATAAGCTGAAAGAATAACTTATGAGATAGCTTACTGATCTGACACCTCTTATGAGAATTCTTCAGTATGAGAATGTTAATGTACCTTCTATGTATTGTGAATACCTCCCTAGTTAAGAGGGAGTGTTGAAATTTGTAACTAGGTTTGGTCTTCATAATGTCTTATGTATTCTTAATTTTATGTATTTGATGTAAAAGAGAAAGAAAATTTATTGTTATTATTTTTATAGCAGGGGTTTCATGCTCTCGGTTAATTTCTTTTAGGTCAAAACACCCATTTTGTGCTTCTAATTTTTTTCATTGAGGTCAAGCGTCAAAAGGGTCTTTCTTATAATTAAAATACCCTATTGGGAATTTTGAATTAGTCAAAAGAATTTATTTAAGTCAAAATTATGTCAGAAGAATTTATTTAAGTCAAAATTATGTCGAAAGTCCCTCCAAGACCAATTCAACCTACAAGAGAACAAGTCAGACTCATGAAGGGTAATTTGAATTCCATATAATCCTATTTATAAGAAGAACTCGACCTCATTTGAAGGAAGGAATCAATCAAGTTTGATCAGAAATAGAAGAGAAATAAAGAGGAGTAAAGGACAAGACAATGACTAGAAGACAAAAAGAAACTAAATTTTTTGAGTCAATCTCTCTCACACATGCGAAGAGGAAGCTAGGATTTTTGCAGCTTCATAGGATGAAATTTCATATCTTCAAGGAAAGCCAAATTTTGTGACCAAAAGAAAGACACATATTTTATTTGTATAAGAAGAAGAAATTCAAGTGAAGAATAAAGGAAGCCTAAATTAGACTCTATCACCCATGAGTGCGGAGTTGTAGAATATTCTAGAAGGCCGAAATTGTATAAGTTGTTGAGGCTGAAATTGCAGAAGTTGCTGAGAGTCAAAGTTGCTGGAGAAATAACTAGAGGGTCAAAATTTGTTGATGGAAGTTGTTCAAGGTTGAATTGGTTTTGGAGGGGTATTTTTTTGGGTTTAAAGGTCTTGGAATTCATAATTTGAAGATTCTATAAGAAGAGAAGAATTCTTGTGGGCTTTCCTCTCTTGGAGAGGTTTTTGGCTCTCGCTAGGAGCCTATAGCTTGTGTCCACTTGTACTATTTGATCTTCATGTTTTGGTAGTTGTTTGATGATAATAACACAATAATAATTAGGAGAAGAAGAAGCTAATTATAAATTCTACAAGTTGAAGTAAAAGAACATCAAAGTAAGAGAAATCACTCTAATATAGCTTCCCAAGATTTATCAAGAGCCTTAAGGGAAATTTTTTTTATAGAAAATATCAGGAAAGTAAAAATATAGGTACAAGTGACATTGCAAAATCCATAGAAAAAATAAAAGGTTAGGCATTAGCGACACAGAATATAGAATTCAGTCAAGTTTGGAGATAGAGTATGGCTACAGTTGAATAAGGGGAGGCTACAAGGTCCTGGAAAGAAAGTCAAGGCTTTGTAATATGGTCCCTTTGAGATACTAAAAATGGTGGGAGATAACTCCTATGAAGTTGGTCTACCCTAATACATGTGTATTTACTCAGTTGTGAATTTACAGAATATAAACATCTATGAATCTTGCATGTTAAACCAAGAAAATGAACAAGTCATACCTTCTATGGAGGATTTGGCACTAGACGCTCAAGCAAAGTTGATAGAAGATATACATTTACAAAAGAGGTATATAACTACAAGACAATGGTAGAATAAACTTTGGTGGATTTGTTTGAAAGTAAAACCTCTAGGAAAGGATAAATGGTACACCTGAGAGAAGGTGGAGGAAAATTTTCCTCACCTTATTTAGTGAAAGCTTTTGGGGACCAAATGTTAGAAATAATCCTAAGAGGGGCGTGAATCAGTATTATCATATCAATAATTTATTTTTCAAAACAGATTTGTATACGCTACTTCAGTTAAGTGAACTAGCGTGTATACATGACTGTACTTAAGGCAACTAGTGTATATGCAGACATCTTTTGATTTACCCAATTTATCATGCATTGAACTTTAACCAGTATATCAGGAATTCATTAGACAATGCAGTAAAAGCATAATAAAGCATCACAAATAAGCAACACACATGAACACCAAGATATAAGGTGGAAACTCAATGTGGGTGAAAACCACCTGCTACTATTGTCTCTGTCTTCTTTCAATAATAAGAAAAAATTATTTACAATTTTTGTACTAGTGCAGACTTATACCAGTACACAGGCTTCTACCTACAGAAGGTTGCAACTTTCTCTTGTTTTCCAGCTACTACTGGAAGGGAGCTACAACCCCCTAGATCTTGTACTAGCCGATATGTTTGCTGGTACATAGGTACCGACCTACAGAAGGCTATGACCTTCTCTCTTCCTCTAGGGACCATGTTTCATAAATTTTCAGACTGGATCCATCAATAACATCATCCAATCATCAAATATATCTACATCAACCAATCACCTTTTTAACCAACCATAGCCGAATCAATCATTCACTTAGACAACCCATCAATCTGATCATTCATAATACAGTCACCAGAATACAGTAGCCAGAACCCAAATAAAAACCTAGAACTTTGCAATAGTAAAGAGAAACAACTGAAACATATTTTATAAGGTATACGGTACTTCCATGTGTCGAACTTGCATGTGCACACACTTTTCTCAAAGCCAACCAGCGTATACATCTTCAAATATAAATTCAAAGTTCTTCAACTATTCCAGACTTTAGTTATACCCAAATCATATCATTTACAGAATAATATATGCATCAATATTCAGATCTAGAATATACATGAACAAAAACACATAGTGATAGTTCATTTTATGCCTTAAGATCTTGATCCATCATTAGATATAATCCCTCATCATTAGCTAAGGTTCATCCTTGGTTCAGATCCAACAATGCACCATAACCCAATAACCTGCATACTAGATCTTACACTTCATCCGATATTCAATACTTTCACACCTTGGCCTAATGATCTTCTCCTCCTTTTATAGTTTTGGGCCTTTCTCAATACCATGGACCAAAACCACTTAGGACCAATACGTTGGACCAAATACCTACGGTCAATGCCTCAGACCAGATACTTTGGACCAATACCATGGATCAAAATACCATGGGCCAAATACTTCGGACCAAAAACTTAGTTTTCCAAGGTATACACGCTTTTCCTTCTGTGAAAGTGCATGTGTACATATACGTGACTTGTATACAGTGAACCCGTGTGTATACGCAACTTGGTCAATGGTGAACCTGCGTATACCTCTCTTTCTTCATTCTGTGAATACTGATCTGTAATTCTTTGTTGTTTACCTGCTATACTTTGATCTTTCATCTTTGTGAGTTGCCATCAAGGACAAAACCTGAATCATAATGCCAACACCAAAATCCTCCCAAAATGGGGAGGTGTGATTCAGATTAGATCATTATATCATTTTCATCCTTATTAATTCTTTCGGAGTGGAAAATGTGGAGGAATAAAATCCCAAGGCCATTTTTATCGATGAGAGCTAGTTTGGAAAATTTGGGTTTGAAACCTTTTGGGAGCAATTTGAAGAAATAAATGCCATTTTTGGGGGTAAAAATTTTCCTCATTAGTATGGAACTTATTTTCCCTATTCTAAACAAATAGACCTTTCCAATGACATGAGAATTTCCTCAATCAGAGTCTATATGCAAAATTTATGCTACTTAGAAGTTGATCTTCTTATTTTGGCCACCATAATTCAAGAGGATGCCATTTCAACCCCCATTATTCATGGAAGAGGAGTTATCCATGTGATCATGCTGAAAAATACTCTATAAGAGTCAATTTTTAACTCTATTCAAGAGAAGGAGTCAAACCTAACCACTAGTAGGATATTGGGTTGTGTTATAACTAGGTCATTAGAAGGAAAAGGGATTCCATTCTTTTTGAGTATATCTTCTTGCATAGATGAGTAGAGTAGCTGAGAGGGATACAATAAAATCGCATAGAGAGGTTTTGGTCATTTTAGTATCGCATGGACCACAAGCTCTACTTTGTTGTACTCACAACAACTTTCTATTCAGAGAAAGAGAGTGGAGTCGCCTCACCTTCTAACTAGGTTTAATCCCAAAAGTGTTTCCCAGGATATATCTTGTGTCAGTTGTGGTTTGCGATATTTTATTTCATCGTTTTTTGTTTTTTGCAAAACTATAGTTTTCATGAATACAAATAAATAGTAATTTACAGATCTAGAAATATAAAGAGAAATAAAACCTCATAGTGTAGATTTTGGATTTTTAAATATAATTTATCAGATTTATGGTGACAAAATATCCATTGGAATATCCATGGAAGTTTATGGCGCATTGTTGTAAGCATTTTTTCACATGTTGAAAATGTTCAAGAATCTAGGGCAATGTAGAGTTAATGAGATTCTTCTAGTTATGATAACTATTTGTGAGGTGTTTCAACTTATTCTTATTATTCCAATCTTCACTTGCTATTATTAGTGTGTGTCTTCATTAGTTCATCAAATAGCTATCGAAAATAAAGAGACAAGAACATAAAATGTTTGGCTTTCTACCAAGTCAAAAATCTCTCCCTCTTAAAGAGGAAAACCTGCACAAAATTCTTCTTATAGAGATTCCAATTAACGAATACCAATACCATGACCCTTGACCTACTAAGCCACTCCAAGACCAAGACACCAATCCTCTTCTTCATCATAGCTGAGATCATCATCACTGCTACAAAATCATCATTGCTTCCACATTGAAGTCATTGTCATTGTATCACTGAGATCTTGACACTTTGTTGTACCTTCACTGAGAATACTGTTGCACTTTTGAGATCAGTGCTACTCCTTCATTAATACCTTCACCATGACACCGAGATCATTTCAGGATCCTTCTCTAAATATGTTGAGATAGTGAGGCTGCTTCACGATGTTAGTAGGCTGAGATCTTCATTATTACTGCAACACCGAGATGGTGACTGCTTTCCTTGCACCAAGATCATGATTGCAGACATACTGAGATTTCCACCACCGAGGAGGATGAGACTGCAACTTTTCCACTGTAATTGTTCACGAAATTATAGAGGCATCTAAGAATGACCCTTCTTGTACCCATCTGAAGTCTGTACTTATCCGAAATTACAGTGATCTTTGAGTTCTGAACTCATCCGAATTCTTGTACCTCTGTCTTCATCGAAGGTGCAGAGAAGTCTGAGTTTTATGTGATCTTGTGGTGACCTCAGCGAGGTATTTATAGTTGTTATACCTCCATAAATAAGTCGAAATAAGTGCGAACTATTGTTTCTTTTATTAAGCCGACATAATTGTCCTTTTAATTCACATGCAAGATGACATGACTATGCTTTATATTATTTTGTTTCTGCCATCTTCAAGAGGGTTGTGCTTGTCTTGGAGGGATGATCTAGACACTAGGTTGACTTGTATATATTACACATAGGCTAAAGAAGATCATGAAATTGACTCTTTGAAATCCTAAGGTTCTCAATGGGAGCCACTAAATAATTAGAACTCTTGCTCATGAAACCCATGTAGCAAGGAATAATAATAAATTCATTTTCTTGTTTACAAAAATCATAAATACAATGTCATGAAGATTGAACCTAGTTACTCTTTCTTCAACACTCCCTCTTAACTAGGGAGGTATCCATGATGGTACTTGGTCATTCTCAATTTGAATAATTTCTTATCAGAAGAATCAGATTGGTAACCCATCTGTATAACATCATATTAACCAACATTGTTTCCACAACAAGGCCTTGAATAATAGCGCTATCACTCATCAAATCAGGGCACAATTGTTTCCTCAACATTGTAATGGCTTATGTTTGTTTCCTTGATCTATTCTCTTGTTGATTTAGAAGCTTGGTATCTTTTGGAAGCAGTGAAATTACACCGAATTCACCCTTAGCAGGAATGGTGCACTTAACATTTTTCCCTCATTTGAAACTGCTTATGTCCTTCTTCTTCTAGTCTTATTGGAATTATCCATATGTTTAGATTGATCATAGAAATACTTAGCCTTTCATATGGCGTCCTCCAATGTCCCTGGCTCATCAAAATCAATCTTATCTTGGTAGGACTCTAGTAACCCACTGAGGTATCTTTGGATCTTCACCTTCTCATTGTTGATATATGGCATGTACCTCAACACCTCCAAAAATATAATGGTATAAGTATCTAAGGTAATTTTCCCTAGCTTATGTTCATGGAACTCTTTAATTTTTCTATCATATAGTACCTATCAAAAAATACTTTCACTGAAATATTTTTCAAAATTTCTCCATGATAATTCCTCTTTTCTCAGTCCCTTGACATTGCCCAGATATTCCCACCATATATTATTTTTTCCCTTAAATTAAAAAATGGACACTCTAGCCTTCAATTGTTTATGGTAGTCATGAACTCTGAAGTATTTCTTCAATCCCAACATCCAGAATTCTACCTCTTCAGCCTTCTTAATTTCTCCATCAAAGGTAGGGGGATTTGTTTTCTTGAACTCTTCTAGCATTAAGCTCTTCTCACTTGTTTGTTGGTGGTGGATTCTAGTTGCAGTACTTTACAACTAGTCATGGCTACTTGAATCTATTTTTAGAATGTTTAGTGGGATTTTTCCTCTCATTTTATCTTCACTTGCTTTCCTATGCCTTTTCCTTAGACTTGTTTCCTTATGCCCTATTGGTTTCCTATTAAGGGCTTTTCTTGGATTTGTGACAACCTAAATACCTAGAACCAAGCTCATGTTTCTTTTACCTTTGCATATATCATAAGCTCTCCATTCACCTCTTCTTTCTTTTCTTATGCTCAGATAATCCTTCCATTATCTACCTTGCAACTTCTCAATTTAACTCTCAATCTCCCAAAGGTATCCATCTAATTAGTGGAGTTTTCCTCTAACCTCTTTCCAACCAAGTTTGCTTCCTAAATATGATAGGATCGTGGCATGCTGTACTCTACCTTTTTGTTGCTCGTTATGTTATTTCTTGTTGGAACTTATGTTTTCACACACACAGATACATACAATTGTTAGTTAAATCTAGAATGAATATAGTAATTATCACCTTTTCCTATCATCACTAATCATTTATGTTATTGATACATGCTAAAGCAAAAGGATATATTAGTATTCTATCAAGGTTAGCAACCACATCAACTACAAACCAAAAACGAACATATGCAATAATTAAATTGTCATATTAATTTCTATCATTTATGTGTGAGCCTCTTCAGGTCCAACATTGAACCTAGGCTCTGATACCACTCTATAACCACCTCCCACCACTTTTCCATCCCAATATGTAATAGGGTTACGTGTATGACTTGATCTCCAAGTTTTGTTATGAAAATAGGCTTACAAAAAAACTCATTTTTGAAATTTTGTGGAATTTATTTCCGGTACCATAATTCTGATCACCTCACAGAGAATATTTTAGTAATATAAAATTCATCTCAATATGATTCTTGGATCAAAATTTATGACCATTATAAATTTTGGCCTATTAAAAGAGGCCATGTTATCACCTTACCCATGTGGTGCCCACAAGGCCTCCACTAAGCTCGCCTGACCCATTCGTATGAAACCACTTAGGAAAATCACCAGCAACATAGACCCCTTGATGAGCACTAGTATTGCAGCAAGAATGTTGCAACTCATGGGGCTACCAACTTTACTTTATCAACCCGGGGTTCGTACAAACTTGGAGGTGACAGTGATGTATACACAAGTAAATGTGATGGGTCTTCTCTTTGTCACTGCTACACTGGCGATAGACCACTAAGGTTTTTCAAACCAGACTTCTATGGAATCAAAAGAAGCTTGATTACCAATGATGAAAAGAGAAATCTACACTAAGAGAAATCTTGTCTATTGCAGTGAAGAAAAACACTGAAATCAAATGCTAAAACACACCATTTTTCTAACTAATTGCTCAGAGGCTTTGCTTCAAAAGAATGCTAAGTTAACATGTATGAAATCCTACTATCCTAAGCATGCAAGTTGAAACATCAAACATTCTAATGAAATGCATGTAAATGAATAAAATAACTTTGTTTTTCTTCAGTTGTCTGTTTTCATGAGAAAGTGTGAAAGCTAACTTCTTTTGGTGATGTGGCAAGTGGCTTAGGGATGATGGTTGTTAAATTGGAAACTAGGGCCAAAATCCATGTGGGTCATCTTATTTATGGAAGCTGATATTTTTATTGGATCTCTCTCATCGAGAGGTGTAGGATTGATCTAAAGATCATCCGATTCTGATAAGTGTTTATGAAGTTATGAATTTATTTATGTTGTGGACAAATTGTTAAGTTGGCCAACATCTTACGTAGGCTGAGAAGCCCAATGGACATGTCTATTCATCATCTACATTTTTAGTATAAATAAAATAGGATTTGATGTCATTTGGTAGATACATTCTTCATGTGATCTTCTCCTCTCCACGTCTTGGGTTTTTGGAGCAGGAGAGAGACACCATGAAAACTTACGCTGGCCTTTGATGCCCTAATTCTAACACATAACATACACAATAAAACATGATGCCATATACGCAACCATGGTAGATGGAAGACATAGAAGAAGGGGGTCATGGAAGCCGTAGTGATACGTTGCCCTAATCGGCTCTTGAAGAGCTGCACATAATGTTGTTCATGATTCACGGTCAATGGAACGCAACAATGGCATGCAGCAATAGCATAGATATTACACACAGATATTACATGGATTACACGCAGCAACTCAATGAATATATATATGCACAACGCAAGTGGATACGCTGGGCACTCATAGAAATATATACGCTGGGCAGTCATATAATATACCACACAATCATATAATACCACATAGATATAATACGCATATGGGAACTTAGTCATACCATGCAATTATAATACACATATGGTAATGAATACCACGTAGTCATTTAATATACCTTACTGTAATGTAAATGTTGGAGTATATACACTGCAGTACCACTGGACAATATATATGTTGGGCAGAAAACGTTGGAGTATATATGTTGCAGTACTTAGGTTACATATATACACTGGACAATATATACGCTGGGTAGAAAACACTAGAGTATATACGCTACAGTACATAGGTTACATATATACGCTGGACAATATACGCTATAGTACATAGGTTATATATATATATGCTGGACATGTATATACACTAGGAAGTCATAGTTATATATACACTAGTCAGGTAGTCATTAATGGACCACTGTCATCAAGCCGTAGTGATGAAGAAGTAAACATAGTCATGGTATTGGAGGAATACCAATATGCTATGCATAATGGGATTGTGTGGAACTATAGCCTGGCTACTTTTCTAGGCTGCAAGCCATAGCAAGCAGCTAAGGCTGATATGTATATGCCCTCCATAATAAAGCAACAAAACAATATTATGAGCAGCATGATGAGCTGCATAATGGGTAGTAGTATGAGCAGCGTGATGCATGATGTATGAGATCATGAGCATCATGGTAAATGTAATCATGGGCATGGGCATGATCTGATAATCACCCTATGAGTGACATCAGTTAAGATTTATTGTTTAAAGGTATTACAGACTCATGTGCTGGTGTGTGTTCTGTGTTATTGAAGAAATGGATCGATTAGATTGCCAATACACAGACAATAAAATGGAAAGACAACAGAGAAATACAGTAAGCAAACACAAGACACAAGAATTTTAATAAGGAGTTCACCCTATTCTCCAGGGCTACATCTCCGGTCCAGCGTTTAGTGGTGGCCTTATTTTATTGTGTCATTAAGCAGAAAATTACAATACAGGGACTCAATGTGAGTTCTCCTGAAGTAGGTTTTGCTTGGCAGGGTGGTTCTTGGATCCCCCAAGCCACTAGAGTACACAAACTCTTCTTCTTCCTACCAGCTCTGTGACCTTCTGGTCTACAGTGGCAAGAGCCCAATGTGGTGCTCAGCTCAGACAGATTCCTCTATGGGATGGCTTGAATCTCTCAAGCTCTCAGGTGCTTGATGCTGCCTCTGGCCAGCTCGGCTCTCTGTTCTCTTTCTGCTTTTGCTTCATTGTCTTCGTTCCTCTGTGTATTATGTCCTCCTCTCAGGATTTTGGTCTTTCCTCGTCTCTCGGACTGTTCTTCGACTTGACTTTCGACTGTGTATTTTTTTTCGTTGTTCATGGCTTTTAGCTATTCGAACTCATGCCTGTTCAATTCCTTGTCTGCCTCTATCGATTCACCTTTTGCAGCTGTGCTTAGAGTTCCAGGTTCAGCGTCAGCATGAACACTCAGGGAGTGGCCACTTCTCCTCCTCTAAATAGTGCTAGCCTAATTCATCGGTTCGTTTCTTCAGTTAAGTCGTGGATGAAGTATTTCCTCCATTGTGGCAGTCAAACGGATTCCAAATATTTACAAATCATGGCGTATTCCTTCGTCGATTCTGCTTCCTCCATCAGATGCGATCTCAGTCGTCCGATTCGGGTTCTCTAGATTTGACACCATACGCACGTCTCACGCGGTTGACTTGCTCGACCGATAACACATGATCAACAACGGTTTTCTCTCACTTCTGCTTGCCACGTGTCGATCGGTGTATGGAATCACTCCACTTCCTCCAAAACCATTTACCATTTGAGGGTGCCTCGATCAATACTGCTGGTTTCTAGAGCATGGGTCCCGCCTTTGCACGTTTAGCACTTTTTGCCTTTTCTGCCCGCAGTTCTGGCTCACCATGCATCCGTGTGCTCGGGCTTCCCCCATTTTGGCCCTATTTTCCCAGCTAATCACGCATCAAAATCCACCTCCTTTTCTCGATTCGGGGCTCCCAGGGGCTTCTTTGGCCTCTTGCGTAGTCTCCATGGGCCTTGGTCAGCGCGCTTTGACCGAAGTCCTCGTCGTTCCACGCCGGCGACCATTGCCACTGGTTCAGGGGTGTTTTTGAGCACGGTTCTAAATTCTTAGAGATTTGTCCCGACCTGATACAGTCATGGTTCTTTGACAGTTCTTGATGGATCCAATTTAGATCATGGCCTTCCCACTGAAAAAACTTTTGGACCATCAAAAGTTGGTTTCCTTTCAAGCATTGACTAAGTGAGGATACTGTTGTCTCACTTGTCCAATCTCAATCCACTTGTACTGCTCGACTTCGAACCTTTGAGTCCAATTCTGAGGTACTCAACATCTCCTCTGCACATCATCCTCACCTTCTTGTCCAAGACTGTGTCTTCCTGCAATTCATTAAG
The DNA here is from genome assembly GCA_031772625.1 of Pinus tabuliformis. Classification (NCBI taxonomy): domain Eukaryota; kingdom Viridiplantae; phylum Streptophyta; class Pinopsida; order Pinales; family Pinaceae; genus Pinus; species Pinus tabuliformis. The sequence goes on from CM062819.1 coordinate 533,100,990, forward strand.
ATATTTAGGTAGTAGGTCATCAATAGAAGGCAATTGACTTTGCTCTTCAGGATCCTCAATAATTGAAGGTTCAAACAATCTCAAGCAGTCTGCATTTATGACTGAGTAGATGTGCATGTAAGCTGGTAGATCAAGGTGAAAAGAATTTTCACCAATCTTCTCAAGTATCCTAAAAGGTCCATACCTAATAGGCTTTAGTTTTTTATCTTCACCTTGCATCCTATCCTTGCTGATATATAGCCAGATCTGGTCTCCAACTTGAAAACTATGCTCCATCTGATGTTTGTCATGCCTAGCCTTGTATTTAGCTTGGCTCTTTTCCAGCTATTCCTGTACTGCCTGGTGGATCTCCTGGATCTGTTCAATGAACCTAGTTGCCTAGTCCACATCACTGTGTCCATCAACCATGGTATCTTTACCAAAGACAATATCTAAAGGTGACCTTGGTATGAAACCAAAACATGTCTCAAAAGGAGATATCTATGTAGAAGAGTGTTTGGCTCTATTGTAAGCATGTTGCACATAACACAAATGTTCATCCCAAAGCTTAGGATGTTTGCTGCAATGTCCCCTGAGTAACTAGATCACTGTCCGGTTAACTACTTCTGTTTGGCCATCGGTTTGTGGATGAAAAGTTGTGCTTTTATTCAGTTGGGTGTCCATAAGTTCCCACAGACTTACCAAAACTTTCCCACAAATCGAGTGTCTCGATCAGATACAATAGAAGTGGGTAATCCAAAATGAACCCATACATGTTCAAAGAATAATTTTGCAGTTTGTTCAGCTGTAACCTGTTTATTACAAGGTATCAAAATACACATTTTGCTGAACCTATCCAAAACCACATATAGATAATCATGACCTTTCCTAGATTTAGGCAGTCCTCCAATAAAATCCATGGAAACACTTTCCCAAGGGTGAGAAGGAACTGGTAAAGGAGTGTACAAGCCTAGTTTTCTATTGTTGGGCTTGCTTTTAGCACACATAGTACACCCTCTTACATATCTAGAAACTGTCTCATTCATTTTCGGCCAATAACAAAATCTTTGCAGCAGTGCAACTGTTTTACTTACCCCAAAGTGCCCTGATATCAGAGAAGTGTGTGCCTCTCTAATTATCTTTACTCTCTCAGTTTGTGGAATGCAGAGTTTACCACAATGATATAAGAGTCAGTCCTTCACATGATAGTCCAATTCTTCTACCTTTTTGCCTTGATTCAAAGTTGCATATACATCTTTAAAGTCCATATCCCGAGCATATTGTTCAATGTAGCTTTCATGTAGCACAGAATTATGCTTAAGTATGGTAGATGCATTTATAATGGGTCTAGATAACATGTCTGCAACTTTGTTGTGCATGCCCTTTTTATATATGATGACTAGATGAAACTATTGTAGAAAAGCCATCCATCTGTAATTCCTTGATTACTGCAACTTAGTTTGGGAGTGTAGATATTGAAGTGGCTGATGATCAGTATGTATTACTATCTCTTTGCCCATTAAGTAATGTTTCCACTTTTTCACACTCTGAACTAATGCATACAATTCTTTACCATATGAAGGATAGTTAACTACTGCAGGATTAAAAGTCTCAGAATGATAACATATGGGTTTACGTGCTGTGTCAACACTACTCCCATGGCATAGTCACTAGCATCTGTTTGGATTTCAAATGGTCTTTGTAGATCTAGCAGTGCTAATATAGGTGTTGTAATAATCTTTTCTTTCAAGGTGTCGAAGGCTTTCTGATGTTTTCCTCCCCACTAAAACACCTTGTTCAATCCCGACAAAGCATGTAAGAGAGTTGCAATTGAGGAAAAAATAGAAATGAACTTCCTCCAATATTGTGCTGCTCCTAAAAAGCTTCTCACTTTTGTAATAGACTTGGGTTTAGGCCAGTTTATAATGACTGCCACTTTAGAGGGATCTATTTTCAATTCACACCCCCTACTATATGACCCAAATAATTTAGAGATGTTTTTCCAAATTCACATTTTGAGAGTTTAACATAAAGTTTTTCCCTTTTCAAAACATCTAATGTCTGCTTAACATGCCTTAAGTGTTCTTCCCACGTTTTACTGAAAATCATAATGTCATCCAAATACACAATAACAAAATCATCAAGAAAATGTCTGAGTACTTCATTCATTAATCTCATGAAAATAGCAGGAGCATGAGTCAAGCCAAAAGGCATAACCAGCGACTCATACAATCCCTGCTTTGTTTTGAAGGCAGTCTTCCATGCATCTTGCTCTTCAACTTTGACCTGATGGTATCCACTATGCAAAATCTAGCTTGGTGAAATAAATAGCTTCCTTCAATTGATCTAAAAGATCATCTATGCGAGGAAGGGGATAATTATTTTTTATTGTTATCTTATTCAGTGCTCGGTAGTCAATGCACATTCTCCACAAGCCATCTTTCTTTCTCACCAAAATGATTGGTGACCCACATGGTGATGTGCTAGGCCTAATGAACCCTTTCTCAAGCAACTCCCACACTTGCTTCTTGATTTCATCATTCTATAAAGCAGACAACCTATACATCCCAATGTTAGGCAATGGAACATCTTGCTACAAAATGATATCGTGTACTAATTCATTTTTGGGTGGCAGACCTTTAGGTTCTTGAAACAGAAAATCATATTCTGAAACAATTTTTTCTATATCAGTTTGTTGTTGAGCATTACAACCCTCAAATACATTGGTTCTATCAGGTTTCTTTTCCTTTACAACCATTAGTAAGAATTGTTTGCATGAATTTATCATTCTTTTCATCTACCCGGAATTTACGAGAGTATAATTATTCCTGAGCTTATGATCTCTTACAAAGTATTCAATCCCATCTTTAACAAGTAGATACTTGTTCTTAGCTCTATAGAAAATAGCCTTTCTATCATACAAGTAAGGACTTCCTAAAACAATTCCACATATATCCAAAGGAATTATGTCTAACTCAACCTCATCTACAAATGCTAGACCCAAATGAAAACTTGAGTTTGCATTGTCTAGTCACTTGTAGTTGTGCTTTATCATTCAACCATCCTAATGGGTATGGTTTCTTGTGAGGTGTAGTTGCTAATCCCAATTTCTTTACAATTTCTTCAGAAATCAAATTTACTTTTGAGCCACTATCAAACAAAGTATCAATCTTTTGATGTTTGGAAATAACTCGAATATGAAAAAGCTCATGTTTTTCTCTCTCATGTTCTTCATCAATAATAGATTGAGCAGAATTACTAGTAGATGCTTTAGAAGTCTTATCTTTTAAACTTGTGGCTGCAATTATTTTTTCATCTCCCGAGTCTGACCCCAAATCTTTCTGAATAGCTGTAGCAGTCTTCTTCTTCTTGCCCTCGGACGTCTTAGGTCTCAGCTCTGGATGCAGATCCAATAGTGCTCATCATCATGCCCCTCCTTTTTATAGTGAGTGCATGAATCTTTGCCTTTCTATGTAGTGTTAGCCTTCTTTGCTTTCCACTTTTGCTTTCTTTTCTCCTTTCTCTTGCTTGCAGTGGGTTGGGATGGTCCCCCAACTTCTAGATTTCCATTCTTTGCTCTAGCTTCTAGATGAGTAGCTTGTACAGATACCTCATCTATACTAGTGGGATTAAACATGAGGATGGTATGCCTCATGTAGTTGTGTGGACCACCAATGTACTTCAAAAGAGTCTCTGGTGAGTCTAATGAGATACCCAACATCAATGCTCTCTTTCTGAACTCTTGCATATACCCTTGCACACTTTTCCCTTTCAACTACCGAAGAGTTTGCCAACTCATCATGGCTTGTTGCATGTAGGCCAATGGATAGAACTGCTTTTTGATTGTAGAAACAAATTCACTCTAGACTGAGATGGTCTTGCCATGTTTCTTCATATCAGCTTGGGTTCTGCCTTCCCACCAAACCAAGGCAGTGCCTCCTAGGCATAGTCTTGCCAGCTGAATTTTACTCTTGTCTGAGTTGATATTCTGCACCCTGCAATACACATCAATTTGTCTAATCCAATTGTCCAACTTTTCAGCATTTATCTCTTCATCATATATAGGCAAATAAAATTTAACATCTAGCTTAATCAAAGATGCTTTCTTATTATGCACAGGGCTATTAGGAGGTGTGAGAAAGCTTTCGTCTTTCCCTTTTCCTTTTGAGTGGTCATGGGAATGAGACTCATCTTCTTATTTCTTGTTTAGAACCTGATGAATCTTCATCCTTATGCTTTCTAAATTCCCTATACATTTCTTCTACCATGGACTTTATAGCTAGGAAACTCTCTATGAATTGAGGGTCTGGCCCCATAGAACCTTCCTTTGACATTGTCTTCTGAGAATAGACTCTCCCAATTTCAAGATTAGTTTCGACCAACTCTCCTTCTCCTAATTTGAGCTTTGATCTTATGAGCATTCACAGCTAAACCAACACAAGATTTTTTAACCTTATAGCCTAGAGCTCTGATACCACTTGATCTGATAATCACCCTATGAGTGACATGAGTTAAGATTTATTCTTTAAAGGTATTATAGACTCATGTACTGGTGTGTGTTCTGTGTTATTAAAGCAATGGATTGATCAGATTGCCAATACACAGACAATAAAATGGAAAGACAGCAAAGAAATACAGTAAGCAAACACAAAGACACAAGAATTTCAATAAGGAGTTCACCCTATTCTCCAAGGCTACATCTCTGGTCCAGCTTTCAATGGTGGCCTTATTTTATTGTGTCTTTAAGCAGAGAATTACAATACAGGGACTCAATGTGAGTTCTCCTGAAGCAATTTTTTGCTTGGCAGGGTGGTTCTTGGATCCCCCAAGCCACTGGAGTACACAGACTCTTCTTCTTCCTACCAGATCTGTGATGTTCTGGTCTATAGTGGCAAAAGCCCAATGTGGTGCTCAGCCCGGACAGATTCCTCTATGGGATGGCTTGAATCTCTCAAGATCCTAGGTGCTTGATGCTGCCTCTTGTCAGCTCGGCCCTCTGTCCTCTCTCTGCTTTTGCTTCACTGTGTTCATTCCTCTTTGCATTTCGTTCTCCTCTCGGGATTCTGGTCTTTCCTTGTCTCTCGGTTTGTTCTCCGACTTGACTTTTGACTGTGTATTTTTTTCATTGTTCATGGCTTTTAGCTATTCAAACTCATGCCTATTCGGTTCCTCGTCTGCCTATGTCGATTCACCTTCTGCAGCTGCGCTTGGAGTTCCCTGTTCAGCGTCAACATGAACGCTCAGGGAGTGGCCACTTGTCCTCCTCTAAATAGCGCCAGCCTGCTTCATCGATTCATTTCTTCAGTTACGTCATGGATGAAGTCTTTCCTCCACCGTGGCAGTCAAACATATTCTAGATCTTTACAAATCGTGGTGTATTCCTTCATTGATTCCACTTCCTCCATCGGGCGCGATCTCAACCATCCAGTCTGGGGCCTCCAGATCCGACGCCATATGCACATCCCATGCGGTTGACTTGCTTGACTGATAATGCGCGATCAACAGTGGTTTTCTCTCACCTCCGCTTGCCACGCATCGATCGGTGTATGGAATCACTTCGCTTCCTCCAAAACCGTTTACCGTTTGAGGGCATCTCGATCAATACTGCTAGTTTCCAGAGCACGGGTCCCACCTTTGCACATTTAGCGCTTTTTTCCTTTTCCGCCAGCGGTTCTCTGGTTCGCCATGCGTCTATGTGATTGGGCTTCCCCCATTTCGACCCTGTTTGCCCAGTCAAAATCCACCTCCTTTTCTCGATCCGGGGCTCTCAGGGGCTTCTTTGACCTCCTGCGCAATCTCCATGGGCCTCAATCAATGCGCTTTGACCGAGGTCCTCGTCGTTCCATGCCGGCTACCATTGCCACTAGTTCAGGGGTGTTTTTTATCACGGTTCTGAATTCTTAGAGATTTGTCCCGACCTGATATAGTCATGGTTCTTTGACAGTTCTTGATGGATCCAATTCGAATCAGGGCAGCAAAATGATACATGGAGCAAGGGCAGCAACATGATGTATGGGCAGTATGATGTAGCTCATGGGCAGCATGATGTATGGGCAGTGTGATGTATGAGATCATGAGTAGCATGATAATGCATGATGCAACATCATGGTGCTACATGGTCAGGTGCAACAAATGGAAAAGATGCAACACGATGATAGGTGAAGGATTCACCTTGGAAAATCAGTTGAAGCAGAATGTCTTCACCTGATCTCATCGTCATACGAAATGATATATGCTAGATTTGGATAAGTCAAAGTGTTGACTTCTGTTGTAAATGTACTATCTCTCTCTCTCTCTCTTTCTCTTCTGAACTTTGAAGAACATAAAAGAAGAATTGATCATGGGTTTCCCCACACATTGTGGGGTTTGTCCCTAGCTAGCGCCACATCTTGTGTCCTCTTGTCTTGGCTTGTCTTCTGCAATTTATGTTTATGTTCTATCTATAGTTTATCTTAATGCTGATGTGATTGCTAACTGTGAAAATTTAAATGAATTTCTCTAGCATAGAACATACCTAAAATTAACATGGTATCAGAGTCGAGGTGAAGACAATGCTCAAGCAAGAGTGAAAGACCAATCACCGAAGATAGTTGGGACAAGGCATAAGGATCAATGGGTTCCTCATAATTCACCTAGAGTGAAGTCGAAGTAGAGAATGTTATCAGAATGATGCAACAGAAGTTTCTAATGGCCTACCTAAAGATCACTTCACTGGGAAGTTCGGATCTAAGGGTGGAAGCAAAGGTAGATGTCTTGGTGATAAGTTCGGCCCTTATGCAAAGGAGTGTCTGAATGGTAGAGATGCAGGTCATCTAGGACATGGTCAACTCTTCAAGGAAGTAAGGAACCACAGGAATGGAAGTCGAAGGTTTTAAGGTGGCATTCGTTGATGGAAAGGTATGTGTTTGAAAATAGAATTTTCAAAGATGCTTTTGAGTTCAGGGTTGTATTAAGTTACATGAAGTCCACTGGGGACCATGTCCATTGACACATGGAATCAGAGGTCTGTGTGTTAGATGGTGATAGGGAAGCCTGAATTCAAAAAGAGCATATGTTTGAGATGTATCGAAGGAAACGTTTACAAGGGGACCATTCCCCTCATGTAGCAAGTCCACAGGTTTGAAACAACCCGTGGAGTTTGAGATTCATGAACAAGAATCTCATGTATACAGGTGGAAGAAAGCCTTCTATGGATTGAAGCAAAACACCCCAGGTGTAGTATGAGAGGACTGATAGCTATTTGATGAAGCTGAGATTCACTAAGGAGTGAAACCGATCCAAACCATTATCCGAAGGTTGTGGATGATAGACCTCTCATACCGACACCTTTGCGGATGAACTATTTCTGATAGTTGCAGACCCTCTCATTTGCAGAAGTAAGAGGGAGTTGGATTTTGGAAATATGCTCTACAGTTAGCACGTGGACCTCATATTTGGTTGAGCCTCACTAAATTGGTGCCAAGAATATTCTAGGATGTCTTCAGGGCACAATCTCTCATGAATTGAGATACACTGCCAAAAATATGAAACTGCATGATTATTTGAATGTTGATTGGGCAAGCAATGTGAAGGATCACTAGAGCACTTCTTAATGTTGTTTCTCTTTGGATTCTGCTTCAATATCATGGATGAGCAGGAAGCAAAAGTCGGTTGCTATAAGCACCACCGAGACCAGATACATATCTACGAGTATGATCTCGTATGAAGCTGCCTAAAAGCCCCGGGGGGGAAGAATCAAATATGTGATTTTCCCAAACAACTTGGAGTCATCAAGAGACCCTTGTACAAGGGTCTTTCATGTTGCGTACATTGAACTCTGGGAGCTCTAGGGGCTTGTGGTTCTTACTGGAGCAACATATGACCACAGGGCGACTCACCCTCCCCTGGTGGTGTGCACTCAGACAAGATGATTCACTCTCTTGTGGGATAAGATGATTCGCTCTCCTGTGAATAGGATGATTCGTTCTCCTATGGACAAAATGATTCTCTCTCTTGTGGGACAAGATGATTCACTCTCTTGTGGAATAGGATGATTCGCTCTCCTGTGTAGCAAGATGATTAATTCTCCTGTGAGGTCTAGATGATGTGTTCTCCATGAAAAATGTAGCAAGATGATTAGTTATCCTATGAGGATGGGATTGATTAAGTTCTCCTGTCGAGGCATTCTACCCATGTAGTCTGGGACTCATGGGAAGTACCTCTCATCTGATCAATGAGCAGGGAAATGAAGATAGGGACCATAGTAGTATCGATGGACGTGTCGTTGTATCTATCATACTCCCTACGCTAGGATGACCTTCATTGATCTAGGATCAATGATACTGGTCTGGGACCAATGGTAGGAGTTGTACCTGCTATGACGCTGACTTTGGGTCGGTTGAGACTAGTTTGGGACCAGTGGTACATACTCTGAGACTGACTTCATGTTAGTGTAGGACTAGTCTGGGACCAGTGAGAGTGGTACATATTATGATGCTGACTTCGGATCGGTTGAGACTAGTCTGGGACCAGTGGTACACTCTCTGAGCCTGTGATACTGGTCTGGGACCAGTGGTAGGCGTTGTAACTACTATGACGCTGACTTTGGGTCGGTTGAGGCTGGTCTGGGACCAGTGGTACATACTCTGAGATTGACTTCGTGTCAGTGCAGGACTGGTCTAGGACCAGTGGGAGTGGTACATACTATGATGCTGACTTCGGGTCGGTTGAGACTAGTCTGGGACTAGTGGTACACTCTCTGAGCCTATGATATTGGTCTGGGACCAGCATACACTCTCTGAGCCTACGATACTAGTTTGGGACCAGTTGTAGGAGTGGTACCCACCATGATGCTGACTTTGGGTCAGTTGAGACTAGTCTGGGACCAGTGGTACACACTCTGAGACTGACTTCGGGTCAGTGGAGAATGGTATGAGACATTCTTGATCAATTCTTCTTCTTCATAGTTTAGCAGAGCTAAGTTGAGTAGAGCAAGTGCAGAGCCAATAGAGCTTAACAGAGCTAAGTAGAGCAAGAGCAGAGCTAGCGGAGTTGAGCAGTGCAAGGCACTGATAGCAGAGATAGTATAGTTGAACATATGGATCAGCAGATGGAGTTCTCCCTAGTTGAGAGGGAGTGTTAAATTGGAAACTAGGGCCAAAATCCATGTTGGTTAGCTTATTTCTAGCAGCTGGTATTTTTATTGGATCCCTCTCATCGAGAGGTGTAGCATTGATCTAAAGATCATCCGATTCCGATAAGTATTTATGAAGTTATGAATTTATTTATGTTGTAGACAAATTGTTAAGTCGGCCAACATCTTACCTAGGCTTGGAAGCCCAATGGACGTGTCTATTCATCATTTACATTTTTAGTATAAATAAAGGAGGATTTGATGTCATTTGGTAGATACATTCTTCATGTGATCTTCTCCTCTCCACGTCTTGGGTTTTTAGAGCAGGAGAGAGACACCATGAAAACGTACGCTGGCCTACGATGCCCTAATTCTAATGCACAACATACACAGTAAAATATAATGCCATATACACAGCCACAGTAGATGGAAGACGCAGTAGAAGGGAGCCATGGAAGCCGCAATGATATGTTGCCCTAATTTGCTCCTAAAGAGCCACACATAACGCTGATCATGATTCACGATCAATGGAACATAGCAATGGCATAGATATTACATGCAGATACTACATGGATTACATGAAACAACTCAATGAATATATATATGCACAACGCAGGTGGATACGCTAAGCACTCATAGAAATATATACGTTGGGAAGTCATATAATATACCAAGCAGATATAATATGCATATGGGAATGCAGTCATACCACGAAGTTATAATACACATATGGGAATGAATGCGACGCAATCATTTAATATACCTTGTTGTAATGTAAATGCTGGAGTATATACGTTTTAGTATCGCTGGAAAATATATACGCTAGGTAGAAAACGCTGGAGTCTATACGTTGCAGTACATAGGTTACATATATACGCTGGAGAGTATATATGCTATGCTAGAAAACACTGGAGTATATACACTACAGTACATAGGTTACATATATACGCTGGACAGTATATACGCTGGGCAGTAATGAAAATGCTAGACAATATATGCTGCAGTACATAGGTTATATATATACGCTGGACATGTATATACACTGGGCAATCATGGTTATATATACACTAGTCAGGTAGTCATTAATGGACCACTATCATCAAGCCGCAGTGATGAAGAAGTAAACGTAGTCATGGTATTGGAGGAATACCAATACGCTGTGCATAATGGGATTGCGTGGAACTATAGCCTAGCTGCTTTGCTAGGCTGCAAGCCATAGCAAGCAGCTAAGGCTGATATGTATATGACCTCCATAATGAAGCAACAAAGCAGTATTATGAGCAGCATGATGAGCGACATAATGGGTAGTAGTATTAGTAGCATGATGCATGATGTATGTGATCATGAGCATCATGGTAAATGTAATCATGTGCATGGGCAGCACAATGATACATGAAGCAAGGGCAGCAGCATGATATATGGGCAGTGTGATGTAGCTCATGGGCAGCATGATGTATGAGATCATGAGTAGCATGATAATGCATGATGTAGCATGATGGTGCTACACGGTCAGATGCAACAAATGGACAAGATGCAGCACACTGATAGATGAAGGAGTCACCTTGGAGAATCAATTGAAGTAGAATTCCTTCACCTAATCTCATCGTTATACGAAATGGTATATGCTAGATCTAGATAAGTCAAACTGTTGACTTCTATTGTAAATGTACTATCTCTCTCTCTCTCTTTCTCTGTTGAACTTTGAAGAACATAAAAGAAGAATTGATCAAGGGTTTCCCCACACATTGTGGGGTTTTTCCCTAGCTAGCACCACATCTTGTGTCCTCTTGTCTTGGCTTGCCTTTTGCAATTTATGTTCTATCTGCAGTTTATCTTAATGCTGATGTGATTGCTAACTGTGAAAATTTAAATAAATTGCTCTAGCAGAGAACATACCTAAAATTAACATGGTATCAGAGCTGAGGTGAAGACAATTCCCAAGCAAGAGTGAAAGAGAAATCACTGAAGATAGTCAGGACAAGGCAGAAGGATCAATGGGTTCCTCATAATTCACCTAGAGTGAAGTTGAAGCAGAGAATGTTATTAGAATGACGCAGCAGAAGTTTCTGATGGCCTACCTAAAGATCACTTCACTGGGAAGTTCAGATCTAAGGGCGTGTTAGCGCTTGAGATTTCACCCTAGGCTGAGGAAGGTAAACCTTCAAGGCAACATCAAACCATTTCACCTCGTAGCTAGCCCTACGGGGTATGAGAAGGCTCTCTCTGGTCAAACTCGGTAGATCTTTCAATAGGATGAGCTGACCCAACTAGGAACACTGATATTAGGCTAGTAAACTGATAAGGAAGTTTGATTTGGGGTTTTTAATTAAATGACGGGGCTTTTCTGGGCTGCATGGGCAAAATCACAGCTTGAATAGAGAAATATAATGACTACACAGATTATCAACTGAGGCAAGGTAGGCAAGCAATTTAACACCAAATCTAGATTTTAAATGAGATGGCAAGACTGGTGAGGAGCTGACAAGGGCATAGGAGATGAATCCTTGTCAAACAGAAGAAAACATCGAACGTGAACAAACTTATAGGAGGAGCATATAATACTATGAATTCCTACCTAAACACTTCATTTGTTCAGCTAGAAATGACCATGAAATGAAATGAAACATAACGGTTTACATATGTAACAGAGGAAAAACTAATGTTAAATTGTCATACCACATGAATCTCAGCAAACAGAGCTGTGAAATTCCATTAAATTCTCTGCCAAAAAACTGTACAATGAAAGCTCTGTTCCAGCACTCAGCACTCAGAAAAAATCTCTCCCCTAACTCTCTTTCAAAACGAATTTTTAATACAATAAAAAAATGCTGCCCAAACAGGGGCGCTGTTTTAACTAACATTACAAAATGTAGGAAAGGGCGTTTCCTAAACATAGAACAGCGTTCTGTAAATCTTATGAAAATCTTCTGTAAATTCGGGGCACACAAGTCAAAGTATGTTCTGAAAACCGCTTCAAAATATCTAGGACAGCATTGCGATAAGCCCGCATACGAGGGTGTTTGGCTTGAAATTCCCCCTTCACTTGTTTGATAACTAATTCGGAGTCGCCATAAACCGCTATCTTCTTTGCTTTCAATTTGCGAAGGATTTTCAAACCAGCAATAAGAGCCTCATATTCCGCTTCATTATTTGAACAATCAAAAGCTAATTTATAAGAACACACCCGTACCTTGCTTGGAACTTGGTTTTGGACTGAAAATGGACTTCGAATCCACACACCTATGCCAGCTCCATCGCTGCCCACTGCACCATCAAAATCCATGGTCCAAAGACCATCCTCATCATCATCTAATTGCTGCACTTGTGATGCTGTTTCAGTCATAATTTGCTGCCCATTTGTCTCAGCGATTGATCTTATGACAGCAGTCCTTTCTTCGCTTTCCGTTCTCAAAACTTCTTTGAAATTTTCTGCAATACCTGGGATATCTTCTACTTGAACCAACTGACTATCTACCTCATTAAAATTATCAGCAAATAAAACAAAGGATTCTAAATCTGTTTGTACATAATTTACAGGATGATTTACTGGCTTTTCCTTGCTAGTAATCATATACTTCATCTTTTGCTCTCGGTACACCTTTCTCATTTGGCCAAACACCGGAATAGTAGCATATGAAAAATCAAGCTGAAGTGTAACCTTTAGCTTAGCTCCCCATGACCTTGAGAGCAGCATGCCAAACTGTGGAGGAATGTCCGCCACCACAGCATCCATCAAAAGATTCTTTGCTGGGATTATTCAGACTTAAAGACATATGATACAAGCATCATCCAGCACACTATTCCTATAAAGCCAAATCAAAAGCCTTTTCGGCAAAAGTTGCGGAGGATCAATCCCAAGTTGCTGCCTTTGATTGAGAAAGAGGTCAATAGGCTCTACAAGTCCAAAATCATAGTTCCCATTCGCTTTTCAGATTGGATCTCCAACCTAGTGCCTGTGAGAAAGAAGACCGGTGAGATTCGCTTGTGCATAGACTTCAGAAATTTAAACAAAGTGTCGCTAAAGGACAACTATCCGCTGCCTAAAATGGACCACATATTGCAGCGGGTAGTGGGCGCTTAAAGAATGTCATTGCTTGATGGATACTCCGGGTACAATCAGATTTTAGTGCACGAGGATGACCGTGATAAGACAGCCTTCACTACACCATGGGGAACATTTCACTACGCCAAAATGCCATTTGGGTTGAAAAATGCGGGTGCCACATTTCAGCGAGCTATGGATATGGCTTTCGCTAATGAAAAGGATGTATTTTTAGTTGTGTATCTTGACGATCTAACCGTGTTTTCCAAATCAGATGAAGAGCATCTATTTCACTTAACTAAAGTGTTCCAAAAGTGCAGAAAATATGGCATTTCCTTGAACCCGAAAAAGAGTCTTTTTGCCATGAGTGAAGGAAAATTGCTGGGACATATCATTTCCAAAGATGGCATCCGAATTGATCCCGCACGGGTGGAAGCAATTCAGCAGCTAGAGCAGCCCCAAAACAAGAAGGAAATACAGTCTTTTAATGGAAAATTAAATTTTTTGCGCCGCTTCATTCCCAACCTTGCAGAGCACCTTAGAGAGATAACCAATATGCTTCGGAAGGACAGCGAGATTAAGTGGACCGAAGAGGCAGTCAAATCTTTCAATCTAATCAAGGTAATCTTGTCTTCAGCCCCTACCTTGATCAGCCCCGATTATACTCAAGATTTCATCTTGTTCTCTTTCGCTTCCGAGCATACATTGGCAGCAGTATTGATGCAAAAAAGAGAAGGTGTTGAGAGGCCAATAGCTTTTTTCAGCCGGATTATTAGAGATGGAGCACTAAACTATAACATCATTGAGAAGCAAGCTTTGGCGCTGATCAAAGCCTTGAAAGATTTCCGGGTAAATATTCTCAACTCTCATGTGTTGGCATATGTTCCTAATGCGGCCGTAAAGGATGTCTTGGTACAAACAGAGCCGGAAGGTAGGAGAGGCAAATGGATTGCTGCTCTCTTAGAGTATGATGTTGAAATCAAGCCTACCAAGCTGATTAAAGGTCAAGGTCTCGCGAAATTAATGGCTGAAACAAACCTTCATGCTCTTGACATCAACTTGATCGCTGCCTTATCCGATGGTGATGAAGAAAATTCAGCAGTTCAGGTATCAGACATCTTTGTTTCTTCACCTTGGTATGCTGATATAGTTTATGTACTTCAAAACTTATCTGCACCTCCCGAAATGTCAAGAAATAAGGCAAGAACATTAAAGCTAAAGGCTGCTAAGTTTTGCATTTTGAAATCTGCACTTTATTGGAAAGATCCCGGAGGCATCTTGCTGAATTGTTTGGTCGAAGAGGAAGCGAAGGCAACAGTGGAAGACTTCCATAAAGGTGATTGTGGAGGTCACTTGTTTTGGAAAACAACGGCCAACAAGATCTTGCGAGCTGGTTTTTATTGGCCTTCCCTATTTTCTGATGTGTACAAAGCAGTGAAGAGCTGTCATGAATGCCAAATATTTCAAGGAAAGCAAAAGTTGCAGCCATTGCCTCTCAAACCGGTGGAGATTAGTGCGCCATTTCAGCAGTGGGGTTTAGACTTTTTTGGCGAAATCCACCCAGCATCATCCGGGCAGCACCGTTGGATCTTAACCGCTACCGATTACTTCACAAAGTGGATAGAGGCAATTCCCACTCGCCAGGCTACAGATTCGGTAATCATCTCTTTTCTTGAAAATAATATCTTGTCCCGTTTTGGCTGTCCATTCAAATTGATCACAGACAATGCAGCAGCGTTTAAGTCCAAGAAGATGGTTGATTTCTGTTATAAGTATAACATCAACTTGGGGCACTCAACCGCTTATCATCCGCAAGGTAATGGGCTGGCCGAATCATCGAATAAATCACTAGTGAACATCATCAAGAAAATGCTGGAAATTAACAAGAAAAATTGGCACAAGAAATTGGTGAATGCATTATGGGCTGATCGGGTAAGTCAAAAGAAGTCAATTGGCATGTTGCCATTTGAAATAGTTTATGGCACTGATGCAGTTTTTCCAACATCACTTAGTGTACCGGTTGCAAGATTGCTTCAAGAGGCAGGTGAAGATCCGGATCCAATGCAAAGGCGCATCAATCAAATGGTTCACTTACAGCAGACAAGGGAAGAAGTGCTCCAAAATGCTTTGAAGTTACAAGAGCGCATCAAGAAAATTTATGACAAGAAAGCAAAGTCAGATAACTTTCAGCTGGAAGATGTTGTCTTGAGATGGGATGCCCGAAATGAGGACAAAGGTAAGCATGGTAAATTTGATAATTTGTGGAAAGGTCCTTATAAGATTGCTGCATACCGTGGTCCAAATGCTTTCCTTCTCAAGGAGATGAATGGCGATGACTGTCCCGGTGGGTCAGTGAATGGCCGACTTCTTAAGAGATATCATGCTTGAGAAAATGCTGCTCTAATCACTTTCATTGTAATTACCGTTTTCCTTTCATTACAGCAAGTGTGAACTGATCTCTCATTCTTAGTTTGGGGCCCGCGGTGAAGGCTATAATTCTAAGGATGGTGATTAGTTGGTGTGAAGTTTTCAGATTGTTTATTTTCTGCAAAAGTAGGTCAGTGTGTGTGTCTTAGTCCTTTCACATTTTCAGTTTAGTCCAAGTCAAATAAAGTCATTTCCATGGTTGGTCATAGGTTTACAAGTTGACTCCATTGCCCAATAAATAAAGCACTGGTCTGCTCTCCCAGAGGTCTAAAGTTCTTGGCACCTCCAAGGAGCTACCATCCCCAATCGGAGCCAATGTTAGTGTCGGTCTTGAGCCCTCCATCGGTGATCAAAAGCTCTTTGCATTTTGCATAAGTAGGTGTCTCATCAGTGTCAGTCTTGCATCCCATTAGGCATGCCATAACACTGATGGAGGAGCTGGTCTTTTGTTCCCTTCTTGGTTTTGCTGGAGCAGGTCATGTCATTTAATGAGCTTGTGTTATACTTGTTTATTTTGGTCTTGAGATCCCAAGTCTTAGGTCTAGGGTTTTAAGTCAAAAATCACTGCAAAGTCATGAGTCAAAGGTTCATGTGCCCAACAAACCAGAAGGAAGCATGTACATATGTTTCATTAATATTTTTCATCAGTTGCAGCTCATTTATACCTTGGTTTTAAAAACTCTGTTTTTAAACCCAAGGTCATGTGAAATTTGCAAAAATAAAGAAAATTTTCAAAATTCTCCAAAATGCCGGCAATAACCCTGGTCTCCTCACTAGCATCCCTCAGATGGCTAACCTGCAAAAAGAACGGAGTTAAAACATTCAAAAAGCCAAAATCAGGACAAAATGAACTAAAAAACAGTGTTAAAATGAATGCCAAAGCAAAAACATTACAAAGTGGGTTTGGTAAGTTAATTTTTTCAAATTTGGGCATATAAAGGCCAAATTTCCCTCTAAGGAGCCTCATTATGCATTTGAGAGCAAGCAAACACACTTGAGAGGTCGAAGAAGGCGATTTGCAGCAAAATTGGGTATTTGCCTGGTGCGCGACCACTTAGGCAGGGTGCGCGACCACTTGGGTGGGGCGCGACCACTCAGAGCAATTTTTGCTGTGTAAATTTACAAGGGCGCGACCACTCAGCAGGGGCGCGACCACTCAGCACGGGGGCGCGACCACTCAGGTCGATTTGCCCAGGAACCTCCAAAATCGACCCAAACTCTCTCTCATTCACTCAATCGGTCGAGGTAGGGTCTCTTTATACATTTGAAAGCTAGAGATATGAATTCATGGGCTTGATATGTATGTTATCACAGAAAAAATGCATGGAGAAAGGATAGGAATGATAGTTTGTGTTGTAGGCATTATGCTAGGGTTATGTTTGTTTTTCAAGGTTTATAATTCCTTTTTCCCTCCTTGCTTTCCCATTTTGGTTCACAAATGTCAGTGTGTCTCTCTCTTTTATCTCATTTGCAAACTATACTAAAAATCCCATCCCAAAGTTCCTAAAACCCTAACCCCTCCTCAAAACCCTAATGCCTATCTATCCTTCCCAAACCCTAATGCCTATATACCCTACTCAAACCCTAAAGCATTATCACACAGCAGTTAATAAAACAAAAGATAGATAAAACACAGCAAAGATAAAAAGAAATGTTATGAAAAAGAAAAGAGTATATATATATGGCAAATGCATGTGCATGTTCGCCACAAAAACAGAGTCAAGTATTACCATGCCATAGCCTAGCCACTACAAGAGCAAAAAGACATATTGTTGTGTAAAAATCAGAGGCAAGGATGCTGTGTAAACATTCATGCCAAAATCAACAATATACAGCTGTACATGATGCTCAAAATGGACAGTTTGCTGTGATAGGGTTTGCACAGGAACAATTGTTGCATCTCCCCAATTTTAAACTATGTTTTCCCTACTTTTCCTTTCATTAAAATCCCAGTTCAATTGCTCTATTCCTTCCCTAAAAATCCCAGTGCAATTGAAATCCCTCTTCCCTTTTGTCAACATGTAACTAAAGCCCCTTTTTCCCTCATGACAAATGCAAACTAATGCTTTGTTTCCCCTTAGCATCAAAAGCACATAAACTTGAAAAAACAGAGTATGCTTATAAAGTACAGTCAAAGACAAATTAAAGGAGCAGCCTGTTGATGCTACCCCATACCCCTATGATCATGTTGTCCTTTACCCCATGTTAAAAAAAATATATTGTCCTTTCCCTTGGTGATCATTACACATATTTTTCCTAATAAAGTATTTATTTGCAAATGATTTCCAAATGATAAGAGATGAGGAACATGTTTGATATTTTGTGAATCAGTCCTTTAAATTCCCTGTTTTTATATATTTCCCTTTCCTTATTAAAAGTCCCCCCCCTAACATTTCCTTCATGATTTTTTCCCCTTGAAAACAGCATACTTCTCAGCATTTTGCAGGCAGGGCAGCAATCAGTTGTGTTCTTTTTCTCCACCTTGCTCAATAACATCATGTCAACCACTGAAACTAATGAGCAAGGTGATGACCGGTCTTCTTCTTTGGAGTCTGAGGTACAGAGGCCTCGGAAGGGTGGCAAAGGTGGTCATCATAAGAGAGAAGAGCCCACTTCTCTAGCAGAGTTACAGGCTTGCCCTTTGGCAGTGACTTTTTTCCGGTACATGTCATGTCTTGAGTTTTGTGAGAGGCTGGCCCAGATTCAGCACCACAGGGAGTTGGCCCGATTATTTGTTTTGCACCTTCATGATGGGCAGGTCACTCTTGCAGGGGTGAATTTTGTACTATCTCCGGAGGTGATTTCAGAGGCTACCGGGATACCAAATGTGGGTGAGGTGTGGCCCAAGCGCAAAATGATGGATTATGTTTATTTTGAGCCATATGTCAGGCCAGCATTCATGAGTCATTTGTCGGGGATCTTTCCTTTCAGGTTCCTCCGGGTGGAGTATGCTTCTATTATGCGGCTTATCATGCACTACTTCACATGCGAGGGGAGATTTTCTCGGGTCTTCTCTTATCACATTCGCTTGCTGATGCACTTCACCCGGGTGAGGATGATGAACATCCCGGTTTTCTTTTTCCATGATATTCAGAGGATGGTGTCAGTGTTCCAGAGGCGGTCTCCAGCTCAGCAGTATCGGAGTTTGTGCCATCACGGTCTTATCCAGCTTATTGTTGCCCATCAGTTGACTCAGCAGGGCATTGCATGGGCAGACTTCATTTCTCGGGATTTCTTCACAGAGCCACATCCAGAGCCACAGCCCGAGCCACAGCCAGAGGTCATTTTTGAGGAGGGAGGTCCTTCACATCAGCCTGAGATCACTGTTCCGAGACACATGGCTTCCTCACCTCGCCTCACTTATCAGAAAGGCCCGAGGGCCTTGTTTGCAGCAGCTCGGCGAGTACTTTCTCCACAGCAGGTGGAAGGGGTCTCGCCATCATCATCAGCTACAGGTCAGCGAGTGTTATCTCCACATCAGGTGGAAGGGGCCTCGCATTCTTCATCAGCGGTACGAGAGGGCAAACAGCCCGTGACAGAGGAGGAGAGAGCCCTTGACATGCCGGTTGACATCATTGATCTTAATGCTCGCTCCCCTACATCAGATTTGCACGAGATCATCCGACAGAGAGAGGCGGAAAACCGCTTGCTGCAGGAGAAGCTTGATATGGCCAAGTGGACAATAAATTACTTGGAGCAGTGCAACAAGCAACTAGAAGAGGAAAAAGAGTTGGATGAACTATGGAGAATTCGTAGCAACCGAGACTTGAACCGTAGGAGGCCGGGTGACTTGTGGCCTAGGGACCGGGAATCAAGGCTCATCAGTTCAAATGTACACTTGCAGCAGCTGTTGGAGAAAGCCAACCGAGACAAAAGGTTGCTCAGACACATGAAGGATCATTATTGGGCAAGAATGCATGTTTGCAAAGCAAGGATAAAGATCCTTCAACGGCGGTTGAACGAGGCTCTTTCGAGGAAGAAGAAGGCCAACCCACTCCGTATCTTGGCTGAGGCATCACTCACTCACCATGATACTCATTAGTATCCTCCCAGAAGCAAACACAAGAAATTTTGAGGATTTTGAGGCATTTTTGGCATTTTTTAGCATTTTACAGGTTTTGGTCATTTGAGTGGTCTCACCCCCCGCGCGACCACTCATGGGGACAGCTCAGATTGAGGAAAACTCTACATATTTGGATTTTTCATGACAAAATACACTTGGATATGGATGGGTTTCAAATTTTATGGAGATTTGGGCCTCCAAAAGCTCAAAATACATGCAAATTTTGACTTTCTGCCCCTTTTTTGAGTTGCATAAAGCTGCCTTGGGCGAAATGATTTTTGAGGGGTCAAATCAACTCCAAATTCAGAAATTCTACTTGGGTTGGAAAGTAGACTCCTAGACCTTTCCAACGAGCTATCTTGCACCTGATTTGGACACCGGGAAGGCCTTCAACCAGAGCTGCAAAGGGGCGCGACCACTCAGGATCAGGGGCGCGACCACTCAGGGAAAATTGCCAGATTTGACCATTTCGGCCAGCAAAACACTGTTTTTACTCTTGGATGACTTTTGGGCATGTAAATAAGAAACTTTGGTGTAATTTTCATGGCACATGGATGCATTTACTCTCCTTTGACACTTCTAGAACTTTCTTTGATGTAAATAGTGAAAATTTAATGCATGGATTAGTTTCCTAAGTTTTAGAGGCAAGTTGTTTTGACTGCCTATTATCTAGTTCTTAGTTTAGAATTAGTTCAAACTGCTCCTAGGAAGCTGAGCTCGACCCCTAGAGGTGGGGAAAGGAGTTAGATCAGCTATATGATGCCTTCTCATCCTCATTTTGATGGTTGGACTCTTGAGGGAGAAGCTCTATTGTATATTTTACTTGTATCTCTGCAATTTGAGGAAAAGGAAGGCCAGGGTTTTGCAGACATCATTGTGGATTCTTGTGGATTATTGTGTTGATGGTGTGTTTCCTACTTGTCATTGTAAGTGTGTTTATGTGTTCCATCTCTTATTCTATTGCTGCTAATTAAACAAAAGAAGTGATAAAGTTTGAATTCATGCATGCCATGCTCAGCTTTCAATTTTGTTTAATATTTATGTTTTCCACTGTCTAAAGAGGATTCAAAGTCATTGTTTGCCCTCTTTAGCCCCCTCTCTCTCTTCCTTGATCATCCATCTCAGCTTAAGGCATCAGCACAAACTCCTTCCTTGCCCCAAAGACCCGCCTGCAAAAACTGAGCTCAATCCCCACACCCTGAATTGCACTCCCTCCAATTGCCACCAAAAACCCCAAAAACTTTAAATCAACCCTCCTCATCAGTTTACTAGCCTAATATCTTTGATCCTAATTAGTCAGCTCACCCCATTGAGAAAATACCTTGAGTCTGACCGGAGAGAGCCTTCTCCTTCCTCGTAGGGCTAGCTACGAGGTGTAATGGTTTGATGTAGCCTTGAGATTTGTCTATCTCAGCCTAGGTGAAATTTCAAGCGCTAACAGGGTGGCAGGAAAGGTAGATGTCTTGGTGATAAGTTCGGCCCTTATGCGAAGGAGCGTCCGAATGGAAGGGATGCAGGTCATCTAGGACATGGTCAGCTCTTCAAGGAAGCAAGGAACCCCAAGAATGGAAGTCAAGGTGGCATTCGTTGATGGAAAGGTATGTGTTTGAAAATATAATTTTCAAAGATGCTTTTGAGTTCAGGGTTGTATTAAGTTACATGAAGTCCACTGGGGACCATGTCCATTGACACATGGCACCAGAGGTTTGTGAGTTAGATGGTGACAGGGAAGCCTGAATTCAAAAAGAGCATATGTTTAAGATGTACTGAAGGAAAATCTTACAAGGGGACCATTCCGCTCATGTAGCAAGTCCATAGGTTTGAAACAACCCATAGAGTTTGAGATTCATGAATGGGAATCTCATGTATACAGGTGGAAGAAAGCCCTCTATGGCTTGAAGCAAAACACCCCGGGTGTAGTATGAGAGGACTGATAGATGTTTGATTAAGTTGAGATTCACTAAGGAGTGAAACCAGTCCAAACCATTATCTGAAGGTTGTGGATGATAGACCTCTCATACCGGCACCTTATGCGGATGAACTATTTCTAACAGATGCAGACCCTCTCATTTGCAGAAGTAAGAGGGAGTTGGATTCTAAACATATGTTTTACAGTTAGCACGGGGAGCTCATATTTGGTTGAGCCTCACTGAATTGGTTCCAAGAATATTTTAAGATGTCTTTAGGGCACAATCTCTCATGAATTTAGATACACTGCCAGAAATATGAAGTTGCATGATTATTTGAATGCTAATTGGGCAAGCAGTGTGAAGGATCATTAGAGCACTTATTAATGTTGTTTCTCTTTGGATTCTACTTCAATATCATGGATGAGCAGGAATCAGAGGTCGTTTTTTATAAGCACCATCAAGATCGAATACATATCTACGAGTATGATCTCGTATGAAGCTGCCTAAAAGCTCGAGGTGGGAGATCAAATCTGTGATTTTCCCGAACGACTTGGAGTTGTCAAGAGACCCTTCTACAAGGGTCCTGCATGTTGCATACATTGAGCTCTGGAAGCTCTAGGGGCTTGCGGTTCTTACTGGAGCAACATATGACCACAGGGTGACTCACCCTCCCCTATTGGTGCACACTGGGACAAGATGATTCACTCTCTTGTGGGATAGGATGATTCGCTCTCTTCTGGGACAGGATGATTTGCTCTCCTATGAATAGGATGATTTCATTCTCCTATGGAGAAGATGATTCGCTTTCTTGTGGGACAACATGATTCACTCTCTTGTGGGACAAGATGATTCGCTCTCTTGTGGAACAAGATGATTCACTCTCCTGCGTAGCCGAATGATTAGTTGTCCTGTGAGGATGAGATTTATTAATTTCTCTTGTCGAGGCATTCTACCCATGCAGTATGGGACTCATGGGAAGTACCTTTGATCTAATTAATGAGTAGGGAAATCAAGATAGGGACCACAGTAGTACCAATGGATGCGTCATTGTATCTACCATACTACCTATGCTAGGATGACCTTCATTGATCTAGGATCAATGATAGTGGTCTGGGACTAGTGGTAGGAGTTGTACCTACTATGATGCTGACTTCGTGTCGGTTGAGACTGGTCTGGGACCAGTGGTACATACTGCGAGATTGACTTCATGTCAGTGCAAGACTAGTCTTGGACCAGTGAAATTAGTACATATTATGACACTGGCTTCAGGTCAGTTGAGACTACTCTCGTCCAGTGGTACACTCTTTGAGCCTGCGATAGGACCAGTGGTACATACTCTGAGACTGACTTCATGTCAATGCAGGATTGGTTTGGGAACAGTAAGAGTGGTACATACTATAATGCTGACTTCGGGTCAGTTGAGACTAGTATAGGATTAGTGGTACACTCTTTGAGCCTGCGATACTGTTCTGGGACCAGTGGTACACTCTCTGCGCCTGTGATACCAGTCTGGGACCAGTGGTAGGAGTGGTACCCACCATGACGCTGACTTTGGGTCAATTGAGACTGGTCTGGGACCAGTGGTACGCACTCTAAGATTGATTTCGGGTCAGTGGAGAATGGTATGAGACATTCTCGATCAATTATTATTCTTCATAGTTCAGCAAAGCTAAGTTGAGCAGAGCAAGTGCAGAGCCAACAGAGCTGAGCAGAGTAAGAGCAGAGCCAGCAGAGCTGAGCAGTGCTGGGCACTGATAGCTGAGATAGTACAGTTGAACATATGGATCAGCAGATGGAGTTCTTCCTAGTTGAGAGGGAGTGTTAAATTGGAAAGTAGGGCCAAAATCCATGTGGGTCAGCTTATTTATGGCAGCTAATATTTTTATTGGATCCCTCTCATCGAGAGGTGTAGGATTGATCTAAAGATCATCCAATTCTGATAAGTATTTATGAAGTTATGAATTTATTTATGTTGTGGACAAATTGTTAAGTCGGCCAGCATCTTACGTAGGCTCAGAAGCCCAATGGACGTGTCTATTCATCATCTACATTTTTAGTATAAATAAAAGAGGATTTGATGTCATTTGGTAGATACATTCTTCATGTGATCTCCTCCTCTCCACGTCTTGGGTTTTTGGAGCAGGAGAGAGACACCATGAAAATGTACGCTGGCCTATGATGCCCTAATTCTAACGCACAGCATACACAGTAAAACATGATGCCATATACGCAGCCACGGTAGATGGAAGACGCAGTAGAAGGGAGCCATGGAAGCCGCAGTGATATGTTGCCCTAATCTGCTCCTGAAGAGCCGCACATAACGTTGTTCATGATTCATGGTCAATGGAACACAACAATGGCACACAGCAATGGCATATATATTACATGCAGATATTACATGGATTACATGCAGCAACTCAATGAATATATATATGCACAACATAGGTGGATACACTAGGCACTCATAGAAATATATACACTGGGCAGTCATATAATATACCAAGCAGATATAATATGCATATGGGAACGCAGTCATACCACGCAGTTATAATACACATATGGGAATGAATGTCGCGCAGTCATTTAATATACCTTGTTGTAATGTAAACACTTGAGTATATACACTACAGTACCACTAGACAATATATACGTCGGGCAGAAAATGCTGGAGTATATACGTTGCAGTACATAGGTTACATATATATGCTGGACATTATATATGCTAGGCAGAAAACGCTGGAGTAAATACACTGTAGTACATAGGTTACATATATACACTGGACAGTATATACGCTAGGTAGTAATGAAAATGTTGGACAATATATGCTGCATTACATAGGTTATACATATACATTGGACATGTATATACACTGGGCAATCATGGTTATATATACACTGGTCAGGTAGTCATTAATTGACCACTGTCATCAAGTCACAGTGATGAAGAAGTAAACGTAGTCATGGTATTGGAGGAATAAAAATACGTTGTGTATAATGGGATTGCGTGGAACTATAGCCTAGCTGCAAGCCATAGCAAGCAACTAAGGCTGATATGTATATGACCTCCATAATGAAGCAACAAAATAGTATTATGAGTAGCATGATGAGCTGCATAATGGGTAGTAGTATGAGCAGCATGATGCATGATGTATGAGATCATGAGCATCATAGTAACTGTAATCATGTGTATGGGAAGCATAATGATACATGGAGCAAGGGCATCAACATGATGTATGGGAAGTATGATGTAGCTCATGGGCAGCATGATGTATGAGATCATGAGCATCATGATAATGCATGATGCAGCATGATGGTGCTACATGGTTAGGTGCAGAAAATGGACGAGATGTAGCATGATGATAGGTGAAGGAGTCACCTTGGAGAATCAGTTGAAGTAGAATGTCTTCACCTGATCTCATTGTTATACGAAATGATATATGCTAGATCTAAATAAGTCAAAGTGTTGACTTTTGTTGTAAATGTACTATCTCTCTTTCTCTTTCTCTGCTGAACTTTGAAGAACATAAAAGAAGAATTGATCAAGGGTTTCCCTACACATTGTGGGGTTTGTCCCTGACTAGCGCCAAATCTTGCGTCCACTTGTCTTGGTTTATCTTCTGCGATTTATATTTATGTTCTATTTGTAGTTTATCTTATTGTTGATGTGATTGCTAACTGTGAAAATTTAAATAAATTTCTCTAGCATAGAACATGCCTAAAATTAACAATGGTGAATGGTCATAAGGCTTAGGAGACAATTTGGGGTCCTCTTCTAGCTTCCTAGGGTCTTTTTCCACAGTTCGGCCTCAAAACAGGCCACTACAGGTCAACCTATAGGATGTCCTAATGTGTTCTACAAGATGACCTGAATTCCTACAAGATCCCCTATATTCCTACAAGATACAACCGAGAGAAAAAGGAGGGATGTCAAACGTGATGGAAGGCTTAGCGAAGGTGGTTGATGGATGGAATGAGGCAAGGGAGTGCCTAGGACAACTTTAAAACTCAAAACTAGAGTTGGGAGATGGCTAGATTTGCTCAACAAGCTTGGAGAAGTACTCTTGTGAAATGATGAAATTGGTGAGGATTTTGGTGAAAGGAAAGAATGATCATGGATGGATGAAGTTTGGATGAGGTTGTTGATCATGAAATATCTATCTATTTCTAAAACTCCTGCACTACATTGAACATTGACATTTATCCATAAATCATGTAAACAAGAAGGATTTCAATTAACTAAGGAAAACATAATTTCATGAGCTAGCTGCCTACTTGATGCATGAGGGAAAAATTGTAGAATAAGATGAAACCTTGATGAAATCTAAAGTAAAACTGAAGATACAAGAACTGATAACTAAATCCTATTCTTGCAAGCTAATCAAATGCTAGCCTAAGTACAAAAAAACTTAAATTCCATGAGAAACTAGAATTCTGTCTTTTTGGAGCTACATTGGGGTTCTTTCCTCAAACCATGATCCCTGAAGGAAGGAGTGAGGCCAATTTCACCTACTAACAACTTTGTGATGTTATTTTATCTCTTCTAATCTACTGCTGAAGTAAAGCACAAACGAAAGCAAACTAATCAAATCTACAACTACTTGCAATGAAATAGTTTTAAAGAAAATTCAACCATTAATCTATGAAATTGACTAAGCATACAAATACAAGAAGAGGAGCCTTTGCTACTAGGGTTGGGCCCTAACCAAAGAGCTTCAGCCCTCTAAGTCAACTCAGTGCTATATCAAGGAAATGCTCATTCTTATTATCAAAACAGAAAATTACATAACAATGTCTTCCTCAACTCTTGAACTCTAAAATGACTAGTGTTTTTACAAAAAACAAATTGAATCATAATGAGGTTCTAAGCCTTCTTATTTATACAACCAAAGTATCCAACGACTCCCTTAAATCTAGGGAGGCTCAGCTCCCAAAATCAAGATAAACTAGCTCTTTGACTGTCACTTGCTTGGCTGCCTTTTGATCTCCATGACTTGGCTGCTTGTACTCCGAGTTGGTGTGATTGATGGAGGAATATTCAATGAGTGAGGAGTAAATGAGGAGGATCTACCTCCTACAATCTCTCCTCCTTGTCTCATTTGAGTTTCAGTCCTTAATTAGCCAAAATTTCCATGATTTTCTCTAGAAAAACCCACAATCAATGCATATTAATCCACTAGGCATAATATCTCACTTTGACTCATCTCATTAAGAAAAATATAATCAAAATATGTAATAAATTATGAGAAGATTTTATTTGAATAAGCTAGGAGGTGGATTAAGGTCCATATAGTTACCCAATGATGAGGCTCATCATCACCCCCTTACTGAAAGTGTTGCTCATCCTCTAAGCAACTCAATCAATATCCATGTCCTTCATTGCTCTAGTGGCCTCCCTGACATCCCATGCTTCTATTGTAGTTTCCTCTTCTTGTGCATAGAATCATGCCTTCCTTTCTATCTCCTCCCACTTATTTCTTTCTTCCTCTTCCTTCCTTCCTTCCAACATTCCTAAGAGCAGTGGTGGACTGAGTCTCAAGCCAATCCAATTGACTTTGAGTCTTTGGAGAGCTTGCTTGTACATGGGTGTCATGTTCAGTGCTTCTCTCATTCTCTGAGGAGAATGGTACTCTCTGATTTTCAAACTGTAGGGCAGAGTGTTCCATCTCCTTTGGCAAGATTGCATGATGTCATCCCCTAACAGCCTAAACATGTCCTCAAAGTGTGTGATTGCTTGCTCTTGGGCAACAAGGTACCTAGATGCAAGTTGAGGGTCATTTGCAATCAAGTTATGGGTGTTGATGATAGCCATTGGATTTTACTGCCCAGATCTTATCATGAGAGGTTTTGTTTCTTCCCTTTCCATTATTTTCTTGATTTTTGTAGCCCTTGCTTCCTCATGGCTCATCCATGATGCCAAATCCATCAACTGTAAGTCCCCTAGTTTTGAATTAGGGTCCCACACATTTAGATCTTTCAAGGTTAAGTTATGTAGGTAGAACTCAGAAAATTTAGCCTTATCCTCCAATGTGCTTTGATCACAAAGATCAATGGATTGTCTATAATTCTGGAATGGCATATTGCCTCTCTATACTAAAGTCTTGATTTGGAATTGCAGCCATTGTTCCCTAAGGTACAATGCATAGGACTTAGTTGGCATCCTGCGCTGGATTGCATATAAGGATAGACTAGCCATAGACGCTAATTAATTCTCTCTCTCTCTTGTAGTTGTCCTGTTAACCATGCATTTTATTCGTCCAAATTAGCTTTCATCATTGCCTCTCTATCCATTAGGTTGTTCATCTCTCTGCCCATCTCCTTTACTTTCTCCTCCATGTGACCTATGTCCTCCACACCTTAGGATTTGGAAATTTGCATCCATCTATGTGTTCTTGCCCTTTCTTTCTCAAGATCAAAGAATAATGGGATGGAAAATTTCTATGGAATGACCCTACCCCCTTCAATGAACCTGTAGTAGGAGTCAAGGTTAGGTTGAGGACTAGGTTCCCTCAGCTCTGGATCCTCCTTCTTTGTTTCTTACTGCATACTCCCTTCTTTGTCCAATTTCTGAGTTTCCTGTAGGTTTAGTAGAGTTTCCTGTAGGATTGCCTCTACTTCCTGTAGGTCCTTCTGTGTATCCTGTAGGAGGCCTTTTCCTTTGGATGAGGCAGATCTAGTGACAAGCCTCCTAACATAAGTGATAGGAGACTTGGGAGAGTCTTGTCCTGATGATCCTTCTCCTTGATTTTTCATAAGAGGAGCTATCTCTTCCTACTGTTTAGGTGAGTCTTCAATGAAAATAGGGACCTTGGTGGAAGTTTGAGGTTTTCCTTGCCTTATTCTTGTATATTTTCTTGTCCGAAAGTACAATAGAGTTTGTCTCTGTCTCTTCCCTTTTTGTTTGATAGGGGTACTAATGGCAGTGAGGGAAACTATTGCCTCTTTCTCAATGGGTTTTGGGGATACCCTGGGTGATTATTCCTTGTCTTCTATCTCTGCTTTTCCATTCCCCTTCTCATATTTTCTTTCACCTCCCCTTCTCCCTTTAGTTCCTCACTTTGTTCATCAATTTCCTCCTTTGCATCTTCTTCTGTCTCTTCACCACTTTCCTTCTCCTTTTCTTCCTCTTCTTCCTCATCTATTTCCTCTTTATCCCTCTCTATTTCTTCTTCATCCTTCTCTATTTCTTCCTCATCCCTTTCACTGGCAGTGGGTATTTTTACATACTCAAGGGCTTTTATGCCTTCCTCTATCTGCATGTCTCTGAAAGTTGCCCATGTGATAGGGAGTCTAAGATTTTTGAGGGAATCTTCTATGATAAGCCTAATTAACCCATGATGGGTTAGCTATTAATGGTTTCCTTCCTGTGCCTTAATGCTCATATCTATCACTGATTGAATAAGGAAGTAGGGTATGCTGAGTTTGTTTTGAGGAGGTGTGTATGCTCCAAACCTCAACTCTTGGAGAAGCCTAAAGTGGTAACCATATACCACACAATACCTACCTTCACAAGATATATATTCTATAAGGTGGTAGCTAATTTCATTCCAAGGATATGGTAGGCTTTCTCTTCTAACTCCATTTTTGTCTTCCATGGCCTCCTCTCCTTCTAAAAAGAATTTATTCTTTGCAATTTGGATATTTCAGTTATCCTTGTTTCTCCAAGGCATCCTTAAAGGAAGGGTGGTGATTCTGCCTATGATTTCAAGGGTGATTTCTATAGATAGGCCTTTAAACACAATAGTGGCATGGGTCTTAGTCAGTGGAATGAGGGAGAGAGAAAAATCTTTGGCTACATCATCATATCCCCTCAATTTCTCAAAGAAACCCATCCAATTGTGCCTTGTGAATATGTCTAGTATAAGAGAGTGTTGATGAATCCTCACTGTTTTGATGGGTTCCCTCTTATTAAAACCCCTTTTCATTTTCTCTTAGGGATGGATGGTTTTATATATCTGATACCAAATTTAATGAATGAGGAATTTTAAATGAAAATTTTGTGTATACAATTCCCCTAGACTATAATGTTTTTCAACACAATAAAGGATTTTCTATATTCTTTTCACTTGGAAATTGTGGGAAAGTATAGAGCCTACCTCCTTATCACTGCTTGATGATGCCAACCTCTATTTTTCCCTTGTAGAACTGCTCACTTCCAATCCTGTAGGTGTTCTTTTGTATCATGTAGGGTCTCCTGTAGGATCCTTGTATTATTTCCTATAGGATCCTGTAGGTGCTCCTACACAGGGAAAAAAAATAATTCTTCCTTTCATGTAGACTGCTTGAGGGCCAAGAGGGAAGTTTCTAGTGTGTAGGCTTGAGAATGCAAATGTGCTTGGGGATCAACATTTATTCCTCATATGGGTGATTTGAGTGGGGTGGTGTGCTGGCAGCCGAGGTACAAATATATATTTTTGGACCATTGGTCCCACTACCACATCATCATTCTCCTCACCTCGTAATCAACTCCCACTCCAGGCATCCATAGCTTAACCACTTCTGACCTCATCCCTTCTTTTCCTTGACTTGGCTACTGCCACGTGTGTAAGGACTAACTGTCTCCTCCTCATTGACTGAGTGAAGGTGGTCAAGTTAACTGGCCGCCTTTTGCTTATAAACCAACTCTTTCATAACTTTTACATGTTTGATCATATTATGCTAACGAGAGAGTGGAAGCAAGATACTTACCTATGGTAATGATGCCTTGATGTTGTTTGTTGAAGAATGAAGTCCTTGCTGTTTACTACCAACATTTGTTTTTCTCCTATCTTTTTATTATTATTATTTTCCTCTGATGTTTTTCTTTGATGTGCAAGTACTGGGTGTTGATGTTGATGATCTTGATGCTACTGCTAGGCTCTGGAGGAGCTTCTTTGACCTCTAGATATCCATGCTTGAAGTTGACTGCAACCTGTGATTTTTGTTTTGTGGGATGGGCTGCTACAGGATTTCGTATAAGATGTCCTATAGTTGCTTCTCCCTCAAAATTTTTTAATCATTTTCCACATCCGGAGCATGAGGATGGTTGGAATGGGAAGTGAAGGGTTCTAGGTATTTGTGAATGAGTAAAATATCCTTCAGGTGTTGTCCCCTTGTTCTTTGTCTTCATCCTCTTTTCTCTATTTTTTTCTTTGAAAACTGTAATTTTTAAAACTGACTTTTTTTGGATGAATGTAGGGGTGATCATGGTGGAAAGAGGTATGGTGATGAGATGGTGAAGTAGAAATTTATTTTTTTGACATGGGTAGGCCATACCCTTGCTCTATGATTACTTCCTTTAGGATTCCAAAGCCACTGTAATTCCTACAGGATCATCCTATAGGTTTTCAGGGAATCCTGTAGAAAACACAAAAACCTTGTAAACTGAGCTAAATGAGTAGAAAAATGGAGGGAATGATGGAATTATGAAGGATAATGAATGGATAAATAAAAACATGAACTTGATAGGTCACTTTTGATCCTATCTTGTTGCTCTGATCTTCCTCCTGCTAATCTGCAAACAATTTTTTCACAGTTTTTCTCTTCTCTTTTTTTATATATGTTTTTTCTTTTCTTTTTTTTCTTTTTTTCTTTTTGAAAGCAACTAGTCTACCTCCAAAAGGTTTTCATCCTAACTGCTCTCCCTGAGTGCCTCAAAAGAGGTTTTCAGCTAGATATTTTTTTTTGACACCATTGGGCCGCCTCAAGAGGTTTTCAATCCAATAGTGGGACTCAAGTGCCTCATGGAGGTTTTCACTTGAGTCTCCTTATTTTTCTCTTCTTTTCTCTTTTTTTTTTCCTTTTTCTTTTTTCTTTTTCAATGACTTGATGAGTTAGAATATGAGACTTGCTCCACCACCATCACTATCTTGCTGATGCCATTAATGAACTCTTGCTTTCACAATGGCTTCTTGTAAACCTTCAATCTATGCCCATTAACAAGTAAAGGAATGGCCTCTGCACCAATGGTTCTAATATGCATTGAACCACTATCATGACATTTCTCTATGACATAAGGCCCTAACCATCTAGTCCTTAACTTGCCCTTAAAATATTTCTATCTAGAATCATATAACAAAGCCCAATCACCTTCTTGAAATTATTTGTCCTTGATGTTCTTGTCATGCTAGATCTTCCTCTGCATTTGAGTCACCTCTATGTGTAGGAGGGTCTGCATTCTAAACTCATCTAACCCATTTAGCTGGATCAATCTCTCTTTTTATGCACTGTTGAGATCTACATCTCGTTGGGATGCCATCCTCAATGTATTGTACTCAAATTCAATGGACAACAAGGCCTTTTTCCCATAGACCAACTCATAGGTTGCGAATCCAGTGGTGGTCCTCTAGGTGGTATTGTAGGACCAAGTGGCCTCAACTAATCTATCTACCCAATATTTTTTGTTGTTGCTGACCACTTTGGTCAAAATTCCCTCCAATGCTCTGTTGGTCACCTCTACTTTCCCATTAGCTTGTGGGTGATAAGGAGTGGATCTTCTATGCTTGATCTTGTGCTGGATTAACAAGTCTTCAATCATGTTATATGTAAACGGGCTACCTTGATCAGTGACCAGTTCTCTAGGGTACCCAAACTTATAAAATACATTTTCCCTTAAGAAATCAGTCACTTTCTCCTCTGTTGCTGCCTTAATTACGTTGGTTTCAGCCCACTTGGTCAAATAGTTAGTGCACACAATATTGTACTGCTTTTGTTTGGATGTAGGGTCAATAGGTCCAATGAAATCCATGCCCCACTTGTCAAATGGCTCGAAGGTCACTTGAGGTTGTAGAGGCATTTCATCCCTTGGAGTAGGCTTTCCCATACTTTGGCACTGGTCACACTAACTATTATAACTTTTCACATCCCGATGAAGAGTGGGCCAATAATAACTCGCTTGTAACACCTTGAATGATGTCCTTTTGGCTACAAAGTGACCTCCATAAGGCCCATCATGATAGGTCAGAAGGATTTCAAAGAATTCCTCCTCCCTAACACATATTCTTAGAATTCAATTCAAACCTAGTTTGAAGTGGTTCCCTCAATCCAAGTGAATGGGGTGCTCTTCCTCACAATCTTGCTTTTTCTTTGGAGGACAAATTCTATGGGAACTGTGAAGACACCAAATAGTTTTCTATGTCAGCAAACCATGGAGAGACAATTGAAATGGCGTATGTGTTCATTCGGTAAGTGATCATCAACCATTCCTTCCTCCCTTGCATGCAAAGTTAATTTGGATAAAATGTCTGCAACAACATTCTCCTTTCTAGGCTTATCAAATAGTTAGATCAAACTGTTGTAATAAAAGTAACCATCTAATAATCTGGGCATTCACATCAGGTTTATTCATCAAATATTTAATTACAGCATGGTCGATATGTACAAATGTTTGGTAACCTGTAATGTAATGCCTAAATTTGTTTATTGAATGCACAACAAATAGGATCTCCTTTTCAGTCACTGTGTATTCAGTTTAGCCTTTGATAGATTCTTACTAATAAAGTATATCATAAGGTAACTTGTCATCTATCTAGCCTAGAGCTACTCCTATGGCTTTATGTGAGGCATCAGCATGTATATGAAAATGAAGGGCCCAATTTGGGCCTCGGAGAATAGGTGTAGTGATCAACTTGTCTTTCAGGGTGTCCAAGGCCTCTTGACAGCGTTTTCACCATACAAATTCAGAGTCTTTGGCCAACAACCCAAATAAAGGATAAGCTAACTTGCTGAAGTCTTTTATAATCCTCCAATAGTATCCAGCTAAACCTAGAAAAATTCTGACATCTCTATGTTTTTTTGGAGCTGGGACCCTTTGGATGATGCCCATTTTGTTTGGGTCCACCTGCAATCCTTGCTGGAATATTGAATGGCCTAGAACATCCCTTGTAGCCATCAAGAACTCACATTTTTTTTAGACTAATGGGTAGGTTCATTTCAATTCATTTGTTCACACCTTACCTAAGTCGGAGAGAGCCTCCTGGAAATCACACCCATAGGGTGTAAAATCATCCATATAAATCTCTACTGCATCATGGACTAGCTTGACAAAGATACTCAGGACTGCTCTATGGAAAGTGGTAGGGGCATTGCATATGCTAAATGGAAGGACCCTATAGTCGAAAGTACCCCAGGGACAAGTGAAGGTGGTTTTATCTTGGTCTTCCGGGCTGATATGGATTTGATTGTACCCGCTGAACCCATCTAGGAAAGAGAAAAACTTTTTCCCTGCTAAGCCATCTAGCACTTGGTCAATGTAAGGTAAAGGGAAATGGTCCTTTTTTTTTGCTTTGTTTAACTCTTTGTAATCAACACAAATCCTCTACTTCCCATTTTCCTTTGGAACCAACAACAAAGGAGAGACCCACTCACTTTCCAAGATAGGGTAAATGAATCCTGCATCTAGCAACTTTTGCAGTTCTTCTTTGAGTATATCCTTGAGACCTAGATTCATTCTCCTTTGGGGTTGTCATACTGGTTTGCAACCTTCTTTGATATAAATTTTGTGAGTACACACCGAGGGTTTCACTCCCTTCATTTCCTTGTAACTCCCAAAAAAGGCATCTAGATGTTCCTTTAGCATGTTGCACAACTCTTCTTCTTGGTGTACAAAAAGAGATGGGTTGATTTTCAAATTTCTCTCAGGGCTAAATTCTATGGTTTTGACACAAGTAGGGTTTGAATCGGCTAATCATAGATCAATTTGATGGTTATTTTGAGTTTCCTTTACTACTTCCTCTAAAGACAATGTGATGGGGGTTGGACTCTGGAGTATGTGTTCAATCAAATCATCTTCATCTGGTTGTCCTCCTCCCATGGAGGTTTATAAGGTATAGAGTTGGGTTGAATAAAATTCATCTTCTTCCTCCACTTCCAGCCATAAAGGTAATTCATGTTTTATAGATGGATAAGCAGAAGGGTATAGGACTAACTTCTTGGACATATGCCCATTTTTTATAGTCATATTTCCATCCCTACAACTGATGTAGGCATCGACAGTGGCTAACGAGGGCCTCCCAAGGATGAGAGGGTAACCAGTAAGCTTGGCCTTACGTTGGAGAAATAGGAAATCTATAGGGTACTCCCAAGATTCAATGGAGAGCATCGCATCCTCCATAATCCCCTTAGGGTTCACTGTGGAACAGTCTGCAAGACTGTTGTGGTCTTTCTCAATGAACCCTAGAGGTTGAGCTTGAGCATGGTGTCCTTAGTCATCACAATAATGGTAGCCCCAAGATCAATAAAAGTGTGTGGGACAATGGTTCCATTGATGTGCACATTTACTACAGGCCTTCCAGGGTCCAAACACTTCAAACAAATTACTTGCCCCAAAATTAAGTCAGAAAACTGTCCAATGACATTAATGGTTGGGGTGTCTCTTTTTCACCTCCCTCGATGTTGGAAGAACTTCTCCTTAATCAACTTGTTGTAAATAGGTACATCCTTTATGGCTTGGATAAGTGGAATTTTGACACATAGACTTTTCAATGCACCCAGAAGCTCATTATCTTATGGGGTAGGTTGGACTGGATGAGTTAAACTCTTAGGAAAGGGTGGAGGATTTACTCTAGGCATGCTTTCCTCTCTTTCTTCTTCACTCTCCCTAAGTGGAGGTAGAGGTTGGTTGTCCAGGAGTACTCTACCAGATCTTAGGTTGATTTACTAAATCTCCACAACATAAGCAGGATAGGATGTCTCTCCATTGTATACTTGTTGTGTTGCCTATTGTTCAAGTTCAAATTTGGCTGGGTAGGCATCTGGGGTTGTTTAGGTGGAGTAGGGTGTAAAAGTTGTGGTTCAGTAGGTTGTGAAGGAAATAAAGTTGGAGCATTATTATATGGGGGCCTCCAACCCTGGGGCAGTGCATTCCACTAAGGATGAGGTGGATCATATGGATGAAATGATTGGTTGGTCAGCTAGGAATGGTACTGAGGTGCAAAGGACCAAGGAGGAGGTGTAGACTAGGAAGGATGAGTAGGGAGTCCCCAAGAGGGAATGGATGTGGTCTGGCTAGGGTTGTAATAGGCATGGGATTACCCTTGCATGCCCTACTGGTATGGCCGAGGCCCATGAGATCTCCTTCAACTTATGTAGCAGAGTTGTTCAATCACCCCTTCAGTCCCTTGATACACAGCTTTTAGTCCAAGTAGAGAAGGGAACTTGTTTGTGGAGTGGTTTTCTTCACAAACCGAGCTGAATTCAATCATATTTGATGGACATTCATTCTTAGGGTACCTCCTTGTGCATCTAGGGAAGAAAATGGATAAGGCTCTCTCTTCTTCCATCTACTTTCTCTTCATGTGCATAGTGTCCATCTATAGGGCAAGGGTTTGTAGCATCTCACTCTTGAAATCTTCCAGCATATTTCCAATTTCTCCTTTGATGGATGTATTGGAAGAGGATGGACTTTCCATAGGTTGACTAAACCTACCCTTTTTCCTAGCTGCCCTAGAACGGTTCCCAAAGACAGTCTTGATAATAGGGTAGTTGGTAGATGTCCCCTCCTACTAGCAGGTTTGGGGTATCCAGAAGATCTCCCCTTACTCGTCTAAGCAGGACTAGCTTCAGTGACTCAGGATCAAGTGTGCACCTAGCCCTTTTGTAGCTAAGCTGGAATCTTTCTTCATAATCCTCTATGGATTCATCATGCCCTAAGGTAATTCTTAAAATTTCTTCTTTAGTGTCTTTAGACCATAGTAGTCTCGATACTTGTTGTTGAAGACTTGCTGCATTTGAGCCCAAGTTGTGATTCTATCCCCAGGTAAACCCATGAACCAACACAAAGATGCATCCTTGAGAGTGGATGGGAATAGTTTCAACTCTTGCTCATCAGTGGTGTAATCATAGGTTCTTCATATGACAACAAAATCAAACAAGAAAGTCTCTGGATATTCTCAGGTCAGGCCATGGAAATATGGAAGAGGAGAGGGGCTTATATTCTTCATCTTGGTATCCCCATTAGTTTCTCTGATGGGAAAGGTACCCTCAACTCTTTCTCTATTTCCTCTATCATTTCTATTTTCAGCCATTAGGTAAGTTGGAAGGTTGGCTGTTTGAAGCAATGGAGGTATTTGGTAGAAATTTTCCTAAGTTATCCCTATTCCTACGAGGCATGAAAGAAGTTTTTTTGTTTTGTTTTGTGTTTTTTTCAAGCTTTGAAAATAATTGCAGAATTGAAATTGCAAACTGAATGGAAACTAACTGATTGAATGAAAACTAACTTCTTGAATGAAATCTCACTTACAAAATGGAAAATAAAGAAAAGAATGTAGAATGGAAAAGAAAGCAAACTAAATTACTTTTGCAGAAATGAAACTAATAATAGAATGTCAGAGATAAGAAATGGAAGAAAGAAAGCAGTAATCACATATTACTCAGACACCTCCCCAGTAACGGCACCAAAAAGTGATGAGCACCAGTGTTGTAGCAAGAATGTTGCAACTCCTGGGGCTACCAACTTTACTTTATCAACCTGGGGTTTGTACAAACTTGGAGGTGACAGTGCTATATACACAAGTAAATGTGATGGGTCTGTTCTTTGTCATTGCTAATATAGTGATAGACCACTAATTTTTGCAAACTAGACTTCTATGGATTCCGAAGAAGCTTGGTTACTAATGAGGAAAAGAGAAATATATACTAAGAGAAATCTTGTCTACAGCAGTGAAGAAAAGGACTGAAATCAAATGCTAAAACACATCATTTTTCTAACTATCTACTCAGAGGCTTTGCTTGAAAATAATGCCAAGTTAACATGTATGAAATCCTACTATCCTAAGCATGCAAATTGTAACATCAAACATTCTACTGTTGTGCATGTAAATGAATAAAATAACTTTTTTTTTTCTTCTTGTCTTTTTTCATGAGAAAGTGTGAAAGCTAACTTCTTTCGGTGATGTGGCAAGTGGCTTAAGGATGATGGTGAATGGCCAAAATTCTTGGGAGACAAGTAGGGGTCCTATTCTAGCTTCCTAGGGATTTTTCCACAATTCAGCCTAAAAATAGGCCACTACAAGTCAACCTGTAGGATGTCCTAATGCATTCTACTGGATGTCCTGAATTCCTACAGGATCCCCTGTATTCCTACAGGATACAACCGAGAGAAAAAGGAGGGATGTTGAAGGTGATGGAAGGCTTAGGGAAGGTGGTTGGTGGATGGAATGAGGAAAGGGAGTGCCTAGGACTACTTCATAACTCAAAACTAGAGATGGGAGATGGATGGATTTTTTCAACAAACTTGGAGAAGTACTCTTGTGAAATGATGAAATTGGTGAGGGTTTTGGTGAAAGGAAAGAATAATCATGGATGGATGAAGTTGGGATGAGATTGCTGATCATGAAATCTCTATGTACTGCTAAAACTCCTGCACTGCATCAAACGTTGACATTTATCCATAAATCATGCAAACAAGAAGGATTTCAATTAACTAAGGAAAACAGAATTTCATGAGCTAGCTGCCTACTTCATGCATGAGGGAAAAATTGAAGAATAAGATGAAACCTTGATGGGATATGAAGTAAAACTGAATATAGAACAATTGACAACTAAATACTATTCTTGAAAACTAATCAAGTGCTGACCTAAGTACAGAAAACACTAAATTCCATGAGACACTAGAATTATGTCTTTTTGGGGCTGCATAGGGGTTCTTTCCTCAAACCATGATCCCTGAAGGAAGGAGTGAGGAAAAATACACCTACTAACAGCTTTGTGATGTTCCTTTATCTCTTCTAAGCTACTGTTGAAGTAAAGCACAAATGAAAGCAAACTAATCAAATCTACAACAACTTGCAATGAAATAATTCTAATGACAAATCAACCATCAATCTATGAAATTGACTAAGCATACAAATAAAATAAGAAGAGCCTTTGCTGCTAGGGTTGGGCCCTAACCCAAGGGCTTTAGCCTTCTGAGTCAACTCATTGTTGGATCAAGGAAATGCTCATTCTCATTATCAAAACAGAAAATTACAA
Source organism: Pinus tabuliformis (assembly GCA_031772625.1). Lineage (NCBI taxonomy): Eukaryota > Viridiplantae > Streptophyta > Pinopsida > Pinales > Pinaceae > Pinus > Pinus tabuliformis. The sequence goes on from CM062819.1 coordinate 533,139,467, forward strand.
AACAATGTCTTCCACAAGTCTTGAACACGAAAATGCCTAGTGTTTTTACATCAAAAAATTGAATCCTAATGAGGCTCTAAGCCTTCTTATTTATACAACTTAAGTCTCCAATGACTTCCTTAAATGTAGGGAGGCTCGGCTCCCAAACTTGAGATAAAATAGCTCTTTGACTGTCACTTGCTCCACTGCCTTTTGATCTCAATGACTTGGCTGCCTGTACTCTAAGTTGGTGTGACTGATGGAGGAATATTCAAAAGAGTGAGGAGAAAATGAGGAGGATTTACCTCCTATAATCTCTCCTCCTTGTCTTATTCGAGTTTCAACCCTTAATTAGCCAAAATTTCCATGATTTTCTCTCAAAAACCTGCAACCAATGCATATTAGTCCACTAGGCATAATATCTCACTTTGACTCATCTCATGAAGCAAAATATAATCAAAATATGTAATAAATTATGAAAAGAGTTGATTTGAATAAGCTAGGAGGTGGATTAAGGTCCATATAGTTACCCAATGATGAGGCTTATCACCCCTACCAACGATAGTCTAATATTTGGACAAGGGGGATCCCATAGTTAATCTCCACCCTTGATAAGTAAAGGGTGGTTTGGCTCCAATCCCAACTAACACTCCCACCTTCCCATTAAACGTCAACCAAAAGGAGGGAATGATCACTGTCAAATGTTGATCTATCACATTATGTATCATGGTCTTCTGTCACTCTCTCATATATAAGTTGAAAAGGTGGAGGGTCTTAGGAGTGGGATGTGGCCCAAAGTCAAGGATCCACTATTGGAACTACAATCGGATCAAATAGTTCTTGTTGACGTGGCTGTGTAGAAGAGTTAAGGTGCAAAATATTATTAACAGTGGGACATGTCTTCATGATAATTCTTAATGATGGAAATGCACAGGTATCGGTCTAACCCCAAGGTCTCAGTGGTTGGTGATGACCCGCGATCAGGGTTATACTACCAAAACCACAGTCAAATTGACCATTTCTTGTTTTCTTTCCTATGTATAAGGATTAAGGTAAATTTTGTTAGCAGTAGGCGATGACCCAATGACAAGGTTCCATGTTGGAATTGCAACCAAATCATCCTAACCTGCATTGTTCACCACTCAACTTCACAAGTTGATGAGGTGTGTGAGTTATGGTGGTAGGTAGTCTCCTAGAGGATAGGGTTCCATAGTATGAACCATGACAAGATCGACCAAATCCTTGTCGGTTCCCCCATTTCATAGTTTATCAACACATACATATTGTGGTAATGGAAGGTAGCCTAAAGAAAATGTTCCACTACTAGAACCTCAATTAGATCAACCAACCTATCATTGGTGTGCTCGTTTTTCATAAAGGTGTTAAGGGGGTAAACCAAAGTCTTGGTGGTAAGTGTTACCTTAATGATGGGTTTTGAGGCTAGAACCATGGTTGGATTAGTTGATATATCATCAGCATGTCATGAGAAAATTTCAAAAATATACTAGGAAACTCAACAGTGGGCAGTGGGAAGTGACAAGGTTCCATGCCAGAACCACGACTAGATCGACCAACTCATCATTGATGGCAATGGTGGTCTCCTAGTGGGTAGAGTTCCCACACTAGAACCATGACCATACTAACCCTTCCCTACTGACGTCACTCATACTAAATTCACAATTCATAATATCATGGTGGTGGGCGATGGCCAAATCAGACACTTCTATAAGTTGAAACTCAAATTAGCTCCTTCCACCAGTGTCATTCATACTATGTTTACAACATGCAAGATCATGATAGTGGGTGGTAGCCCGACCAGATAGTTCCACAAGCTAAAACCTCAACTAAATTAACCAAACCCTTGTTAGAACACCTGCCCACATGATTTAACCAAGTGCTATGTTATGGAAATCAACGGTGGATATTGATAGAGTTCCATTCTGGAACCTCAGTTGGATCAGTCAACACTTCCTTAGCACCTCCTTTTCGTGGGCTTATAAAAAGTGAATGGTCTTAGCAATGGTGGAAGCTTGTTATGCAACCAGCTCACAAAATAAAAGAATGAGATAGATCAATGACTTCAAAAGTAGCCTCTTTGAGGGGTAACCTCCTTTACATTATACAAATGAGAAATTCTTGGATGATACAAATGAAAATACCTCCTTTCTATATATAGGAGTCTAAGGGGTCACAATATAATTAGAGCCGATATAAAAGTAGTAATGTAAGGGCACAAAAATAACAATAGTGGGCTTCTATGGGGCACAATAATAACAATATGTGGACAACATGGGCACAACAATAACAATAAGGGGCTATAATGACAATAATAATAATGGAATACACTAGTATTATAGGGACCTAACATGCCCCTCTCCTTCAAAAAAGTGTTCTCCTTAACGCTTGAGTAGTTTTGGATGCTTCTATATAAAATTCTCATCCTCCCATATGGAATCTTCGGTGGTTAAGTTCTTCCACTTGATGAGATACTCTGAAATTGATCGATTTCATAGCTAGGGAGTTCTTGTTTCAATGACTGCTTCATGTTCCAATATGATTTTTCCTTCCTCATCAAGTTCTGGAAATATTGTTTGAACTGGGACCTTGTCACCTATAACCTTCTTTAAGCATGAAACATGGAAAACTGGGTGCATTTGAGAAGATTCAGAACGTTCCAATTTGTATGCCAGAGTACCAATATTTTGCAACACCTTGTACAAACCATAATACTTTGGTGATAATTTATTATCCTTCTTAGCTTATTTGAGGGGCATTTGTTTGTATGGTTGTAGTCGTAGAAATACCCAGTCACGTACATCAAAACTTATTTTGTTGCAATGTTGATCTACTTGCTTCTTCATTCTATTTTGCACCAAATTTAGGCTATCCTTTAAGAGTTGGAGAAATTTTTGTTGATGCTCGATGTGATCTTCCACTGCTTGAACCTTAGAATTTTCCCTTAAATATGATGTGATGGATTGTGGATGATATACATAATGTGCCATAAATGGGGTCATTTTTTTTGCAGTATGGAAGGAATTTTTATACCACCATTCAGCCAGAGGCAACCATTTGACCCATTGTGTATGTTTATAACATACAAAGAAATGAAGATATCCTTCCAAACATTTGTTCTCTATCTCAGTTTTCCCATCAGATTGAGGATGATAAGATGAGCTATGAGTTAACTGAGTACCCAAACAAGAAAATAATTATGTTAAAAAATGTATACTGAAAATAGGATCTCTATCACTTACAATAATATTTGTGTTTCCATGTAGCTTTTGAATTGTTTCCATAATGTAGTAGCAACTGTACTGGCTTTAAATGGATGAGATAATGCAAAAAAGTGTGCATACTTGGTAATTCTATCAACTAACACCATGATGACATTCTTTCTTTTAGACTTGGGTAAACCTATGATAAAATCCATTGAAACCTCCTCCCAACATTGACTTGGAATGGATAAAGGTTGTAATAGACCTGGGCTCTTAATTGTCCCAACTTTATTTTTTTGGCAAACCAAACATTCCGCCAAATTTTTTTGAATGTCATATTTAAGGCCATCCCAATAAATTTCCTTCTTAACCCTGTGGTAATTTTTTAAAAATCATCAATGCCCTCCTAAGGGATGGGTGTGTAATTCCATAAGAATCTTTTGTTTTAGTTGGGAATTCTTACAGAGGTATAAGTGATCTTTGTAAAATAAAGAATCATGTTTCTAGCTAAATGTATCAGATGTACTGGGATCTTGCTACACTTTTTGAATGAGTTCCCACACTTCTTCATCATTCTTCAATTCAACCCTTGCTTCTTTTATCCAATCTAGTTGGATAATAGAAATGGCATGAAACAATGCTTCCACATCCTCATCTTTTCTTGAGAGTGCATCTGCAATAACATTTTGCTTCCCTTTTTGTAGATGATTTCAAATTCATAACCCAACATCTTTGTGACCCATTTTGCTACTCTTCTAAAGATAATCATTGTTCTAAAAAGTATTTAAGACTATCATGATCTGTTTTTACCTTGAAGTGTCTTCCTATTAGGTAAGGTCCCCATTTCTTAAGTGCATGTAGTATTGCCAACATTTCCTTCTCATAAATAGCTTTGTGTAAATACTTTCCTTTGATTGGACGACTTTCAAAATATGTGGGTCTTTATTCTTGTATTAAAACAACACCAATTCCATTTCATGAGTCATCACATTCCACAATAAAGTTTTTTGTGAAATCTAGCGTAGCTAACACTGGTGCTTGACACATTTCCTCTTTAAGATGTTCAAAAGCTTTCGTTGCTTCCAGAGTCCAAGAAAATGCATCTTTATTCAGTAATGTTGTTAGAGGTGTTGCTATTCTCCCATAATTCTTAACAAACTTGCGATAATACCCTGTCAACCCGAGAAATCCTAGCAGATGCTTTATGGATGTGGGGATTTTCCATTCCTTAATGGATTTAATTTTTATAGGGTCTACCTTAACACCTTCATGAGATACAATATGAACCAAATATTCCACCTCTTGTACTCCAAAGAAACATTTGGAGATTTTTGTATATAATTGTTTCTCCTCGAATACTTTGAGCACTCTATAAATATTTTGAATATGATCCTTCCAAGACTTGTTGTAGATTAGTATATCATCAAAAAATACTAACACAAATTTTCTAAGGAAGGGTTTGAAAATAGAATTCATCAAACCTTGAAATGTAAAAGGTGCATGGGTAAGGCCAAAAGGCATGACCAATAATTCATAATGACCCTCATGAGTTCTAAATGCTTTTTTTGGAATTTCTTCAGTCTTCATTATGATTTGATGATATCCTGAACAAAGGTCCAACTTGGTGAAGTAAATTTCTCCATGCAATTCATTCAATAATTCATCAATGACAGGAATGGGAAATTTATCTTTAATAGTGAGTTTGTTGAGCTTCATATAATCCGGACACATGTGCCATGATCCATCCTTCTTGTGCACCAATAATACTGGAGCAGAGAAATAACTTTGACTAGGTTGAATTATACGAGCCTTTAACATTTCTGCAACCATATGTTCAATTTCACTCTTTTGGGCATAAGGATATCTGTAAGGCCTTATGTTTTGAGGAACACTTCTGGAATCAAATGAATAGCATGATCACGATCACGAATAGGTGGGAGGCCTGTGGGAGTCTCAAATACCTTGGAATGGTTGTCCAAGACTTTTTGGAGATCTGGATAAATAGATGATTTCATTGTGGAAACCTCTAGTGAACATAATTGTGTAATTACGCCACGTTGTTGTTTCATTAGAATATTTTTCATGTCATTAGAGATGATTATATTTCCCAGTTTCCCTGTGATACCCCTTAATTCAACTTCCTTTCCTTCTAAAAATAAAAATAAATAAATAAAAATTCAAGAAAATTTCTTGAAAATTAAAAGCTATCGTACCCAAAGATTGTATCCATTGGACTCCTAGTACAACATCAACACCACCCATTGGAATGGAAAGAATTGGACTATTCAACACATATTATCCCATGGATAACTTGATATTATGGCACTTTATAGAGAAATTTATGGTTCCTCCATTTGCAACCATCACTTGACACTTTGGTGCTGGATATAGGAAGCAATTCAATTCCTTCGCTATCTTACAATGAATAAAATTATGGGTACTGCCCAAATTAATCAACACTATTACCATTTCATTCTTAATATGTCCTTCTATATTGATAGTTTGAGGAGTGGTAATTCCGACCAATGCATTACAAGATATGGTCGGATTCATTTCTTCTTTCTCTAGGGTTTGTTCCTGGTGTGTATCCTCTTCTTTTGATGTTTCTTATTCCTTTTCTTCTTTCTCTTCACAATCTATGTAAAATAATTTCTTCTCAACGCACTTATGACCTTTAATGTACTTTCTATCACAACAGTAAGAAAGCCCTTTTGCTATTTTTTCTTCCAATTGTTGTGGTGTCAACCTTGTAGGTTGTGCAAGGCTAGGGGAAACAACACTTCCATCTTCATAGTTGTGATTGATAGGCTTCCTTGTTGCCATAATTTTTCTTTCAATTTTTCTTTCCAACTTGAATGCCTTTTCCAATGAATCAGGTTCCCAAAGGTGAACCTCATGTTGGATGTTATCCTTTAAAGTCCCTATGAACACATCAATCCTATGCTCCTCTGGAATATCTTTTACCCTTATATTTTTGGAATCCCTCAATGTGTTCCACCATTGAACCCTTTTGTTTGAGATTTGTCAATTGGCTAAAAAAGGTTTTTATTTTTGTATCCTCATAATGTGCTATCATTTCTTCCGTAAAAAATACCCAAGTGAAATTTTTTTTATGAGAACAAAGTCATCAATACCATACAAACTGATTGGGTTCCAAATATAAAGTCGCAGTGCGTACCTTTTGTGTGTTTTGCACATTATGGAGATCGAAATATTGCTCCATCTGTAGTATTGATGTTATGAGAACTTGCCATCAAACTTCCTCATTTCGATCTTTGGAGCATGATGGGTCATCAATCCAACGTTAGAGTTTATGAAATCATGACTAACATTTCTTTTGTTCTCATCATGAGTTTCCTCTAGTACCTTTTCATCATTAGGAAGCATTTCTTGTAGCAACTTTGCCAACCTTCCTTTCAAACCTTCCATGTCTTTCTTCAAATCTTCAATTTTTACTTCTAAACCATCCATATTAGCTTCCACGCCATCCATATTAGCTTCCACTCCATCCATATTAGCTTCCACACCTTTCTTTAAACCATCCATCTTAGTTTTTGTTACTTTTTGTGAGAGTGAAATTTGTTGCACTTGGTCTCATAATTTTGATATATCATGTTGCATTTATTTCTCTTCTTCATGAGTCATGCTAGAGATTTCAGATTTCTTACTAGGTGTTTCCATTTTCTTTATTCAGAGCATCAATTAATGATAAACTTTCATTGTTGTTCCCTTTGAATCACTTCAAACAATTTTTTCAAATCAAACTTATGCAAACTTTTTAAAAAGACTACACACATCTTTGTAGGAGATCGAGAGTGAATTTGTTGTATATATGTAATTTCGGATCTCCAGGGTCTAAAATTGCATCCTATGATAGCCCTCTGCATCCTCTTTCTAACCCCATAAGTCGGATCCAGATTGGATTCTCCAAGAAAGAGTTATGTCAAATCTCCCACAATGACCTGATTATAGACTGGTTCAGTGGAGTGAACTTGTACTAAGTTCCATGTGTCATTGCTTTGACCTTCAAACCTGAATGAAAAAGAAAAAATCGTCCTATTTTTATAACTGTTTATGAAATTTCAATCTGATGCTTAGAGAAAATTTTATAACTATTTTCCCAAGGTGACCTGTTTGAGATTGAATTTGGGAGCCTGCAAAAACACTAACTTCTTCATTTCATATCTCCGAAAATATAGCGAGACAAGATCGAAAATTCGGTCACAAGTTTCATCACGATTTCGACTCAAATGGGTGTTAATTTCAGTTTCTAGAGCCTCATAGAACAAAAAATTATACCGAAAATACCACGATGACCTGTGTGAAGTAGTGAAACCCTAGAATCCAAAGCTTTGATACCAAATGTTATGCAACCAGCTCACAAAATAGAAGAATGAGATAGATCAACAACTTCAAAATTAACCTCTTCGAAGGGGAAACCTCCTTTAGATTACACAAATGAACAATTCTTGGATGATACAAATGACAAGACCACCTTTCTATATATAGGAGTCTAAGGGGTCACAATATAATCAGAGTCAACATAACAATAATAATGCAAGGGTACAACAATAACAATAGTGGGCTTCTATGGGGCACAATAATAACAATATGGGGACAACATGGGCACAAAAATAACAATAAGGGGATATAATGACAATAATAATAAGGGAATACACTAGTATTATAGGGCCCTAACAAAGCTCGACGAAAAGGTTCCACTGCTAGAACCACATTTAAATTGACTAGTTATTCACCAAATTTGATTCTTCACAAGGTGTTAAGGCATGAAGGTATTAAGAGTGGTTGGTGGCTAGTCATCCCATCACAACACCCTACATTATATTAAATACCTATCCCAAAGAAGAAGGATCCATCATTGGGCTAAGATGTGGTGACAAGAAAAGTAAAAGAAAGCTACCACTCCCAATTTGATACCACTCTATCAATCTATTATGGGAATCCATATCTAACTCTGTAACTCTATAATCCAAATTTGTAGCCATACTACTGGCTAGTTAAACATAATTAGGGAATTTAACTAAAACAACTTATCTAATAGGGGATATTTAAGGTCACCCAATTGCTCAATGAGAGTTACAGGTACAAACCCATTGTTTCATAATCACTACTCTTAGATAAGATGGAGGAAACATTGCACACAGTTTAACACATTCATCATAATCATATCTTGAATGAGCACCATCTAGTGATTTATCCATTACTAAACATATAGAGAATCTTAATGAGCATGAACATAATAATGGAATGTACTAGTGAGGAATTCCTTATCATTCATGCATATTCATGATTCCATCTCAAACATTTACATTCATTAAACATTACATTTCATATCTCAATATAAATATGCCTTAAAATTATATGATTATTTTAAGATGGTTGACAACTGAAGGAGAAACTTCCACTCTCCGCCCAACCATAGGCCAACTACACTGCAACTTTCTTTCAACTAACCACCCCTAATCCATATCCAAGGTCTAAGGGGATGCTTACTCAGGGAAAATACACACCAAGACTTGGTGGATACTCAAGATATGGAGTCCATTGTCCAGGCGATTTCTCAACTACCCTGTAGAATTAATCACCACAGTGACTCAGTTACTCCTATAAGTTCAATCATAGGGTTTCACCCAAGGTCCATATGGAGTATTTCTCAGTCTAAAAATTTGAATCTATTTTCCAAGTGGTCTCTTAGTTGTCTTTTGAGAAAGCACCATTAGGGTTCTATAGTCCACTATCCAAGTTGTTAACATCTATCCACCAAGCACCACAATGACTCATATTTCCCTGTCTAGGTGGTTAACAACTAAAAAACAATCACCGCAATGATTATTCCATCCAATGAGCCTCCCATTGACCCATTAGGATTAGACACACAATCCAATGGCATCAACCCAACAATGCAAGGGATAACGCCCCAAATCTCTAGCCACAGGGCTCATCCACAAAATCTATATCTACTCCATGTGCTCCATGCCCAACTTATAAGGATTTCTCTCTCTATCCTTGGTCTAATTCTATTGCGTCCTCCTCAATTTCTATGTTCTTTACTTTGGTCGATGTTTTTCCTCCTATCTAATATTTTCTTACACCTTTTTATTTTTGTTTCCTTCCTTGCATCTCTTCCTATACCCGAGAGATTTTTGACCCTCTTCTTCCACCTCGCTAAGAAAAAGAAACTATGGGAACTAACTTCCCCATTCCAATCATATATTTTTCTATATGTCAAAAATTGATTCGATCAACTATGCCACCTCCTCTGTCTTTGAAAGTGAGGGAATTTTCCTGTAATTCTCCACTCTCCCATGTAATCTTTTTCATTCTGTCAATTGGAGGTCTCATCGATTGTGCCATCTCATCTATCTTCGAAGTTGAGATGTGGAATCCTCCACTTCTCCACTATCGATCATACTTAGAACCATGTGTCCCTCCCTTCAGGATAATAATCCATTATTTTTTAAGAAAATAATTTGATACTTTATTTATTTATAAGATTTGTCCTACAAGCCATGGCTTCCATGTTGTCTTTCACAATTATGATCACACATAAAAATACAGGGGTAAAAAGGCAAGAGCATTACATCTCAATCCTTTGATATCGAGTTCCTTCCTTTTTAAAAAATGAAATACAACAATGTTAGTTTCCTTTAGCAAATTTCTAGACTATAAATTCAAAAATAGAATTTGACTATCCAGAAGATAAGGATTGAAGTAACAACTTCTAGGTGTTAACTTTTATATGCTTTTATATTATTTTATATGATTTTATTGGAAATTTTGTTTTGTAAAATCATCATTGTGCATGCTTGCTTATATGGGGCTGACCCAAGTTTGGAAAAGTTATTTAGCCAAACAAGTCTCGCAGCTACCGGCCCTTTTGGCAACAACCCACGGAGTGTGGACTAAGGTCTGACCCGAGGTAGTAGGGGAGGGTGTTGGAACCAGGTTTCCACACCCTAAGGATGTCTAGATGTGGTCTAGATTTCTCGCGCACTAGTCTATAGCTTCGTGCTGCTTGGTATTCGCACAGATCTAGATTGATTATTTCTTTCTTATCAGTGCACTATTTTATTGGAGGATGCAATTATAAATCGGATCTGTTCAATAAGGTCTTTAAGCAAAAATTTAACCAATGCAACTGATTCACACATTAAAATGAACCCAGATTTACATACATTCATAAGTAGATTAATTAAACAGATATTAGTAAAGTCAGGTTTGTGATAGTTCGGAAGGAACACAGAATTTTCAGAGAAACTTATATTTATTTCCACTTATCCTCAATACATCCAGAACCACCCTGCGCACTCAGCTGCAGGGGTCCGTGCACACAGCTGAAAAGCCTTTATCTACTATCCCAACCCTCGAATCAGACTTACAAACGCTTTCAAACTATCTTCAAAAACCCATTACATTTCATATTCAAGATTAACCATCAAAACTTTACTATCTCTTCCCATAGAGCCTCACTCTATTTATACCCTTCCTTGGCTCGCGATCCCTGTGCGAGCCGACTTTATTTACATTTCTTTACATTATTTTCCGAGCGGACTACCCTTTGACTCAACCTATTATAATATGCGCTCCACGCTTTCATCGGAGTCTTTCCCCTATCTTTACCCAAAACTTCGGGCTTCGAGCCCTCTAACTATTGCGCGGGGTGCCCCCTACCCAATAGTCGCCCAACACAATCATCGTGACTCGCCAGAGTCACTCGGCTGGTGCGGTAATCTTCTCACGTAGGGCGGTTATCAGCCTCTATGCTTCGCTTGTACTAGAAGCAAATTATTTTGTCATTCGTTGCTTCATCTCCACGCATGTGGCCATCAACTCAGTCTCGGGCGGTGCTATCTCAATGGTGGCATACTCGGTTTGCATGTGAACTACCCTACACTCTATGGTGGTCAAAACTACAAATACCTCATCCAGCCATGGTTGGAGATGAACCTTAATCATAGCTGCCTTCTGTCAGGACACGTCAGCTTGGATCTTTAGGTCCTGGGCCTCCCTTATCTTAGCCAAGTACTGTGAAAGAACGACCGTCAACACAGTTCCTTTGGCCGTATCATAGGCTTCCTGAAGCTCTTGTGCTTTAGTTTCCAGTCACTGAAGGGTTGGATCCTCTTGAAGGGTCATGAGTGTGATAATCGACTGCGTGAACATGTCCGTACATTCCTTCATTGTCCATGTAAGCATTTCGCGGGTGATAGTGATGATGTTCTTGCGCTGCTCAATGATCTCACAGGGCGTCGCCAGCTGAGTTTGCAATTTTAACTCTGCAATCTACACACTAAGCTCATGTTGGATCCACGTAGACTCCTCCTTAGCATTACAAAACCCAGTAGCGAGCTTCTAAATTTGTGTCTCAATAGGGAGATCAGCCCTAATCTCCAGCTTAGGGGCACTTGAGCAAGCTTCTACGACAATCTGCTGCACTTGATGGTTCCGTGTGATGACTTCATCCCTTTGGAGGTGTATTTGTTCAAGATTTATTTTCTTCTCCTAGAGTATTTGTTTGGTACAACCTTCCTGGGTGCGGAGCTCTATCGTGGCGCTGTCCTAGAGCTGTTGCAAGATTTCATGTGGTAAAGAAACTATGCTGAGTCCCAGTCCTATAAGACGTCCCAGCACAACTCTGTCCTCCGCGTTGTCGATGATCAATGTGCTTGTTGTAATTGCAACAAAATAGGTGACTTGGGTCTTCAGTAATGGTTCTGTAGCTGACATACCGAAACCCCTTGTAGCAGTCCTTTCACTTGTTGGTACGACATGGATTCCTAGCGTCTGTAGCTGCATACGGAACTCCCCCAACACAATCTGTTGTTCAGACATGGCTTCGTTGACTGCATCACGTGTGGCATCACAAATGGCATTTTTGATGTCATTCAGGTCACCCTCAATTAGGGTGGTCACTTTGTTGTCTGTCTTAGACACCTTCGCCTTCCTCCGTGGCTTTGGCTGCTCTGGTGTCACTAAGTGCTTCAAAGGGGCACCCATAGCAGTGTGTGGAGTATCTGTCACGGCCAGCTGAGTTGTTTCCTTCTGACTGCCTTTGTTCTTTGTCAATGTCTCCCTGCCTGGTTGTGTCTTGCCTGCTGCTGTGAGTGCTGCCTCCCAAGTGGCTTTAACTTGCGCAACAAAATATTCATTCTGCTTTTGTTGTGCGATGTGCTTGGCTTCCTCCTTTTGTTTTCGAATGGCGGCCTCGCCACGCTCTTCTGCCAAGGGTGCACGCAAGGCCATTGGCCAAGTATCCACAATCCCGTCAATAACATCATTAATGGAAATAAACCAGAGTGAGGTCCATGCCTAGGCCGGGTCCTTTCACGCCATGATGTAGACATGATGCATGTCTGATTTAAATTCGGCAATGTGCTTTATGCTTTCATAGATCTCGTTAGTCAAGCGGGGTAACTTATTAATCCACTGACGCACAGTCACATCCATCAATACCCAAAAGATTTTGATATTGCGAATTCATCCCACGTCCCTTGTCTCCCAAAGGGAAGCATATTGAGCGGCTTCAGGCTAGTACGAATGCAAGACTGGAAACTGGCTTTCCTCGGGTAAGTCAATGGTGACCAACATGATGGACAAGAGAAACCATGCATAATGGAATGTCTTTCCCTCCTCCTACACATCGCAACAATTGGTTTGAAACTCTTCACAAAGGAACTGTGACCAATTCAACCGTACGTCAGCTATGCATTCCTCAGCAAGGGCAATAACTACGACAGGGACCTCAATGCCATGGCATTTCCTCATGAATTTCCCTACTAGCAACTAAGTGGCAATGCGGACTGCGTTGTCTAAGATACTGCCAATGATGTACCCTCATTGTCCCTTGGCGAGCTGATACTTCTTTTTTGGACGCTCTAACATTGCAACATCATTACCTTTATTAGTAATCTCCAGAGGGTCTCTTCTGTTGCGAGGAAGGTGCGAAACCCGATGAACAAGTTCTGCTGTGATACTGACGGGTTTACCAACACATAATATGTCTTCATGAACTAAACAAAGCAACTACTTTATGACCAACATGGTGATAGGAGGCCAGAGAAAGTGAGGAATCGACAAGAGACAGAACAATCCAGCTTTATCCACCTTCTGTAGCTACTCTTTTGGCTGTAGGGTTGTCACCGTCCCTCCTACGTTCTAATCCATTAGTTCATCCATCGCCAGGTGGGGAAATTTTACTATATCTGCAAGGTCCCAATATTCAAATTTCATTGTCGCAACATGGCCAACCACTGAGTTTTCCACTGGAATAGCTTTTGTTAGTGACGGGGTAATGATTACAGAGTTGACTTCATCCAAATTTGCAGTTACTTTGGCCTTCCCTTTACTTGGCATCACATATTTGGGTTGTCGTACTAGCTGTATGGGATCTTCTTTAGGAAGGGCTTCTTCGACGTATGTGGGAGGACCCTCATGTGGAGTACTAAAAATGTATGCTTTTGATGATCATTTCAGTGGCTTTTCAGTAGAATTTGTAAACCTTTTTGCATCATGAATTTGGAAAACAATAAAGAATTATAACAAAACATGTGAGAATTAATATGCAAGACTTAATCGCTGATAATTGTTATTATTCTGTGTAGGAAAGGGTGAAAACGAGGAGTTGCCGTTCCGAAGGAAAGGACAAAGACAAGATAACTGCTATCCCTTTGAAGGGAAACTGAATGCAAACAAGGCTAAGCAGATCAAAGCAAATTGGCCCAGAAAAGGAGGAGAAGACACCAGCTCGGCGGAGAAGAAAAGAAAAGATTAAGGATTAACAGTTTGGCGAATCCCTCAGGATCTTTGATCCTAAGGGATCGCTGCTTTATTTATCTTGTTACTTAGACATCTCCACCGTCACCTTTATATAAAGGGATAGCATTGTTAGCTTTGGGGATTATGTTTTATGTAATTTTCTGTTAAAGATCAACTTTGATCATCGAGTCTCGTTGAGAACTGGTTCATTGTACTTTTGTCTTATGCATTAATATAAACTTGGTGATTATCTTATCTCTGCGTCTAGATTAACCTAAGGCGATGTACCCTTGGAGGCTAAGGGCCCCGCCCCGGAGGACACTTGCTTCTATATCACTACGATTTGATTTCTGCGTGGTTTGCTTATTGTTGTTATTTGGTAATCTGATATGCTTTATAAGTCGCCATTACATGCTTTGTTAAGATTAATCCATTGAGACTTTTACAGACAGAATTGTGTATTGACTCTGCATTATCTTATTGATCCTTTCAGAGTTGATTGAATGTTATTAGTCTTAACCGAATATTATTACTGTTCTGTTATAGAGCTCTTGTATTGAACATTCATGTTATAAGATTCATCTGAAAGTTTTCTTCTTTACTATTGTTGGATTCAGAAGTAATGCTGTTCTATTTGGAAACACAGTCGTATCCCTGTTAATTAAGATTGATCAGATTACTATTCCAGCGTGTTGTGTGCGTATATGATTTACTGGCGCTGTTCCATAATTTATCAATAATTAGTGTTGTTCCATTAGTGTGTTCTGCTTGATTTGCCTTAAGAGTGAAAGATTGTTATTTGATTGCAAAGAGTGCATTTGGGTTAATAGATTAAGTTTGGTTACGGCTCGCGAGACTTAGTTGTTCGATTGTTGTTCCATTTTATCATTGCTGTTCCATTTTAGATTTGCTGTTCAATTTCTTATTTGCTGTTCCATTTTTCTATCTGCTGTTCCATTTACTTGCATTTGTTATTTTGGTGTGAGAGACGATCTAAGGCTGTAGTGAGCCTCGGCATTCACTGTCTAGCTCCCAGACCCGTGGTCCATGCTCTAATTTCCTTTCCATCAGTTTCCAAAGGGATGGGTTATCGCTGTCGAACCCTTGACTGATAAGTTGCCTAGTTTTTTGAATGTGTGATTTATTCTTTTGAAGTAACTTAGTTATAGACAAGCATCCGTTTACTCTTGTATTTTTGAACATTGTACTACTAGCATTACTCTGGCAAGTGATAGCCTCAGACTAAGACAATCTTTGAAATAACAAAACGTTCCCGGATTAACATATTAATGTGGGGTAATTAGAGGTGAAAGAGACCCTTTTTATAGCTCTACATTTTGGCACCGTTGCCGGGGAAAGAGTGTAGCCATTTGTCTTTTTCATGGTAGTGTACGAACCTGCTAGGGAAGAGTTGGATCTTAAAAACAGAAGGTAAGAACCTGCGTGCGGAGCATGTAAAAGCCCTGCTCCACTGTCCGCTTTCCTAACAGATTTGTTTTTGCTTTGTTTGAATAGAATTTAGTAGTTCATTTGAGTGCATGACTAAGCAGAAAAAACCAGAAAAGAATATCAAACCTCCATCCAAACCTGAAAAAGCTAAGGGGCCGGTGACCCTTGGCCGAACAACCTTCATAGACGAAATCTATAAGAAAACAGAATCTCAGCCATCAGTAGGCCCCAGGAAAATCATTTCTAAACAGCCTACTAGTTCCCTTCAGGCCACAGGATCACCATCTGTAGCCTTTGCTGAGGTGCATAGTCAAACTGAAGAGCAGGACTTTCAAGAAATTGAAAATTCTAATCTAGAATTATTGCAGGAAGCGAATTTCAGCAACTTTTGTGAAGGAGAAGGAGAAACAGGGGAAACTGAGGAACCAAAATCTCCTATTGGAGAAAATCAGCCATTAAATAGCCCAAATAAGGGGAGTGCTGCAAAAATCATTGTTGAAGGAATCCAATCTCCTCAGACATCAGGTATTCTCATTATCCCAGATAAAGGAAGTGCTATTAAAACTATCCCTGTCAAAACCGTTCCCTCTCAACCTAGGAATACCCTCCTAGATATCCCAGAAGGTTATTGGCATATATTCGATCCTATGGCTCAGAACCAGCCAAATGCTCAAACCTCTACATTACAATATCCTATAGTGGATTCTGCAGCAAATGCGCCCATGAAAGCTATCCCTCTTCAGCATATCCCTACATTTCACGGTCTCACATCAGAAGATCCAGATGCATTTTTATTCGAATTCGATGTGTTATGCAGGGGATATGATTACACCACCGATCCCCAGAAATTGAAATTATTTCCCTCTACATTAAAAGGGGCTGCTTTAAGATGGTTTATGGGACTAGGTGGTGGGGTTATCAACAATTGGGATCAAATGAAAGAATCCTTCTTAAAAAAATATCAGGATTATTGTAGGTCTAGAGAATTAAAAGACGAAATATTCCAAATGACAGCCAGACCGAATGAAACATTAGAGGAGTATGTGGAACGCTTTCAGTACAATCTACAAAGATCTCCTTATGCATCACTACCTTTACCTAATAATGTGTTAAAAACTGCATTGATGAGGGGCATGAAGGAACAATGGATTGAAACATTAAACATCATGGGAAAAGGGGATATTTATCAAGAGAATTTTGCTGACATCATTGATTTATGTATCAGGAGTTCGAGAGGCAGCACAAGAGTAAAACTGGCAGAATATGATCGGTTTGCAAGAGATAACAAAATATCAACAGAAGGAGTAACACGTGTAGAGATTGGAAATTTATTAGAAAATTTTAAAACTGATATTCTGGGGACACTAACTACAAAACTTGATATTGTGTAGGCTAAACAGAAGCAGATGGAGACAGAACAGAATTTGGCGATCTTTTGTCCCCGATGCAGGAAAAAACATAGCCACAAGGAATGTCCACTGGATACAGTCCAAACATGCGCCATCTGTACAAAAGATCACCTTACGGAGAGCTGCCCCTCACTTCCTGGATTGAAAGCGGTATATAAGGAAGCGGAAGAAGAACCAAAATCGGTGTACTTGATCAACCAGCATCGCCAGTGGCAGCCGAGACAATTTGGTATGTTTCCAGACCCAACTTCTTCTTTTCAGCCTCCACAGTATAATGCTCAACAATATAGTATGTGGCAAAATCAATCTCAACCCCCATTCTCAAACTGGTCACCACAGCCGTTTCCTTCTTCAAACCCGTGGCTGAATCAGACAAGCCAATCCGGTTGGCCGAATTTCCCTTACACTCCACCATATTGGCAAAATGGCCCATATCCTCCACAATAGACTCCCCCTACTTCACAAAGTTCACCCTGGCAGACAAACTGGCAAAGACCGATGCATCAGCCAGCAGGAACTATTCCGCTCCCTCAACCTACTCTGCCAGCCTTACAACAAAATCCCCAGTCTAATCTGAGACCGCAACTCCCAGCCTAACCCAACCCCAATCCAAATAACAGACCGGTCCAATCTCTCCAAATCATAGAATCACTAGAAATAGGACCCGACCTGAGGGAGTGCAATGATCTTCAGTTAAGATTTGGACGTATAATTGAAACTGAGGGAGATAAAACAGTGCATATTGAAGATCAGTTACCAAGAGAACATCTGTCACAACAAGAGGATGTAAATAAGCAGCAGACTCATAATCAAGCAACCACATCCTCTCCTCCGTTCCCAGAATGATTAGTCATACCTCGACCCATACAATATCTTGACTTTGACATTCTGGGAGAATTACAAAATCTGTATATAAAAATCCCATTCCTCCAAGCCATTCAAGACATTCCTATATACGCAAAAACCATCAAAGAGTTGTGCATAAAGAAACCAAGGAGGAATATAACAAATAATCCAAGAGTCCAAGTAGTCGGTACTTTATCTGACTTACTATCAGGAAAAGAAACACCCATTAAATATGAAGACCCAGGAAATCCAATTGCAACTGTTCAAATTTATGGTCAGACCCTGTCTAATGCCTTAGTTGATCTAGGAGCTGCAATTAATATTGTAACAACCACTACTTGCCAAAAGCTCGGCATTACATCTGTAGAACCCACCTCTACTTTGTTAGAATTGGCTGACCGATCTGTGGTTAGACCAGAGGGTACTCTACATGATGTCATGGTCTCTGTAGATTCCTGGGAATATCCAACCGATTTCCTGATAATTAATCCAAAAACCCGACTTGATGGACACCCGCTAATTCTAGGTAGACCTTGGCTTGCCACTGCCAATGCTTACATTGGTTGCCAGCAGGGAAATATGACCATAACCAGAGGTCCGAATATCAAAAATTTAGTTTTATATCCTCCAGTGCAGCCAAGTGTCACAATAATCAAAACTAATAAGCACCCTATATCATACCTTACTGATAACATTAGATCTCCATTAACTATACAAGAGGCACTTGATTTTAAAAACCAAACAGAAGATGATGCCATTAATAATTTCATTAGTCAAATTGAATCTAGATCCCGCACACAGTGTCACATGATAGAAGTAGCATTTGATAATGAATTAGAAGAAGGTCCTCTGAAAGATACACACGATCAAACGATACCCGTTACCTCTGTTGCAAATAGTAAAATTGTGGAAATTGAACCGGGAAAAACTTTAAATATCAATGCCAACCTCACACTTGAACAAGAAACGAAGCTCATCCATTTGTTAAGAAAATATCAAGAAGCATTTGCATGGGATTACCCTGATATGAAAGGAATCGATCCCCAATTATGTACACACCACATTTATATAGAAAAAGATGCTAGACCTGTTCGTCAACCGCAAAGAAGACTTAATCCTCATCTAAAGGATGTGGTAAAAGCTGAACTTCAGAAACTTTTAGATGTCAATTTTATCTATCATATTTCTGATAGTAAATGGGTCTCTCCGCTTGTGGTGGTACCAAAAAAGAATGGGAAATGGAGAATCTGTGTGGATTATAGGGAACTAAATAAAGCAACACAAAAAGATCATTTTCCTCTCCCATTCATAGACCAAGTATTAGATACTTTAGCAGGAAAGAAATTATTTTCTTTCCTGGATGGCTTCAGTGGATACAATTAGATTCAGATTGCCCCTGAAGACCAGGACAAAACTACTTTTACTTGTCCTTGGGGAACATTTGCCTATCGAGTTCTACCTTTTGGCCTATGTAATGCTCCTGCCACATTCCAAAGGGCTATCCTTAACATTTTTGCAGATTTAATAAATGATGGACTTGAAGTATACATGGATGACTTTACACCATATGGAGATGATTTTGATCCAGCACTAGACACCCTAGAAAAAGTCCTACAACGCTGCATTGCTACCAGGCTTTGCTTAAGCCACGAAAAATGTTATATGATGATGACTGAAGGATTTATCCTAGGACACTATGTTTCAGCAGCCGGCATTCAGGTAGACCCGGCCAAAATCCAAATACTTTTGCTTATTCCCACTCCTACTACTCAAACAGAGGTACGCAGCTTTCTTGGATTTTCTAGTTATTATAGACGATTTATAGAACATTATTCGCACATTGTTGCACCATTATATGCACTAACTGGTAACGTTGATTTTCTTTGGACAGAAAATGTGACCGTGCTTTCGAGGATTTAAAGAAGCTCGTATCCACAGCCCCAGTCCTTCGAGGACCAAACTGGGATTTACCATTCCAGATATCATCTGATGCCTCAGATATAGCCATTGGCGCAGTCCTTGGGCAGGAAGAGGATAAAAAACCATATGCTATCTATTACATCAGCAAAAATTTATCCCCTACTGAATTAAATTACATTGTTACTGAAAAAGAATTCCTAGCTGTAATACATGCTGTCAATAAGTTTAGACAATATATTACAGGCTATCCTGTTATCTTGTATACAGATCATTCTGCCATAAAATATTTAGCAAATAAGCCTGTCACAAATGCAAGAATAACTAGATGGTTGATTTTATTGCAGGAATTCAATATCACAATCAAGGATCGGCCTGGCAAAGAAAACCCTGTAGCCGATTTTCTCTCAAGAATACCAAAGCCAATCGATGCAGCAGCAGTTGAAGATCAATTTCCGGATGAGCACCTGTTTGCTGTTGCTGTTCAAACACCCTGGTATGCTGATGTTGCCAATTACCTCGCAGTAGGTAAGCTACCAAAACACTTAACCCCTAATGAGTGCAAACAGATTGTTCAGAAGAGTGCTCGATTCTCGTGGATTGGGGGCTATTTGTTTCACACAGGGGCAGACATGCATATCAGGAGATGTGTTCGAGAAGATGAAATCTTTGACATCCTAAAAGCCTGTCATGATGGACCATGTGGTGGACACTTCGCTGAGCGTAGAACTGGACATAAAGTATTGCAGACAGGATATTATTGGCCTATGATTTTCAAAGATGCAAAGAAATTCGTCCAAGCCTGTGACAGTTGCCAGCGAGCAGGACGTCCTGGTCAATCTGATGAGATGCCTCTGAAACCACAGTTAGTCATTGAACCATTCGAGCGATGGGCTCTTGATTTCGTTGGACCCATCAACCCATCATCAAATCAGAAAACATATACCTTGGTCGCAACAGAATATGTCACCAAATGGGTTGAGGCAGAAGCATTGCCAAGAGCCACAAAGGACTCTGTCATACAGTTCCTGTTCCATCTATTTGTACGTTATGGTCTTCCAAGGGAAATAATTACAGATGGAGGACCACAAATTGTTGGGAATAGATTAGCTGCAACACTCAACAATTATCACGTCCAGCATAAAATCACTACTCCATATCACCCACAGGCGAATGGGCAGGTAGAAAGCAGCAATAAGATAATAGAATCAATCCTAACAAAAACCATTGCATCACACAGGAGTGATTGGGCCGCCCGATTACCTGAAGCACTGTGGGCTTATAGAACAACATGGAGAAGCACCACTGGTTACTCACCTTATCAATTAGTGTTTGGAAAACAACCTATTTTCCCCATAGAATTCGAAATCCAAACATTACGAATAGCACAGGAAGTTGGCCTAGATCTAAGCGAGGCACAAATTAATCGACTACAGCAGATCAATGAATTGGACGAAATTAGGCTCTCTGCACTACAAAATACAGCACTGATTCAACAACAGCGAGCTAAATGGCATGATGCGCTCATCAAAAACAAATTCTTCCACGAGGGAGACTGGGCTCTGTTGTACGACTCTCAGTTTCAGGACTTCCCTGGGAAACTCCAGACTCATTGGTTGGGACCATAGGAAATCCAGAAGGTGCATGACAACGGAACCCTTACTCTAATCACTATTGACGGTTCTGGATATGCCTTCTAAGTAAATGGCCACCGAGTTCGTCTCTATCGCAAACCACTCACCCAGGAGTCCTTCTGCCAGCAGCTACGCCGAGACACTGATATGGAGATTTTAGGAGAGGAAGAGAAATCTTCCTCACCTGCAATTCACTAAGGAATTCATTTCTTTTTACAATTTGTACATAAGTTCTTTTCTTTGAGTTGTTCTTGTACATATGTTTGAACTAAATGTTTTCTTGTCATTTTTGCTGTTCTTTTTCTTTCTCAAAATTTCGATTTTTGCCATTCCGTTTCTAAAAGAATGGCATTTGCGTGTTTTTGCTGTTCCTTTTCAAAAGGAACAACATTCTTGATTTTCTGCTATTCCTTTTCCAAAGGAACATCATCTTTGATTTTCTGTTGTTCCTTTTTCAAAAGGAACAGCTTTGCTTGTTCTGCTGTTCCTTTTCTAAAGGAACAACATTTTGGATTTTTGTTGTTCCTTTTTCAAAAGGAATGGCACTGCGGTGTGTTTGATGTCCCTTTTCCAAAGGCGCAACATATTTTGATTTCTGCTGTTCCTTTTTCAAAGGAACAGCATTTTTGCGTCTTTTGCTGTTCCTTTTCCAAAGGAACAACACTTTTGGTTTCTGCTGTTCCTTTTCCAAAGGAACAACATTTTTGGTTGCTACTGTTCCTTTTTCAAAGGAACGACATTTTGAGTGTTTTTGCATAGCATTTTTTTAATTTTTTGCTGTTCCTTTTTCAAAGGAACGACATTTGCATTTTTGCGATCTATGGTCCTTTGTTGTTTCTTTTTCCAAAAGGAACACCACTAGCATGCTTTTGCTCTCCTTGTGAAACAGCTTATTCCTTTTGCTGATCTAAATTGAGGATGCTTCTTGCCCATGTTCTTTAAAGTCTTTAAGATACAGCTATGCACTTATGCAATGAATATAAAATCATAACATACTGAAATCCACAAATCATAAATCGCTATATTTATAAGGCTCTGCATTGGTAAGAGGACAAAAGGAAGGACACACTTATTTCTTATCTTTTGTTGTCATTGTTTTACTAATTTTGCTCTGATTGGTTATCTTTATCATGACGATCCCTTTAATCCTCTTTGATTATTACTTAGGAATAAGAGCAAAGGGTTTATATCTTCCTATTGAGATGATAAGACTTCTTCCACCATTCCTACTCTTAAGGAGTGTTGAACCACCCTTTTGTGTATAAATAAGGAAAAGTGCTTTATGAAAAAGAAAAAAAAAAGTAAACATGAATTATAAGTTGTCAAATGCAGGATAGGGGGTCTCATCAAGAGCCAGCCTACCATGATCATGAGGATGGAAGTGAAGTGGCATTCCCACTATGGCCACCACACCAGGGATATGGTCCAAAAGGTATATCAAATAAACAAACCTTGGAACAGGAGGTCTCATCACGAGCCGGCCTGCCCACTTTTCGCTCCTTCCTCGTGAATGGCATTATGGTTAACTGGTCACCAAGCCAGCATAATGGCCTACACTTTGACATAATAACATTCTTAAGTATACACAAAGGATCATGGTTCCAGGGGTGAAATAAACAACTCTACCAAGGTTATGGACACCTGTCGGCAGCAGAGCACTGTTAATGGTATTGAAGTCACATTGGTTACACCAATAGGTAAGATACTAATACTCTTTTGTTTCTTATATCCTAGGAACTAATCATATATCATTTCCTGACCTATATACCGCATGAACATTTATTACCACCAATCATGGAAAAGGAAGTGACAATGACCACTTGAGATTTGGCAAGTACGACAGACGTCCTATCCCCCAGCCTCGCATCATATCACAGCAGCCTCTTACGTAATACGCGATCAACTTTACGCCTCGATTTTGGTAATTCGTTGTCTTTCTAAACATGGCATATTTTCATACGCTGTTCCTTTATGACTCGGTTGCAGATCGGTTGCTGCTCCTTTATTTGACGGCTGGGACAGCCTATCACATTGCGGGGGGAGGTTAACCTCATTATTCCCTGAATTACGTGTCAGCTCACTATTCGGGAAAGATAATGTACTAGGGTATGGCACGGCTTAACGGCATGATATTTCTATCTTTACACAAGTTGTTGTTCATAAGCCATTTCTGTTGCATACTCTATGTTTTTTCGAAATCTTGCGATTATTACCCTCTCTGTGTTTCAAACAGCACAAGCAGTTGCTGTTCCATTGAGAATCTACAGTGAAATCATGGGAGGAAGGGCAATTCGAAGGGAACCTCAGGTGTTGACAGTCTCCGCTGCTGCCCGGGAGATCTTGGAAAGAGCAGAGTGGCTGACTTATCTCAACCGCTTGCAGGAGCCTAATGAAACAGTGGCGATGGAATTCTTGCAGAATTTGCAGGAGGATTACTCCATAGTAAGGGGGAAGCAGATAGCAGTCACCGACGATATAATTGCAGAAGTCTCGGGACTACCAGCCACCAGACCAGTATGGACACTAAAAAAGGAAAGATTACAGAAGATTATAGAAATCTTCCAGAACGAAGGCCAGAGCTTGACGATTAAAGGGAAGGGAGTTCTGCCAACAACGCTAGGAGAACCCTGGGCAGAATTGGCAAGAACCATGCAAAGCTACATCACCTGCGAGGGTAGAAAAGATGTGGTAAGACCACGACATCTTAAACTCTTAGCTGTTTTAAAGCAGAAATGCTCTGTAAATCTACTTGCACTTCTGAATTCATTACTGCATGATGTTGCACGAAGCTTAAAATAGGCACAACATGTAGAGTCAGTCGTTAGTCACCACAGGTTAATTCAGTTAATTGTTAGTCATAGCCTCACCCAGTAGCAAAGCAGTTGGGAAGAGCTGATTGCAATGATTGAGGGGGGATTGACAGCACCATCCCCAAAACGCAAACATACTACAAGCACACTAGAATGTCCGGAAAAACGCAGAGAATTAGTAAAACAAAAACATGTTGCTAGTGCATCTGAACGACCAGAAACACACCAGGAATCGGCAAAGCGTAAGCATGCCACCGGTACACCCGAACAGCCAGAGAAGCCCAGAAAATCAGCCTGGTTAGCTCGGATACGAGGAAGGCTGGAAAAGCTCCAGGAAAGCACCAGCCAGCCAGTGGAAATTGAGGACGAGCAATCCTCACGACCAGAAGTAGAAGTAGAACAATCTGAAGAGGAGGCCGAGCAATCAAAAGAGGAGGCCGAGCAATCCGAAGAAGAAAATGAGGAAGAAGCTGAGCATTCTGAAATGGAAACTGAGCATTCAGAGGCAGAAGATGAGCAATCCAAACAGGAGGGGGAAATGGGACAGCAGGAAGGTAGCCCACCACAAGACCCAGTGGAAGAAGATGAATTGGCCGCAGTTTTGGCCAATATGGGTGAGTATGGCCAACCTTCCAGTCCAGTAGACCTCCACGACAAACCCCAAGAAGAAAATACATCTGAAAAACCACATGCAGAAGAGGCAAAAGAAGGAAATCTGCCTGTTCATGATGAAGAGGAGATAAGAGATACTGAACAGGAACAATCCGTTCCCAAGGCACCAGAGGAAATTCCGGAGGAAGAAGGAGCAGAAAAAGAAATTGCCTAGGAAGAGACGAAACCAGCTAAGGTTCCTACCCTAGAACAGCTAGAGCAGAACAGCGAAGAAACACCCCAGGAGAAAGATCCAGGGACTAGTCACGGTCCAAACCGCAGTAGACAGCCTGCTATTCCTTCTAATGAAACACTGGAAATTAAGGAATTGCGAAAGGAACAGCAGAGATTATTGAACATAATAGCCCAACTCCATCAGCAGATCAGGATCCTGAAAGCAAGGTAGAGGGTAAGGAAGACCGCAGGGAAGAAAAAGGTGGCCACTGCAGTAAAACCCCGCAAGGCAAAAAGGCGGAGAACCAACAATCGCCCTGTTGTTCAAAACCCTGCTGAAAATCTAGCTGTTGTTCCAAATGATGCTGAGGAACAGACTGCTGTTCCATTTGAAAAGGAACAACAATAGACTGATATTCGCGTTAAAATAGAAATGGATGATATGATGACCAGCGATAAGAAGATTCAGACGGAGGCACCACCCTCAAGGGTGATAAGGGTTCTGAACTCAAAACAACGCAATAAGAAAGTTCAGGTAAAACTCCTGGCCTCTACTGCTGCATGGAGAAGAGATCCAAAGATAGTAACCTTGCGCTAGGGATTGAAACAGGCTCAGCAAGAAGCAGAAAGGCTTAGAGAGCAAACGATCCCCCGCGAGAAGTATGAAGAACTACAACAACAACTAAGGAACGTCAATCAATCCGAAATCCAGGCCTTTGAAGGATGGCGAAAGGAACAAGAGAAAGTTGCAAAGGTAACCCGTAGGCTAGATACTGTTATCAAGCAGATGGATACCTTGTGTTCTTTATAAAATGACGTTTTATCATGTAGGGCCCCTGCCAAAAACTATGCTCTGTTTTTACTGGAACGGTATTTACAATTAAAAATAAAAGCTGTTAAAGCAGGCGCCCCTATACAAATTAACACTGTCAATGACTTTATAGATTGTTGTAAACATTATGGGGTGAAGGTCCAGAGATTGCTGTGTGAATTTTATTTGCATAACCTCGTGCTAGATCAGGGGACTGAGTTGAACCCTAGCCCTTTTTTTGGAGATATCCAATTGCAAGAATTCATCTCATTCGGAGTTAATCAGATTAAATGGCTCAAAGCCTATAATACTTTCCAGAGGCAAGAAAATGGCCTAGATTTGTGGGTAAGGGTTGAGCCTAAGAACCCAGTGCAGTTATGGAAAGCACATAGAAACCTCATGAGGACTCCGGGTGTCATTGAAACGTTAGGACCTATGCATGAGGCACTCATTCAACAAAGTTTAGAGTATTTTCTTTCTATCAAAGACCTCGCCATTGATGCAGCCAAATTTCGGTACCGAATCTCTAATCCAAACATCCAGCTCAGGGAACCGTTTAAGTATGAGAATTTTGAATTAGCTGCCAACCGTTTGAACCTCTATGGCGAGAGAATTTTGAAAGCAGGGCCATCCTGGTTAGGATATAGATTCCGCAGTCCAATTATTTGGCACCCTGCACCCGGATATCAAGCCCTGTATGAGATGCCTGAGGGTCAAACAGGTCAGTTCTTTGACTACCTAGTCACTCACCACGGCTGTAGGCCTCCGCATGAGATTCCTTCTCCAGCCTATTCTCTCACTGCCTTGCATGTCAACTACAACGTTTTCATGAGGGCATGAAACAGGGTAAGCAGGGGGGTGTGTGGAGTACTAAAAAGGTATGCTTTTGATGATCATTTCAGTGGCTTTTCAGTAGAATTTGTAAACCTTTTTGCATCATGAATTTGGAAAACAATAAAGAATTATAACAAAACATGTGAGAATTAATATGCAAGACTTAATCGCTGATAATTGTTATTCTTCTGTGCAGGAAAGGGTGAAAACGAGGAGTTGCCGTTCCGAAGGAAAGGACAAAGACGAGATAACTGCTGTCCCTTTGAAGGGAAACTGAATGCAAACAAGGCTAAGCAGATCAAAGCAAATCGGCCTGGAAAAGGAGGAGAAGACACCAGCTCGGCGGAGAAGAAAAGAAAAGATTAAGGATTAACAGTTTGGCGAATCCCTCAGGATCTTTGATCCTGAGGGATCGCTGCTTTATTTATCTTGTTACTTAGACATCTCCGCCGTCACCTTTATATAAAGGGACAACACTGTTAGCTTTGGGGATTATGTTTTATGTAATTTTCTGTTAAAGATCAACTTTGATCATCGAGTCTCGTTGAGAACTGGTTCATTGTAATTTTGTCTTATGCATTAATATAAACTTGGTGATTATCTTATCTCTGCGTCTGGATTAACCTAAGGCGGTGTACCCTTGGAGGCTAAGGGCCCAGCCCTGGAGAACACTTGCTTCTGTATCACTACGATTTGAAATCTGCGTGGTTTGCTTATCGTTGTTATTTAGTAATCTGATATGCTTTATAAGTCGCTATTACATGCTCTGTTAAGATTAATCCATTGAGGCTTTTACAGACAGAATTGTGTATTGAATCTGCATTATCTTATTGATCCTTTTAGAGTTGATTGCATGTTATTAGTCTTAACCAAATATTATTACTGTTCTGTTACAGAGCTCTTGTATTGAACATTCATGTTATAAGATTCATCTGCAAGTTCTGTTCTTTACGATTGTTGGATTCAGAAGTAATGTTGTTCTATTTGGAAACACAGTCGTATCCCTGTTAATTAAGATTGATCAGATTACTATTCCAGCGTGTTGTGTGCATATATGATTTACTGGCGCTGTTCCATAATTTATCAATAATTAGTGCTGTTCCATTAGTGTGTTCTGCTTGATTTGCCTTAAGAGTGAAAGATTGTTATTTGATTGCGAAGAGTGCATTTGGGTTAATAGATTAAGTTTGGTTACGGCTCGCGAGACTTAGTTGTTCGATTACTGTTCCATTTTATCATTGCTGTTCCATTCCAGATTTGCTGTTCAATTTCTTATTTGCTGTTCCATTTTGCTATCTGCCGTTCCATTTACTTGCATTTGTTATTTTGGTGTGAGAGACGATCTAAGGCTGTAGTGAGCCTCGGCATTCACTGTCTAGCTCCCAGACCCGTGGTCCATGCTCTAATTTCCTTTCCATCAGTTTCCAAAGGGATGGGTTATCGCTGCCGAACCCTTGACTAATAAGTTGCCTAGTTTTCTGAATGTGTGATTTATTCTTTTGAAGTAACTTAGTTATAGACAAGCATCCGTTTACTCTTGTATTTTTAAACGTTGTACTACTATCATTACTCTGGCAAGTGATAGCCTCAGACTGAGACACTCTTTGAAATAACAAAACGTTCCCGGATTGACATATTAATGTGAGGTAATTAGAGGTGAAAGAGACCCTTTTTATAGCTCTACACCTCATCTTCTTCCTCGCTTTCAATTATAACAGTTTTAGCCTTCTCCTCCATCGTGAAGTTTCCAGATTGCAGGTGTCGGGGCAACCTTCTTACTGGGTCTGGGCTCTGGGGATCCTTCTTGGTCCTCGGCATCCGAGGAGATTTGGGGAGCTCGGTGGTCTACGACATGGCTATCTGTGGGCTGTTTGTGGTAGGATTTTGTACCTTTAGGATTGCGTCTTGGTAATACTTGGGAAATTATGGAAACCACATACTATTTTCAAATTGCTTGTCACTCATCATGCTGTTGACGCAGGGTGGTTTTCTTGCAGAGCGGTAAGATGTGGCGGTGTGACCCTGACTCTGATTATATATGGTTTGATATCCAAAATCGACTGCTTGTCCTTGTGGTAGCTCATAAATGCGATTTTGGTGGTTATTCTTTTGCCTTAATTTCCCACTTGTTGTGACCACCAACAACCCCCCTACTTCTTTAGTATTAGCAATAACACTAAAGAAATGGGGACCCTTAGTAAAAAAATCCAAAAAAGATTTTATAAAATTTTTTGTATTATACTCCTCAAAAAATACATCGCACGGAGAAGAGTGAAACATTTCTTTATGAGCACAATAAACAACTGCGAAGAAGCAACGCGAAATTCATCGCATCGCATACATTAAGAAGTGCCCATAAATGAAAATCTTGAGAAATCTACGATGGCCGATATGCGACATCGCATATCGCAACGTCGCATAAACAACGCACAAATAACTTAACAAATTGCTGCGACCTACGATAACTGCGACCTGCGATAAATGCGATCTTGCGATGCTGCGATCTGCGAATCACAGAAATCACCCATCACAAATTTTCCTCGACTCAACATTCAAGAAAAGTTGTTCCTAAGCCAAAAATTGGGTGCGCGCCTTAAAGAAAATTAATGAATGTACGCCGAAGTATTCATAAAGGACAATTTTGTGTTTTTTGAAGAGTCAGTTCACTGTGGGTGTCATGATTTTATACATTCGTAGAGCTTAAAGCTTTCATGTCAAAATTTATTATCATTACTCTTTTCCTTTGCATGAACTGCAGGAATAAAAAACAGGGAACAACATGAAGCAATATGCAGGAAACATCTAAGGAAAAAGGGAAAGCGTCAATGCTCGGAGAACAGAGAAGAGATGCCCTCATAAACGGATACCGCATGCAACAGGAACGCAGATTTCAGAGTGTTACTGAACAGATGCTGATATCAATAGGCGATTCGACACTCAACGTCAAAAACTCACAAAAGCAGCATGTTTACAAAATTCTTGAGCTTATGCCCAGTAAAGGAAAAAGCGCTAAAGGCGGAAAACGCACCAGAAAGGCCCATATCAAAGAACGGAGACAGTTTTTGATGCGCGATTAGCACCTAGCGCTAATCGCGCATCGCTAAGAAAATTTTTCAGAAAGAAAAGTCCCTAACTTGCTTAGTCATCCACGAGTCCGGAAATCGAGATAGTAAAAGCAGAGGCAGTTTAAGAGGAATCTGGGTTGTTACCAAGTATACACGCAGTAAATTCGCCCAACCAGAAGATGATTCTCAAAAATATCTTCTAGTTTACTAAAAAGTGGTGCCAACGCTTGCCATTTCTATTTTCGTAGCTCAAACAAAAGCAGAAGACGACCAGCCGACTCTTCCCAGGCAAATGTTGCATGCTCGCAGCACTAAGGAGCAAATACAGAAATAGTTAGGAATTAGATTCAATTTTTAGAAATAAGTTTGCTTAGATAAAGGGCGGTCATTTAAACCGTATCCGAAATTTATGTAATTAAGTTATTTAGTTAGCAGTATTTAAACCCTTCTCATGCATTTAGAGAAGGGTCCAGAAATTTGTCAAAAAATTATCCTCAGAACATGCACTTCTGCACCCTCAGAGGAGGTTTTGATGAATGAATGGATCGAGGTTTATTAATGTTTGCATTTGATATCTGCTACTGATGTTGCACTTTTGTACTCTTGGTATATATTAGAACAAGGAGAGATAAATCATTGTTGCTTGAAGCTTATGAGTAGGACCAGTCATAAATGGTACTTTTATCTCTTGACCATTTCTGCTTATATTCTTAAAGTGATATACAGTTTTTAGTTGTTTATATGTTATTGCATGAATGTGTGAGTTACCATTTGGCACTTTTGTACGGTGGAGCCATTTATTTATGTTTGATATATGAATAACTTATTATGCGATATGCTGTTCACAACTGTTTTGCCTAACTTTTTATGCAAAGTGGTTCATCTTAATTGATTTCCATTCTTATGATAGCTGAATGATCTTTATTACCAGTTATTATTTGAAATCTCTTTAGATCGCATAATAGAAGAAATACATCCCGGGTTAGCATAGATAGATGAGCTGTTTTCATTAGATTACAATAGCATAGAATTAGATTAAAGTAGCTTAGATTAGAATCCTTAGATCAGCATCATCCAACTCTACACACACACACACCCTTAGATTGGGAAACTGGTCCCATTATCCCCAGTCGGACCCGCTATACCAAACGGATAAGGAGCTGCCAACCAAGGTCCGGATCGGGCGGGTATCCCCCTTGTTGTCGACCCGATTTTCGGGGCTTCAACATATTTGGCGCTAGAAGGAGGGCCTAAACTATGAATGACACCTAAATCAAAATCTAAATACCATTCTGAGAGTAAATCGCCCTCGTCATCTCCCCCGACTTCTCCAGTATATTTAAATCCAGAGTCAGAAGTCGCTCGAGTATCAATCGCTGCTATACACCCTGATATTTCAGACCAATTTACCATTGAACCTCCTGGAGTTGAATCTCTGATTCACAAACTTCAAGGATTTTCCATTTCTCCTCAGAGGTCTGATAAATCTCAATGCAGTGTGACTTCGCAGTACAATCCTGGTCATCCCCTAACCAAGTTAAAGAGTGAAAAATTTGGCATCCAGCCAACTGAGTTGCCTCTTCCCACCAGGAAAAGAGCGAGAAAATCACCACAAGTGTCTGACAGTGAGAATCTTTCGTCTACATCGCCCATTTCAACTACCTCACTGCGAAGTCAACCACCCACACCTTCATTCCAAACCATCATCCATCCGTCTACCACAACCCTTCTTCAATCATCTACGATCATAGTATCCTCATCTTCCCAGCCACGGAGATCATCTTCGACACTTTTTTCTACTAGCAGCTCAAAGATGGCCCAGTCTCCATGGAACAACCCTGGGGTAGTTTTAATGCCTGCGCCCTTGAGTCCAATACCTGCCCATCCTGAGAAATGGCTGCCCAAGTCCAATCCAGAAGCAAGCATGTTAGCAGAGGAACACATAAACAATTTCATGCTTTCTATCAATCTCAACGGAGTTACTAATGAAGACGTTGTTGTTCGACTTTTTCCCTATACACTGCAAGGAACAACCGGGTCATGGTACTTTTCATTACCCTCTGGGTCTATCACAAGTTGGGATATCTTCCAGAATCAATTCCTTGCCAAGTTCGGTGATGACAGATCAACGACAACGTTAATCAATGACCTATCCAATCTTAAAGCCGGAGCTAAAGAACCTATCAAAGATTTTAATTTACGGTTCAATAAAATTCTCAACAAAATTCACGTTGCTTCCCAACCCAGCGAAGAAGTACGATGTGAATGGTATATTACTGCTTTACCACCAAACTTAGCAATCTTCATGGATAGAGCAAATAAGACAACCTTAGTTGAAAACTTGACAGAGGCGATAGCAGTAGAGAAACGTGTAATAGCCCTGGAAAAGAGATCCGCGATAGAGGAACGCAAGTCTAAAAAAATCACCTTCAAGGAAGACTCCAAGAAGAAACAAACAAAAGACCCTTTCGATTTGGAGGGATTGCAGAAATTTTTAAAGACCATGTCTAATGAGATGATTGACATAAAAAAACAAGTAGCAGAAACTTCAACAAAAAAGCCTTTCAGAGTTTTTAAAAGAAGTCCTTCAGCAGATGCAAAACCACCCAATGCCATCTCAAGTGCTGAAACTAAGGAAGAGGAAGAAGAAGAAAGTGCCACTGAAGGGCAGACTGATGATGAAGTTGTGGAATTACAAGGAATGTGGGATTTCATCCTCCCACAAGAAGAAGATCAAGAAGTATTTCCAGTTAGCACACTAAGCAAAAATCAGCTTGATCCTCCCCAAACTACCCCTAAGCAGAAGATGGCAAGCCCTGCAACAAAAGATAAAGTCGCAACAAAGAAAACGACCTCTAAAGCGACTCAATCTAGCCCAGTCCCAGCAGATCCAACAACTCCATCAAAAACACTGATAGTGTCGGATGAAATGGAGTACAATATTATTGATGACATGAAAAAGACTAGGGCTAATATTACCCTTTATGAATTGAGCAAATTGAAGCATCAACGAAAGATAATGATGAAAGAATTACATGCCGTGCCTATTGTACCTTTGCCTACCGCTGTACTCTCTCAAGCTTCCCACAACATGGGAAGACCTCCAACTAACGCGATCAATAAGATTGATCCAAATGATATCGCCTTGATTGGAGGAATATCAAGATCTCACACTCCCCCGTTTCTTCTTACTTATGAAGTTTTCAATAAAAATGTGCACAATTGTTTGGTGGATTCCGGTGCTTCATCGAATATTTTACCCAGATCAGTATGTGCCAAGTTGAATGTTCAACCACAGAAATCCGCAGTGCGCATAGTTCAACTTGATCGATCTCAAGTCGAAGTGATTGGAGAACTTAATCAGGTAACCATAAGATTGTCATCCAACCCAAAGGTATGTCAGGTTATTGACATTCTAGTGGCTGATATCCCAGAATTCTATGGCTTAATTCTTAGCAGGGATTGGTCCGAGAAACTCCATGGATACTTTGAAACCGACTGGTCGCACATGTGGTTACCCTACAAAGGTAAACCGAATCAAATAAAGGTTGAACGAGAGTTACACCAGAAGTACATCGTAACGGAATTAGAGGGAGAAAATGAAGCGGTATCGTATAACAGCAGTATCATAGGCAATTACTCGGTAGATTCTTTTCTCGGTAATTTCAATGCTCACACATCACCTTACTTAGAAAATTCAATTTTGTCCCAAGTCGAAATTTTTTCCCAAACTGATAGTTCAAAGTGTGTTAATTTTGTAGATGAACCTGTAAATACATCTTTGTTTTGGAAATTATATTTTGATGGCTCTAAATCTAACGAAGGAGCAGGAGCAGGATGCGTTCTGATTAGTCCAGAAGGAAATAAGACCATGCTTATGTGCAGACTCGAATTCGATTGCACAAACAATACAGCAGAATATGAGGCCTTGGTGCAAGGCCTATACAAAGCAATCGGGTTAAACGTCAAGTATCTTCAAGTCTTCGGAGACTGAGATTATCGTCAAACAGGTACGTAACACTATACATTGCCTATCAGGTCATTTAAAGCACTATCAATCTTTAGTACAAGATCTGACTGAGCACTTCATAGCATTTAATATTTCTTCAATCCCGAGACTTCAAAACGTGAGCGGAGACCTTTTGGCTAACGTAGCCTCTAGGATTATTCCCTACGAAGATTTTAGTCCAGACAGATTCTCAATAGAATTAATCTTTAGACCGTCCATCCCTGACAACATTACAAATTGGAGAGTATTCAATGACGATCCTGATATTGTAAATTTCCTCACTTCTGAAGGATCCTACTCCAATCAGATAATTGACGAAGACCATCACGATCGACAAATACAACAAAATAGCATTGATAATGCTATACCTAAATCGGTGGTTAAGTTAGAAGACTTATACGATTTAAAAAACCGGTTTAAAAGGTCTACCAATTCAAAGCTCTACAGTTCAACTCTAAACTACGAATTAGTAAACCTAGGAACCGATGATAAACCACAAAACATTAATCTAGGCATAGGCCTCGCCCCTGAAGAAAAACTAGCGTATATTCGTCTTTTGAGACAATACAAAAATGTTTTTTCCTGGAATTACGATGAGCTGAAGATGTACGACACTTCTATCATTCAACATACTATTCCTATGATTGACAACGAAAAACCTGTCCAACAGAAACTGAGAAAGATCCACCCCAATTTATAAAATCAGATAAAAACTGAGCTAAATAAGTTATTAAAAGCCAGAATAATTTTCCCCATCAGACATTCCAAATGGGTCTCCAATATGGTACTCGTTAGGAAGAAAAACGGAGATATTAGAATCTGTATCGATTTTCGGAATCTTAACAAAGCCTGTCAAAAAGACAATTTTCCTCTTCCACCTATGGAACAGATATTACAGGCAGTAGCAGGCTCAAAACTGATGTCTTTCTTGGATGGATTTTCAGGATATAATCAAGTGCTAGTGCATCCCAATGATCAGTTGAAAACCACATTCAGAACTAAATGGGGCACATACGCATATTGGAAGATGCCATTTGGTTTGATTAATGCTGGCGCTACATTTCAAAGAGCCATGGACATCGCATTTAAAGGTTTAGTCAAAAATCTGTAGTGATTTATTTGGATGATATAACAGTGTACTCCAAGAAGCAAAGTGACCATCTCAAAGATTTAAAACAAATTTTTCAACGATGTTTAAGGTATGGGATTTCACTTAACCCAAAGAAATCTTTTTTCGCATTAAGTGAAGGAAAACTTCTAGGATTCATAGTGTCAAAATCCGGTATTCACATTGATCCTGACAGAATCAAAGAAATCTCTGAAATATCCCTACCTCATAATAAAAAAGCCATGCAATCTTTCCTTGGTCAAATCAATTTTGTAAATAGATTTGTCCCAGAATTTTCACGAATTGTGTCTCCTTTGCAAACCATGATTAAAAAGAATTCAACTTTCAAATGGGGTCAAGATGAACATGAAGCATTCAACCTGATAAAACAAGCTATTATTAATGCTCCATCTTTAGCAACCCCGAACTTTTCAAAATCTTTTATCTTATACACATTTGCCTCAGAGAAATCATATGCTGCGATTCTAACTCAAGCAAATCAAGAAAAAGCGGAAGCTCCAATTGCGTTTTTCAGCTCAAATTTACAAGGTGCTGAACTCAATTATTCAGATGTAGAGAAACAAGCCTATGCTGTTTTCAAAGCGGTCAAATATTTCAGACCATTCTTACTCAAAACCCATATTAAGATCATAGTATCGTTTCCAGCGGTAAGAAATCTTCTAGTATAGAAGGATATGGGCGAGAAAAGAGCAAATTGGATCACTTCTTTACAGGAATACGATCTTGAGATTAAACCAGCAAACATTGTAAGAGGTCAAGGCTTCTGCAAAATGTTGGCTGGAGCATCGCAAATTTCTGAAAATCCATCTGAAGAGGTGAAAATGTATGAGGTAAGCCTAAACGATGCAGAATCATTGTATGCTGATATCATTTATTATCTAAAGAACAGGTATGCTCCATCACACCTGGATCACACTAAGAAAAGAGCTCTGAGATTAAAAGCTAAACAATATCAACTCATAAATTATATTCTTTTTAGAAGGAATTATGATTCTGTTCTTCTTAGATGTCTTGAAAAAACTGAAGCTGAAAAAGTTTTGCAGGAACTCCACGATGGACCAGCAGGCGGACACTATGCTGGAGATGCTACTGCACATAAAATCTTACGTGCAGGATATTACTAGCCTACGTTGTTCAAAGACTCACACAGTTACGTGAGGAAATGTCAAGTCTGCCAAACTAGTACTGGAAGACAAAAGAAGCCGTCCCTGCCACTACAACCGGTAAACATCGAGCAACCATTCAGCCAGTGGGGCTTGGACATAATCGGTGAGATCGTTCCTTACTCTTCTAAGCAGCATAGATACATCCTCACGGCAACATATTATTTTACTAAATGGGTAGAGGCAGTTCCTCTCAAGACAGCTAATTCTGAAAATATTATCGAATTCATAGATCAATTTATAATCACTAGGTTTGGATTGCCAATGGATTTAATGTTTGATAATGCATCATACTTTTCTGGAAATGCAATGACTGAGTTTGCACTTAAAAGAGGATTCAAACTAAAATATTCGGCCAATTACTCTCCGCAAGGTAATGGGTTAGCTGAGTCAACAAATAAAAACCTAATCGAGATTATTAAAAGAATAGTTGACCAGAACCAAAAGAATTGACATAAAGCTCTGGTAAATGCTTTATGGGCAGATAGAATAACAAAAAAAGCTTCAATCGGCACTTCTCCCTTTAATTTAGTTTATGGGAAAGAAGTGGTTCTTCCAACTCACTTAGTCATTGCCTCTTTGTCTTTAATACAATACATTGATGAAGTACCTACTTCCTCCATACAACTAAGACAAATGTAAATAATCAAATTAGAAGAACAACGAGAACAAGCTAAGAGAACCCATTCTCATCATCAAGCGCTAATAAAATCCTCTTTCGATTCAAACATAATGACCAGAAAAAAATTTCAGATGGGAGATTTAGTCTTAAAATGGGATAAGGCTCATGAAGAAAAGGGCAAACATACAAAATTTCAAAAGATGTGGCTTGCTCCTTTTCAGATTGTTGAAGTCATAGGTCCATCAACGTTTGTCTTATAGGATCTAGCAGGTAGAAGGGATTCTTTGCCTGTTAATGGTCAAATCCTTAAAATATATTTTCCATAGAAGATTATTCTTCTATTTTTGTAGAATATTTTTGTTTTTCTTTTTCTTTTTTCATAATAAAACCAGTTGTAATGGTTACTATCGGTATTCGCGAAAAGACACCGATTCTCTTTCAGATTTTGAGCTTTTCGCTTGTATAAATAGAAAATTTTCAAAAATATGATCTTTATTATTGACAGATACAGTTAAAAACTTTAGCCTAGATATGATACTAGTTTCAACTTCAAAAAATTTGATGAAAGCAACCTTTAGCGAAGGAATTGTTTTATATCAGCACAATGAAAGGTATCAATAACAAAATAAAGATTCTCTGTAAAACTGCTGTTTTCAAACTCTATTATTGTCATCCAGAGCTTTCTTAAGGAAAACAATGATATCCTCCCTGTTAAAAAGAATCGCAGCGTTCAGAGGGACAATCTAAGAAACACTATATCTCAAAGAATAAGAGGTCTCATCACGAGCCGACATATCATGATCATAGATATTATAACTTTGCTAACTTTTCCAAACACTGTCCATCAAAACAGGGCAACGACTCAAGATTGTTGAAATCAAAAGACAAGGGGTCTCATCACGAGCTAGCTTGCTCAGCAAAAGTGTAAATCAAGTGAATGACTATGTCATAATTTGGCTACCAAACCAAGACATTGTTCTTTAAGAATAAAAAAGGAAAAAGTGTCAATATGGATTTTTCTTTGAGGGCTGTAGATAACCTTAAACAGGATAAAGGATCATTGCTGGGTAAACAAGTAACCCTGTCGAGGCTATGGACGCCTGCTGGCAGCAGAGGCTCTACCTACGACAAACGAGCATATTTTAAAGCTAGCACACAGAGAATACTTTATTTTTTCTTTACAAGACCAAGTAATGGCTGATGTAGATACAAGAACAAGCCTGAGGAAGCAAACAATTAGAATAGAAAGAGGTTGAAACAAAATATCATTGATAGAAAAAGGCATAATGTACTCTATCTGTCCATAACAAAGTTTAGATTTATGAAAATTTTTCTGTTTTGGAAGTTTAAAGAATTCAATAGAAAAGCAGAGATAACTGGTTCTTCCAAGTGAATTGCCATTGTTGTGACCACCAACAACCCCCCTACTTCTTTAGTATTAGCAATAACGCTAAAGAAGTGGGGACCCTTAGTAAAAAAATCCAAAAAAGATTTTATAAAAAATTTTGTATTATACTCCTCAAAAAATACATCGCACGGAGAAGAGTGAAACATTTCTTTATGAGCACAATAAACAACTACGAAGAAGCAACACGAAATTCATCGCATCGCATACATTAAGAAGCGCCCATAAATGAAAATCTTGAGAAATCTCCGATGGCCGATATGCGACATCGCCTATCGCAACGTCACATAAACAGCGCACAAATAACTTAACAAATTGCTGCGACCTGCGATAACTACGACCTGCGATAAATGCGATCTGCGATCTTGCGATGCTACGATCTGCGAATCGCAGAAATCACCCATCACAAATTTTTCTCGGCTCAACATTCAAGAAAAGCTGCCCCTAAGCCAAAAATTGGGCGTGCACCTTAAAGAAAATTAATGAATGTATGCCAAAGTATTCATAAAGGACAGTTTTGTATTTTTTGAAGAGTCAGTTCACTGTGGGTGTCATGATTTTATACATTCGTAGAGCTTAAAGCTTTCATGTCAAAATTTATTATCATTACTCTTTTCCTTTGCGTGAACTGCAGGAATAAAAAACAGGGAACAACATGAAGCAATATGCAGGAAACATCTAAGGAAAAAGGGAAAGCGTCAATGCTCGGAGAACAGAGAAGAGATGCCCTCATAAACAGATACCGCATGCAACAGGAACGTAGATTTCAGAGTGTTACTAAACAAATGCTGATATCAATAGGCGATTCGACACTCAAGGTCAAAAACTCACAAAAGCAACATGTTTACAAAATTCTTGAGCTTATGCCCAGTAAAGGAAAAAGCGCTAAAGGCGGAAAACGCACCAGAAAGGCCCATATCAAAGAACGGAGGCAGTTTTTGATGCGCGATTAGCGCATAGCGCTAATCTTGCATCGCTAAGAAAATTGTTCAGAAAGCAAAGTCCCTAACTTGCTTAGTCATCCACGAGTCCGGAAACCGAGATAGTAAAAGCAGAGGCAGTTTAAGAGGAATCTGGGTTGTTACCAAGTATACACACAGTAAATTCGCCCAACCAGGAGATGATTCTCAAAAATATCTTCTAGTTTACTAAAAAGTGGTGCCAGTGCTTGCCATTTCTATTTTCGTAGCTCAAACAAAAGCAAAAGACGACCAACCGACTCTTCCCAGGCAAATGTTGCATGCTCGCAGCACTAAGGAGCAAATACAGAAATAATTAGGAATTAGATTCAATTTTTAGAAATAAGTTTGCTTAGATAAAGGGCGGTCATTTAAACCGTATCCGAAATTTATGTAATTAAGTTATTTAGTTAGCAGTATTTAAACCCTTCTCATGCATTTAGAGAAGGGTCCAGAAATTTGTCAAAAACTTATCCTCAGAACATGCACTTCTGCACCCTCAGAGGAGGTTTTGATGAATGAATGGATCGAGGTTTATTAATGTTTGCATTTGATATCTGCTACTGATGTTGCACTTCTGTACTCTTGGTAGATATTAGAACAAGGAGAGATAAATCATTGTTGCTTGAAGCTTATGAGTAGGACCAGTCATAAATGGTACTTTTATCTCTTGACCATTTCTGCTTATATTCTTAAAGTGATATACAGTTTTTAGTTGTTTATATGATATTGCATGAATGTGTGAGTTACCATTTGGCACGTTTGTACGGTGAAGCCATTTATTTATGTTTGATATATGAATAACGTATTATGCGATATGCTGTTCACAACTGTTTTTCCTAACTTTTTATGCAAAGTGGTTCACCTTAATTGATTTCCATTCTTATGATAGCTGAATGA
Source organism: Pinus tabuliformis (assembly GCA_031772625.1). Lineage (NCBI taxonomy): Eukaryota > Viridiplantae > Streptophyta > Pinopsida > Pinales > Pinaceae > Pinus > Pinus tabuliformis. The sequence continues at coordinate 533,179,227 of CM062819.1, forward strand.
TCTTTATTACCAGTTATTATTTGAAATCTCTTTAGATCGCATAATAGAAGAAATACATCCCGGGTTAGCATAGATTAGATGTGTTGTTTTCATTAGATTACAATAGCATAGAATTAGATTAAAGTAGCTTAGATTAGAATCCTTAGATCAGCATCATCCAAATCTTCACACACACACACCCTTAGATTGGGAAACTGGTCCCATTATCCCCAGTCGGACCCGCTATACTAAACGGATAAGGAGTTGCCAACCAAGGTCCGGACCGGGCGGGTAGCCCCCTTGTTGTCGACTCGATTTTCAGGGCTTCAACACCAATGTCGGCTTCATAGTGCTTTAAATGGGTCATCATATCATGAATAATACCTGCAATGGTCGCTTTCCATCTTTCCTTCACAGCAGCGAATCCCTAGGGATGCAGGTGTGGTTTTGGTATGTATATGGTGGTTCTGTCATACAACTTCATAGCAGCCTTGTTTATCATCCCACGCCCTCTTTCAACTGCATGGGGTGCTAGGACTAGGCCTCCGATAGATAGTCAGGTGGGTGAACCCCTAATGTGGTTCCTCCATTTCCTGACTAGCCCGGCTCGCGAGCACCCTATATGTTCCCTCGATTCTACTACTGAAGCATGGTGTGCGCATCCCTGTTCTCTTGGGTGTAGTTGCAACCACTCTAGCAGGGTCACTTCTTGGAGCAGGGTAGGAGAGCCAGCCACGTCGGTTTCCTTTGGTAATTCCTTTCTGTAATCCAAGTAAGCAACTTCTAACTGCAATTCCACAATTGCTTTGTCCAGCTTCATACTTTGTGTGCAGAGTCGGGCCCCAGTTTCTTCTAACTCATTAAGTTGTAGTTTTCCATGCATAATGGTTGCCCAAAGCTGCTGAACTCTGTGGACGTCGTCACCGATGGAGTGAACTACACCTGTAGTGGTTGGTTTGGCCGTAGAGAGATGGTCCCACCCAACTTTGTGGCCATGTGTTCCGTGTAGGCCCGGTTGAGTTGTCAGTTGTCTAATGTGCACCTTTATCTTTCAAACTACTTCTTTATGCCATTGTGGCTGCCATGCACGTCCTCTAATCTAGATTTGAAACCACCGCCTATATCTCAGCTTTTGTGGCTCCTCTCTAAGTGCGCAAAACCTATCTTTTGGCACACTAGGCTGCCCCTATATTACGCATAATGTGTTAGACAAGACGAGCCGTGCTTTAGCTATCACGCCACTCTCCTCTGGGCGTGGTCTTTCTTCTATCATTACACATTGTACTGACCGAGTCATCCTATTACAGTTGAGTGTCGTAACTTCCTGCAATTGATTCTGCCATCGCTCTGCCTCCTCCTTGGAATCCATGGTGCAGATGCTATCGCATTCCCACAAGGTTCTTCTATTATTGGCAGAATGCATCCGATCTTGGTCTTGCGATGTTATCTGATAATTGCAATCCAGTTCTCGTCATTTTCCTCATCGCATATGGGTTCGGTGTAGTGTCCCCTTCCACTGGGTCCAACAAAGCTACTACTCGTAGTGACTTCAATTCGAATGTCATCTTGTGTTTCTTTAAGTTAATGATCCCTTTCATGTCGATGGCCCAACTAATTCCATGCAATGTGGGGTAAGGATTGTTGTCATCAAAAATATATATGACTTCAAAATCAGTCTAGGTACTTACACCATCGATATCCACCATCACTCCTTGCAATTGGCCCATTGGTAAGATATTTTGTTGGTTGGCCATTCGTAATTGAATCGGGGACCATTGTAGTGTGGGCTTGCCCATAAGCTCCTAGGTTTGTTTAGGTAGTACGTTTGCATTTGAGCCTAAATCCAAGATGACTTGATCCATTTCATAGTCACTGATTTGCGCTATCAGTCTCATCTCCTGTCTGGTGCATAGAGCATGTCTTCCTATCTTCCAAATGACCAGGGGTTCATTGGATCTAGCGCACTTGGTGATTAGTTCTTGCAACCCTTCAACAGCCTTACAATCGTGCAGAAATTTCATGCAGGTTTCAAGAAAGGTATTGACCATGGAGGGGTCTACTTCTGACTCCATTTGACCCCTCCTACCTGGGGTAGAAGCTTCCACGAAGCTCTGCTGAGCTTCTCTTGGCCCCATCCTCGCCTGCTCTGGCTCAGTGTTATATTTTTGCATAGGTGTGTCACATCTCTTCCCAACTTCATTCCCTCCTACAGTTGCACCACTCCACAGTACCATATTTGTACTAGGGTCCTCTTCGCAAGGTTTCGCACACATCATCTAGATATTCTAGGTTAGTGGAGATTGGAGTACTCCCTTTTTGCTCAATTGGGCAATTAAGTTTGGATAGTCTATCAATTTGTGATCAAACTGCTCATAGTAGGGGCATGAGATCCTGGTTGGGTTAGTGCAGTCACGAGTGTAGTGTCCCTGTCCACCACAATTATAACAAATTTATTGTCTGTGACCTCGCTTGGGCACCAATCCTTTTCCTCGATCGCATCCTTGAAATCCTTCCCGCACTTCAATCTGCGCCTGGTAGGTTGGGATTCTCTCTATCATTAAGTCATAACTTCGACATGTTCGCTCATCGTGTCACACCGATTGAAAAAAGTTGCAATACAACTATTGTGAGGTCTAGGTATACTTTTGTAATAGGTGGCAGTTATATGTTGCATGCTTCCCTCCCACCTGGAAAATCGCGCACCAGAGCGCAGGTGCGACACTCGGTCCTGCTTGTACCTCCACTTTTAATGGCATCAGGCCTCCTCTTGCCAGATAGTTCGTGAAGACAGGGAAATGGTCCTTGTCATGCGCTTGGCTCTTACATTTAATACAGCCTGCCTTCGGACATACCTTTGGTTGGGACATTATTCCTTGCTTCAAGCTTTACACTTCCAAACTCAAGTTTTGAAGTTGCTCGTGGATTTTTTGAACTCCCAACCCTAGGTCCAGTATTGGGGTCACATGTAACCTCATTGTTGTCTCCAGTGCCTCTGCTTGAGTTGAGATCTTATGTTGTGACAAAGCTGTCCTTAGATCGGGTGGTAATGACAACACAAACCATGCACAATGTTGCCCATCTGTCAAAGTCAACTTCATGAATAGTACTCTTTAACCTTTGGTCTAGATCCCATGGAGTTTCAAAAAGCAACATTGCTATCTCCTTGAACCCAATGACTGACTGGGCTTCAGACTTTGGTCGGCCAAAATCTTTATTAAGCACATCCTAGATTGCTACTATTCCCTCATTCGAATGGTCGGTTGATTATTTTAAGTACCATGTCAGCACGCGGCCCTATAGTGCACTGACCAGCGTATCCTTTTTGATGTTTTCATCTGTTATGTCTTGCGCGTCCCATACAGATTTTATCACAAACCAAAACCAACTGGGCTCTTCATTCCCTGCACCCTGAAATTTCGGTAACTTGACTACAGTCGCCATCCCAGCTTTTGGTGGTGGAGGGGGTGGATGTGGTGTTGGTGTGGATGGACTCGACGTGGGTGACATTGGGTGGCAGTGTAGACGTAGGTGGTATCAGTGGGAATCACTCTTTAATTAATCGGATCACACTTCTTGGCAAGAACCTAGCGAGATCTTCCTCGTTCTCCCGCGCGATAGAAATCAGAGGGTTGTTCTCTATTCTTCCCGCTCCTCGATAACCCCTTCCACTCTGTGTTACTCCAAACATCAATACATGCACATAATCTTCTTTTCGCACAACAACATCTTAATCCAAGTATTCAACGATTTGATGTACCTACCCTGCAGTCCTTGGAGAAATTGCCTTTCTGCTTCACTGTAACTTATGATTGTATCTATCACAAATTCAGTGATAAATCCCCCTATGATCCAATCTAACCAGTGGTCTACCACGCGCGCAAGTTTATCTTCGGTGGCTTCTAGCCTGTGCACCAGTTCTGGAGTCCACACTATTGGCTGGTCTAGTCTACACCTCCCTGCGCTATCAGCTAACTTCGCGATACACTTGTACAATTCTATTGGAAATGTTGTGAAGAAGATCGCGTGTATATCCATGAATATATAACGATCCAACCATTGTTCCTCTGATATCTGCGAGTTTCTATTTTCCTGAATTGCGAACTCGTGAAGCTTGAGATCCCACCACTCTTCAAGCTCTCTCTTTGTAGGATTCCAGTGTTCCCACATTAGACACCCCTTAGGCAGATCCCAGTCCTGGAAATGGAACCATTTGTTGGCTTATATGGGCCTGATCCAAGTTTGGAAGAGTTATTTAACCAAACAAATCTTGCAGCTACCGGCCCTTTTAGCAACAGCCCACAGAGTGCAGACTGAGGTCTCACCCAAGGTAGCAGGGGAGGGTGCTGGAACTAGGTTTTCGCACCCTAGGGATGTCTAGATGTGATCTGGAGGTCTCGTGCACTGGTCTACAGCTCCACGCTTCTCGGTATTTGCACATTTCCAGATTGATTATATATTTCTTATTAGTGTGTTATTCTATTTGAGGATGCGGTTATAAATTAGATCTGTTCAATAGGGCCTTTAAGCAAACATTTAACCAACACAACTGATTCACGCATTAAAATGAACCCAGATTTACATACATTCATAAGCAGATTAATTAAACAGATATTAATAATGTCAAGTTTGCGATAGTTCAGAAGGAACATAGAATTTTCAGAGAAACTTATCTTTATTTCCACTTATCCTCAATACATCCAGATCCACCTTGCACACTCAGCTATAGGGGTCCGCGCACATAGCTGCGGACTTTCCAGGCCTCTACGCACACAGTTGTAGAGCCTCTATCTACTACCCCAACCCTCGACTCAGACTTATAGATGCTTTCAAACTATCTTCAAAAACCCATTACATTTCATATTCAAGATTAACCATCAAAAATTCACTATCTCTTCCCATAGAGCCTCACTCTATTTATACCCTCCCTTGGCCTGTGATCCCTGCGTGGGCCAACTTTATTTACATTTCTTTACATTATTTTCTGAGCATACTACCCTTTGACTCAACCTATTATAATTTTCGCTCCGTGCTTTCATCGAAGTCTTTCCCCTATCTTTACCCAAAACTTTGGGCTTTGAGCCCTCTAACTATTGCGCAGGGCGTCCCCTACCCAACAGTGCAAATTATGCAAGAATCCTCCAATCATCCATAGGATAATTACAATTTTCTATATGTAATAACAAGCTTGATATACTTGTCATAAGTTGGAATGGTTGAGCAAAAAAATTAATTAACCATACCAGGTAAATGTCATGAATCAACTTATCAACCATGGTTTGTCCTTACATTTCTGTCATATTTGAAAAATCATCGATGTTATCTCATGCCTTTAATAAAATCTCCTTGTAATTTTTAAAAGGAATTGAATTTCCCTTATTACCCCAACAAGTAGGGAAACCCATTTCTAACAAATTGTTAAACTTACTAATGAACATTTTTGCATTTCTCTCAACCATATTGCACTTGTTTTGGTCTTGGTAAATTAGATTCTTCTTTGTTAGAAATTCACTGGTCTTAATGATCATTGAATTTCTACCAAGAGTCTCAAGAGCTCTCAACTCTTCCTTAGATTTAGTATTCAGGAAATTTATAATTTTATTTTCCATTTGGGGTTTGTTTGCTAATTATTCCTATGTTTGTTGAATTTATTATTGTGTCCAATATGTTAATGTATATTCATCTCCAATAAATCTAAATGAATTCTATAACATTGTGATCTCATCTATAATAATTATTATTTTCAAGATTTTAACTTCAACCTCTTTTAGATTCAAGTCTCCCAATGTTTTGTCCAATACTTCATTTGAGACAGCTTCCAATGTAGAATAGGAAGATGAATTCCTTTAATATGACTCTTTTATTTTTAACATGCATGGTGTCTCTATTATTGATGGGCAAGAAAATTGCATAAAATTCTAGACTTGAATTTATAAAATTTGTTGAACATTTTCCTACTAGTTACTATTTGCTAAGTTTTCTATCTTTACTATGCTTAAATGGCCATAAGAAGCAGAGCCTTGTTCCATTATTTTTTTAGTGACGATAAAGTGATGATCATAAGTCCATGGTTCTCCCTATTGAAATCCCATCTCCTTAAGAATTTTGTTAAGTGCCTCCATCGTTGACCTGTCATTAACAATAAAGATTCCAACTTCCTTATTTACTTTGAATGTAACCTATTATTTCTTAGAAGAAAAATGAACATAATTTGACTCTAATATTTTCCTATCATATTCCAAGGAAAATATTCTCTTTGTCAAACATGCTAATATTAGGTAAGGTCCAGAGTCAAAACCATTTATTCTTATTTCTATATGATTCTGGAGCAAATGCCAATATCCCACTCTTGTATTAGGACATAGTTAAAGTAATCATTTGAACTCAAGAAAAACCCTAGGGAACAATTCCTCATGGATGATAGCATAAACAATTGACATGAATTGATTAATAATTAGTGAACCCTATATTTGATGGTCTTTTCTAACTGTGGGGGTCTGTTGAATCATTGAGCATGAATTGCCTAACTCATATTTTTTAGGTCCCTATAATTAGAGTGTAGCCCCTATATTGTTATTGTGTACCCCAGAGAAGCCTGCTATTGTTATTTATGTTACCTTAAATTATTATTGTTATATAGGCCCTAATTATATTTCGACCCTTTAGACTCCTATATATACCAAGGAGGTCTTCTCATTTGATTCATCCAAGAATTGTTCATTTATGTGATGTAAAGGAAGGTTTCCCCATCAAATTGTATTATTATCTAGTAAAATTAGCTATATTTTCTTATGTTTCTGTGTTATTTTGATATGGATGCATAACAATTGGTATCAAAGCTCTTGATCCTAGGGTTTTTCCGCTTCAAATGGCTCATTGTGGATTTTTAGCCATAAGTTTTTTTTTTGAATCTTCAAACCATGAAATTGTTACCACATGTTGAAAATGCAACAAGATGATGGAGCTTAGTGAAAAGAAGTCGCATTCACTAAGTGGGCCACAATGTCTATTTTTAGACTATGTCTATTTTTAGACATATGGATCATGGTCTATGAGTTGCAGGATGCTATTTGTGGATGATTGGTCATGTTGGTAAAAATAGATGGACTTCTATTTTTAGACATATGGGCAGAATCCATTTTTAGACTGCCAGGCTAAAAATAGAATAGTCGAATATTATTATCTCTTAATAATATTTGGACTATAAACATTATCTTATCCTCTTGGAGCACTTCAGTTTGAGCTACGGATGTGGCACATGCAGCTGTCAGAAGGAGATACACTTTTCTTATGGGTCAGTTGAGCTATTTCATGATGGACTTTAATTAGAACTCAAGTGATTGAGTTTGGTGGAGTTGATTGAGGAGTTGATGGAGTTGTGTTCAGTTTGACTTAGTTGAACTAGTTGTATTTAGTCTAACTGCAGAATACACTAGTGATGAGTGATGTGAATTAATTATTAATTAATTCACTAATTATTAACTCATAAAGCAACTAAAGAATACATCAGTTAACTCAGTGCATGGACAGTTCACTGGAGACAGGTGTTAGAGGTGGAGTCTACTATCAGTTGTGACTATAGCTATGCATGAGATTTGCACAATCATTGATTGAGATTGCCAATGAGGATTGCGCAGTACAAGCCAAGGAAAACGAGCTTGGAAAGTAATTATTCTCACTTTGGATTGCACAGTAGAGGCAGACAAACAGCGGAGGAGATTTGAACCTGTGACTTGTTCAGATTTGAGCTAGTTTGTGTGTAACAGGTGGAAATAGTACTGAGTACTTGTGAGGAGTATTGTACTATGTATTTTTACATGTTCTCTATCATTATAATATACAGATATTTGGGGGTTTTCAGCTGTATGCTTTCCCCAGTACATACTATGTTAATGTGCGCATGCGATTGATGTTTCATTGTTTTTGATTCTGCAAAATTGATGATCAACGTAGAGGAGGTTATGTATTATGCATGCATTTTGCAAATAGTGTATAATCAGGATAATCTCTGTGAATAAGTGTCATATTATTCAAAATTTATACACTACATGGAGATAAAATATTGATGGACATATCGTTACAATTTCAGACCTTGTTTCACTATATTTTTGAAGATATGGTCCAAGGAAGTTAGGGTTTTTGTATGCTCTAGAATTCAGTCTCAAACATGTGTCCTAGGGAAAATCATCATAACTTTATCATCGAGCATCATATTTAAATTTTGTAAAAAAACACTTAAATTTCACGAAATTTAGTTTTTCAAGTATGAGTTTGGGGGTCTAAGGTTTATAAAGTGACACATGACACATTCACTCTACTGAACCAGTCCATAATCAGGTTAGCATGAGAGATTTAGAATAATTGTATCTTGAAGAATAAAATCACAGTATAATTGATGAGGATGGAAAGAAGACACAAAGGGATGCCACAAGATCCACTGTTAGGCTTTGGGAGGCTAAAATCATAGAGATAAAATAGTTTCAAGGTCAGCTTTATCAACAAGCTCAAACACAAGCTCTTAAAAGGTGTGTACTTTTAAAATTTGCATAACTTTTGTTTGAAAAATCAGTTTGAAGTGATTCAAAGGGCATAGTGAAGCATATATATCATTAATTGGTTCCAAATTTCCTCTAAAACAAAAAAAAATTCTATACCCATTAAGCCCTTAGAAATTTCTACTATGATGCATGAAGAAGGGGAAGTACAACATGATATATCAAAATTACGGGAACAAGTGTAACAATTTTCTCTCTCACAAAGAGCAACCAAAAGTGAATTGGAAGGGATGAATGTTAAGATGGATGGTTTAGATGAGAATATAAAAGGAGATCTAGAAAGCTTTGACCGATGGCTTAAAATAAGAAATAAAAGCGGACATGGAAGGTTTGATAAAGTTTCTACAAGAAATTCTTCATAGTGGTGACAAGGTTTTCCATGAAACTCATGATGAGAAAAAAAGGAATGTGAATAATGATTTTAGATACTTTAACATTGGTTTCAAGACCAACCATATTCCAAATATCAATATGAGGAATTTTGATGGAAAGGATCTAGTAACATGGATACTACACAATGTGAAACACACACAAAAGGTACACATTGCATCTTTTTATTTTGAACCCAACCAATTTATGTGGTATTGATGGCTTTGTTCGCGTAAATCACTTATTGCTTGGAAAATTTTTATGGGGAATTGATAGCACATTATGAAGATGCAGAGGGAAATACCTTCTTTAGCCAATTGATAAATCCCAATCAAAAGGGTTTAGTTGGGGAGCTTTGAGGACTTCCAAAGGTTGAATATCAAAGTAACTAGTATTCCATAGGAGCATCTAATTATTGTCTTCATAGGGACTTTAAAGGATAACATCTAGCATGAGGTTCACCTTTGTGAACCTAGGTCATTGGAGAATGCATTTAGGGTGGCAAGAAAAGTTGCAAATTAAATTATGGAAACAAGGAGATCTACTCCTCACAACTATAAATATGGAAGTCTTTTCACTCGTAGCCTCCCACAACCTACAAGTTTGACACCAAAAAAACTAAATAAAAAAGAGAAAAATGGTTTTTCTTTATAGTTGTGATAGAAAATACACTAAACGTCATAAGTGTGTTGGGAAGAAATTATTTTACATAGATTGTGAAGAGGAGAAGGAAAGGAAGAAGAAACATCAAATGAAGAAGATATACACTAGGAACTGTTATCACTAAAAAAATTTCAAAAAAAACAATTTGGACAACTTTTATGGTTTCAAAGTTGTAAGTCAGTCTTAGTCAAGTCATTTCTATTGTTTTATTCAAGGAGTCTAAAACATAGGATAGAGTCTTGTTCCCTTTATTAAAAATGGTCAACAATCTTGTTTTACCCACCATTGGTCCCACATTTATTCAAAGTGTCATGTGTTAAGGCTGTTTCAAAAATTACATGCACTACGAAATCAACTAGGAGTTTTCATAGCGCAAACTCACAAAAATACACTATGTGCGCTACGAAATCAGGGATTTGTGCCAGATCTGGTCTCACTGTCTTTTCCATTAAAATTCATTAATTTTTCATCACCATGTGTCAGTTCTTGAACCATGCTTATCACATGTAGCCATTCATTCTCATTATTAGAGTTGTTAGGAGTCTTGGTATGCTTAGGTTGCAAATTTCAAAGAGAGCCAAGTATTCATAGTTATGAGTTAGGTTTGGGTTCATGCATGAGGAGCACAATGAAAGGTGTTCAATTTGAATTCTTTGAAGATCAAGCGAGGCAGCTTTCCTTATCCATTGCAAGTGAGGCATCTATTAGTTTCAAATTCAAGCGAGGCAGTGTTCAAAACAATACAGTGCAGGTTCATCTTCAAGTTTCCTTGCAGGGATTTCATAGACATCTTTGAAATAAGGAAGAATTGGTCTTGGTCACTTTCATTTTCCTTTCATGCATAAGAAGCACTTGGCAAAGCTCAGGTTCAGCATACATCAGAGTTTTCCATTTCAACTCAAGTAAGTCAGTTAGCACTCAAGAAGAAGAATGTAGCTTTGAGGAAGTCAAAAAAGAAATTTATGTCTACCAACCTTGAGATGCCAAATTCAAGGAAAGGGATTACTTACAAGGTATAAACATCAAGCAAAGGAGACAACATGGTCAACAGAAGGATTCGAAGACAAGCATAAGAATGAAAAGCATAAAAAGGAGGAACTTTCTCTCCTTGTTTTTAACCAGTCAACTTCTAGAAGCATTTCTGAGCAGTTAAAAAACTCATCTCTAAAAAGTGAAAGAGGTTTTCATTCCTAAGATACTAAAGTACAAAAGTATCGTCCACTTTCTTCAAATACATTATGATCTGAGAGAAATTAATGACCAAAGTTGCGCTACGAAACTGCTGTAGGTGCAGTTTTTCATCTCCTGTTTTACACCTGTTTTTCAAAGACACATTCTGGGCGGTAGGAAAGATGTTTCAAAAAAACAAGAGAGGTTTTTGTTCATCATGGATTGGCTCAAAAAATCCTCCTTTATTTTTTCCAAATACAGCTTTTATGAGAAGATATGAACTCTGTCCCAAGACTTATTTTTCAGCCAGAACAGTTGCAATGTGGTTGCTATCAGTGATTTATTCCTTTAATAGTGAAAGTAAAGTGGCCTTCATGGAAGCAGGGGAACATTTCTTGTAGTTCCATAAAGAAATCTTAGTAAAAGTAAGGCTATGTTTTAAAGTTTTGATGATTTTGCTTGGCATAATCCTTCTTGAAGAATCAAACATCCCATTCATTTTTGAAAGGTTTTGGAGCTGTTTAAAGAATCCTTAAATAGTAAAAGACTCAAAAATGGAAAAATTTTGGTTGAAGCTGCGTTTTTAGAATAACTCAGCAGTTTCATAGCGCGCTACGAAACTACTGAAGATGAAGACTAACGCTCAGCAGTTTCGTAGTGCGCTACGAAACTGCTGAAGCTACACAATCTAATCTCAGTCACTGGTTTTGAACTATAAGCGGGAATTTTGAAAGGGGAATGTCTACATTGCATACAAGGAATCATCTGAAGCTATCAACATTCAACCAGGTCAAGACAGGTGGAGAAAATATATATTCAAATCCAACTTTAAATTTTTTTCGTAAAGTGAGCACATTTACCACAGTTCAGGATATATCAAACAGTTTGCAAAAACTTTTGCCTTCACACATGAAAATGGTGGATAGCACATCACGACGTGGTCACCTGTTACATTTTGGATAATCAAAGATAAAGGACATGCTTCTTTGGATTCGAAAATCTTGAGGCAAACTAAAGACCGATGAGCAAGGGTAGTGTCCTATGTTTCAGGGCAATGGAGAAGATGTGACATTGAAGACCAGCATGGAGTTTTGAACATTCATCATAGCCAAACTAAAAAGGGACCAGATGTCAAAGAACGAGAATGTTTGTAATCAAGGCTATTATTAGCATAACATGGTGTTAGAATCCTACTTGATTTAGACCTCTAGAAAGTCTAGTTGAAGTTGGTTACATTAAATAGGCAGTTAAAGGTTGAATAGGTGTCATTAGAAGGAAATCTCGAGTTCCCCTCATGCTTGAGAAGGGAATCTCAGTCAAGTAGAAGAGATCTATATATAGGGGAAACAGAAATGTAATAAGGGTTGGAAATTCTCAAAGAAATAGAGGAATTTGTGTTATTGTACAGGTCTATATGTTTTTAGGATAATAGAAGGATTTGATTTCACTACTCAGGATTCAGCAAGGGTTTTAAATGTTTGATTTTCTTCATGGTTTCTTTCCTATGCTTACTTGCAGTAGTACAGATACATGTTACTTAGAAGTCATTTGAAGATGCTCTAATTTCCTTCATGTATTTGTGGACTGTGTTCCTACACTATATCGTTGTTCTACTTATATGTGAAAGCCCTCTATGCCCTAACTTCCATGTGAATTTAATCTCATTGTTGTACTAAAATACACCTTGACTCCATGGCCCAATGGAATTTTGTTAATTGATATTTCAACCATTCATATACTGCTGTTTGAATTTTTCATAGAGTTAGCCATCTTAATCTTCAAAGCAAAATCATTAACCCTTTGAGAGAGCCCTCTCAGGCTAAGGAGGCTAAGCCTTAGCCAAAAGATTGGTTTGAAATAGTTACTTGAAGTCTTCCTGGTCTGCAGCCTTCCAGGGCCTGATTTTGAGATAACAGGAACCAACCTCAAGGGTTGAAAAAGAAGAAATTAATCTAACCATATATTATAATGCATTGGTACGAATTACCACTCCTCAAAATCTCAAGATAGAATTATATATCTAGAAGAAAAAGTTAGCAGTGCTAATTAATTTAGGTAGAATCCATAATTTTATTCATTATAATATAGCCAAGGATTTGATTTGCTTTCTATATCCAACATCAAAGTTTCAAGTGATGGTTGCAAATGGAGGAAATATAAATTGCTTATGGAAGTGCCATATTATCAATCTAACCATGGGGGAATATGTATTGAATAGTCCAATGATTTACATTCCAATGGGTGGTGTTGACATTGTATAGGAGTCTAATGGTTACAATTGTTGGGGAAAATAACTTTTAATTTTCAAGAAATTTTCTTGAAATTTTTCAGGGAAGGAAAGGAAATTGAATTAATAGGTATTGCTAGGAAACCTGAGAAGACAATAATATCTAATGGAATGACAAAGGTTTTGAAGAAGGAACAATGAGGTGTAATTCCATAATCATGCTCTCTAGATTTTCAAACATCTAATACATCCATTTCTCCTTATATCCAAAGTGTCCTTGAAAATAATTCCAAGGTATTTGAGACTCCTAAAGGTATCCTACCTATTTGCAATCATGATCATGTCATCCACTTTATTCCATGAAGTGTACCTCCAAACATTATACTTTACAGATATCCCTATGCCTAAAAGAGTGAAATTGAACGTATGGTTGCAAAAATGTTAAAGGCATGTATGATTCAACCTAGCCATATTTCTTTCTCTTGTCTAGTAGTATTGGTGCACAAGAAGGATGGCTCATGGCATATGTTCCCATATTATAGGGATCTTAACAAGCTCACTATTAAATATAATTTCCTATTCTCTTCATTGGTGAATTGTTGGATGAACTACATGGAGCAATTTAGTTCACTAAGATGGATCTTCATTCAGGATATCATCAAATAAGAAAGAGGAAAAAAGACATTCCAAAAGCAACATTAAGAACTCATGAAGGTCATTATGAATTTTTGGTCATGCAGTTTGTCGTTACTAATGCACCTTCCACATTCCAAGGTTTGATGAATTCCACTTTAAAACCCTTCCTTGAAAATTTGGTGTTAGTATTTTTTGATGATTTACTAATCTACAAGAATTCTCGGAGATCATGTTCCATATGTTGACAGGGTGCTCAAACGATTGGAGGAGAAACAATTGTATGAAATACCCTCCAAATGTTACTTTGGGGTATAGGAAGTGGAATAGTTGGGTCATATTGTATCTCATGAGGGAGTTAAGGTAGACCCTAACGAAATTAAATCCATCAACGAATGGAAAATTCCTACAAATTTAAGGCATATTTGAGTATTTCTCAGGTTGACAGGGTATTACTACAAATTTGTTAAGAATTATGGAAAAATAGCAGCATCTATAACAACATTACTGAAGAAATATGCATTTTTTTTACTCGAAAAGAAACTAAGGCCTTTGAACATCTTAAAGAGGCAATGTGTTGAGATTTGGTATTAGCTATACCAGACTTCAAAAAAACCTTTATTATGGAATGTGATGCCTCAGGAAATTGAATTGGTGTTGTTTTAATGCAAGAAGAAAGACCCATTGCTTCTGAAACTTGTCCAGTCAAGGGAAAGTATTTACAGAAACCATTTATGAGAAGGAAATGTTGGAAATACTACATACCCTGAAGCAATGGCACCCTTACCTAATGGGAAGACACTTAAAGGTAAAAATAGATCATGATGGCCTTAAATACTTCTTGGAACAAATATTATCTTTAGAATAGAAGCAAAAATGAGTCACAAAGATGTTGGGCTTTGACTTTAAAATCATCTATAAAAAATGGAAGCAAAATGTTGTTGTAGATGTACTTTCAAGAATGGATGAGGATGTGGTGGATTTCCTCTATGTTGTTTCTATTATCCAACCTGATTGGATAACTAAAGCAAGGCATGACTCGAAGAATGATGAAGAGGTTTGGAAACTCATTCAAAAGTTGCAACAAGATACCAATGCATCTGATACATGTATCTAGAAAATCGATTCACTATGGTACAAACATAGCTTATATCTATTTTAAAACTCCCAACTAAAACAAAAGGTTCTTTTGGAATTCCACACCTCTCCTTAAAAGGGAACTTGGTATTTTTTAAAACTTACCATAAGGTCAAGAAGGATTTTTTTTGGATGGACTTAAATATGATATTCAGAAGTTTGAGGCAGAATGTTTGGTTTTCCAACAAAATAAAGTTGAGACAATTAAGACCTCGGATCTTTTATAACCATTATCCATTCCAAGTCAGTGTTGGGAAGAGGTCTCAATGGATTTGATCACGAGTCTAGCTAATTATGAAGGAAAGAGATTCATCATGGTGGTAGTTGATAGACTTACCAAGTATGTACACTTTTGTGCAATATCTCATCCCTTTAAATTTAGTACACTCGTTAATACATTTGTGGAAGTAGTTCAAAAGCTACATGGAAACCCTAAGATTATTGTAAGTGACAGAGATCCCATTTTCACTGGATATTTTTGGACACAATTATTTTCTTCCCTTGGTACTCAATTAACTCATAGCTCATCTTATCATCCTCAATCTGATGGGGAAACTAAGATAGTGAACAAATGTTTGGAAGTATGTCTTATTTTATTTCTATTTGATAAACAAACACAATGGGTCAAATGGTTACCTTAGGTAGAATGACGGTATAACACTTCCTTCCATACTGCAGCAAGAATGACCCCATTTATGGTGCTTTATAGATATCATCCACCATCTATCACATCATCTCTAAGAGACAATTCTAAGGTTCAAGCAACAAAATATCACATCAAGCATCAACAACAATTTCTCCAACTCTTAAATGATAACTTGACTGTGGCACAAAATCGAATGAAACAACAAGAAAATCGTCATCGTAGTGTAAGAAGTTTTGACATGGGTGATTGGGTATTTTTGTGGCTACAACAATACAAACAAATGTCCCTCAAGAAAAAATTATCTTACTATGTTCCTTACAAGGTGTTGCAAAATATTGGTACTATGGCATGCAAATTGGAGTTTCCTGCATCTTCATGAGTACACCTAGTTTTCCATGTTTCATGCTTGAATAAGGTTATAGGAGACAATATTCCAGTTCAAACTATATTTCTAGAACTTGACAAGGAAGGAAAAATCATATTGGAGTCTAACATAGTCATAGAAACAAGAAGATGAAAGCTACAAAATCAATCAATTTTAGAGTACCTCATTAAGTGGAAGAACTTACCTACTAAATATTCCACGTTTAAGGGTGATTATTTTATAAAAAATCATAGAAAAATACTCAAGCATTTAGGACAACACTTTTTTGAAGGACACGGGCATGTTAGGTCCCTATAATACTAGTGAAGCCCCTATATTGTTATTGTGTGTCCCAGAGAAGCCAATTATTGTTATTTTTGTTCCCTTACATTATTAATATTATGTAGGCCCTAATTAGATTTTGACCTTTTAGACTCCTATATATACCAAGGAGATATTGTCATTTGTATCATCCAAGAATTGTTCATTTATGTGATGTAAAGGGAGGTTGCCCCCCCACCCTCAAAGTGGCTTATTATAGTCGTTGAGCTATATTTTCTTATGTTTTTGTGATATTTTGATCTATATGCATAACAATATTCCACTTTCAACTAAAGAAGTTTAAACTTACAACTTGAGAATAAAGTAACAAATGTACAATATGATTGGAACCCAAAATACCTATTGGCATTAAATTTCATTAACTGAAAAATGCATCCTCTCGGCTATATATTGACTATAATTAAAATTAAGCGATAGTTTATCAAATGTTTCATATATAGAAGACATAAGACCTAGAATTTCTTCAACCACAATCTTATCATGGTCATAACCTAAGATACATCACATCATGTTATGATTTCTCTCAAGGTTTTAGGAAAAGTTTTATCTTCTTAAGAGGTTGATGTTTTTCTACAATGGCATCTTTCTCAAGGTATGATTGGAATAGAGTGCCTTCCTCTTCAATGGTTATTTCATTATAAGTAGTTGTTAATATGTCTTCTTAAATAATTTGAATATTAGGAGTTTCAGTAAATTTCAACATTTCAAGAATTGACTACGAATCTAGCATAAAAAGAAGCATTCCATTCTTGGATATATCACAAACCTCTCACTAGGAATATAATTCATTGCACACCATAACACAAAGTTAGGGAAATGTTAACTT
This sequence comes from Pinus tabuliformis, assembly GCA_031772625.1. Taxonomy (NCBI): domain Eukaryota; kingdom Viridiplantae; phylum Streptophyta; class Pinopsida; order Pinales; family Pinaceae; genus Pinus; species Pinus tabuliformis. The sequence continues at coordinate 533,196,135 of CM062819.1, forward strand.
CATGGAACCAAACATGGAGCTAAATTAGATTTGTGGGCATGAAAAATGTCATGAAAGTAGTCAGAAGCTAATTACCTTATTTCAAATAGGTCAAATTGAGATAAGAAAGTATAAAAAAATATTGTCATCTTGGTCTATTACGTTTTTTTCTTCAGTACATGAGGGTTAGATTAATTCATAAGCTTGGATATTCTTCATTTTGAAAGGAAAACAAGGAAACTGAAATATAATACTCAAATTTTACTCTCATGGACTATAATTTTGATTTTTGGGTTCATATAGTGATGGCTGTAAAACCCACTTTGTATTTTAGTTATATAGTTCCTTCCTTTTATTTTACCACAAATTGTGATGGTACATTTATCTCCTTTTACCATTTCCTTGAAATTTGAAATATGGTTGCATGGTAGGATATAATAGACCAAAAATATAGTTGAAACACACTTTTCGATGAGGAAGAGTCATATTGTCATACATCATGCTAACATCACATGCCATGTTATGTGCCACATCATATGCCATACCATTCCCATATTAGTTTCTATCTTCGCATCATGTTGCATTGGTACCCTATTGCACTTATTGTTGCTTCATTGTGTTATGTCACCCTATAGTTTCCTAGGGGTTCCCCAAGTGGTTTTGAAAGCCATAAAAGGGGGGTTATACCAAATACATTGTTTCCATGTCTTACCTACTTAAACCATTAGTATCCATTTCAAACCCCCTGCCCCCTCCTCACCCCACCCCACCCCCCCCCCCCAGCCTTTGTTAATATTCATGCATGTTGTGGGGGCGAATTGAATAATGGGTGTACATTTGAAAATCATGCTCCTAATATGTGAAGTCTACCCATATAGGTACAATATACCATTTGTTTTTGGATTTTTTTAATATTAAAATGACTTTATTCTTAACTAAGGGATAAACCCCTAGTTAAAAACATTTTCCTTGTTTTTTGAATTAAATGAACAAATACAAATAAAATTTTCGATGTTATAACATAGACAAGCATGATGAAGAAACATGATTAAAAAGGAACTCCCTCTTAAATGGAACTTTAATCCTTATGAAATTTGATTAGAAATTATGTGAAGTTGAGATATGATATTAACCAGCCACCCTTTATCCAAGGACTTGGGAACCCAAATCCATTAATATAGTTTCATTGCCTTTTGAAATTTATAATTATATTTCTTACAAGAGATATCCTCTCTTGCATTTCTTATTTTCCTCTTTTTTTAGCTGAATCCAAGTCTTTTTTTAAAATAAAAATTATTCCCTATTCGTCAAAATTGTGACATCCAGTTTGTTGGACTTGCAATCACACACCAAATAACTTGATACATCTAATTTGTCACACTTGCAAAAATATGATGTTTTGTAATGAGAAAAAAAAAATCCCTATCCATTGGAATTGAAATGTATCATTTGTTGAACTTGTGACCACACTTTGAATAAGTTGGGACTTCCAAATTGTTGCACTTGCAACAACAGGATGATTTGTTTTAAAGAGAAAAAATATGCCCGATTCATCGGAATTGTGACGTAATGTGCATCAAAGTTGAGATGCCCACTCAAGCATCCTTTGACACATTGTTCATTAGGTTTGTAATACCAACTCAAGGAACTTCCAATGTATTGTTCATCATTGTTTCAATGATAAGTCCATGAAATGTTTGTCATAGGAGAAACAAACAATTAACGATATTGTTGTCGAGATAGTGATGGGTTTTGGGTTACAAGGGAGATGAACATTCTATTATCTAAACTAAAATGTATAAAAAAATGTAGTCATCCATATGACTAACAGGAACCCAATTTGGCATGCTTTTAGCACTTATCTTCTGACCTTTTCATACATCTTTTCCCATTTTCACCTCATCTCAACAACATTTTTACTCATATAAATGCATTTTGGTCAAGGTACAATTATCCCCTTAATATGCCATTTTAAAGAATATTCTTATATGTTTAAGGAGATAATTACTTTTCTATCCCAAGAACTGGTATTCAGGAGGTAGAGTTGCATATGTACCCTAATATAGGAATGGGACATAGGTGCTACAACTCACCATGGATAATTGCTTTAGCTTCAGGATACTAGGTGTGGAACTCCCAGTTGCTTGGTGCTCCATCTCATGGATGCTAAGTGTTGCAACTCTCGGTTGCTAAGTACTGCAACTTCCAGTTACTGGGCGTTAGAGAAATTTTGAGGTCTAAAATGGGCCTCCTAAGGTATATTATAAAATAATAGTGGAAATAATAAAATACTATTAGATTACATCATCATATTTTAGAGGAAAAAAGAAAAAACTAATTTGTCAACTAGTATTTTCAACTTATCTCCCTACTATTTTACTCAAATTTCAAGTGGGAGAACTCGTTGGATACAGAATTTAATTCCACATCAAAGGAGTACCCAAGTTGCATAATTTCGATGGACCGTGTTATATGAAAAATGATAAACACATGAAAAAAATTGATTGTAATCACGTTTTTCATGTATTTCTCATTTTTCGTGTAGCATGGTCCATCGAAAGTATGCAACATAGGAACGCCTTAGATGAGGAATCAAATTATGCATCCAATGAGTTCTCCCACTCAAAATTTGAGTAAAGTAGGGAGATAAGTTGAAAATACGAGTTGAAAAAGTAAATTTTTATATTTTATATTTTTTAGTCTTTTTATTTTTTTACTTGAAAAATTGTGAATCATCCCCCATGTGTTACATAATCATATTGAATCCTATTGGTTCTTATAAAGTTGATTTTGGTTGTACATTTTTGTTTTCAGGCCCATTCTTTACCTCAAAATTTCTCTAATGTGTTGCAACTCCTTGTTTCTAGATACTACAACTCCCTGTTATTGGTTGTGATGAATCCAAGGTGTGTCTACTCATGTTGTGACTCTAAGTTGTTAACACTATTGCTACAACTCGAAGGTGTTGAAAATTTGTAGAATGTGTAGTAAAATACAATTTTTTGATTTGATAATTACTTCCTAATGAATTTTCAAACAATATCTTTCATGCCATTGTTATCAGTGAATAATTACACCTAGAAAATCTCAATTGTAAATGTAGTGTAAATAATAAAGATCATAGAAAGATAGCCATGCACAATAGACATAAATCTTTCATGCCATTGTTATCAGTGAATAATTACACCTAGAAAATCTCAATTGTAAATGTAGTGGAAATAATAAAGATCATAGAAAGATAGCCATGCACAATAGACATAATATTTTTACCCTGGGAAAGCCAATCCGAGAGAAAAATGGACAAATTTTTAAAGGAAAATTTGTATTTTCATCAAGGTTTACTAATTAGAATTTTTCTAGAAATCTGAGCCATCATTACAAGTCAAATCAACAATCAAACTATTGCTTCTCAACACTGGTCAAACCTAAAAAAAATCAACTCTGAAATATGTGGTCAGACTGTGGTCAACTATGGTCAAACTATTTGTAGTTAATGTTGGGAAACTATGGTCAAACTATATATGGTTAGTGTTGGTCAACTATGGTCAATTGTAGTCAAAATATATGTAGTCGACTATGGTCAAATTGTATGCGCTCAACGTTGGTCAACTACAGTCAACTCTCACATGTTTGGCTATATGGATTAGTTAAAATGTTGGTCAAAATTTGGCCAAACCCTCACATGTGTGACTGTATGAATCATTTAAAAAAACATTCAAACACTCACACATGCGGCCTCTAAGAGCAGAGATGGAATGATGAATAAAGATGAACCTAGAAAACATATTTCCCCTTAGCTGAAATTTCTCCTCCACTAGAAAATATATGAATGAGCTTCATATGTTGATGTAGTGTATCCTCACATGCATTTTTATTCACATAGAGCTCTAATGTTGAGTAAAGACCCATTAAGAAGCCCCTCATCACAAGAAACCCCTTCACTTATTGAGCCTACATTACAACTCAACATTAGATTGTAATTGTTTATTCCAGTGGTGGGTGAAAACCCCCGTTAAATAAACAAATAAATTTTCTCTCTAAAAAATAGAGAACTCCATCCCAACATAGGCAATATGAGTACCATAGGCCAATCTGCATGAGCCATACACTAGATCTAATGGGAGAAATATTACCCCCGTCCATTCACCCCTAGCCAAATCAGCATGGCCCCATGTGTGAATGTATCATTCTCCCCTAGTTAAATTAACATGACCATATGGGAGAATGTCTGCCTGCTACTAGAAACTTTATAAAGATCAACACTCCCTCTTAGTGAGGAAGACATTATGCATCACACCAAGCTTGTCTCTAAAGTATACAAACTTCTTCCATAGACAGAAGCTTGGTGATAATTTCTGCAATCTTCTCATTTGTGGATATGTACTAGATCTTCAATGTTCCCTTCTACACTGTGTCTTGGATGAAGTGATATTTCATCTCAATGTTATTCAATTTGTCATGAAATACGAAACTCTCTAAAATATTGAAACAACTTTGATTATCACAATGCATCAAGGTCATCACTAGGGCCTAATCGAATAGTCATGCAAGAAGGATTCGAAGCCACACTGCTTCTTGACTTGTGACACTAGCTGCAACATACTCCAATTCTATTGTATTGATTGCAATAAAAGTATACTTCCTACTAAACTAGGATATCATAGTTGATCCCATGCTAAAGAATCACCCTGAGGTGCTCTATTTGTCCACTACACTCCCAGCCTAGTCAAAATCAATATATACCTACTATTGAAATTTGTATATTCGATGCTGAAACAATTACTTATTCCAAAAAATTCTTTCTATTGCAATATTAGTTAAGAAAATGTAGATAGAACATAAACGAAATGCACAATAGAATATAGCCAAGAACAAAATGAGGCACAAAGAATTTAGGTCCAACACTAGATGAAATTTTAGCCTAAAAGTCCCATGAAATTTTCACATAATTTAGATGTCATAATATGTAAGCCAATCAAAATCCTTTAAATTTAGAAATAGGTACATGTAAATTTTTTGGAGGGAAAAGAAGAAAAAATACATTTTTTAATTGTATTTTTGGCTTATCTCCTTGTAGGTTTACTCAAGTTTCAAGTGTTGACATTCATTAGATGGGGAGTTAAATTCCACATCCAACGAGTAACCATTATGCATACTTTTGTGAAGACCCATACATTAAAATTGCAGATACCTTATTAAAACTTGTTAAACACGCTTTGTTAATGTATCTACAATTTTTATCAATGTGGGTCTTCTCAAAATTATGAATAATGGGTACTTTTTGGATGCGGAATTTAATTCTTCATCCAATGAGTGTCTACATTTGAAATTTGAGTAAACCTACAAGGATATAAGCCAAAAATTCAATTAAGAAATAGTTTTCTTCTTTTCCCTCTAAAATTCATAACTCTTATTTTATTATTTTAACTATTATTTTATTAATTTTCCTTAGGAGGCCACTTTTAGGCTAAAATTTCCTCTATTGTTACCTGGGAAAAATCCACAAGGGGAAAACCAAACCAGATTCTTCTTCTATTAGATATCAATTGTTCAACAGAGATACAAAGTACAATGAGAGATCAAGAGAATGAGTAATTTCACCCAAATATGAACAAGTTGTAGCATGAAAATCATTGGTAGCAACAATAGATGCAAACACTAATTTAGCATTCCCTTCAACTGAAACACTGAAGCACTTAAAAACTGAAACATTGAAGCACTGAATCAATCTTGGCTCAACAAGTTATGCTCTTACTCTCCAAGTCTCTCTCTCTTTCACAATATTCTTCAAGTCTCTCCAATTCTCTCTCTCAAGTTCGAATTCTTCTTTCACAATGCACAAGTAGTAGTAGTGAGGTGAGAAAACATGAGACACATATATAGGAGCAACATTTTTTTGTCATAAAGGATGAGCAATATGCATGCCTTGAGAAAGAGTGACATATTTCATTTAGGGGAGTGTAACTCATGCCATTAAGGAGAGAAACACATGACTTAGTAACTTATGCCATTAAGGAGAGGTACACATGCCTTAGTAACTTATGCCATTAAGAGAGGAATGCATGCCTTAGTTAAGGAGAGTGTAACATATGGATTAAAGAGAGCATAAGAGGAATATTTTATGACATGCCTTTAATGGGTGTAAAAGGAATCTTCCATGACTTTAATGAGTGTGCAAGAGAGAGTGTAACATATCATTAAAAGAGAGAGGGAAAGTTATGTGAGTCATCAAATAGAGAGATGATGAAGGTAAGGTGACTTGTAATTCCTTTTAATAATAATATCATAGTTTCCTAAAATATACTATTAATAATATTGATGATTAAGTTGAGATTGAACTATTAGGATTGACTAATAATAAGTTAAGTGATTTTCCTTCAACTATACTTGATTACAAATTTATTTAAGGTGATTTACTATTTTTGGAAATTCATACTTGAAATGTTAGACATGAATTTCTATTTTTAGAAGGTCACTCTATAATTATCAAAAATGAGATTTTATTTAAGGAAATCCATCCCTAAGATACCAAATTTCAACACTTCCTCTCATCCAGGGAGGAATTTGTTTTTGCAAAAAACATATCTTTTTTCTTTGGTCATCCTTTCATCTCTGCTCTAGAATTATGATGTCTCAATCTGATGAAGAAGAATCATCATTTGGGAGATTCATCTATCACCATATATCCATTGATCTTCCCACCTTGACACATACTTGGGGGATTACCACTTGTCAACAAATGACAAGGATCACACACTACCAAGCTTTATTATAAGAGTCAAATGGTAAAACACTTGCATCCATAGACTTTAGGGGATTTCCACTTGTCAACTCATGACAAGGATCGTGCACAACCAAGTCTCAATCTGCTTCGGGGGATTACCACTTGTCAACACTTGACAAGGATCATGCACAACCAAGCTTTACCACACCCATTGACTAGATGGGTGGCAATCCCAACAAACCCAACTTGTGGGTAGGATGCATATTGGGGTATACTCTTGGAAATTCCTAGACATGGTAGTAGGGGGATTACCACTTATCAACACATGACAAGGATTGCACATAAACTATAATCAAGAGTTCCATCAACCTCAGGAGCTTTCCCAGATCCATTCCCAACTTGTGAGCTCAAATAAGGGAGAAGAGCATATCTTAGTGTTCTTGATCATCCATGACCGCCCCCCACCAAGAAGGGTCACATCTATAAGTCCAAGATGCTCTTTGAATACCAAGAACTTCCTTTTCAGCAAATACTTGGCAAGTATTTCAACTATCTGATCATTAGTTGCAATATGATGGAGTCTCACTACTCCTCTTTGCACCATATCCTGGATATAGTGATATTTAATCTCAATGTGCTTGGAATTTTAATGGAACAAATGATTTCCTATAAGTCGAATCCCACTCTTACTATCATAGTAAATTACTATTGTATCCAGTACATGCTCAAACATATCTCCAAAGAGATTCATCAACCATACTACCTCATAACTAGCCACGCTAGCAGCAATGTACTCAACTTTAGTTGTGCTAAGGGCTACAGACTTCTGCTTTATGCTCATCCAAGATATCATGGTAGATCCCAAGCTAAAGAAACATCCATATGTGTTATTTCTATCAACAGAGTTACCAGCTCAATTGACATCAGGGTACTCATGTAGTCTCACATCTCTAGCAATATATCTCAATCCATGATTGAGGGTCCAATGTAGGCATCTCAACGCATGCTTTGTATAAATCCAGTGTGCGTGTGATGGATTAACCATATATTGGCTCAGAGTATTGATCGCAAAACATGTCTAGTCTAATGTTCACTAAGAACATTAGTTCCCTAATCAGTTGTCGATACTCAAAAGGATTTTTCAAATCATGACCTAGAGCTTGACCACATAACTTCTTCAAATTCATTTCCATTGATGTATTCATGGACTTACATTTTGTCATACCAAATCTTTCTAGTAGCTTGACAATATATTTTCCTAGAGAAAGGAAAATCTCACCAGGTCTTTTCCATACCTCTAGGCCCAAAAAGTAGTATATCAAATGAAGATCTTTCATTTCAAACTCATAAGCCAACTCCCTCTTGCACTAGATGATAAGAGGTTCTCCACCTGTCAATAATAAGTCATCAACATATAATACCAAAATAAAATGCATAACTTGGACTGTTTTAAAGTAGATATTTGGATCAACATTTCTTTTAGTAAAACCAAGCTTTATCAAGAATCTGTCAATGCGGGCATACCAATCTCTTAGGGCTTTCTTCAATCCATAGAGATCTTTCTTCAGTCTACTCACATGAGTTTTCTATGCATGTACTTCAAAGCCTTGTGGCTGCTACACAAATACTTATTCCTTGAGGAAGTTATGTAAAAAAGAAATTTCCACATCCATTGGTGAATAGTCCATCCTTGGCTAGCAGCTAGAGCCACAATAGCTTGGATGGTAGTATATCAGGAAACAGGTGTAAAACTATCATCATAGTCTATTCCCTCTTTATGAGAGAGACCTCTAGCCACAAATGTAGCTTTATATTTTTCAATACTACAATCCACACAATGTTTAATTTTATACAACCATTTAGAAGTCATAACAAACTTACCATTGGGTCTTGGAACTACTTCCCATACATCATTATGTATGATGGAATCATATTCTTTGGCCATTGCATCTTTGTATACTTGGTCTTTCACTACTTCTTCAAAAGTGCATGGTTCAACTTGAATAATGTTTCTCATGACTACAACATATCTCTGGAACTAACATGTTTTCTTGTTTTCTCTAAAGGTTCATTTGGGATAAGCATGTATAACAAAATCTTGTATAGTTTCACGAAGCCATAATGGTTTTTTTATAGTAGGAGGATCACATGGAAGAGGATCCAAGGGGCACATGGGCTCCATGGGTTCATCAATAAGATCAGGCTTAGGCTCAGGATCTTTTTGAATTTCAAAGGCATCATCTTGTCTATCAACATTAATAGGAGGAAAAGGAGTGTCTCTTTCCTTTCCAAGAGCTGCATCTTCATCAAATGTTACATCCCTTCTAAACTATATTGTTCTTTGACCAGGGACTTATATTATGTAAGCTTTAGAATTTTAACAATAACCAACAAATGTACCTTTCTTACCTAAAGCATCCATCTTGTTCCTCTTTTCCTTTGGCACATGAAAGTAGACAGGCAACCAAAAATACTCAAGTGCCCAACCTCAGACTTTTCACCATTGAAGACTTCTTCAAAAGTCTTGTTATATAAATCTTGGTGTGGAGATCTATTTTGGATAGATACAACAACGTTATCATCTTCTCCCTATACAAACTTTGGTAGATTTTGATCATGCAACATAGCTTTGACTGCTTCCATGATATCATTGCTATTTCTTTTAGCCACACCATTTTATTCTAGGTTATATGGTATGGTGGTCTCTTTTTTGATTCTAGCTTCTTTGCAAAAGACAATGAAATCATTTTAAGTGAACTATCCTCCATTGCCATATATAATGATTTTGATCTGATTTACATCTTGTTTTTATACCAGATATTTTAAGTCTTTGAACATGTTAAAAGCTTGACTTTTGTTTTTCAAAATAAAATCCATATCTTGTGAGAAAATTCATCCACAAAGATTATATAATACAAGTAGCCACCAAGAGAAGTTACAGGCATAGGTCCACATAAATCAGAATGTATAAGATGAAGTACCTAACTGGTTTTTCTTTTGCTTGAAGATAATGGTCCTTTTACATGCTTTCCACTTGCACACCCTTTGCAGATCCCATCATGATCCACTCTAATCTCTGGCATTCTAGAAACCATGTTTCTCACATGAGAAAATGCTTTATAGTGCAGATGAACGAACCTTCGATGCCAAAGTTCACTTTGATGATTGCAATCATGAATCAGAGCATGGATTAGTCTTCCATTGACTTTATAATGACCTTCAAATCTTGATCCCAGATTGAATGCATATCTCATGCTAGATCTCATTGGCTCAGTGAGAACTTTTCCATTTATGAAAGAAACTTTCATTCCTTTATGATCTAAGGCATATATAGATACTAGGTTCTTTTCCAAACCAAGTACATACAAAAATTCTTGAAGAGATATGGTTTTACCTTGATCCAGATGAAAAGAAACATAACCAAATTGATTTATAGGATATGTAGACTTATCTCCAAGAATGATTTTCATATTCGTCTCCCTCTCAACCAGATTTGAGAGAAACTATTTATAACAAATAAAGTGTCTTGAAGCACCACTATCAACCAACCAACTGTCACAAGAATCTTTAGGAGAGGAACTAGAAAGAGAAGAAATGAGAAAGTATCGTGATTATGTTTCAGTTAAACTATTAGCATACCTTAGATTCTTTGAACTCTTTCAAGAATGATAGATTTATTTATGAATAGCAGGAGCTTCTCTTCTTCTTCTCTAATCAGATCTAAAATTGTTGCTATGATTTGTGTAGTTGGATCTTGGTTCTCTTCTATTTTTTGGATAGTCACGAGCATAGTGTCCATGCTTTTGGAAATTGTAGCATTGAACTTTTGATAATTCATTTTGCCATTTATAGGAATTGTTGGATCTAGGAGTAGGATTTCTTGAAATGTAATGACCTCTTTTTCCTTTGTACTTCTTGCCTTGGACAACAAAGGCAATAGGTTCTCGCTCCTCATGCTAGGGAATTATTTCTCTGGAAATCATTTTGGCCTCTTCTTGACTGCATTTTCCCAGGATTTCATCAAATGTGGGAAAATTATCATTGTTGCTAATGGTTGTAATAAAAGTTTCTCAAGTTGGAGAAATATCTCCAAGCGTAATCAACACCAACTCTTTATCAAATAAAATTTCACCAATAGTTGATAGTTGATCCTTTATTTTTTATGTCCTCGTGAAGTACGCTTGAATTCTCTCTCCTCTATTCATCTTAATGTCCTTGAGTTGATTCTTCAAAGAAAGGATTTGACTCAAGTTGTTTACTTGATACATTCCAATCACTTTGTCATACATTTCCTTACATTTCTTCAACTTGGAGACATAGGTGATGAGATGGTCTCCAAGAGAATCAAGGATAATCTTCTTAGCATTAACTTCTTCCTTCTTAAGTTTGGCCTCGACAACAACATTCGAATTTTCTGGTTTTTTTTTTTACCTTGCCTTCCACATACTCCAGTACATCATGTTTTTCAAGGGTAATATTAAATCTTACCTTCAAAATTCAAAGCATCATTTAGCTTCTCTTCATTCTTGAAGTAAGAAGAATACATCTTAATCAAGTCAAAAAAATTTCAACAGCAAGTAAGATTCCTTTGAAGTAAAATTTTTGCAAAAGGAATGATAACTCTTATCTTTCTTGGGCAACAAATTTCAACAACAAGTAAGGTCCCTTTGAAGTAAAATTTCTGCAAAGTGATAGCTCCTATCTTCTTGCGCAACAAATTTCAACAACAAGTAATATATCTTTGAAGTAAAATTTTTGCAAAAGGAGTGATAATCTTATCTTCTTGGGCTTGTCTTCACCAAAGCCTTCATACCATGTTGAAATTTTGATGTTCTATGCTGAAACAATTACTTATTCCAAAATCTTATTTCCGCCGCAATGTTAGTTAATAAATTGTATATAGAACATAAACCAAATGTAAAATAGAATATATCCAAGAAAAAAATGAGACACAAAGAATTTAGGTCCAATGACCAGGGAAAAACCCATAAGGGGAAAACCCAACCAGATTCTTCTTCTATTTGATATCAATTTTTCAGCAGAGATACAAAGTACAATGAGAGATCAAGAGAATGAGTAAGTTCATCCAAATATGAACAAGTTGTAGCATGAAGATCACTGGTAGTATGAGTAGATACAAACATTGAATCAACCTTCCCTTCAACTAAATCAACACTGAAACACCGAAGCAAAGAATTAACCTTATCTAACCAAGTTCTACTCTTACTCTTCAAGTCTCTCTCTCACACAATATTCTTCAAGTTTCTCCAACTCTCCTTCTCAAGTTAAAATTATTCTTTCACAATGCAAAAGTATTAGTAGTCAGGTGAGAATACATGAGACACGTATATATGAGGAGCAATGAATTCTTGTCAAAATGAGGAGAAATACACATTCCTTGAGGAAGAGTAACATATGCCATTTAAGGGAGTGTAACTCATGCCAATAAGGAGAGAAACACATTACTTAGTAACTTATGCCATTAAGCATAGGTACACCTACCTTAGTAACTTATGCATTGAGAGAGGAACACATGCCTTAGTTAAGAAGAGCGTAACGTGTGCATTAAAGAGAGCACAAGAAGAATCTTTTATGACATGCCTTTAATGAGTGTAAGAGGAATATGTCTTGACTTTAATGATTGCATAAGAGAGAGTGTGACATATCATTAAGATAGAGAGATGAGATTTATGCGAGTCATTAAGGTGAGAGGTGTGAAGTGATTGAGGTGATGAAGGTAAGGTGACTTGTAATTCCTTGTAATAATAATATCATCGTATCATAAAGGATAGTAATAATAATAATATTCATGATTATGTTGAGATTGAACTATTAGGATTTATTAATGATAAATTAAGCAATTTTCCTTCAAATGTACTTGATTACCAATTGATGCAAGGCTATTTACTATTTTTGGAAAGTCATACTTGAGATGTTAGACATGACCTTCTATTTTTAGAAAGTCACTCCAAAATGGTCATAAATGAGATTTTATTTAAGGAAATTCATCCCTGAGTTGTCAATTTTCAACACCTGTAGCCTCACTTCACCACTTGAGACATATCTCAAACCATATCCAATTATACCATGTAGGTACCTGTTGAAGCCTCGAAAATCATTGCTACAACATGGGGGATGACCACCTGGTCCAGACCTTAAAGCAGCTCCTTTTCCATTTGGAATGGTGGTTCCGACTGGTTCAACTAGGTCCAGTTACTTTCTCTCAATCTCCAATGGCTTTAAAATATGATTTTCATTCACCAATGGGGAAAAGACATCAAATCGACCCTCTTGCTGATCAGGGAAGAAAGTGATCCTTAAGCTGATTTCGGGCTCAGCCAATCCACTACTAAATTTTGTCTCTTTGGGAAGAGGACTTAAAAGAATGTAGAAATTAATTTAAATGCAAACTTATTCTAAAATGCAAGTGAAATGAACTATCTTAATCCTATCTCAATTAGGCATATATAGATCTAACCCAACCAAAAGCAAGATATTTAAAGTATTGGGATTTAAATATGTCTGGCTTATAATGAATATCAAGCTTATGAAGTAGTTCAATTAACTAACATTATGAGTACCACACACATCCTATTGAGACCACCTAACTGAAATAATCAATCAACAACGCTCAGGAAGAAGTTCTTAGAATGATTTTGATCATTTAATCAGTAACTTGAATTATTAAACAATAATATGCAGAAGAAGTTCACAACATATCATTATTTATTAAACCAGTATTAAAAGACAGATTTGTGAGTAAAAAGTTACTCAAAAATCAGAATTCAGCCCATAAGAGCAGAGATAAATAATAACATAAAATAGAGACAATTACCCATACTGACAAAAGTGGACAAATATGTAAGTAAATTGACACAATTCTATCATCATAAAATGAAACCAGCATTTAAAACAATAGTATTCAAAATACAAGTTTATTGAATCCATTTCTCTAGCTCCAGTCTCTAATAGTCTTTTACAATGCCTGAGCTTCTGCTTTCAAAACCAGAGCTACAATAGTGCAAACTCTGTTCATTATACATAACTCAGAATGTAAAAGAAAAACCTCAATAATCTCCAGATCTGAGATTCCACTCCTCCCACCTACAACTCTAAATCCTTATTACAGAAGTTCTTTTAAAATTCTAGAATTGCATAGGAGAGCAACCTCCAATTCCATTCTATAATTTGCCATTTATAATATTTCCAAAGGTATTTTTGAGAGGAAAGTTTGTTGAAGAAAAATCTGTTTAATTAATTTTATTTGCTCAAAATTCCCATTTTTAATTGTTCGAGCATTCTCATTGATTGAGATCCTTCTCTCCATATCTCTTCTACTATTTTCTACAAAAAGAAATCAAAATAAATTAAGATGCAACCATAAAATCAAAATGTCACTTCTGTCATTAAAACAAATCCAATCAAATGAAATTAATTAAATAATTGAAAAATAAAATATAAACTTTATATTGATGTCTGTGATGGTTTAATTGGCCAAGGATATCATTGACAAATGGATCTGCATTCAAAAGAGGTTGGACAAATGAAAATGTAGAAAATCTAACTTAGAAAATTGATTTTGTTTTAAAAATTCGGAGGTTGATCTTCTGCCTGATTTTCGACCCAATAAATGAACAAATCTATTAGTGAAACCTCCTCAAAAATGTTCCCCTTGATTTATCTTTTCAATGAGCCGTCCTGGGCCTCATTTGGCCAAGTAACACTCAATCTATGAGCCTCCAAAGTTGATGAGTCAAATCTGACATAATTCTAAAATTTCTGTTGTTGGGCTAAAAAAATCAAAATTTTAATTAAATGATTTAATCCTAAATTAAACTCTAATTATCTAATAATTAATATTAATTTAATTGTTAATTATAAATTAAACTAATTTTTAATAAACTGTTATTTAGATTATCTTCCGGATACATCATATAAAGATTCTTTTTCATCAACGTTTCAAACCAGCAACGATGGTTCATCTTCAGGATGTGAAAGAATATTGAAAGATTGGTCTTATTTTTCCAATTATATATATAGAAATGCTTAGCCAACAAATATAATTAATTTAATTATTCATTTTTCCTTTTAGGTTTATGGTTATATTAATTATATTTGTTTTAATTATTTAATTATTTTAATTAATTATTTCTTATTTTAATTATAATTATTAATCTTAATTTTAATTGTTTTAATTATATTTATTTATTGATAATTAGTTTTAATTATTTATTTTATTTTAATTCATTTTATATTTATAAAAATAAAAATAAAAAAATTTAGTTATATTTATTTTAATTATTTATTTATTTTAATTATAATTCTTTGAATTATTAATCTTAATTTTGATTGTTGTAATTATATTTATTTATTGATAATTAGTTTTAGTTATTTATTTTATTTTGATTCATTTTATATTTATATAATTTTTTTTAGTTATATTTTTTTTTAATTAATTTTAATGTTAATTAATTATTAATTTTAATGGATTATATAATTGTTTTAAATGGTATATATTTTAATTATTTGTTTATTTTAATTAATTATTAATTATTAATTTTAATTGTATTTATTTTGATTATTTATTTATTTTAATTATTATTCTAATTAATTATTAATTGTTATAATTATATTTATTTCAATTTATTTATTAATTTTAATTTTAATGGTTATAATTATATTTATTTCAATTTATTTATTACTTTTAATTTTAATAGTTATAATTATATTTAATTCAATTTATTTATTAATTATTTAAATTAATAATTAAAATAAATAATAAATAAATCCAGCCAAAACCACCTAAGGCTCAATCGAGGGTGGCATAAAGACACAAGGGCCTGGTTAAACTATTGGGAGATCAACGAAAATGAGGCATTGCAAAACATAAATAACATTAAAAATATTATTACTTCTAAGTTCAAAGAAAAAATGTGGTGTGAGAAAGATTTAGCGGCTAAAAGAAAATTAAGTTATTATAAGAAGGTCATCAACCCCACCCTAGAAGATCAAAAGTATCTCTCTGTTTTAACTAGCTCAAAGAGGAAAATTAATATAGCAAAGATTAGAACGAATTCTCATGAGCTCCATAGTGAAACATGTCGTTGGAAAGTTCCTAAAACGCCATGGATGGAAAGGATCTGCCATATATGTGAGAATAGGAACATCGAGGATGAAAACTACTTCCTCTTAGAGTGCCCCGCGTACAATCACATTAGATCTCAGTTTCACAATCTTTGTTACAATGCTGACCTTCCTAGCCTTTTACAATGTCAAAATTACAGTGAGCTCGGGAGGCTTCTCTCCAAGCTTTTTGAGCATAGGAATAAAATCTTAAATCAAAATAAATAATTTGTTTCTTTAGGTCAGATAGACCATTGTTTGGTCTCAGCAGACGTTAAACATCATCATCATCATCATCATCATCATTAATGAGTTATTTTTACTTTGTATTTGTATTATTTTTAATTGTATGTCGTGATTATTTATTAAGGCTCTCTACATATTATCCTATGTTGAGGAGTTTATTATAGTTAAGATATTTTTGATTGATGTTTAATTCCTATGATTTTTTTTTTTTTTGTTACATTATATTTTATTAAAGTCATAATGTGTTATTAAATTAAAATGGATTAGATCCTTTATGTTTGTTCTAGGTTAATTAGGGGGAGATTATAATTAGGGGTAGATTTCGATGATAGGATTGGAACCCAGTTTTTGCTTATGGTCCATCCACCATCTCTATTGAGGTTATTAGGGTGTTTGCTAATTTCTATGGCTTCTCTGAATTTCCTTAAGAAGTAGCGATCACTCCTAGCTAAGATACGGGTATCTTCTATACATATTTGGTGCTTAGTTTTATCAGAATGTTCAGCTAGAGCTGAGGATTTGGATCGATTGTGTTTAATGTATGCTAAGTGTTCCTGGATTCTTGTGTTAAAAGATCTTCCAATCTCACCTACATAGGGTAGTGATTGTAAGTTGCTCCGGTCTAATAGCTTTTAATGTGGAAGCCGAGTCAATTAACAACCATAACTCTGTTTGATTGAATTAGCTAAATTTTTATGAAGATTATAATTTTTTTGGGAGAAAGTGCTGAGTTCATACTTGGTTTCCTGATTTCGCTTCGAATAAGAGCAATGCTGGCTTTGATGAATATTTGATTATTGCACTGGCTTCTCAGAGAATGATTGATTTTGGCAAAGGTAGGAATAATTGATGAATCTCTGTGTCTCTTCAAAAATATAAGGTTAGTCTTCTTTTTCGTTAAGAACCATCTGTGTCATTCAAATCTGCGAACTTCTTTCATAATCTCCCTTCCGTATTGGGTGAGTATCTTGTCTTTGAGGTTTCTGCGAGTTTCATCATTATTTAGATTATCTTCCGGATATATCGTATAAGAATTCTTTTTCATCGACATTTCGAACCAGTAACGGTGGTTCATCTTCAGGATGTGAAAGAATATTGAAAGACTGGTCTTATTTTTCCAATTATATATATAGAGATGCTTAGCCGACAGATATAATTAATTTAATTATTTTTTTCCTTTCCAGTTTATGGTTATATTAATTATATTTGTTTTAGTTATCTAATTATATAATTATTTTATTTTAATTTTAATTATTTCTTATTTTAAGTATTTTAATTATTAATCTTAATTTTAATGGTTGTAGTTATATTTATTTATTGATAATTAGTTTTAATTATTTATTTTATTTTAATTAATTTTAATTTTAATTAATTATTTATTTTAATCGATTATATAATTGTTTTTAATTATTTCTTATTTTAATTATAATTCTTTTAATTATTAATCTTAATTTTAATTGTTGTAATTATATTTATTTATTGATAATTAGTTTTAATTATTTATTTTATTTTGATTCATTTTATATTTATATAATTTTTTTAGTTATATTTATTTTAATTAATTTTAATGTTAATTAATTATTTATTTTAATTATTAATTTTGATTTTATTTGTTTTAATTATATTTATTTATTTATTTTAATTATTATTCTAATTAATTATTAATTTTTAATTGTTATAATTATATTTATTGCAATTTATTTATTAATGAGTTATTTTTATTTTGTATTTGTATTAGTTTTAATTATATGTCGTGATTATTTGTTAAGGCTTCTTACATATTATTCTATGTTGAGCAGTTTACTATGGTTAAGATATTTTCGATTGATGTTTAATTCCTATGATTTTTTTTTTGTTAACTAATATTTTATTAAGGTCAGAGTGTGTTATTAAATTAAAATGGATTAGATCTTTTATATATGTTCTAGGTTAATTGGGGGGATTATAGTTAGGAGTAGATTTGGATGATAGGATTGGAACCCAGTTTTTACTTATGGTCCATCCATCGTCTCTATTGAAGTTACTAGGGTGTTTGCTAATTTCTATGGCTTCTCTGAATTTCCTTATGAAAAAGTGATCACTCCTAGTTAAAATATGAGTATCTTCTATACATATTTGGTGCTTAGTTTTATAATTAACTATTTATAAACAAATTAATCTAATTAATAACTATTTATAATTTAATTAAACTTATTATATTATATTTATTAATTAATTTAAAATTAATTATTTTGAATATTAAATATTAATTCTAATTACATTATAACTACTCTAAACTTTACTCATTCCTTCACGCATTCGTATGAGTGACTTAAATTTAAACAAAACCATAAGTATTGTGAAGACTATGGTCAATGTCCCAAACCTTTTAACTCCTTCGCAATCGCAGATCGGGAGGTGAGAGCTATCGCAATTTTTTTTAAATGTATCAATTGAAAACTTGCAATGTGATTCTGCAATCCAATGTAATATTTTTTTTGTTATATATATATATATATATATATATATATATATATATATATATATATATAGATATATATATTAAATTTTAATTTAATTTAATTTATTATATTTTATATAATAATTAATTTAAATATGATCTCCTGCTGTTGCTCCCGCCCGCGCTCCTGACCTGACCCCCTGAGCGCGCCTGAGCCTGGCAGCGCTGCTGCTAGGCTGCAGCCTCCTGCTGCTGACCCTCCTTCTGCCCAGGGCCTCCTGCCCTCGCCTTCTCTGGGCCTTCTGCCCACTCCCCCCTTCTGACCTCTGGTGGAGCGCCCCCGCGCTGCTGATCCAGTAAACAATGGATCCTCCCTCCCAGGATCAGGCTGATCTGGAAAAAGCCTTTGCATCCCTCATTCCAGACAACAACACGGAAAGAATCCGCCCATCAGCCTCAAAGTTTATCAAAAAACTTGATGAAATCCCGGAAGTTTCGCTACCTCCCACCCTTCCAAGGAGAGCTGCTGTGGCCCTTGCTGAACGTGGCTTGGTTGGCCAGTTCACGGGTCTATGGCCTTCTCCCCGCACGGTCCAACGTTGGGTTGAAAGGAACTGGAACGCAATGGTCCAAGGCAAGATTGCAATAAGGTTTTGTGGAAGGGGGTTCTTCACCTTCCTCTTTGAATCAGTGGAAGATCGCAACCTCATTTTCAGAAATGGTCCTTACTTCATGGACACAAGAGGCCTTTACCTCAACCGATGGACCCCCGACTTTGATCCTGAAATGGATGTTCCCAACGCCGTCCCTGTCTGGGTCCGCCTTCCTCACCTGCCTCTCCACTGTTGGGGAGATGAATCAGTGAAAGCCATCGGGAACGCTGTAGGGAAATATATCGACAGATCGGAGCCAAAGGAGAATATGCATGCATGTGCTCGGATATGCGTTGAAGTGGACCTGGGAAAAGGATTACCGGAGGCAATCAAACTCAAAGTGGATCAGTGGACGCACATCCAGCAGGTGGACTACGAGCAGCTGCCTTTCAAGTGCAAGGTATGTCATGAATATGGGCATTTTGCTAATAGGTGTAGCAAATCCAAATCAATAGACAATAGCAATGTTGAAGCTCCAGAAGAAGCTTGGGAAATAGTTAAGAAGAAAAAAACAAACCCCCCTCCAGTTTCATCAAAGCCCTCCTCTGAAACCCCAACCCTCCCTTCTCAACCCTCAGGATCTGGCCCTTCCTTCCCTTCTTCCTCCAATCCTTTTGAATCATTGGCAGCAGAGGAACCCCCATCCCCTCCTCCTTCCCCAAAGGGCCCCGGGGCAACCCCCTCCTCTCCCCTCCAGGCCTCCCCCCCTCCAACAGTGGAAAGAATTCTAACAAGAAACAAAACAAAGGAAAACAACACCGCCACGGACCCCCCCAAGAAAAGTGGGAAGGAAATCAAACAAAGAGATAAGAGATGAGAATACCGCAAAAGAAATGGCCACAGGGACCCAACAGCCAATGGATACATATCTAGACAAGACCAAAGGAAGCGGAGAGAAGATGAAGGAGAAAAGCGGGACCCACAACAAATCAAGCAAATGATGATTTTGGTCTCTTGGAACTGTAGGGGGATGGGCTCCTCCCTAAAAACCAATGCAGTCCGAGATCTCATTAAAAATGAACATCCAGACTTCCTCCTACTCCAGGAGACCAAAATCACCGAACAGGAATTCCAAAACAGCTTGAAAAGAAGCAGAAATTATGAAGGAATTGCCATGAGTGCAAACGGAGCCTCAGGAGGCATAGGTACAATTTGGAATAAAAACAAATGGAAACTCAAAGATAACAGACAGAACAGATGGTGGATTAGGCTAGATATGCAAAACACAACCAAGATGGAAGAATACACAATCTATAATGTTTATGCTCCCCCCCACTTCAGAGATAAAGCCTCTTGCTGGGATTCTCTTTCAACAGATCTTATGACTGCCCATGAAAGAAACATTTTCCTAGGAGGAGATCTGAATTTAATAAGGAATGTGGATGAGAAAGTAGGAGGGAACTTCTTGGCTGATCCTTCAAGAGATACACTGGAAGAAATCATTCAAACACACAGTCTAGTTGATATTCCACCTCAGAATGGGCGCTTCACTTGGTCAAATAAAAGAACAGGCAAAAACAACATCAAAGAGAGACTGGATCGTATTCTGGTACAGGAGAGAATCGTGGCCAACTTCACAAGGATTCAGAGCACAATTATCCAGGGCTTTATATCAGACCACAAACCTGTGGCGTTGCATTTAGACAAAGGGGAAGATATGGGTCCGCTGCCCTTCAAATACAACAGAGCTTGGGACAGCAGCGAGGACTTCAGAAATTTGATAAGAGATACCTGGGCAAATGAAATAACAGGCTCCCCCCATTTCATTTGGGAATCAAAGCTCAAGCTCCTCCGGATAGCTATCAAGCAATGGGCAAGGAAACACGCTTTAGAGGAAAGGAAGGAAAAAATCGATCTGCAAATGAGAATAGCGCAATGGAATCAGGAAAAGGAAGCTGGCCAAGACACAGAAGAAGACCAAAGGAAAGAAAGTGAGCTGTATAAGGCGCTATACAATCAGAATCGAAAGGAAGAGGATGAGCAAAGGCAAAAATCAAGATGCCTTTGGCTCAATTCAGGAGACAAGAATACCTCGTTTTTTCATAACAACCTTAAATTAAGGAGAGCTGTAAACAATATTGAGAGGATAACAGTTGAGGGCAGAGAGCTAACGGACCAAGGGGAAATCAAGGAGGCAGCTTCTCGACATTTTCAAACTCTTCTTACAGCTGACCCTCACTATCTGGAAAATCCGGAATTCCTCAATATAATAGAGAACAAGATCTCTGAAGCACAAAATGGGGAGCTGGACAAAGAGATCACAAGGGAGGAGATCGAATGGTCAATTCGCAGCATGCCCTTGGACAAAGCCCCAGGGCCAGATGGCTTCACAGCGAGCTTTTATAAAACCCACTGGGACACCATCAAGAAGGACTACATCAGAATGGCGAAAAACTTCTTCACAAAATGCAAAATGGGCAGCAGTATTAAATCCTCCCATTTAGCGCTAATCCCAAAAGAGCCCAATCCTCAAACATTTGACAGATTCAGACCTATCTCCTTGTGTAATGTCTCCTACAAAATCATCACTAAGATTTTGGCCAATAGGTTAAAAAAAATCCTCCCTTCCCTCATCTCCAAGAACCAAGGAGGCTTTGTCCCCAAGAGGCATATAACAGATAATGTCATTCTCATACAGGAGGCAATTCACAGCAGCTTAGCCAGAAATGAAAGGGGCATGATCATCAAGCTGGACATGGCGAACGCCTTTGATCGGGTAAACCATTCCTTCCTTCAGGCAGTATTAAAAAACTTTGGTATCTCAGAGTTCTTCATCAGCAGGGTCATGGAATGTATCTCCTTCAATTGGACAGCCCCCCTAATTAATGGCAGGCCATGCAACGCCTTCAAAAGTTCAAGAGGCCTGAGGCAAGGATGCCCATTATCACCCTTCCTCTATATCATCATGGCAGAAACGCTAAGCATGCACCTGGAAAATAAGCGTAAGTCAAAGGAAATAATAGGAGTTGACATTGTTCGAGGAGCCAAGGGGATCAACCACTCTCTATTTGCAGATGACACCCTTTTAATTGGAGGGGCCTCAAGCCTCATGGCTAGGAGATTCAAGAACACACTGGACCTCTTTCTCCAAGCTTCTGGGGGTAAATTAAACAACAAAAAGTGCATGATCTACACCTGGAATGTCCCAAGACACATAACCCAAAGAATCTCTATGATCATGGAAATCCCAGCCCAATCGAATTGGTCCCATTTTATGTACTTAGGGCTGCCCTTAGCTAAAGAATCAATCAAAGCCGAGGTTTGGGTAAAGTTAATAGAGAAATTGAGAGGGAATCTGCAGAGCTGGGGGGTGTACTAGCTCAACTTGGCGGGCAGAACAGTTCTTATAAAGGCCATTCTATCAGCTCTTCCTATCTATCAGTTTGACACTACTCTCGCTCCAGCTAGCATCCACAAGCACATGGAGCTGATTATCAGAAGTTTCCTGTGGAAGGGGGGAAAGCAAGATACAAAAAAGTTCAGCCTGGTAAAATGGGAAAAGGTCATTCTTCCCCTTGAAAAAGGAGGGCTCGGAATTAGAATTCCAAGACTTGCAAATATGGCTATGGGCTTCAAGTTAACGTGGAGAATCCTTAATGAGAAAGGGTCCTGGTGGACAGAGGTCATCAAGAGGAAATATCTGAACGGAATCAACAGAAATATCCTCACAGAACCTATCACTGATAGGCAATGCACACATGTTTGGAAGTTGATCAAAAAAACTCTTCCCTTTTACAAATCTAGTATATCTAAAGCTCCAGGCAACGGAAGACACATCAGCATATGGGAGGATAGAATAATGGGCACGGAAGCCAGGGAAATGTCCTCTAAATACAGGCCCCTTCAACAGTGGATGTCAGAGGCAAACCTTAAAACCCTCTTCGACATCTCCCTTTGGGATCAAAATTGTTGGATTGGCTGGAGACCACTGTCCCTCCCCAATGGCATCAAGAACCTTTGGGGTGACCTAAAGTTCTCACTCATAGGCTCAGCCCCAACAAACAGAATGTCAGATGACAAATTTGTTTGGGATCCCAATGGTGGTAGCTACACGGTGAAAGAAGGCTACAAAGCACTCCAAAACTCTTCAGCAACCAATAACTGGCATCTCTATAAAGCAGCATGGAAAAATGAAAGCCTGCCAAAGATAAAACTCTTCAACTAGACCCTGCTACATGGTAAAATCCTAACAGCAGAAAACCTCAGGAAGAAGGGTATTCAAGGCCCCTCAATTTGCTGCATGTGCAGAGAGGCAGAGGAAAGTAGTAACCACCTTTTCATTGATTGTCCTGTAGCTAGGTCTTGTTGGAAACTGATAACCAGCCCTTTAAATATTGGAGATCTCCCCAATCAGATCTCTCTCCTTCAGAAAGGTTGGGGGAAAAGTTTCCCTTACGCCAATAAAAACATGAATCTAGCAAAAAGGATGTGGAGCACCATCCCCTCAAACCTCTGCTGGCAGATATGGATAGCCAGGAACAAATGCATATTCAACAACAAGAAACCTAGTATCTCTAGCATTCTGGCCAAAACAACTGCTCTCATAACAGAAACCGTGGAAGCAAATGGAATCTCCCAGGCAGACTTGGAATTGACAGATGACAGGGTAAAGGAGTGGATGCGGAGATTCAATTATGAAACAAGAGCAAAAAATAATGCAATCACAGGATTAGGACACTCGGACTGGAAATTGAGAGGGACCAGGGATGAAGTCAACAATTGGATCCAAAAACAAAAGAGGCACACACTCCATTTTGATGGGGCTTCAAAAAATAATCCAGGCAGAGCTGGAGCTGGGGGAACTATCAGAGATCCCCAGGGGAAAACTATAGTCACATATGAGTGGGGATTAGGCACCATGTCAAATAACAAGGCTGAGGCATACAGCCTCCTTAAGGGGACCTCTATCGCCAAGAATCTCGGCATCCAAAATCTCCTTGTTATGGGCGACTCTGCCATCATTATAGCAGCCATGAACTCAGGGAAAGACTTTAAACAAATAGCCCTAAATAGAATCAAAGGCAGGATCATGGAACAAATCAGGTGCTTCAGCAAAGTGACATTCAAGCACATCTTAAGAGGCAACAATGTGGAAGCGGATGAGCAAGCAAATAACGCCGCAGGAAGACCCACGGGACAGGTAAGGGAAAATGATGAGATTTATGAACAGGATATTCCATAGACAGGCCCCCATCCCCTCTTCCCAGGTCATCGGTCACCTCAGGCAAAAGTACCAATGTATGTGGCACTTCAACAACTCCCCCTCATCATCTCTAATCCTCCTCGACTGCCCAACCAGGTATCACAGGACAGCATATCGCCCTCAGGGCCCGATGAATTCAGGTAGGCTCCGGATTCTCTCCCTGACCACCGCAGCCATTTCCAGAAGGCGTGATCGAGCCCATACCGGCGGCAGGCACCTTGAGCGTCCTAAAATCACCTCAAAGGATCTTTCCTCTTCCAAGAACAGATCTTCTCCTACTCGAATCAAGAACCAGCAGGTCACCTCCGCTTCTATAAATGACAGTGTGAACCTCAGAATATTTACAGCTCGAAGTTATTCAAGACAGTTGCGTTGTGAACTCACCAAGCACAGACATCAATTAGTGGGCTCTAACTCTCACCAGGATCACGAGCTTCGCCCCTCGCTTCTGGTAAACGTTGGTTTCCTCTCGGTTTTTTTAATCAAAGCTGACTTATTGTTCTGTTTTCATTGCAGAGGCCAGTGTATTCTTCTTACCCACCAGTGCACTACGCTCTTTCCTTCCCTGATCCTCTCTCTTTGGAATTCTGCCCCTCCTTTCGTTCCTCCCCTTCTCCCCGCTCTCCTCCACTACCATCATTCCTCAGTCCCTCTTATTAAATCCAGCTCCATGGAGAACCAGGACCAGATAATCGCCCAGGATCCAGCCAACATGCCAATCGACAGATTCTTCAGTAGAGATTGCACCATGTGCAAAACTCATACCATAATGATCAACAGTTTTGTGAAGCAGTTTAATGATCTGAAGGATGACTTCGAAGCTGACCGTAGATCTAAGAGGAAGAAATTGGAGAAACAGAAGGAAGAGATTGAAAATCTCAAAGGAAGGTGCAGCCACTTGGAAGAAGCCATCGAACAGATCAAAGCACTCACTCAGAGCTATCAGGCTGAAGCTTCTACCAAGGCCAGTGCAAGGAGGGATCCCATGCCGGATGATTCGGTCACACAAAAACTACCTTAAAAATTTTCCATGGTTTGCAAATTCTGTTGGTTAGGAGGCACTTTTGTAAGGAAATATAGCCACTCTCTCTTTAATTACAGTCATCATAGAGGCAGAGTTGAGGAATATGGGTTTGCGCACCCAGTTTTGATCCTCTTCACTCTAGTCTCCGATACCTATGTACTAGAATTCTGATTATGGGTTTTATAATATGAAAGTAACCGATGTTGTTAAAAAAAAAAAAAAAAATTTAATATTTAATATTAAATATCAATTTTTATTTTGATTTTATTTTAAGAATGTTTAATTAAATTATGAAATTATCTAAATTGTATTTTCTTATCTAAACTACAGCCACTTTGATAAAATATAAAAATATAAACTACAGCCATTTTGACATTTTGAGTTTTTGAGATTAGTAATTTATTTAAAAATAGAAAATTGGAATAAATGACTGAAATCCCGATGCTTTATGATTTGGCTGTACAAGTAAGAAAAATGAAAAATGTTAGTAATAACTAATTCGGGGTTAATATTTAAAATAACTGCATTATTGTAGTAATTTACAAAAATGGAATATTGCACATTTTAACCCTAGCTACATAAATGATTAGACTTCAAAGGAGTTCCATTTACAAACTAGTTGATCAAATGAGACGAAGCAAGTATCAATGGAAAGCTTATAAAAAATCAATTTTAACAAAGCAATGAAAAATGAAAGTCTAAAAAATGAAAAATTAACAAAAATGTAGAATAATCAATTAAATAAAAATCCTAAAAGACATTTAGCCAAAAATTTTATAGAAAGGGTCCCCATTATTTGAAGTGAACAAGTCAAAAATGGGGGAGTTGTATTTTACCACAACAATGATGACACATAGGAGAAGAACCAATTATCTCTATTTGATATGAATGAGATTTTCCAAAAATTAAAGTAAAAATAATTAAAGAAGAGAATTATTTTTTAAATGTTTGACATGTTCATTAGTTTGAATAAAATCAAGAATCATCTCACTATAATTTTTTTTAAAATTCTTCATAAATTAAAATATTTCAAAACTCTATATCAGTGCTTAATTAGTTGTAGAGATAAAGCAAGGGGTCATTTTATAGCGTAGCTTTTAAAATATACTCATTTGCCACAGGTAGAGCCACTGCTGCCAGCAGACATTTATAGTCTCGATAGGGTTACCTTTTAATCATCAATGATTCAGAATCTCATCTATTTAAGAATTATTGACCTAGAGATAAATCCATTTATATATATTTATTTTCTTTGTATTTTTTTTTTTAGTTCTTAAAAGCCGTTGTCCTGGTTTGGTAGCTCCAGATAATTGAAAATGCCATTCACTGGACTGAACAAGCCAGCTCATGATGAGACCCCTTGTCTTATAATTGTTTGCAATCATAAGCCATTACCTTGGTTTGTTTAGCAGTGTTGGTAATGTCAACCTATTTTTCCCCTATGATCATGGTAAGTAGGCTCATGATGAGACCTTTTATCTTTTAAGTTTAAATATATTTTTTGGATTACACTTTAGAAAAATAAGACTTTTTGGGACAAGGAGAATCATTGACTCCTTAAGAGATAAGAATGATAATTTCAGAGTTAAAGGTGTTTTGTTGTAAAGTGTCTTTACTTGGTTAGAAATACTTTTCTTGACTGATAATAAAGTTTTGAAAGATCTTAATAAAATATTGAAATCTCAAAATGATTACAATTTTGAGGAAAAAGAAAATTTAAGGTTTTATGATACTTTGTCAACTTCTCTTGGTTGGTAATCTCTTTTTTAAGTATGTCTACTTTTATAATAAGAAAAACAAACTTTATTAAGAAATTTTAAGAAAAAGCTAAGAGTAGACTATGAAATTTTTTTCCCTATGTATGTCGACCATTATTAGGTAATAAAAAGGCCTTTCGTATAAATCATGGCAGAGTTACCAAAATTAAAATTGAGAACCAAAGGAAAAGAATTCTTAAGCTAAAGTGAGAAAATGAATCAACAAACAAAAATAAAAATGAAGAAATTTAAAAGTGGAAAGAAAAATCCAAGTTTTGAAAGATAAACTCTAACAATAATGTTTATACCAACGTCTCAACAAAATGAAGTAAAGGAAAATAATTATGTAATCATTCCTTCTTATGTCGAAATTCAAAAAAATTATACCTTGTAGGGTTGTAAATGTTTTGGGCTTTAGATAACAGGGATGATAAAATTCAGCCACAATGACAACTTTTTGTCTTATGTCAATCTTCTTGTTTCAAAACACCATCTTAATCATTTTCTAATAAAAGGAATGCTTAAAGAAACAGATTAAAGGTTCAGAAAGTTCCTAGTGTAGTTGTTTCAACAAAGATTATCGTTGCTTCTTGAAATAAAATCAGGAGAAGAGTATAGGACTTCAAAATATGATCTGGCGATGGATTGAAAGCTTTTATGAAGAGCTGCAAAATAGATTTATATATCAACATAATTTAAGAAACTAAAGTAACGAAATGAAAATTAATAAATGTGGGTACATGAATCTTACCATTGGATAATTGCATTTGATTTTACCTGAGAGGTATCAGTTTTTCCAATAATAACTCACTTCTTATTTTAGTTCATCTTAAAAACAAGAAGAAGTCAAACTAACCAAAATCCTATAACCCAAAATCATTATTTATTTTATTGAAACTAAAATAAGTAACAAAATGTAAAAATGGAATGCTTTGTGTTCAAGGGAATTAAAACAAATGCATCAGAAATGAAAAAGAGAATATGCAGTGATTAATGTTCTCAAAATATTATAAGTTTCATATAAACTCCATGATTTTTATAAATTGTCGAGAATTAATACCAAATCCAAGATAATGAACTTTAAGTGTGAGGAAAGAGAGGTTTTGAATTCATATTAATTATGGAATTGTATATTTAAAACTAAAATATATGAGAAATCAAAATAATTTAAATATGCTGCAAATTTGTCCTCATCTGCTTTATTACCATAGCAGTTACCCAAGATTGTTTTTAAAATAACACAACGCCTTATCAGATGATTCGCATTGCATGCTTCTTCATCATGTTTAAAGTTCAATCTACCAAAATTTCACCTTTACTGATATTCCATATATCAATTAAATGTTAATGGCATAGAGGCATGCGTTGGAGTCTATTGCATCAGAAGTTGCAATGGCAAATTGGCGATATGAGAACATGCGATGAGAATATATGCGATGAGATGGAGCAATCACAATATTGAATAATTGTTATATCAAGGATCGGGGAATAGTCACATCATGCTTTATACTTCGCACATTGCACATCATACATCGCGTATCACAGATTCAGAATAGTGATATGACCATGAATAAAAATGCAATGAAGCGATTGCGATATCGGCATATCGGAATATTGGAAAATAGTCATGTTGGAAATGCCAATATGATTCTTGCGATAGCCAGAATGCGATGGATGACGTGGCTCTTAGGTGAGGCTGTCTTTGGATCTCAAAAGAAATCGGCAATCAGAAAAATTAAGTACAGAATGTAATATATTTGATAAGTCGATATGTGATAAAGAATGGACTTTATAGATTTATTATGAAAATTTAATACCATATTGGGTCCGAGATATCAATACTTTTAAAATTATGCCCCTACCATTATTGCAATTAAATGGATGCGATATTTCTTATGAACTTTTTTTAAATTTCATATCGGGTTCTCTAATGAATGAAAGCAAAGTTAAAGAATGCTCAAATTCTAATGAATCACAAATAAAATTTCCCTAAACCTGTTGCAAATTTGAAATGGGTTTGTCACTTACTTCAAGTTTTGAAAACAAATGAAAACCTGCAAATAAAATATAACAAGAATAAAAAATTTACTAAAGAAAAGAGAAACTAATAATAGATGAAAATGAACTTGTAAATGCGTACTTGGAAGGAAATTCTCTGTAGATTTTACCTCATGAATCTTCAAATTCTTCCTTTGATTTATCAAAATTTTGACTTTGTTCAAAATCATCTCATTATTTATTCTAAATTAGAGTGGGCAATCAACTTAAATAAAATCTGTTTATTCATGTTCAGGAAATCTAAAATTCATAAAATTCACCAGAAATGAAAATGAAAATATGCTTCCCTTTGAATTGCAACAGTAATTTATTACCTCTGCTTCATTCCAATTTAACTTGAGAAAAATCTGTATTGTTATAGTGACTATTCAATAATGCCTTTAGTAAATAAATATGATGTGTATTGTAGCATCAGATAATAAAGTAAAGATCAGAATAGGATAAAGCCACTAATTGTGGAAGAATATCAACACAGATTTAAATGTGTGCACATAGTACATGAACACCCCTAAAGTTATTTTAACCAATTTCAAGGAAGATAACATAAATATCATGTGATTAGTGAGATCATGAAGTTTTGTATCCTCAAAACTTTTAACAAATAAATTTTAAAAGAAAATCTTATAAGGACATCTCGAAAGGGAGAAAATTGGCTTTGAGGTAATGGGTGCCAAGTGTGAACTCAATTAAAGTCAAGACATTATTCAGAATAAGTAGAGATGTAGTTACGGGTAGAGGTGTTGCTGCAATAAATTTTTAATTTAAAAATGGGAAGCAAGAATTAGAAATTTTCTGATGAAAGGAAAATATTTCCCTGAACATGTATATGATATGAGAATGGTTGATTGCTTGCTTTATTTATATTTGCAAAACTGTTGAAAATAAATTAACTACATTAATTTTACTCCTATTCTAACCATATACATGAAAATGACTAAGTATAATCATATTTGCAGTGTAGCCATTCTCTCATTTTAATTCTTTCATATATACATAGTTCAAATGTTAGTAATAAAAATACAAATCTAACTAAACTAAGGAAGATAAATATGTAAATAGAATTTACAATTATTGTTAGCAACTTAATTAAAATCTTCATCTCTTGAAATTTCCTTTCCAATTGAATACCAATTGGATCATAGAAATTTAGATGGATTTTTATTAACAATTGAAAAGGTTTGAAAAGAGAAGATAATAGGCTAGACAGTGGAGTTGAGCTTTTAGATCCAAAGGTTTGAAAAAAATTATTAGTGTTATGTACAAATGTTCAATTATTAACAATCTTCCTTGAAGGAAAAATTTTCAAACAGTTTTCGAATGAGTTAGTGAAAAATGGATGGAAGTCTATTAGATATAATCGAAGATTATTAATTGAATTGGATCGCTGGCCAGATTGTAAAAATGCACTCTCTTGTTGACACTACTTTTGGGAAGATAGAAACTTTTGATAAGAGATGAACATCGATTGAAATTGAAATATTAATAGCTTTTGATGTTCATGATTATAATATGAAACTTCAATTTCCCAATCAAGCAATGCATCTATTGAGTGTTCACTATTAAAGTGCTCAATATGCTAGAGTAAAGTGTCAAAAATTTGGAAAATAAAATTAGAAAATAAATCTAAATTTAAATAAAATAACTGTAAAGGAAAAAATAAAATGAAATCACTATTAGTACTAATGTTAAAACACAAATGGGATTGTTTTGAAATAATTTTTTCACAAGAATTAGCTAGAATAATAGAATTTGAGTAATTGCCAATTCCAACTTGTGAATTAGAAAGAGAATTATGATCATAAATTGGAATGTTTTCTCAAACGGTGAAATCATAAATATGATTTTCTACTCTAAAATAAGGATTGATTGGAATAATTTCTAAATTGAAATGTTCCTCATTCTCAGATGTTATTTGAATTTTATCATGAGGATTCTCTTGAGAAGAATAGAAATCAACATCCTCATTGTCAGAGTAATTATCATAAATGACTTCACAATATCCTCTAGAATTCCCTTTGATTTCTTCCGATATATCAAAACAAGGAGGAATAAAAATTTCATGTTCCTTAATGGTAAAAGAATGATCAATAATTGTTTCTCGATTTTGATAAAAACTTATTGGTATTTCATTTAGATCATCTTCTTTATTTTCTAAAATATTATTTATACCAAGAGGAGAAAAATAACCATCCTTAAAAATATCAGGATAAAGGGAAAAATGTGAATATGAAATAATGCATTTAAAAATGTCTTTGTTTGAGAACTCTTCTACATTATGCTCATTGTAAATTTTAGATTGTAGATCATTCCTTTGTCTACTCGCACTTTCTTGAAGAATTGTGCTTTGGTTCTCTAAATTTGGCATTTGATCATTATGAAAATATTCAAAAATTTGTACAGTAGTTTGTATGTTATTATTTACTTTGATTGCTGCTTGTACTTGATGATTTGCGATCTGATTTTCTAAATTCACCGCAGAGTAGCTTTCAGATTTCAAGGCGGCTCTTTCTCCAAAATTGTTGTTATTGCCTTCTTGCATTTGATTAGAAATATTTTTTAAGCTTTGTGAAACCACTTCATCATAATTTATTTTCACACCCATATTGGAATTCTCATTTATGTTGGAAGGACATGAAACAAAGCTTGAACTAATTTCATATGGATTGGGAATGGGAGGAAGAGAACAAATATATTCAAACCAATCTAGTGATTCTTCTTCTGTAGGTTTATCTTGGACTTTAAATCTTAAGTAGTTCAAATGAAATCGAATATTAAAATCTATAATAGAATTATTTTCAAATCTTCATAGATTTTCAATTTCATCACATGCCTATTCATACTCATAGCCATCAAATTTACAAATAAAAATTGTAACAAATTAATCTCAGTTGTGAATTGAGGCAACTAGAAGAGTTCTACACTAGTTTTTGGCTTTTGTTTCGAATGTGAGAGTAAAAATTCTGCATAAAATGCCTTCATTAATTCCTTGAAAATCATAATTTGAAATGTTTTGAATAAAGTGAAAGACATGATTAAAAACAGAAGAATTCCTCTTACTGTTAAACTTTCCCTGAGACAAGAGTCTTACCACTTCAGGTGGAGTATTAGAAGATGCACGTCCATGGATACAACTCCAAATTGGAAGATTAAGAGAAGTCATCGTGATTTAAATAAAATGTTAAAATTGAAAAGACTCCAATAGACAACAAGTTTCAGGCCCTCCTTCTAGCCCCAAAATGTTGAAGCCTCGAAAATCGTTGCTACAACATGGGGGATGACCACCTGGTCTGTACCTTAAAGCAGTTCCTTTTCCGTTTGGAATGGTGGTTTTGATTAGTTCAACTAAGTCCAGTTACTTTTTCTCAATCTCCAATGGCTTTAAAATATGGCATTCATTCACCAATGGGGAAGAGACACCAGATCGACCCTATTGTTGATCAGGGAAGAGAGTGATCCTTAAACTAATTTGGGGCTCAGCCAATCCACTACTAAAGTTTTCCTCTTTGGGAAGAGGACTTAAAAGAATGTAGAAATTAATCTAAATGCAAACTTATTCTAAGATGCAAGCAAAATGAACTATCTTAATCCTATTTCAATTAGGCAGATATAGATCTAACCCAACCAAGAGCAACACATTTAAAGTATTAGGATTTAAATATGTTTGGCTTATAATGAATATCAAACTAATGAATTAGTTCAATTAACTGACATTATGAGTACCGCACACATCCTATTGAGACCTCTTAACTGAAATAATCAATCAACAACACTCAGGAAGAAGTTCTCAGAATGATTTTGATCACTTAATCAGTAACTTGAATTATTAAACAATAATATGCAGAAGAAGTTCACAACATATCACTATTTATTAAACCAATATTAAAAGACAAGTTTATGAGTAAATAGTTACGCAGAAATCAGAATTCAGCCCATAAGAGCAGAGATAAATAATAACATAAAATATAGACAAATTACCCATATCAACAAAAGTGGACAAATATGTAAGTAAATTTATACAATTCTATCATCATAAAATGAAACCAGCATTTAAAACAATACTATTCGAAATACCAATTTATTAAATCCATTTCTCCAGCGCTGGACTCTAATAATTCTTTACAATGCTTGAGCTTCTACTTTCAAAACCAGAGCTACAATAGTGCAAACTCTGTTCATGATACATAACTCAGAATGTAAAAGAAAAATCTCAATAATCTCCAGCTCTGAGATTCCACTCCTCCCACCTACAATTCTAAATTATTATTACAAAAGTGCTTTTAGAATTCCAAAATTGCAGAGAAGAGCGGCCTCCAATTTCATTATGCAATCTGCCATTTATAATATTTTCAAAGGTATTTTTTAGAGGAAAGCTTGTTGAAGAAAAATCTGCCCAATTAATTTTATTTGCTCAAAATTCTCATATTTTAATTTTTGGAGCATTCTCATTGATTGAGATCCTTCTTTCCATATCCCTTTTACTGTTTTTCTGCAAAAAGAAATCAAAATAAATTAAGACGCAACCATAAAATCAAAATGCCATTTCTAGCATTAAAACAAACCCAATCAAATGAAATTAATTAAATAATTGAGAAATAAAATATAAGCTTTCTATTGATGTCTGAGATGGTTTAATTGGCCAAGGATATCATTGACGAATGGATCTGCATTAAGAAGAGGCTTGGACAAATGAAAACGCAAAAAATAAAACTCAGAAAATTGATTTTGTTTTAAAAATTCGGAGCTTGATTTTCTGCCTAATTTTCGACCCAATAAATGACCAACTCTGTTAGTGAAACCTCTTCATAAATGTTCTTTTTGATTTTATCTTTCCAATGAGTCGTCCTGGGCCTCATTTGGCCAAGTAAAACTCAATCTATGAGCCTCCAAAATTGATGAGTCAAATTTGGCATCATTCTGGAGTTTCTATTGCTAGGCTTAAAAAACAAGATTTTTAATCAAAAAAATTAATCCTAAATTAGACTCTAATTATCTAATAATTAATACTAATTTAACTGTTAATCATAAATTAAACTAATTAATTAATAAACTATTATTAATTAATATTAATCTAACTAACTAATATATAATTAACTATTTATAAACAAATTGATCTAATTAATAATTAATTTTAATTTAATTATTTATAAACAAATTAATCTAATTAATAACTATTTATAATTTAATTTAATTTATTATATTATATTTATTAATTAATTTAAAATTAATTATTTTAAATATTAAATATTAACTCTAATTATATTATAACTACTCTAGGCTTTACTCATTCGTCTGAGTGACTTAAATTTAACCAAAACCATAAGTATTGGGAAGACTATGGTCAATGCTCCAAACCCTTTAACTCTTTCGCAATCGCAGATCGGGAGGTGAGGGTTATTGTAGCTTGTAAAAATGTATCCATTGAAAACTTGCAATGCGATGTTGTGATTTGATGTAATAATTTTAATTTTATTATTATTATTATTATTATATTATATTATATATATATATAGATAGATATATATTAAATTTTAATTTAATTAAATTAATTATATTTTATATAATAATTAATTTAAAATTTAATATTAAACGTTAATTTTTATTTTGGTTTTATTTTAATAATGTTTAACTAAATTATGATATTATCTAAAGTGTATTTTCTTATTTAAACTATGTTCACTTTGATATATATATATATATACTTTGACATTTTGAGTTTTTGAGATTAGTAATTTATCTGAAAATAGAAAATTGGAGTAAATGATTGAAATCCTGATGCTTTATGATTTGGCTGCACAAGTAAAAAAAATGAAAAATGTTAGTAATAACTCACTAGGGGTTAATATTTAAAATAAATGCATTATTGAATTAATTTAATTAAAAAATGGGATATGGCACGTTTTGCACATTTTAACCCAGGCTACATAAATGATTAGACTTCAAAGGAGTTCCATTATAAACTAGTTGACCAAATGAGGCGAAACAAGTATTAATGGAAAGCTTATAAAAAATCAATTTTAACAAAGCAATAAAAAACGAAAGTCTAAAAAATGAAAAATTAACAAAAGCATAGGATAATCAACTAAATAAAAATCCCAAAAGGCGTTCAGCCAAAATTTTTATAGAAAGGGTCTCCATTATTTGAGGTGAACAAGTCAAAAATGGGGGGGGGAGAA
Organism: Pinus tabuliformis; assembly: GCA_031772625.1. Classification (NCBI taxonomy): domain Eukaryota; kingdom Viridiplantae; phylum Streptophyta; class Pinopsida; order Pinales; family Pinaceae; genus Pinus; species Pinus tabuliformis. The sequence continues at coordinate 533,231,515 of CM062819.1, forward strand.
GGGGGGTGAGGTGGGGGTTGTGCTTTACCACAACAATACCTCAACACATGCTTCACTGCAATATAATATACATGCCTCAACTCAACCATAAATTGGCTTAGGGTGCTTATTACAAAGAAAATATATGGCCTAATGTTAACTAGGTACATTAAGGATCTATTCAACTTCTTGTACATAGTGGGATCCACCAAATCCAAATCTAAAGTGCAACCACTCAACTTTTTTAGTTTTATCACCATAGGTGTAGCCATGGACTTGTAGTTGATCATATCAAATCTCCTCAAGATATCAACTGTGTACTTTCCCTGTTTGAGGAAGATTTCACCTGGCCTTTGCAACACCTCCAATCCAAATAAATAATTCACAAGTTAAGATCTTTCATCTCGAATTCCAAATTCAACTCCCTCTTTCACCCATCAATGAGCCTCTATGCCCCAGTAAGGAACTTATCATCAACATATACCACCAAGATCAAAGGACCACCATCAACAACCTTGTAGTAAATATTAGGATCTTCATCTCATATGGAAGCCCAAACTCATCGAGTATCCATCAACCATAAAATATCATGCATTGGGTGCCTACTTGGGTCTGTATAAAGCCTTCTTCAAACTGCAAACATGGTACTCCTTCCCATGTATCACAAAACCTTGAGGTTACTTTATGTACACTTCATCCTTAATCATTCAATTTAGGAATGTGGTCTTTGCATCCATCTAATGTAACCTCCAACACATAACTAACATAAGTTAAATAGTCTTAATGGAAGTGTGCTTGGTGACTATAGAAAAGGCCTCCACATAGTCCACTCCTCTCTCTAGGAGAACCCTCTCACTGCAAAACTCACTTTGTACTACTCCATCCGATGGATTTTTGATCTTATAAATCCAATTGGAAGTCACTACTGACTTTCTTTTTGGCCTTGGAACTGTCTCCCACTCATCGTTCTTCATGATGGATTGATACTCCTCCATCATGGAATCCTTCTAAATATGTTAGTCTATTGCTGCCTCATAATTGGAAGGTTCAGAATCAATGATTTGGCTCATCAATTCCATATAGTTTGAGAGCCTTTTTGGTTGTTTTCTCTCATGAAAAGTACCACTGGGAGATTCAAGACTCTTTTCATCCTACAAATTGTCATGAATCCATGTCGACTTCTTCTTAGTCTCTGCAACATCTCTAGGTGGGTCCATTAGCTTTGTTGGCTCTATTAACTCTTCCTAATGGTCTTTAGGATGAACAACTACCCTAGAGGGATATGTGTCCATATCCTTCAGAACCTCCATCTCTTCACTATCAATCTCAATATGAGACTCACATAAACTCACATAGTTGATGCCATAACTCACATAAACTGATATTGTCATGTACCAATGCCTGGGTTGGACATGCTAACAATCTGTACAATCCTCCCTCTCAAACACCAATCGATCATGTTACATCTATGCTTTAACCCTTAGGCCATAAAAGAACCTGAGCACCTATAAATGAAACTTTGTAACCTATATCCTCCAACCCTAAAATATAGAGTAGGTATTCTTCAATCCTGATACAAACAATACATCTCTCATGTGTAGAGAATCTTTGAACTTTAGGTGAAAATATGTTGTCCCAAATCCTTTCACTACATACTTTGCATTATATCTGAGTTCCACCTGCAATGTTGGATTTTTGTCTGTCAAATCTATGAGGTAATCCATTGAACCTGTAATGTTCCTAGAAGCACCTTGGTCCACCAACCAAATATCACTATTGTCTATAATAGTGCCTAAAAGAGAGGGGACAAAGAAATATTCTTTCAAAATTCCATCAACAATCTCATCTAGTTTGGATTCATTTTTGTTCTTTTGTGGTATAAGCTCATCATCATCATCGACATTGATTGTTGATGCATGCTGCTTTCCATTCTTTTCTTCTGAGGACACTATGAATCATAGTGACCAAATTGAAGCACATGATGTTTAAAATATCCTTCTTCTTCTTACCATGATCTGGAGCCGATATTCCATGTGTATTTTTCTTACTAGTATTTCTTCTTCCTTTTATTTTCCTTGCATAAGCTACAAGGGTTTGAGTTTCTTCATCCTGAGGTCTTTGCAACTTGTTCTTGTATAAAAATCTGGCATCCTCTTGGACAAAATTAATCCATAGCTAATCAAAATTGGGAAGCTCATCTCATGCATAAATACCTTTTACAAATGGATCCCATGAAGAAGGAAATCCATTATGAGTTACTTTAACAAGCTTTGCATCAATTGTATCTCCAATGGCCTTAAGTTGATATCTCAATTGGGAGACTCTCATGAGATAAGTGGCAACTGAATATGATATGGACATCATTATATAATGGATTTAATGCCTCAAGGATAATTTCCTTGTATTTTTCTTACTCTCGAACAACCACAAAGGCAACATAAATTTCTTAGGTAGTCTTCAACTTAGAAACATGTGGAATCAAATGGTCCTTTATGGAATCTAACAAGATCCTCTTAGCCTTTGCTTCATTATTTTTATGCCTATATTTATACTCACCAGCTTTTGGTTTTGAAACATTTTTCTTCACAAGATTTTGAATCTCATTTTCATCCAAAACAAAGAGTATCATGTTATTCCAAGATCTGAAATTTGTAACATTATCCAACTTGTCTTATATTCTAATACCGAGCACCATCTTGACAAGATATCTGAAATCTATACAAGTCGTTGAATACTAAAATCTAAAGTTGAAATCAATGGTTGATATTTAACAAAACTTTGATCCCATGTTGAAATTCTATAGCATGTGTAATAGGATACAAATTTTCGATCTGATAGTGACTTTAAAATAAATTTCCAAATAGTGTTTCCCATGCCATTGTTATCATTGAATAACTACACCTAGAAAATTTCATTTGTAAATGCAGCAGAAACAATAAAGATCATAGAAAGATAGCCATGCACAATGAACACAATATTTTTACCCTGGGAAACCCAATCGGGGGGGGGGAATCAACTTTTCTTAAGGAGAAATTGACTTTTTAACAAGGTTTACATTTCAAAATTTGCTTAGAAATCTCATCCAACATTACAATTCAAATCACTAGTCAAACCTGGTCAAACTACTATTGGGAAACACTAGCCAAACAAAACAAAAAATCACTCTGAAATCTGCATTCAAAATATGATCAACATTGGTTAACTATGGTCAAACTTTCTATGATCAATGTTGGTCAACTATGGTCAAATTGTTTTTGCTCAACATTATTAACTATAATCAAATTGTCTATAGTCAACAGTGGTCAATTACTGTCAAATCTCACACATGTGGTCGTATAGATCAGTCAAAATGTTGGTCAAACTGTGTTAAAACACTCACACATGAAGTTGTATGGATCAGTCAAAACATTGGTCAAACTTGGTGAAACCCTCACACATGCGGCCTTTAAGAGCAGAGATGGAATGATGGAGAAAGATGAACCCAAAAAAACAGATTTCTCCTTAGCTAAAATTTCTCCTCCACTAAAAAAGATATGAATGAGCTTATTATGTTGATGTAATGTCTCCTCACATGCATGTCTATATATATATATATATAGATATATAGCTTTATATATATATATATATATATATATATATATATATATAGCTTTAATGTTGAGTAGAGACCCATTAAGAAACCCCTCATCACAAGAAACTCCTTATGACTTATTGAGCCTACATTACAACTCAACATGAGACTAGAATTATTTATTCCACTTGATGAGCTACAAAAATGGACTTTTCTGCCAAATCATCCACCCCATTTTGGCGAAACTTCCCTCTTTTACTTTGAAAGAACCTTCAAAAGCCTAATGTTTAGGATGGGCAGCTAAGTTATAAAGCATGTTTATTAGTTTTCTTATTTTCATTTGAGATTATAACTAAAGAGTCATCTACAAGTAGTTTCATATTATAGTCGATGTTTTAATAAATTAGGCACTAATATAAATTTGTCCAAGACACGCAGATAAAACATTTTGATGCAAACACATACAATTTTCAAGAAACAAGTGGCATAATTTGAAGTCTGTTGGAGCACTACAAAAATGGAAAAAGTGGACAATTCCAGTTTTCGGATCATTGGGCTCTAATATTTATGTGTTATTCCTTAGCATTTTCTTGTCCACCTCCTAGATTCTCTCTGAGACCAAAAAGGGTGATAAATGTTTCACAATCATGTACGTAATTAGTTATAAACCAATTGAGATGCCTCAGCATGCAACAATTGTTGCATCACCAAGGTTAAACATAACAATATTCATAAATTATCAGTTTTGCAGGTTACTTTCCACTGTGCTTGGTTTTATTTAAATTTATGAATTATGCGGCAAGTTGTTTTAGATAAGGTAGCCTTTGAAATCATACAAGTTCGTTGGGGGTTAGATTCCCCTTTTACTTGTAAATGCGTATGCATAAACTCATAATATCATCATGATGTTGTAATATATTATATGGTTGTTGATTAATATAGTTTCTGTGGATTCATACTTAATATATTGAGTCTACTTTCGTGAGTTTAGTTATTGAGCATAGGTTGAGCCCTGAATCGGGACCGCTCGAAGTAGGCCATGTGTCACATTTTCCTTTCAGTAATTTATATGTTTCTTTCTTGAATTTTTTGTTTCTTGAATTGTTATTCATATTAGGGTTGTCTTATGTGATTTACATTGTGTGTTTATTTGCAAGTGTGTTTCATGTTATTTTGTTCTTGCACTTTCCTAGGTCATGTTCTTTGATTTTGGGTGTGTGTACATATGATTGCATAGTTGCTGTTGTGAAACCAATAGAACTACTGCAAAACTCCAGACAATTCTAAAAAATTCAAACTTGATAGGAGTCCTACTTACAATTGGATATTATCCTTAATATTAATTGTTGATTTGAATTCCATCATTAAGGAAAATGTTGAAAGTGTTGGACCCGCCAATATTCATGAGATCTCCTCGATATGAAGTCCCAACTAGACCTCACACCATTTGGTGTAGGAGTACCATACATCACTAACCCTGAAAGTGGGGTATTGGAGCCATTGCTCACTCCTCAAAGAAAAGATTACAGACTCTCAAGGCTATGTGGAAGGAGCCAAAGTGAAAAATTCCTTTGCATGTACAAATGAGGGGTATATATAGCCAAGGGTGAAACTGACCCTTGTGACTGTTCAACTTCCCTCATGATTGTTCGACATACATGGCTCTTGGACTTACATGACCTTTTGAATTCATCTGTGGGTCTCTTGGACTTCCATGTTACATTACATTGATTACACATTTATGACCCAAAGTAGTGATGTGGCCGAGGCGACTCATGACTTAACTCAACATGAAGCTGTTAGTATGCGCATGTTGGTTGTGTTGTTCGTGTTGAGTTGTTTTTGCTACCGAGTGATGGGTGTGCTCATGGTGTACCATAGCTTCACCTTTGCATGGCAAAGTGCGTGGAGTCTTTGATGGTCTTGGTGTTCTCTTGATAGTTCATGTATGTGCACATGTCTCCTTCGCCTTGCTGCTTGGTATACTTTGTGTATTCATCCAACCACAAGCAAGTCTTCTAACATGAACTCCTTGTTCATTTCGTTCATCATCGTGCCATGTCTCATCCATGTACCTATTTCTACAATCATTCATTAGAAGACAATGTCAAGTCTAGAAATGCCCTAATCTAGCATGATGCATTGTCTTTCATTGTTGGGTGTAGGTGACCAACAGAGAGGAAAAGGCTCTGAAACAACGTAAAGAACATGTCAGGATGGGATTCAAGGCTCCGGAACACTATCAGGAAAAAATGCACAAAGGTCACTGGGAGGCTAGGATGAGTAGTTCAGGACACTAGTGACATCTGTGGGATCTAGCTCAACTGGGAGACAAAATTGCGCAATTTTTCTAGGGAAGGAAGTGCAGGCAGTAAGAGGCACTGGTAGTGAAAAATGTGCAGATTTCCAAAGGAGGCTAGGATCAGGCTGGGGGAGCCCACTGGTCAAAACTACGCATATCTGTTAGGCAGTCATGCAAGTTGATGTCTGCATAGTTTTTGGGCTGAGCTGGATGTCGGGCAATAGGTGGACTACCTGAAAAACCTGTGCAATTTCCAAAGACAATGCAGTGATAGGCCGCAAATGTCTATCCTTCTTGTCTTTTCAATTTCTTCTGTCAGTGCAAGAAGGTAGGATGACAACTTCTGTGCAATTTTTGGGAGGACTAAAGCTCAGGGTGATTACCTAGTCAAATTCTCCGGTTGACTAGTGGGAGGCTTGATGGATAGCTTTGTGGGAAGCATAGACCGAGATAGCTTCTTGGGCAACTTCTGTGATTTTTTGGGTGAAAATCAGCCAGGTTGATTCCAGGATTGTGCATTACAGACTGCTTAGAGGTCAACCTCAAGCTCTGCACAATTTTAGGCAATAGTTCTTAAACACTGTGGGTTGAGGTTGCACAGTGCAGCTTATTGGAGATTCGACTGATGGAGGGTGTTTTGGTCGACAAATTTTTGCAAAAAATGGCTAAGTGCTTGAGCGAGTGAACTCTTGTATACATGACCTTGCGAACATGCACTCAACATGAGTCGACGACAGAACACCTCAAACCACAAGACAACATATTCTCAGAGTGATTGACTATGGGATTGTCTAATGGTGAAAGAGACAAGTGAGACACTTTGGATGTGACGACACTTGCACGACAATGTTTACAACATTTTGTGTGAGTGCGATAGATGTTTACATAGTGAACACAACTCATACACAAACGTTCAACATCACTAGAACAAGGTTGCAAGCATGACATAGAAATCAACATGTTGAAGATGACAGTTGGTCAAACAAGAGAAAAGGAAGCAAGACGTGTAGAGGAAAAATAAGAGATGACCTTTTATGTTTGCACCTATGCATGTTGCTGAAGACAGGATGATATGACAATGACAAGCAATCCTGCAAACTTAACTAAGAGATGTACTTCGAAAGGCATTCTTTAATTATAATACTTACCCTTGAGATGATCATGCATCTAACGAAGTTTTCATGTGGTCCTGATATTTTTCCTTCACTTGTTCTCTTGTTCCTTCTCCTCAACTCCTTGGGAGTGATATTAGCATGTCACCTTTTCCTGTGGTCTCTAAGAGATGGATCAATGCAGTTTCATCGAGTAGCGACTGCTATCAGGATGGGTCCATGGGAGGCCCATCTACGCAGTTTCTGTGTGCAAGATAGATAGAGAAACTTGGAAAACACTATGCAGCTTTGAGCCATAGGAAACTGCTACAAGATGGAGTCCTAGGAGGACACCTTTGTGCAATTTCTGAATGCAGGGCATCTGGACTTCTATACACATTTCTAGAGATAAGTGTTGGCTTTCTGACTTCTCTGCACATTTTTGGGGTGCAGTGTTGGTTGGGCAGCTAGCATGAAATATTGCACATTTTCTATATGCAAAGGGACGTTGGGGTCTCTGCACACTATGGAGTTTCAGCAGGAAAGGGGGGAAGCTTGATGGTTGCAGAAACAAAGTGCACAGTTCTGGAAGGTTGGATGAGGCTAAGTTGCTTGGGAAATTGGCTAAGTGTGAGATCAGTGAAAAATATGTAAACATTGAAAATACTTGACTATGATCACACATGAACACTTAGTGATACAAGTTAGACCATCCAAAATGTATAAAACACACTCTTCTTGATGCAAAAACCTTCGTGACAAGAGCGCGTGGAGTGTGAGACATGTCTATGTGATGATAACAACTCATGTGTGCATGTTTTCCCTTGAAGAAAAACATTCCCTTTGCATGACAAACAACAATCCCTATGCCCAAATATGACACACGCTGCATAAAGATGAGAACATGGATAACTCTTAAGATCAAGGAGGGGGAGCTTGAGATCATCATCTTACCAACAAGTGACCAAGGACGATCGATAGTAGGACTCAAGGTAGGCTCTGAAATTTGCATGCGTGCCAAACGTTTAGAGGGTGGTTTTAGCCACGATAACAATGGCGACACACTGCTAGAACTCCAGATCTCTGTATGAACCTTGTTTCGTGAAAGTGAGTGTAGCCCTTCCAGAAGTATTGTTTGATTCTTTGATCATGATGGCTTCCACACTATCTTGTGTGAAAGATGTATTCCCTACCATTTTCTTGATCGGTCAGCACACATTCCAAGCCAAGTCAACCTAGTTGTTTTGATTGGGGATGAGGGGTATATTGATGCACAATTAATATAACTGTCATAGTTTAAGTTTCATCTCTAGTGTTTCTCCACTGCCAGTAGGCCTGGCCAGTACCTCGATGGAGTCACACAAGAACACAAGCATCGCTCTGCTACCAATGAGCCTGGTCAGTACCCTGACGGAGTTACTTGTATCACCTCTCTGTGCATGAAACCTTTCTCTTCTTTTGCCTTATTCATTTTTCATTTTTTTTCAAAGAACTATGCATAGGTACTTATTTATTTCAGAGGCTGAATAGGGATCCCAACTTATTGGGAGAATGATAGCTTGTTCCTTCAGACAATTATGCTATATATACCTCTGACATACTTGTTATGTTTCCCCCCTCACCTTACTCTATTTGACTGAACTGACAAGGGTTAACCCAAAATAACCGATTAGAGTAGGCGGTACTAGTTAACAGTGCAAGCTTTGTGTTTTCACCAAGAATCACTCTGAACATAACATATTTTCCATTAAGGCATCATGACAACAAGCTCTTCATAAAGAGAGAGGACAACATATAACTATATGTTTATATTTGAACAAGTCCTCTTATATTTTCTCGACTCGTCTCGAGAGCCAAACATGATTTCATTTAAGGCTAACCTATGGACATGAGCAAGCAAAGAAAGAAAAAATAAAAAATAAAAAGTAAAGAGAAATAGAAAGAAGTAAGCAAAGAAAGAAAGCAAGAAAACCAAACCAAGTAAGCAACCAAAGCAAACATGCAAGCCAGGAAGCAAAGCAAAACAAGAAAGCAAACATTACTCCTACTCCCACACTAAATAGTGCATAGGTCTACTAACATGAAGTGATATTTCCAATGCAGCGATTGGTGCATTGGTTTGCCCATGTTGGTGAAGTCATGGTAAACAAGAAAGATATGCATGTATACCAGTGAACATGAAATATATAACAATGAAGACCAACACACTTCGAGTTTAAATGCATCCACAAAAGAGAAAAGAGTGAAAGCGCAAGACAAGAATTTTGTGGACTTAACATGGTGTTGTGACACACTGCATTCAAATGATAAGCATGCACACTCTTTTTAATGTGACAGTTAAGAAAACATGAGAAAGAGAGGCAACTTATGCTTTGCAAGTTTGCTTGTTGTGTATGATTCCTCCAATGCATAATCGTTGGGATCATGTGATTCCAGTGGAGGAAGCTAAATTTGTGTGTTGTATCGATATTCAGTGCATACAGATGATGAGGAGGAGCCTTGGGTGTTTCAAAAAATTTATGAGTGGAAGTGGAACTAACCTCAAGACAGCGAGGCTCAGGATGAAGTGCCTTGACATCCTACAAGGTTTCCACTTCGTCAATACATACTTCATCAGAGACTGTTGGCTTAAAAAAATTAGCAGTGATTGAATCAACATCGTGATCAAATGAATAAGTAAAAATATCATGACAACCATGATCAGAAAATTCGGGATGTTCGTCTACATCCTCATGATTTCATGAATCATACAAAGGGGTAGATAGAAACAAGGATGATCACCCTCTGTGTTTTTAGAAATGGCAAATGACAAAAGGGATGAATTTTTAGAGGAAGATGTTTCCTTTCCATAATGTAATGTCAGGCTGACATCCATTGTGTCCCGTGAATGATCGGAATTAGAACCATCTGGAGATGAGTTTTCACAGGGAAAATCAAGAGTGGCAGAATGACAAGATATGTCAGGATAGAGTGGATGGGGCATGGATGGAAGGGATTCATCCTTCATTGCAGGTTCTTATTCAAATTCTTGCACACACTCATCATGAATGATAGCATAGGTTGGCTACACAACACCAACTTCGTTGAAAAATTGATCCTTGTTCACAACAAGTGTGGAGTCCGGAACGGAAGAACACAAGACAGTACAATACAGAGGATTAGCAGAACGTGAGGATGGAGGTTGAGGTAACAAATCCACATGACAACCGGCGGGCTTGCAAGCCAAATCTGCGTAGACATTGAGAGCAGGTGGGGTGGGGGGATGTGATAGATCAACAGATGTGAGCCCACCTTCTCCCACCTCGCACTGCAGGGCTAGAGCTATTTGATGAGAAGAGGACGAACAATCACTTACGATAGGGACCTTGTCCATATTAGATTTAGAAGCTCTAACACCGAGTTCTGCTGGGATGTATGTGAATGATCCCAAGAATTACGTATTTTCAGATATGTAAAAAAGATAGTTAAATCTTCCATCGAGGAATTCCCAATCAATTTCATTTTTAGGAAATTGATATGAAATGTTATGAAAGCGCATGTGAAATTGTTCAACGGATTCATTAGGTGCTTTCCATAATTTCATAATTCCTTTGAGTGCTTTATGATAAAAATGATTGAAAGCATGGTCTATCTCTATGAACAAAGGATGGAAAGAGTGAATAGATTTTTTGCGTCACGTGGCACACCAATGCAGTAGGTGCCCTCGAAGCGTGTATGCGAATAATGCACAGTTCGTGTAATCTTCATAGATTTCATGCCTTTCACAGAAGCCTACAACACTAATTGCATATCTAAGAAAGGTTTCTTGGCCTCCACCATCGTATGTTGTACGTGACAAGTTATTCCAGAGCTCTTTTGAGATTTCAAATTTGTTTCCATAAAACATACACTCTAGAGGAGGAATTTTGTGATTAGTCATGATAAGTATGCGAGATTCAAAATAGATTGTGAGGACTCATCTTGTCATTTAGACCTCCTTCTACCACCAGAAACATTGACAATGCTGGACCCACCAACATTCAAGGGATCTCCCCAATATGAAGTCCCAACTATACCTCACACCGTTTGGTGTAGGAGTCTCATCCAGTACGATGGCCCAGTTTCCATTATCTTAAAGATATGCCTTATCTCTTTCTCTCAGCACATGAGAGTGGTATAATTAGTCTTCAAAAATTGAGGTTTGTGTTCCTCATGAGTGCTTAGTGTCATTTGTGTCAAATTAATTTCACCATAGAGGGAGAGGGTAAATGTGAGTCTCAAGTCAAAAGGGAATAGTCCCAACTCAATTAGATACACACAACACAGTAGGATCTGCGTAGCTTTTGGAAAAATAGTCCACATGGATGCAGCAGTCACAAACACAAGGTGAACAAATAACACATACAACACCCAGCGGAATAGTCCACATGAGTGTGACGATCATTATAACAAGTTTACAAGAATAATTATGTCGAGTGTCTGGTGGAGTAGTCCACATGGGCAAGAGAGTGATAACAACTGATACAACACATTTCCAAAAGCATATGCACTAAAACAATCAAAATAGTCCAACTATATTAGTACAGGTTAAAGAAACATACATTACAAGCATCCAAAGAATAGTCTTACAAATGAATACAATACATATGTGAAAACGAATTGGCCTTTTAACAGGCTTCTGAATTAAGCAAAAGTTCCAAGACACATCTGTACACCATACATCACTAACCTCAATAGCAGTGCATTGGAGCCACCACTCGCTCCTCAAAGAAAATATTACAGACTCTCAAGGCTATGTGGGAGGAGCTAAGGTGAAAAAGTCCTTTGCATGTGAAAATGAGGGGTATATATAGCCAGGGCTGAAAGTGACCCTTGTGATTATTTGACTTCCCTCATGACTGTTCAACTTACATGACTCTTTGGCTTCATCTGTCAGTCTCTTGGACTTCCACCTTACATTAAATTGATTACACAGTTATGACCCAACGTAGTTATGAGGCCAAGGCGACTCATGACACAACTCGACGCTACACTGCTGGTATGCACATGTTGGTTGTGTTTTTCATGTCGAGTTATCATGCTGATGAGTGATGAGTGTGCTCGTGGTGTACCATGTCTTCACCTCCGCATGGAAAAGTGCATGAAGTCTTCGATCATCTTGTTGTTCGCTTGATGGTTCATGCATGTGCATGTGTCACCTTCGCTTGCTACTTGGTAGGATTCTTGTGTTCGTTCAACCATGAGCAAGTCTTCTAGTATGTGTTCCTTTCTCATCTCATTCGTCATCACGCCATGTCTCATCCATGTACATGTTTTTGCGATCATTCATAACAACATGACATCAAATCTAGAAATCCTCTAGTCTACCATGATGCATTGACTTTCGTTGCCGGGTGTAGGTGACCAAGAGAGAGGACAAGGCTTTGAAATAGCGTAGAGCACATGTCACACCGGGATGTGAGGCTCTGGGACACTGTCGGGAAAAGATACGTAGAGGTCGTTGTGAGATTGGAATGAGCATTCTGGTACTGTAGTGACATCTACGAGATCTGGCTCAATTGGGAGGCAGAATTGTGTAGTTTTTCCATGGAAGACAGTACGGGAAATAGGAGGCACTAGCAGTGAAAACTGTGTATATTTCCAGAGGAGTCTGGGTTTGGGTTGCAGGAGATTGCTGTTAAAAATTGTGCATATCTGGGAGGAAATCATGCAGGTTGATGTCCGTGGAGTTTCTAGGCTAAGTGGGGTGTCGAGTAGAAGGTGGCTTCCTAGAGACACTGCAATGATAGGGAGCGGTTGCCTGTCCTTCTTATCTATGCAATTTCTTCCATCATTGTAGGCAGGCAGACTAACAGCTTCTGCACATTTTTTGGGAGGAGTGAAGCTCGAGGTGGTTGCCTAGTCAAATTCTCTAGTTGATCAGTGGGAGGCTTGGTGGATAGGCTTGCGGGAAGCACATACTAAGATATCTTCTTGGGAAACTTCTGCGTTGTTCTGGGTGACAGTCAGCCAAGTTGATTCTGAGATTCTGCAGTGTAGACTCCCTAGATGAAAACCTCAAGCTATGCACAATTCTAGGCAATAGGGCTTGATCACTGCATGCTAAGACTACGCAGTGCAACTCAATGGAGGTCCATCTGATGGAGGGTGGTCTGATCGATGGATTTTCAGAAGAAATGGCTAAGTGCGTGAGTAAGTGAACTCATGTATACATGACCTTTCGAAAACCCACTCAACATGACTCAATGACAGGATAGCTCAAATCACAAGACAATATATTCTCAGTGTGACTGACTGTGGGACTGTCTAATGGTGAAAGCGATAAGTGAGACACTTCGGATAGACCTTCGGATGACTGTGACGACAATTGTATGACAATGTTTACAACATTTTGTGTGAGTGTGATAGATGTTTACATAGCAAACAAAAATCATACACAAACATTTAACCTCACTAGAACAAGGTCGCAAGCATGACATAGAAATCAACATGTTGAAGACAACAGTTGGTCAAACAAGCAAAAAGGAAGCAAGACATGTAGAGGAAACATATGAAATGACCTTTTTTGTTTGCACCCATGCATGTTGCTGAAGATAAGATGATATGAAAATGACAAGTAATCCTGCAAACTTAACTAACATATGTACTTCAAAAGGTGTTCTTTACTTACCATTCTTACCCTCAAGATGATCATGCATCTGAAAGAGTTTTCATGTAGTCTTGATCTCTTCTAGTCACTTGGTCTCTTGGTCCTTCTCCTCAGCTCCTTGGGATTGATCTCAACATGTCACCTTTTCCTGTAGTCACTGAGAGATAGATTAATGCAGTTTCAGTGGGTAGTGACTACATCGAGATGAGGCCCTAGGAGGCCCATTTGTGAACTTTTTGCATGCAAGACAGATAGGGTGTCTTGGACAACATTGCGTAATTTTGAGGCACATGACAATGTTGTGGGATGTCGATCCTCGGAGGAAACCTCTGTGCAATTTATGAATGCAGGGTAGTTAGACTGATCTGCGCATTTCTAAAGAGCAGTGTTGGCTGCCTGACTACTCTGCCCATTTCTGGGGAGCAGTGATGGAAGGGCAGCTGGGAGGAGATACTGTTCATTTTCTGGATGACAAGGGATATTGGGGTCTCTGCGCACTGCCGAGTTTTAGCAGGCAACGAGGGAAGCTTGATGGTTGAAGAATAAAAGTGCACAGTTTCAGGAGGCTAGATGAGGCTAAGTTTCATGGTAAATTGGCTAAGTGTGAGATTAGTGAAACATATGTAAAAATTTATAAGACTTGAATGTGTTCGCACATGAACACTTAGTGATAAAACTCAGACCATCTAAAATGCATAAAACACACTCTACTTGATGCAATCACCTTCATTACAAGAGCACGTGAAGTGAGTGTGAGATATGTCTATGTGATGATAACAACTCATGCGCGCATGTTTTTCCTTGAAGCAAAACAACATTCCCTTTGCATGAAAAACAAAAATCCCTATGCCCAAAGATGACACATGCTACATAAAGATGAGAACATGAATAACTCTTAAGATTAAGGAGGGGGAGCTTGAGATCATCATCTTACCAACAAGTGATTAAGGATGATGAATTACAAGATCTAAGGTAGGGTCTGAAATTTGCATGTGAGCCAAAATTTTGGAGGGTGGTTGTAGCTATGACAATAGAAACTTATGGCCAAATCAATTTAGTAGTTAAACCCATCTTGATCATGATTTCCATCCCTTGTAGGTTTTCTACATGAACATATAAAATTTTCAGTAACTTTGGTACTTGTGCATACAACAAAGAGTCCTCACAAGTTAAACAAACCCTAGGTTGACAATTAAATGATTATGTGAATTCTCATTAACATTCCAAAAAAAAGTACAAGTATTCACACTGTCAGTTTTGCTGCCATTGTCAAGGAGGCACTCAAAAGTATTAGAGTGTTATGCAATCATCTCACAAAATAGAAGAAAGAGATATATCAACGACTTCAAAAGTAGCTTCTTCAAGGGGGAAACCTCCTTTACATTATACAAATGAATAATTCTTGGATGATACAAATGACAAGACCTCCTTTCTATATATATGGTTCGAAGGGGTCACAATATAATCAGAGCTGACATAACAATAATAATGTAAAGGCACAACAATAACAATAGTAGGCTTCTATGGGGCACAATAATAACAATATGAGGATAACATGGGCACAACAATAACAAAAAGGGGCTACAATGAAAATATTAATAAGGGAACACACCAGTATTATATGGAACTAACACGCTCCTCTCCTTCAAAAAAGTGGTGTCCTCAATGCTTGAGTAGTTTTGGATGCTTATATATAAAATTATCATCCTCCCATGTGGAATCTTCAACATGTAAGTTCTTCCACTTGATTAGATACTCTGAAATTGATCAATTTCATAGCTGTCAAGTTCTTATTTCTCTAATTGCTTCAGGTTCCAATATGATTTTTCCTTCCTCATCAAGTTCTGCCAATATTGCTTGAACTCAGATCTTGTCACCTATAACCTTCTTTAAGCATGAAACATGGAAAATTGGGTGCACTTGGGAAGATGCAGAAAGCTCTAATTTGTATGCCATAGTACCAATCTTTTACAACACCTTGTACGGGCCATAATGCTTTGGTGATAATTTATTATCCTTCTTAGCTTGCTTGAGGGACATTTGTTTGTATGGTTGTAGTCATAGAAATGCCCAGTCACCTACATAAAAACTTCTTTTGCTGTGATGTTGATCTGCCTATTGTTTCATTCTATTTTGTGCCAAAGTGAGGTTATCCTTTAAGAGTTGGAGAACTTGTTTTTGATGCTGGATGTGTTCTTCCACTGCTTGAACCTTAGAATTTTCTCTTAAATATGATGTGATGGATGGTGGATGATATCCATAAAGTGCCATAAATTGGGTCATTTTTTCTGCAGTATGGAAGGAAGTGTGGTACCACCATTCAGCCAAAGGCAACCATTTGATCCATTGTGTCTATTTATAAGATACAAAGAAATGAAGATATCCTTCCAAACATTTGTTCACTATCTCAGTTTTCCCATCAAATTGAGGATGATAATATGAGCTATGAGCTAACTAAGTTCTGAGACAAGAAAATAATTTTGTCCAAAAATTTCTAGTGAAAATGGGATCTCTCTCGCTTACAATAATCTTTGGGTTTCCATGTAGCTTTTGAATTGTTCCCATAAATGCATTAGCAACTGTATTGGATTTAAATGGATGAGATAATGTATACAAGTGTGCATACTTGGTAACTCTATCAACTACCACCATGATGACACTCTTTCCTTAGAACTTGGGCAAACCTATGATAAAATCCATTAAAACCTCCTCCCAACATTGCCTTGGAATGGATAAAGGTTGTAATAGACCTGGGGTCTTAATTGTCTCAAAATTCTTTTATTGGAAAACCAAACTTGTCGTAAGTTTTTAAAAATCCTGAGTGCGCTCCTAAGGGAGGGGTGTACAATTCCAAAAGAATTTTTTGTTTAAGTTGGGAATTCTTACAAAGGTATAAGCTATCTTTGTACCATAACTAATCATTTTTCTAGCTAGATGTACTGGGATATTGCTGCAACTTTTGAATGAGTGCCCACACTTATTTTTAATTCTTCCATTCAACCCTTGCTTCTTTTATCCAAGTTGGTTGGATAATAGAAATGGCACAAATCAATTCTTCCACATCCTCATCCTTTCTTGAGAGTGCATCTGCCACAATATTTTGCTTGCCCTTTTTGTAGATGATTTCAAAGTCACAACCCAACATCTTTGTGACCCATTTTTATTACTCTTCAGAGTATAATCTTTGTTCTAAAAAGTATTTAAGGCTATCATGATCTATTTTTATCTTGAAGTGTCCCATTAGGTAAGGTCGTTAGCATGTAGTATTTCCAATAGTCCCTTCTCATAAATAGATTTGTGTAAATACTTTCCTTTGATTGGATGACTTTTGAAAGAAATTTGTCTTGCTTCTTTCATTAAAACAACACCAATTCCATTTCCTGAGGCATCACATTCCACAATAAAGGTTTTTGTGAAGTCTGGCATAGCTAAGACCAGTGCTTGGCACACTGTCTCTTTAAGATGTTCAAAGGCCTTCGTTTTTTCTCGAGTTTAAGAAAATGCATCTTTCCTTGATAATGTTGTTAGAGGTGCTACTAATCTCCCATAATTCTTAACAAACTTGCAATAATACCCTGTCAACCCGAGAAATCCTCGTAGATTCTTTATGGATGTGGGGATTTTCCATTCTTTAATGGCTTTAATTTTTCTAGGGTGTACCTTAACACCTTCATGAGATACAATATGACCCAAATATTCCACCTCTTGTACTCCAAAGAAAAATTTTGAATTTTTTTCATATAATTGTTTCTCCTCCAATAGTTTGAGCACCCTATCCACATGTTGAACATGATCCTTCCAAGACTTTTTGTAAATTAGTATATCATCAAAAAATATTAACACAAATTTTCTAAGGAATGGTTTGAAAATTGAATTTATCAAACCTTCAAATGTAGAACGTGCATTGGTAAGGCTAAAAGGTATGAAAAAAAATTCATAATGACCCTCATGAGTTCTAAATGTTGTTTCTAGAATGTCTTCAGTCTTCATTCTGATTTGCTGATATCCTAAACAAAGATCCAACTTGGTTAAGTAAATTGCTCCATGCAATTCATCCAATAATTCATCAATGATAGGAATGGAAAATTTATCTTTAATAGTGATCTTTTTGATCTCCCTATAATACAGACACATGCACCATGACCCATCCTTCTTGTGCACCAATACTACTAGAGCAAAGAAAGAACTTTGACTAGGTTGAATTATAATAGCCTCTAGCATTTCTTAAACCATACGTTCAATTTCACTCTTTTGGGCATAGGGATGTAAGGCTTGATGTTTGGAGGAACACTTTCTGGAATCAAAGGAATAGCATGCTCATGATCACAAATAGGTGGGAGGCATTTGGGAGTCTCAAATACCTTGTATTGATTGGTCAAGATTTTTTAGAGATCTGGAGAAATAGATGATTTCATGTGGGAACCTCTAGCGAACATAATTGTGAAATTATGCATCATTGTTATTTATTTAGAAGCTTTGTCATGCTGTTAGAGTTGATTATCTTTCTCAGATTCCCTGCGATACCCCTTAATTCAACTTCCTTTCCTTTTGGACAAAAAAAAAAATCAAGAAAAGTTCTTGAAAAATAAAATCTATTGTACCCAAATATTGTAGCCATTGGACTCCTAGTACAACATCAACACCACCCATTTGAATGGAAATAATTGGACTATTCAATACATATTCTCCCATGGATAGCTTGATATTATGGAACTTTCCAGAGAAATTTATGGTTCCTCCATTTGCAGCCATCACTTGACACTTTGGTGCTGGATATAGGAAGCAATTCAATTTCCTGGTTATCTAATAATGAATAAAATTATCGGTACTGCCTCAATCAATCAACACTATTACTTTTTTCTTCTTGATATGTCCTTCTATCTTGAGATTTTGAGGAGTGGTAATTCCGGCCAATGCATTACAAGATATGGTTGGATTCATTTCTTGTTTCTCTAGGGTTTTTTCTTGGTCTATATCCTTTTATTTTGATGTTTCTTGTTCCTTTTCTTCCTCCTCTTCACAATCTATGTAAAATAATTTCTTCTCAGCACATTTATGACCTTTAGTGTATTTTCTATCACAATTATGAAAAATCCCTTTTGCTCTTTTTTCTTCAAATTGTTGTGGTGTCAACCTTGTAGGCTGTGGAACACTAGGGGAACAACACTATCATCTTTATAGTTGTGAGTGGTATGCTTCCTTGTTGCCATAATTTTTCTTTCAATTTTTCTTGCCAACTTGAATTCCTTCTCCAATGAATCAGGTTCCCAAAGGAAAACCTCATGTTGGATGTTATCCTTTAAATTCCCTATGAACACGTCAATCCTATGCTCCTCTAGAATATATTTTACCATTATATTCAATTTTGGAAGTCCTCAATGTGCTCCACCATTGAACCCTTTTGTTTGAGATTTATCAATTGGCTAAAAAAGGTGTTGCTTTTTGTATCCTCATAATCTGCTATCATTTCTTCCGTAAAAATTGACCAAGTGACAATTGTTTTATAAGAGAAAATCCATCAATACCATAAAAACTAATTTGGTTCTAAATATAACGCTGCAATGCATACCTTTTGTGTGTTTTGCACATTATGGATATTGAAATATAGCTCCATCTGTAGTATCCTTGTTACAAGATCCTTACCATCAAACTTCCTCATATCAATCTTTGGAATATGGTGGGTCTTCAATCCAATATTCAAGTCTATGAAATCATGATTAACATTTATTTTGTTCTCCTCATGAGTTTCCTTTACTGCCCTTTCACCATCAGCAAGCATTTCTTGTAGCAACTTTGTCAAATCTGTTGGGTTGTGTTATATTCTTTCCATGACTAGCCCACGTAGTTAACTAGGGGGTTACATGAGGGGTGGAGCCCCCCCTTCATTGCACCGATTGTGTAGCGAGGGGGGTCATAGGGGATTTGAGGCGTACCCGTAACCCCACTTTATGGGGTCCGGGGCAGCGCCCCGGAAAATTTTGGTTTTGGACCCTATGTTAGGCTGGGTGGACCCAACTATGGTTTTGTGCATGATTTTCGCACATGTTTTTTGGACACGATGGTTTTCGGTCCATGGTTTTGGACGTGATGGTTTTCGGTCCATGGTATTGGATGTTTCAACATGTGTAAATATGTATTGTAACATTCAAAGGAACATAATAAAAAATCAAGCTAGTAATCCCGGTTTTGGGATCCATGCGAAAATCTCTGTGTTTTATCTATTATTCTCTCACATTGTTTATTTTATGTGTTTTAGAATTGTATGCAAGTAATTTTTGTCCGGGGTTAAATCCTACATTTGGTATCGGAGTTGTTTTGGCTTCAAGGGGACACCTTTTTTGCTGAGGGGTTTCACTCGAGCCTGCAATAGACCTGTTTAGTGGGAGATCCACGAGATCGAATCTGGTGGTGAAAGAATATGGCAAGTAGTGGAAAGATAGAGATCAAGAAATTTAATGGTTAGATTTTTGAGTTGTGGAAACTAGAGATGGAGTATCTGTTGGTGGATAAAGATCAGTGGATCGCGGTAGATCCAGGTACTAAACCAACGGAAGTGTCCGATGATGAATGGAAGAAGTTGGATTACAAGGCAAAGAGCACAATATGATTGTGTCCCAAATTCAGTATTGCTGATGTATCAAGGGAAGCTACAGCAAAGGCTTTGTGGGACAAGTTGGGGAATTTGTACCAATCTAAGTCTCTGGTGAATAAATTGTTCCTGTAGAAAAAGCTGTATAACCTGAGGATGAAAGATGGAGACTCAGTGACAGAGCATCTGAACGCATTTAATACTGTGGTAAGTCAATTAGCATCTGTTGATAATAAAAATTCATATGAAGATAAGTGCATCAGTTGGTTGTGTTCTCTACCAGATTCATGGGATAGTTTGGTTATTGCAATAGGTAGCAATGCAACTGCCTTACAGTTTGATGAAATAGTCTCATCCTTGCTGATGGAGGAGATGAGATCGAAAAATATGGAGAGCCAAAATGGTGATGCCTTGTCTGTATGAGGACGGTCCCAGAAAAAAAACAAAAAATAAGTCATCAAATGGGAGATCGAAATCTCCAGGAAAACCTGTAAAGATGGTGTGTTGGAAATGCAGAAAGGAAGGGGACTACAAAAGGGACTGTAAATCTAAAGCTCCTGATAAAGGAAAGGGATCTAATTATGCTCCTTCTGCAGAGGCAAAAACCACCTCAAATGAAGGTGGGGATGTGTACTTGGCTTCTTCAAGTACACATGTAGATCATGAGGCATGGTTGATTGACTCAGGTGCATCCTTTCACTTCACTCTCCATAGAGAGTGGTTCTACGAGTATGAGAAATATGATGGTGGTGATGTCTTCTTAGGGGATGACAGGAAGGCTAGAATCATTGATTGTGGAAAAGTAAAGTTGAAGCTACAAGATGGAAGGGTTAGAACACTTCCGAGTGTTCTGCATATTCCTTAATTAGCCAAAAATCTGATTTCTATTAGCAAGCTAAATGATGCATGTTTAAAAACAGTGTTTGAGAAGGATACCTGCAAGATGGTTTGGGGAGCATTGGTATTGATGTGGGGAGTTTGGATTGGAACTCTGTACAAGCTACAATGTAGCACGGTTGTTGATGGGTGCAATAGTTCTGTGGTTCCGGAAAGTGGAGCAGAAAATCTAGTGGTCTCTGGAGAGAAGACCATGTTGTGGCATCAAAGGCTTGGACATATTGGAGAGAAGGGCCTTCGAATACTTCATGGTAAAGGTATGGTAGAAGGTATGAGTAATAGCTCTCTAGATTTTGATTTCTGTGAAAATTGTGTAATTAGGAAGCAGAATCACGTGAGTTTTCCCTCTAGTAGTAAGAGGGCGAAATAGATATTAGAACTTATGCACAATGATGTGTTTGGACTTGTGAAGGTTCCATCACTGGGTAAGTCTGTGTACTATGTATCATTTATAGATGACTTTTCAAGGAATAAATGGATATATTTCCTTAAGAAGAAATATGAAGTCTTTGAGAGGTTTAAAGAATTTAAGGCTCTGGTGGAAAAGCAGATAGAGAAGAAGATAAAGGTGCTAAGGATAGATAATGGTGGAGAGTTTTGCAGTAAGGAATTTGAATAATTCTGTAAGAAGTGTGGTATAGCATGGCAGAAGACTACTCCGTGTACACCTTAGCAAGATGGATTTGCAAAAAGAATGAACAAGATGCTGATGGAAAGGGAAAGAAGCATGCTCAGTGGTGCCAGGTTAGGACAGGAATTCTGGGTGGAGGCGGTGGAGACAGCATGCTACCTAGTCAACAGATCACCTTCATCAACTTTGGAGGATAGGACTCCACAAGAGGTGTGGACTGGTAACAAACCCTCTCTTTCACATCTGAGAGTGTTTGGATGTGATGCATATGTACATGTTCCAAAGGAGAAAATAACCAAGTTGGATAGTAAATCTAAAAGGTGAATCTTTATTGGGTGCAAGGATGGTTTAAAGCATTATAAGATTTGGAACCCAGTAACAAGGAAGGTTGTGTACAACCGAGATGTGGTGTTCAGAGAGGTGAAATATGTTATTAAACATGAAGTTCAACCAAAGGAACCTGAGAAGATAGACTTTGAGCTAAAGGAGGAAGAATCAAACTCTACAGTAGAGGATGAATCAGAAGATGAAGAACCACAAACTTCGGGTGTAAGAAGATCAGTTCAAGAAAGAAGGTAGCCAGAAAGATATAGTCCATCTAATTTCTGTTCAAATTTTTCTTTGTCTGTCACTGATGATCCCAAAACTGTGAAGAAAGCAGTAGATTCAGAAGATGGAAAACTCTAGAAAGAGGCCATGGTTGATGAAATGGCATCTTTGCACAAAAATGAGGCTTGGGATCTGGTGGAGTTGTCGGCTGGAAGGAAACCCATTGGCAACAAATGGGTGTTCAAGAAGAAGACAAATGCAGAAGGAAAGGTGGAGAAATACAAAGCTCGGTTGGTAGAAAAAGGTTATTCCCAGGTGCCAGGAATTGATTTTGGTGATATTGTTTCTCCTATTGCCAAGGTAGCTTCTATTAGATTGCTATTATCTGTTGTTGCTACTTTTGATTATGAGGTAGAACAGATGGATGTGAAGACAACATTTCTTCACGGGGATCTGGAAGAGGAGATCTACATGAAGCAACTTGAAGCTTTTGCGGTGAAGGGTAAGAAAGAACTAGTATGCAAGTTAAAGAAGTCTCTGTATGGGTTAAAACAGTCACCAAGGATGTGGTATCAGAAATTTGATACATTTATACGGGGAATGGCTTCACCAAAAGCAAAGCAGATCATTGTGTGTATTTTAAATTAATTGATGACTGTGTTATTTATTTGGTTTTGTATGTGGATGATATGTTGTTGGTTGGAAATGACAAAGAAATTATCCAAGATTTGAAGACCCAATTGTCCTCCAAATTCGACATGAAAGATCTTGGTGCTGCAAACTATATTTTGGGCATGGAAATTAAGAGAGATTGGGCAAAGAGGAAGCTCTACTTAAAACAGAGGAAGTATGTTGAAACAATATTGCAGAGGTTTAATATGCAGTATAGCAAAACGGTGAAGATTCCTATTCCTGTAGGTGTAAAGTTATTTGTTGAACAATGTCCCAAGACATAAGAAGAGGGAGAGGACATGTCCCGTGTTCCATATGCAAGTGGAGTCAGTAGCCTAATGTATGCAATGGTCTGTACTAGACCAAACATTGCACATGTAGTGGGAGTATTGAGCAGGTTTATGTCAAAACCAGGGAAGGAGCACTGGACAGAAGTGAAGCAGGTTTTCAGGTATTTGCATGGCACTAGTGTTTATGGTTTATGCTACCAAGGAAGACCAGGATTTGAAAAAGTGTTGGATATCCATGGCTTTGTTGATGCAGACTGGGTTGGAGATTTGGATCAAAGAAGATCTACAAGTGGGTATGTGTTTAACCTATTTGGAGGTGCAATCAGTTGGATGAGTAAGAAACAATCTATAGTGGCACTATTAACTATAGAGGCAGAATACATGGCAACCACTCATATAAGTAAGGAAGTTTTTTGGTTGTAGAGATTTTGTTCAAGTATGGAGTTAGTACAGGGAGCTATAAGGATAGACTGTGACAGCCAAAGTGCAATTTTCTTGGCAAAGAACCCCGCATATCATTCAAAGACAAAGCGAGTTTATGTTCAGTATCACTTTGTGAGGGATATGATAGAAGACAAAAAGTTGTTGCTGGTAAAGGTGGACACTTTGAAGAATACTGCAGATGCATTGACAAAATCTGTGAGCTCTAAGAATTTCTCTTGGTGTAGAGAGACACTTGGCATTTCAGGGCTAGAAAAATGACTAAGCTCTCTTATGGCCCCTTGTAGAAAGAAAACAACAAGTGGGAGAATGTTGGGTTGTGTTATATTCTTTCCATGACTAGCCCACGTAGTTAACTGAGGAGTTAGAGGGGGCACGGAGCTCCTCCTTCATTGCACTGATTGTGTAGTGGGGGGGGCTCACAAGGGGTTTAAGGCATACCTAGAAAATTTTGGTTTTGGACCCTATGTTAGGTCGGGCGGACCCACCTATGGTTTTGTGCATGATTTTTGCAAATGTTTTTTGGATGCGATGGTTTTCGGTCCATAGTTTTGGACGCGATGGTTTTTGGTTCATGGTATTGGATGCTTCGACATGTATAAATATGTATTGTAACATTAAAATGAACATAATGAAAAATCAAGCTGGTAGTCCTGGTTTTGGGATCCATGGGAAAATATCTGTGTATGTGTTTTATGTGTTATGCTCTCGCATTGTTTATTTTATGTGTTTTAGAATTCGTATGCAGGTAATTTCTGTACGAGGTTAAAACCTACAAAATCTATCTTCAAATCTTCCATGTTGCCTTTAAGTTTTGCTTCTATACTATCCATCTTACCTTCCATAACATCCATCTTAGCTTCCATTACATTCTTTAAACCATCTGTCTTAGCTTCAATTACTTTTTGTGAGAGAAAACATTGTTGCACTTGGTCTCGTAATTTTGATATATCATGTTATATTTTTTCCTCTTCTTCATGTGTCATAGTAGAGATTTCAGGTTTCTTACTAGGTGTTTCCATTTTATTTCTCTGGGTTGTCAATGAATGATAATTATTCTTCACAGTTCCATTTTAATCACTTCAAACTACTTTCTCAAACAAAAATTATGCAAATTTTAAAACAACTACACACCTTTCTTTTCCGCCTTGTATGAGCTCTATCTTGAAATGACTATAAATCTGTAATTTCAAATCTCCAAGTTCTGAAATTTTGGTTTGTGATAGCCATTTGAGGCCTCTTTTTGACCCCACAAATCTGATCATGATTGGATTCTCCAAGAAAGAGTTATGTCTAATCTCCCGGGATGACATGATTATATACTAGTTCAGTAGAGTGAACTTATATGACATGCCACATGTCCTTGTTTCGACCTTCGGCCCTGAAATTGATATCTAACAAACTACAATCCATCCTATTTCTATTGTGTTTGACGAAATTTGAAACCAATTCCCAAAGAGAAATCTATGACGATTTTTCCAAGGTGACATGTTTGAGATTGAATTCGAAACCCTGCAAAAACCCTAGCTTCCTCAGTTCATATCTCTGAAAATATAGCAAGTCAATGATCCAAAAATGGATCCTGGATAAACCTCTAAGTCTGAAAGACTTCATATAAGAGGTAAAAGGTGCCAAATGGCACAAATCCTTTGTGAATTAGAGGAAAATTAAAATCGTAGGCTGCTCCTGAAAATAGTATCATTGCAGAGATCTCTTCATTCTGAATCCAACGCAACTTGAATGGGTGAAAACGGATTCCGGATGAAGGAGTTATTGTAAAATGAAAATTTCCCAATGTCCTTAGAAAGGGAGGAAATTTCATTAAATTTTGAATTATGTTGAAAATTTTGATTTTAGTGTAGGCTCACAGGCTAATCCACAACCGACATGTGGTAGGTCGGGATTGGGCCACATGGCCTTGTTTGTTTGGTCAAAGAAGAAGTATCGCATCGCAATTATTTCAAAGGGAAGGACCTTGGGTCATCAGGGATTGCCACTTTATCGCATCGCATAGATCCATGGGAGGACTTAACAAAGATCGAGGCCAATGCAACATGTGATCACTGATTATCGACGTCGGTGGATTAGGCATTGGCGATATATATATCGGATTGGCGTATGTCATAAGGGAAGACCTCGGGCTGTAGCACTGCGATATTGCAATATGCAATAATGAAATCACATCTGAACCGTTGGATCACGAGTCTGATCGGACGATGGCGATCTAATGGGGAAGATCACATTGCTATTCACATTAAGACCATGGAATGGAGCTCTTGCTTATTGCGATTGCGATATGTGATCGAAGGCAAACTCGATAAGTTATAAATGCGATTGTATGTGTTTTGAAGTCCAGAAAGCACCAATTTCCTTTGTAATTGCGTGTTTCATTTATTAAACAAAATACAAAGGGAGTTAAGCCTGATGCAATATTACGGACCCGAAAGGGTTCCAAAAGGCCTCTATATAATATTTCAAGTCCGAAACTATGTTTTGGAATATTTTCTCTGTTTAAAATACATTTTCCTGCATAAAGCAAAAGGCAACTGCGTTTTTGGATTCTAAAGGATTCCAAGAGGCTCGAGGCACTCTTACATTACAGAAATGGTGGCCACCTCCCCTTTTGGTGTTAAGCAATGATTTTATAACCCCTGGAAGAGGAATCTGAAGTGAATAGGCAGTGCAGCGTTGGCTTTGAAGCCACAGACAGAGAGCCAATAAAAGGGGGTAGAGCTGAGACAGAACATAGAGAACGAGAAGCAAAAGGAGGCATGGAAATTCGTAAAGGCTGAGAGAAAACACCAAGAGCACAATTGATTCATTCGCTTGGAGGTCAAGCGAAGCACTGATAACACAGAGAGTGGTGAATTCTCATTCGTGGAGGCATCATGATGCTCAAGAGAAGTTCCGAGAAGCTCATGGAGGCCCGTAATGTTCAGTGAATGTGTGGGCAAATTTGGAGCGTTAAGGAACCCATTGGGAAGCTCAGTGAGCTAGAGCGCTTAATAAAGCGCAGCCACTAGAGGTTCGAGGTAGTGCATAAATACTTCAGTGAAGTATCAGACAACAAAGGGACCGAATGATCGAGCCATTTGCTAGTGTTGTTTGAGTTGGAGACAAAGGAAGGAGTCGAGAGACAATAAACAATTTTGACTGAGTCAGAGAAGCCAGAAGCTCAAAGGAGCTCAGAGCACTGACTGAAAGAATTAGTCCAGAGAAGCCTAGATTTGTTTGCAGCTAAAGGATAGCCAGGGGTAAGATGGTATTCTGAGCCCATTGGTTTATTTGTAAACCATATGGAGTTGAGTCACGACTTGTAAAAGAATTCAGCCATAATCCCAAAGAGCCTAATCGAGTTGATTAGAGCTCAAGGAGATGTAGCCCAAGATATCAGGGTGAACTCCATATTAATTTGTTGTCTTATGTGTATTGTTTTACTACTGCCTTATTCACTGTTATATGCATTTATGTATATGTTCAAGCACATTTAAATATCAGCATACACAACAGATTTTAAAGCACATAACAACCAACAATAAAAACAAGCATATGCCTATACTTTAAAGCATTTCTTAATTCCGCATTGGTTAATCAAATAGACTTGGGAAAATTCAAGCTTTGGAAGTGGGAGAGGTTCTTGTAAGCTAGACAAGAAGCCTAAGAGCCCCATTTTCAGATCAGCCAAGATCTGAAATTTGTTCAAGAGGTTCATCATGATTTTCGTTCAAATGGACCTTAATTTAAGCTTCTGAAGCTTTTAGAAAAAAATTATAGAGAAAATTCCACAATGACCTATTTGAAGCAGTGAAACCCTAGAATCCCTTGTATAACCTGAGTTTGATTTTATATGAGAGTTAAGGAATCTATGTGTGAAAATTCCACTACCCCAAGCCATTAAAGATGTTCCTATATATGAAAAAGTAGTTCGAGAAATATGTTTGAGAAAGCTCGAGAGGAGAAAGAAGGATCCTAAGAAAATCTAAAGCACGGGGAAATTATCTGACCTGATGTTTGAAAAGGTAATTACAGAAAAATATGGATATCTTGGGAGTCCTGTTGTGACAATTAATATTAGCAATCTCCCCATAGTAAACACTCTAATCAACTTAAGGGCATATATCAATGTAATGACTGAAGAGGCTATGGAAAGGCTTGGCTTATCAGGTCTGAGACCAACTCCCACCATTCTCTAGTTGGCTAATCAATCTGTTATCAATCCAAAAGGAGTGGTGGAAGATATATATGTTTCCATAGACTCGTGGAAATACTTGGATAATTTCATAGTTCTTCAACCTAAAGCTAACCTTGGTTGTTATCCATTGATCCTAGGGAGACCCTGGTTAGCCACAGTAGATGCTTATATTATATATAAGTTAGGGAACATGACTATTTCACATGGGAACTCCACAAAGAAAATTACACTATATCCACCTGCCAAACCTTCACTGGAATTTGAGAAACCTTTATGGTTTGAGGATAATGATGAAGAACTCACCAGACCTCTCTTGACCCTTGAGTAGGCTACTACTTTCAAGGAAGATACAGACTATGACTTGATATGTACCACTTTAACTAACCCTCACGAAGACCACCTCTCACCATACGATCAAATATTAGTGAGACATTTTCAAGAGACATGCTCATCTAATGAGTTAGTGCAACAATTAGATATGATAGCCTCGTCAAGTACTGATATTAGGGATCAAACAAAGGTTGTTGAAATATATCCTAGAAAGACTCTTAACATCAATGGCCACCTAGAGCCCTCCTAGCAAAAGAAACTAATAGAAGTACTTCAAAGAAATAGTAGTGATTTTGCTTGGGACTATACTAATATGAAAGGAACTCCCCTTAATCTCTACACTCATCATATCTATCTAAAGGAGGATGCTCGACTAGTCAGGAAACCTCAGAGAAGGATGCACTTAGCTCTAAAGGACATTGTGAAAGAAAAGTTTATAGAAATTGTTAAATGCTAACATTCTTTATCCTGTTTCTAACAGAAAGTGGGTTTCTCCCTTATTTATTGTCCCCACGAAGAATGGGAAATGGTTAATATGCGTCAATTATTGAGAGTTGAATAAGGCTACTTTAAAGGATTACTTTACATTACCTTTTTTCGACCAAGTCTTGGATACCCTTCCTAGAAACAAAATTTTCTCTTCTCTCGATGGATTTAGTGGCCACAATCAAATTCAGGTAGCCCTTGAAGACCAGGAAAAGACTACTTTTACTTGCCCATGGGGAACATATGCATACCAAGTTCTTCCATTTGGGTTGTGTAATGCCCCAACTACTTTCCAATGAGTTTCCCTTGACATATTTTCTAACCTACCCCATGAATGTGTTGATATATATATTTATGACTTCATTGTCTATGGAGACACATTCAAAGAAACATTAAATAGCTTAGATAAATTATTGATTTATTGACAAGAAACAAATCTCATTCTGAGTAATGTCTTGTCAATGATCCTTAATCAATGGATTGTATTAGGACATCATGTTTCCTCTGAAGGGATTAGATTGGACCCTACCAAAATAAAAATCATTCTTAAGCTACCTACACCTAGCATACAAAAAGATGTCTACAATGTTTTGGTTTATGAGGGATATTATCGTAGGTTTACATAAAACTTCACCAAGATAGCTTCTCCCCTATTTTGTATTTTAACGAAGGCTATAGAATTTTCTTAGAATGATCAATGTTAGCTAGCCTTTGATACACTTAAACAAAAGTTTTCAA
Source organism: Pinus tabuliformis (assembly GCA_031772625.1). NCBI lineage: Eukaryota > Viridiplantae > Streptophyta > Pinopsida > Pinales > Pinaceae > Pinus > Pinus tabuliformis. Next base: position 533,260,901 of record CM062819.1, read on the forward strand.
CCGCTCCCATCTTGTGAGGACCTAATTGGTATCTACCTTTTCACATTCATATTGATGCTTCATACATGGTTATAGAGGTTGTACCGGGACAAAAAGAAGAACAAAATCCATACACCATTTATTACATCAGTAAAAACCTAACACAAATGGAATTAAACTATACAGTTACCAAAAAATAATTCCTTCTTGTAATCCATTCCATCAAAAAAATTTGTCACTACATTACTGGATACCCTGTGTTTGTACACACTAATCACTCAACCATCCAATATCTCATGAAAAAACCTATCACTCATGGCAAAGTGACTAGGTGGTTGCTTCTTCTGCAATAATTTGACATTACCATCATCAATAAACTTGGAAAGGAAAATGTTGTTGTTGAGTTTTTATCATGACTTTATAATGAAGGAAAATGTGATTCTATTGAAGATGTTTTCTAGATGAACACATGTTTTCTTTATCTAATAAAGTATCTTGGTTCACAGATATTGCTAATTATTTCTCTATAAGGAGACTTCCACAACATCTATTGCCTAGGGGGTGAAAAAAGGTCGTAAGAGATAGTGCCAAGTACTCTTGGATTCAAGGCTACATTTTTCAAACCAAGCATGATCATGTGATTAGGCGATGTGTCCAAGAAAATGAAATTTACGAAATGTTAAATGATTTCCTTTATGAGCCTTGTGGGGGAACTTCGTAGAAAAAAGGACTACGGATAAAATTTTTCAATAGGGGTACTACTAGCCCACTATTTTTATAGATGCCAAGAAATATGTTAGAATTTACGATGTGTCATAGGATGGGAAAGTGAACACAATCTAATGAGATTACATTTAAACCAAAATTAATGTTAGAAACTTTTGAGAAGTGTACCTTTGATTTTGTGGGACCAATTTATCCTCCATCAAAGCAGAAATCATACATCTTAGTATGTACCAATTATGTGACCAAGTGGGTGGAGGAAAAGGCTCTACCAAGGGAAACTAAACAAGCAGTGGATGACTTCTTATATGAGGAGATATTTGTTTGATTTGATGTACCACAAGAAATTGTTACAGACTAAGGAACTCAATTTACTTCAAAACTTATTAAATATTGGGTTAATAAGCTTCAAGAAGCCTTATGGGCTTATAGAGTCACTTAGAAAGATACTATGGGTTTGACTCCATACGAGCTTTGGTATGGGAAACAGGTTATTCTCCTTATTGAATTTGAAATCAAAACATGGATAATTGTTATGCAAGTAGGGATGTAACTTTCTGAAGCACAGCAACATCAATTAGATTATCTTAATGAGCTCGATGAAAGTCATCAGGATGCTATACACCAAACAATTGTTATACAATAACATCGTGCAAAGTGGAATGATAAGTTTATAAAGAAGAAAAAATTTAAATAATGGGATTGGGCTCTTTTATTTGACACTATATACAAGGATTTCAAAGGTAAACTTTACACTTGATGGTTGGGGCCTTACAAGATCAAAATCGTGTTTGATAATGGTTCTATATAACTTTGTATTATTGATGAGGCACAAACATTGTTAATGGAAAAGGCATATCGATTGAGATTATCAGAAACCCCAATCCAAAGAAGAATTTATCTAGGGGTTGTAGTATAATATGAAGGTAATAGAGCGAATATATATTCTACTCCCCTCTACAAATTTTTAATCATTCAGCTGATATGATTTCGAAAAAATTAAAAAAAAAAATAAAAAATAAAAAAAAAAATAAAAAATAAAATTATATATATATATATATATATATATATATATATATATATATATATAGCTATGGTAGTGAAAACCTAGCTTCTAAGTGCTACCAACATTAGTGATGTTAAAAAACCATACATTGGTTGGCATCACTAGGAATAAGAAACTTCCAATTGTGAAAACCCTTTGGGTGCAATGTTGGCATTATGTTTCTGGTATGGCTCTATGATTCATGTGTTGTACTTGATGGCAACTCATACAGGTGGCAATGCTCTGATCAGGCTCTCAAAATGTTGAAAATTAAGAGGTACGCAGGAGAATAGTTCAAAAGGTGCGTACCCGCAGGTACGCCGGCCAGGAAGTGCGTCCATACACGCAGGTCACCCGTTCAGAAGGTGCGTACCCCCAGTTCACTTACTTCAAGGCAGAGAAGCGCGCTCACGTGGGGTTTCTTATGTTTGGCCCGTGGTATTTAGCCCGCCGTTCTTGTTTCTATGGTTTTGGCCCGTGGTATAGGATCTAATTTGACTATAAATAGGGAAGGAGATCACTTGGCCAAGACACCTTTGCAAATTGAATATCTTAAGATCTGAAATATTGGGTTATCGGTTTAAAAGCTTGATCTCTCGGGCGCTTGATCAGATCTGGGCATCTGACTATCTGTAGCACACTGGTGGACTGCCAATTCGGCCCTAACCAGAGGTACGCAGGTGATTAACAGTGCAGGTGCGTGGGTACGCACAGCAGAAGAAGTCGCACTGCGTGGGTACGCAGAGCAGAAGAAGGCGCAGTGCGTGGGTACGTAGCACGACAGAGGTTCAGGTGCGTAGGCACAGTGAAAGTACGCGGCCCTTCAGAAGCCGTAGGTGCGTAGGTACGCAGCGCGATAGCATCTGTGGGTGCGTAGCAGTACGCGGCGCGATAGAAGCAGTGGATGCGTGGGCACAATAAAGGTACGCGGCGTGATTGAAGAAACAGTGCGTGGGTACGCGGTGTAGGAGAAGGCTTTCTGCGGGTATACGCAGGGGAGCAGAAGGTGAAGTGCGGATCCACGCAGTCCAGAGAAAGAAAAACTGCGTATCTTTATTAAGGCATTTATTTGACTAACTTTTCTCTATTGATAAGGTGTTCTGGGTTTAGTTTACTATTACTATTGATCTGGTTACTGCAGTTGACTGGGTGATTTACTTGTACTTGATGATCATTTGATGTTCATGGATCCAGTTTGAAAATTTATGAAAAGTGGTCCTTGAAAGAAAATAAGTAGGGGGTTGTAGCTCCCTTCCAGGAGAAACTGGAAAACGAGAGAGAGTTGTAGCTCTTTGCAGGTTGCAGCCTGCGTACTGGTAAAGGACTGCACCAGTACAAAACCATTGTAAAAGGAGTTTCTAATATGAAAGAAGATAGAGACATATTGCAGCAGGTGGCTTTCACCCACATTGGGTTTCCACCTTATATCTGGTGTTCTTTGGTGTGACTATCTATTTTCTTGTTCATGCTCATTATTTTATGGTACTGACATGCAAAAATAATTCAAAGTATAAATAAGGAAGATTTATTAAAAGAACTTGATAATACTGATTCACCCCCCCTCTCAGTATTATTTCCAACAATTGGTATCAGAGCAGGTCCTTCAAAGAAGCTTGATCGCTTGAAGGAAGATCATTCATCATGAGCAACTACGAGAGGGAAGCATCAATCAGGCCACCAATATTTGATGGGACAAACTTCAATTATTGGAAGGTAAGAGTTACTGCCTATCTTCAATCTCTTGGTACAGAAGTTTGGGATATCATAGATACATGCTACACTTTTCCTTCAGCTACTCCTACAGATTCGACCGAGAAGAAGAAATATGAAACAAATGCTAAAGCAGTCAATACTCTGCTAGGATGCTTATCTCAAACAAAATTCATAAAGGTTATGCAATATAAATCCACAAAGGAAATATGGGACAAGATTGTCTTGAACTACGAAGGAGATGAACAGGTAAAACGTGCTAAACTTCAAACCCTCAGGATTCAGTATGAGAATCTCAGAATGTATAATGATGAAAGTGTGGCTAACTATTTTCTTCGGGTAGACGAGATTGTTAATTGCATGAAAAACTTGGGTGAAGAAATAAAAGAGGCTATTGTGGTTGAAAAAGTTTTAAGATCATTGTCCCCCAAGTTTGAATCTAAAGTGTCTGCAATAGAAGAAAAGGAAAATCTACGAATTCTTACTATGTCTCAGCTACACGGAATTCTAACTGCTTATGAAATGAGAAAGGGAGGTCCATCAGACAGGAGAGAAGCTTCTTTCAAGGCTTCTGGCAAAGGAGACTACTATGAAGCAAGTCATGTGCCAAAAGAAGAAGAAGAATCAAATTTTGTCAGAAATCTTCAACGGGGTACTGGAAGGTTCAGAGGTAAGTTACCTTTTAAATGTTTTGCTTGTGGAAGAGTAGGTCATTATGCTGCGAAATGTCCTCATAAGGATAAGATTGAAAAAGGAAAGGAACCTGCTAGATGGAGCAAGAAACAGAATGCAAATAAGAAAAGCTACTACACTCATGAAGATAGTGATGGTCTATCAAATAGTGATGAAGATGAACGAGGTAATGACTATAAACTTTTAATGGCATTGGAAGATGATGATTACATGGATGCTATAGATGTGGATAGCTTTCGTGAAGAAATTTCTAGACTCAAGACATCTATAGAAGAAAAGAATATGATCATTGATACTCTACAATTTCAGATTGATGAAAAAGAAAAATATCCTGAAAAGTTAGAAGGTGAAATTGTTGGTCTTAGAAAAGAGATTGAGGAAACAAAGGCTATTAATCTTAAGTTTGTCAAAGGATGTGAAACTCTGGATGAGATCATCAATGTACAGCGTTCTCCACTAAACAAGACAGGTCTGGGGTATAATGGAGAAACTTCTCAAGCATCCACCTCAAAGAGTTATCTTGATGCAGCAAGAAGGAATGAGCAAAAGCACAATGGAGATCACCAGGTGAAGCAGGAACCAATTACAAACAAATACTATCAGGTAAACCAAGGGCAATCCATCTTAAGGATGAAAAAAAGCTACAACCAGCCACAGGTAAAATCCTCTCAATTTGCTTCAAGAATGAATGACAATAGAAATTACAATCGTTTGGCCGGAAGATTTGATAATCGCAGAAGTTTCTTCAATGGACAATGCTTCTCTTGCCATAACTTTGGTCACAAAGCGGCTCAATGTGTTGCATATAAAACGATCATGACTAGAGAAGCTCAAAAACAAAGAAGTATGACCGGGATTACAAAAAGGACCTATAACAACTTTTCGGTTCTTGAAAATGAAGTTGAATGTTCTATTTGCAATAACTTTGGTCATGAAGATTCTGAATGCAGGAGCAGGTTTCAGCAGACAAAGGAACAAGCCTCAAGCACCAAAACATGGAGAATAAAGGAACCACAAACAGAAAGATGTGGGATAGCATTTTATGCAGAGGGACAGGAAAATCTATGGTACATTGACAGTGGATGCTCGAAGCATATGACAGGTGATAAAGAAAAACTTGAATCATATTCTGCTTTAGAAAAGGGAAAGAAAGTTTCCTTTGGAAATGATACTCCTGTAGCTATAAAAGGAAAAGGCACTGCTCAGTTAAAAGAAAAGGTCAAAGCTGGAAATGTTTTGTATGTTGATGGATTGAGGCATAATCTTCTAAGTGTCAGCCAGATGTGTGATCAAGGAACCGAGGTGATATTTAGATCAAATGGATGTCTTGTTTGTGATCTTGATACAGGTAAAACGGTGATCAAAGGTAAAAGAACTCCAAATAATCTATACACATATGAAGAAGGACAACAACAATGTTATCTAAGCAAGGATGATGAACACTGGTTATGGCACCGGAGGTTGGGGCATCTAAGCTTTTCACAAATAAGGAAAGCATGCAAATATCAGGCAGTTCGCAGTCTTCCAGATATCAAAATTCCAGACAACACCATATGCAAATCATGTCAGTTTGGAAAGCAAACCAGAACTAACTTTCCAGAGAAGGAAGGATCAGCTAGCATGCCTCTTGAGCTTGTACATACAGATGTATGTGGACCATTCAGGAAAACGACACCTCGAGGAGAAGAATACTTGATATTATTCATTGACGATTTCTCCAGGTTTGTCTGGTTAGGACTTATGAAGCACAAAGATGAAGCATTCGAAAAATTCAGATCCTTTTAAGCCTTGGTTGAAAATGAATCAGGATACAAAATTAAGTGCCTCAGATCCGACAGAGGTGGGGAGTTTACCTCAAATGAATTTTTCGATTTTTGTGAAGAACATGGGATAAGAAGAGAATTCTCTACAGCTAGAACTCCTCAGCAAAATGGAGTAGTGGAAAGAATGAACAGAACAGTCCAACAAATGGCTCGTGCTATGCTTGATGAGTTTGGAACTCCCGCAACTTTCTTGGGTGAAGCTGCATATGCTGCGGTTGTTATTATCAACAAAACAAATGTCTGGGTGAACAACACTCAAACTCCTCATGAGCTCTGGTATGGTGAGACTCCTTCGGTAAAGCACTTCAAAATCTTTGGGAGCAAATGCTATATTAAGAATACTGATGAGCAACTTGGCAAACTTGAACCTAGAGCAGATGAAGCCATTCTTCTTGGTTATTCTCCACACAACAAAGCATACAAGTGTTACAATAAAAGACTTGGAAGAATTGTTGACAACATTGATGTAGTGGTTGATGAGAAGGGATACATTCCTAGGCAAGTAAATCATGAAGATATCGAAGAAGATGAAGACTACCCTCAAAGACAGAATGATGAAGAAGAAGAACCTCAAGAAGAACCAGAGGAGCAAATAAGGATAGAAGAGAAGACTCCATCCAGATATGTTCAGAAGAATCATCCAGAATCTCAGATTTTGGGGCAGAAAGAAGCAGGTGTACAAACAAGAAGAACAGTTGCAGAAGCTTCAAGCTATTTGGCATTACTCTCTTCCACTGAACCACAAAATGTGAAAGAGGCATGCAAAGATGAATGTTGGGTCAAAGCAATGGATGAAGAACTTGAGCAGATCGAAAAGAACAACACTTGGGAGCTGGTTCCTAGACCAAAGGATAAGAATGTTATAGGGACAAAATGGGTCTTCAAAAATAAATTGAATGAAAATGGAGAAGTAATTAGAAACAAGGCCAGACTTGTTTGTAAAGGGTATGCGCAGCAAGAAGGAATAGATTTTGAAGAAACCTTTGCTCCTGTTGCAAGACTTGAGGCCATCCGAATGTTCCTTGCTCTCTCAAGCTGTCAAAACTTCAAAGTATTTCAAATGGACGTGAAATCAGCCTTTCTGAATGGAGACTTGGAAGAAGAAGTATACATTGAGCAGCCAGATGGTTTCATTCTTGGAAATGATCCAAATCTTGTATGCAGATTGAAAAAGGTTCTCTATGGTCTCAAACAAGCTCCAAGGGCTTGGTAATATCGCTTGGACAAATATCTTCATCAACAAGGTTTTTCAAAAGGATCAGCAGATAGCAATCTTTATATAAAAGTTGAAGACGACAAATTGCTAATACTTGTTGTGTATGTAGATGACATTATCTTTGGGAGCAATGAAGAAGCTATGAGTCAAATCTTTGCCTTGGTAATGCAGAAAGAATTCGAAATGTCCTTGCTGGGAGAACTGACATATTTTCTTGGTTTGCAAATCCAACAAAAAGAAGGAGGGATCTTTTTGTCTCAAACCAAGTATCTCAAGCAGATTTTGAAGAAATATGGCATGGAAGATGCAAAACCAGTATGTACACCCATGGTCACAGGATGTAGCCTCAGTGCAAATGACGAATCAGCAGCAGTGCATCAACCAACCTACAGATCTATGATTGGAAGTCTACTTTATTTGACAGGTACCCGACCAGACATAATGCATGCAGTAGGAATAGTTGGAAGATTTCAGGAAAATCCAAAGGAAACTCATCTTCAGGCAGTAAAGAGAATCTTCAAATATCTTCAAGGAACTCAAAACTATGGCTTATGGTATCCTATAGATACAGATCTCACACTTCATGCTTATACAGATGCAGATTGGGCCAAAAGCGTGGATGACAGGAAGAGCACAAGTGGTGGTGCATTCTTTATGGGTTCCAGATTAGTATCTTGGTTCAGCAAGAAACAGAGTTCCATTGCCTTGTCTACAGCTGAAGCGGAATATGTTGCTGCTGCATCTTGCTGCACTCAACTCCTTTGGATGATGCAGACCTTGCAGGATTTTCAAATCACTTGTATACCACCCATCTCCATCTTATGTGATAATACAAGTGCAATCAACATTTCAAAGAACCCAGTCATGCATTCAAAGACCAAGCACATACCGATCAAGTATCATTTTCTACGGGAACAAGTACTTGAACAAAAGGTCAAGTTGGAGTATGTTCCTTCTAAGGAACAAGTTGCTGATATACTCACCAAACCATTGCCCAGGGAGACCTTTGAATACCTCAGGCAAAAGCTGGGGGTTGTTGATGCATCATCATGTTGTTGAATCTCTTTTGATTGATGGCTGTATGCAAGGTTCATCTGGGGTATATGCGTACACTTGCTAGGTTGCAGATTGGTCGAAGATCGAATGGCACAGGTTCACGGGGAGCATTTAATGCATTGTTGGCATTATGGAGGAAATACATCATGGATGCTGGTCTGAATATTGCTGCAATATGTCTCTATCTCTTTCATGGTCATTTATGGTGTTTGGTGGATTATCGTTCTTCTTTGCAGATCTAGTTTATATTCAAGGGGAGCATGTTCTTAGGGGGAGCATAACCCTTTGCCCTTGATGTCAAAGGGGGAGAATGACGTTGAAGATTTTGAGGTTGCCATCAAGTCCAAAGGGGGAGATTGTTGGCATTATGTTTCTGGTATGGCTCTATGATTCATGTGTTGTACTTGATGGCAACTCATACAGGTGGCAATGCTCTGATCAGGCTCTCAAAATGTTGAAAATTAAGAGGTACACAGGAGAATAGTTAAAAAGGTGCATGCCCGCAGGTACGCCAACCAGGAAGTGTGTCCATACACGCAGGTCACCCGTTCAGAAGGTGCGTACCCCCAGTTCACTTACTTCAAGGCAGAGAAGCGCACTCACGTGGGGTTTCTTATGTTTGGCCCGTGGTATTTAGCCCGTCGTTCTTGTTTCTATGGTTTTGGCCCGTGGTATAGGATCTAATTTGACTATAAATAGGGAAGGAGATCACTTGGCCAAGACACCTTTGCAAATTGAATATCTTAAGATCTGAAATATTGGGTTATCGGTTTAAAAGCTTGATCTCTCGGGCGCTTGATCAGATCTAGGCATCTGACTATCTGTAGCACTGGTGGACTGCCAATTCGGCCCTAACCAGAGGTACGCAGGTGATTAACAGTGTAGGTGCGTGGGTACGCACAGCAGAAGAAGGCGCACTGCGTGGTTACGCAGAGCAGAAGAAGGCGCAGTGCGTGGGTACGCAGCGCGACAGAGGTTTAGGTGCGTAGGCACAGTGAAAGTACGTGGCCCTTCAGAAGCCGCAGGTGCGTAGGTACGCAGCGCGATAGCATCTGTGGGTGCGTAGCAGTACGCGGCGCGATAGAAGCAGTGGGTGCGTGGGCACAGCAAAGGTACGCAGCGTGATTGAAGAAACAGTGCGTGGGTACGCGGTGCAGCAGAAGGCTTTCTGCGGGTATACGCAGGGGAGCAGAAGGTGAAGTGCGGATCCAAGCAGGCCAGAGAAAGAAAAACTGTGTATCTGTATTAAGGCATTTATTTGACTGACTTTTCTCTGTTGATAAGGTGTTCTGGGTTTAGTTTACTGTTACTATTGATCTGGTTACTGCAGTTGACTGGGTGATTTACTTGTACTTGATGATCATTTGATGTTCATGGATCCAGTTTGAAAATTTATGAAAAGTGGTCCTTGAAAGAAAAGAAGTAGGGGTTTGTAGCTCCCTTCCAGGAGAAACTAGAAAACGAGAGAGAGTTGTAGCTCTCTGCAGGTTGCAGCCTGCGTATTGGTAAAGGACTGCACCAGTACAAAACCATTGTAAAAGGAGTTTCTAATTTGAAAGAATATAGAGACATATTGCAGCAGGTGGTTTTCACCCACATTGGGTTTCCACCTTATATCTGGTGTTCTTTGGTGTGACTATCTGTTTTCTTGTTCATGCTCATTATTTTATGGTACTGACATGCAAAAATAATTCAAAGTATAAATAAGGAAGATTTATTAAAAGAACTTCATAATACTGATTCACCCCCCCTCTCAGTATTATTTCCAACATGCAATTGGATGGGACTGTGCTAGAACACTAGGGTTTTGGCTGGCAAAGTTCGAAAAAAGAAGAAAAAATAATAATAAAAGAATATATATGGCATGACTTTTCTCTGAATGCCACCTTACATTAATATGTTGATTGGAAATGATTAGGCAGGAATGATTATGACAATAACCTCTTTGATTTTATCATTTGGAACTAGAATACTGCTCAAAATAAAAGGATGGTGCAACTATCTATTTCATGCTCTCTAACTTGAGTCAGGTACTCTTTGATTATATTTTTAGTTTCTTTTATTAATGTACATAGGAGCTAAGTAATATGTTAAAAATTCGATAATAATTCCTAATTATATTCACTTTCATCCGAACCAATCTTTACATTCTACCCACTTCATATCACCATCCTACTCATTTGTAACTTTACCCCCTATCATTTTTAACCTACTATAAACCCTCATATTTTATAAACCATTTTTACCAACCCGACTACAAATCATTTTAACATATGAGTGCCAAATTTATACACCCCTATCATCATATATCTCTACCATTACTCGAAGGTCTTGTCGAAACCATAATAAACTCAAGCCACCTGGCACATTACCATTCCACTGTCATTTTGTAGAAAATGGTTGTTTTATAGCTCGTTACAAGTTTCGTAGCATGAGACATGATTTCATAGTGTGCCTTCATGTGATCAGTGATATAGAAATATTATGGCATGAATAAGAGTAACAAAGAAATAAATACAACTCTTAATGATAGGGCTTTACAATTAATGGTTTGGAAATCAACAAGGAAAAGGGAATAAGGTCATTGATACAAGTAATACAGAGCAAGAGACCACGTGGTATGTAGAATAATTTTTGATAGAGTGAAGGTAGGAAAATGCCAGGGCAACATGGGATGTAACTTAGTGTGGACTAAATAAGCGGATCTGAAATTAATCAAAGCCAACCAGTTTGTCTAGGACATTTTTTTTCGAGCTGAATGAATTTTGTTCTTGGAAACATTCTATGGGTATCACACTCAAATACTTTAGAATTTTCTAAAACTTTAAATGGATTCAAGACCATAGTTTGAATGTGATCCATGTGTATATTTGTGGCCACCCTCCTATTCTAATTGACCCCCACCATTGTTTCTTTCTATTTTTTAGTTTCCTTAATTGTAGCATAGTTTACTATTTTTGGCAATTTTTTGGGTCTTGAACTTCCAGAGTCGTATTGAGGCCCTAAACGACATTTTTTTGGGAAATGGGAAAATGTATGACAATGACTGATGTTTGTAGTTGAAAGTTATAGTCCTTGGATAGATATTTCTAACAAGGTATCATGCACATCAAACAAATATCGTAAGCAAAATTTATGTCCCGAGGAAGTTGATGTACCAATTTACCCCAATAGGACCCATAGTTTTGGTGTTTCATATCCTAGGGTTAGGTTTTTGGATGTTAAGGTTTTCCATTATTTCTCAATAATAAATAGGCCTTCGAGTCTCATTGTAACACAGTTCAGGGGCATGTATCCGCCATATATCTTCTTAGAGATAAGTTATCACTAGTCGAGCTAGTTTATTTCCATTATGTATGTAAGCATATGTCAGTTCTTTGATATTAATGAAATGAGGTTTTATTTCCGTTGAATCTCTGTGTTTATGTTTATATGTATTTTGTTTCATTCCTGCATAATTCAGGATCTGTGGTATCATAGTGGTTTTCTCTTTCTCTACTTTTCTTTACATGTCCCCAATGAGGTCAGGGTATAAGGAGTTAATGCTCGAACTGGTTGAACCTTTGCAAGACTAGCCTCACAAACCCCGATGACCTCCCATGGTGGAAGAAAAGAAAGACGAGGGATTCGGAGATCCCTTGAAAATATTGCTTGAAGAATCCTTCGAGTGACAGAGGAATTCGATGATGGAAAACTTTTCCTAGATCCTTCAGTACATGCCCACAAGAAACTCATCTTCATCCGATAGACACTCGGGAGGGACCACTCCATTTAAGGTACTAGTCAGCTTTGATATTGACATATTTGAAGGCTAGATATATGCATACGTCATAGATAGATGGTTAAATCTGTTGGAAGGGTATTTTTTGGTTCATTATTTTTCCAATAGGGAAAATATTACTTTTTCACTCCTCAATGTTGTCCCTCACGTCAAGGACTGGTGGTGAACCTACTGTAAGAAAAAGGATGAGAGGGAACCCTCATTGTTTTCATCCACACCCACTTGGAACTATTTTCGAGACACCATCAAGGAGAAGTATTATTCTATCGGGAGCTATGAAGATAAGTATATAAAGTGGACCACACTACGACAGGGAAGGGACCAAGAAGTGTCAGAGTTCACAAATATTTTTCATACCTTTCGCATGAAGTTAGGTATAAAGGATTATGAGTGACATCTAGTACTCATGTACCGCAGTTGGCTGCAAAATTACATCCAAGACAAGATGGAGTTCCTAGACATCTCCTCACTTGGCGTTCCCTACCGATACACTATCAAGATCAAGCAGAACTTTAAATAGAAGAAGAGAGACTTCCGATCTAGAGATCTAAAGCAAGGGAAAGGCATCCCCAAACCGCAGAACAAAGTACAAATCCAAGGTAGGGTGATCTAGGACAACTCGTCGAAGCTATAAGAAAAGAAAAACACCACAAAGACAAACAAGGACATAGGAAAGTTGTGTGGGTTCTTATTGATGGTGCTAAACCCACCAACATTCACGGGATATCCATGATATGAAGTCCCAATTAGACCTCACACCATTTCGTATAGGATTCTCATCCAGTATAAAGGCCTAGTTGTCGAATATTTTAATATTTTCCTTGGCTCTAACTATCAGCAAGAGAGAGGGATGCAATGGTATCTTGAAAAAGAAAGAAGGTGTGTCTGGTGAGTGTTCAACTGAAAACGTGTCAAGGTTCTAACACTATGGAGAGAGGAGAAAAGTGAGCCTCTAAGTGAGAGGTAACAGTACCACCCAAGAAGAGACACACATGAACTAGAAGGATCCATCTAACATCTAGCAAAATAGTCCACAACGGAGGTGACAATCGTTACAACCAAACAAATCAAGAAAGATATGTATAATATCTTGTGGAATAGTCCAAAAGAATGAACAAAAATCACAACCATTGAAACACATTATCAATAAGATAAGTACTAAAATAATCGAAATAGTTCAATTATCATAGCACATATGAAAGAAAACATGAAATACAAACATCTGCAGAATAGTCTTACAAACATTCATAATCCATGCATAAAGAACATTATGGCCTTGAAGGCTTTTGTTATTAAGTAAAAGTTCCAAGACAAGTGTATACATTCTACATCACTAGCTCTAGTAGTGGAGCATTGGAGCCACTCCTTGCTCCCCAAAATCACTAGTTGATCTCTCTAATGCCTTGTGGGAGGATCCAAGGTGAAAAGTCCTTTGCTCATACAACGAGGCAGTATATATAAACATGGGTGACTTTTTGACTACCCTCATGATTGTTTTACTTCCTATGACTTTTCAAATTACATTGCATTTTACATTCCAAGTGTTTCTTTCAGACTTCAAATTTACAATACATTTTGAATACAATATACATGATCCACAATAGTGATGTGGCATATGACCACTCATGACATGAAATAACATAACATTGCTGACATGGATTGCTTGATGATGGGCAATGTCAAGTCATTGTTTCTACTAAGTGCTGGATGTTTTCTTGAATGTGCTTTCACTTCACCTCTGTATGGCTTGGTGATGTAAAATCTTCAAAGATCTCTAGTCCTGGATAGTGGTCGCCAACTAGTTTCCCTTCACGTTCTCTTGATCGATCAACTTGTATGTTTATCTACAAGAGATACTTTAAGCAAGATTCCCTCCTTCTTATCCTTCTCCATCATATTTCCATGACATGATAGGGTACATGTTCCTACAATTCACTCATGACAAGACAATGTCAAACCAAAAACCCCCTAATCTAAGATGATGCATTCTGATCCACCAACTGAGCCCGGAACAAGTGATTGGATAGGAAGAGGCACTCAGTGACTACAAAGTGCATAGTTCTAGTGGCTAGGTGAAAATCTTGATCTTTGAGACTGCACAATGCATAGCCCAGGCACGACTAAGGGACAAGAATGTGTATTTTCCAGATCCAATGGGACAGGCAAAGGGATTGGACACTGGGAGAGCCAACTGTGTAGTTTTGGGAGTCAAGGGAGGTTGGTCTACTACATAGTTCAAGGATTCAAGGGATGATCTTGAGGCTTGAGGATGTGAAGTGCGTAGTTTAAGCCGAGCTAGGGACATGACTACGCAATTCGTGAGGTCAAGGTTGGGGCTTGGGCACAAGAAATGTGCATTACAGCAGTCCTGGGAGACACGAACTATGCATTGCATAGTTCTAAGTAGCAAGGTCACATCTAGAGGATCGAGATTGTGCAATGCATAGCTTAGGAGAGACTCGAAGAGGCTAGATTGCTTAGTCGGGAAGTTTTTCTGAAAATGACTAAGTGTGGAATCAGTGTTGATCAGTGATGGAATTTGACTATGATCACATACTTAGAATAATTTGGCGATATGACAACATAGATCAGCCAAAAACATCAATAAATCATTTCCTCCCATGTGACAACTTTATGACAAGATACAACAAGTGCAACACTTAAGATAGACTTTGGAATGACTGTGACGACACTAGTGCGACAATGCTCAGAGGTTTGTGAATGAGTGTGACAAATGTTTACACAATTTGAATAACTCATATACACAAAGATAGACACTTGAAACCATCAGAATATGATTGTACGCATTGTGCGACAGCAAAAAATTCCAACAGACGATAATTTACCCAACATGTAAAAGGGAAAAAAAAACTACAAGAAATATCATTAAATAATATCTAATGTTTGTGACAACAATGTACAAGACCAAGGAAGGCTTTGAAATTAAGTGAAAGTCAAAATTTTGGAGGGTCTTGCAGTAGTTACAACACTTGGCAATACCTTAGTTGAACTTCCAACTTCTCTATCTTAGTTAACTTCTTCTATGCAGGGCCTTGGTTCTTTAGGGAGTAATGATTCATTGTGCATCTTGCTTTGGTCTTCCCACTTACCCTATGAATAGACACAATCCCCCTTATACCTTCTCAGTTAAACAAAACATAAGATTCAAAAATATCACAATGTTTTGAGTTAGGAAGGGTAGCATAGCTCACAAACTTAAGATTTTCAGAGTATAATTTTTCATCTCTAGTTTTTCTCCACTGCCAACAGCCCTTGATAGTACATTGGTGGAGTCCCGTGGGAACACAAGCATTGCTTCACTTCCAGTGAGTGTGGACAGTACCCCGACGAAGTTTTTGGCTTCACCTCTCTGCGTAGGAAGCCTTTCTCTTCTTTCACCTTTATTTATTTATTTTAATGATAATTGTGCACCAACACTTATTTATTTTGGGGTGGAAGAGGCATCTTGACTTATTGAGACCAAGAGAGGTTGTTCCTTCAAAGAAGCATATACAAACTTCTGATTTAGGTTTGCTCATTTATATTTTCCCCTTCTCTACTTCTACTAGCTGGATAATCATGAATACGTTGAAACATAAAAACTGAATGTAGGTATGAGGTTTCCAGAATAGACATGGGTTCATGGTTGGACCAAAACTCTCCTTACAGACAGATTTTATTTTCCATCGCAACTTCCTCAGCCGAAAGATAGAACCAACACAAGGAAGATGGACAAAAGGCTAGCCAAATGTTGAAGTGTCATAGGACTCTTTAGAGTTCAGTGATGTTAGGTTCTTATACCAATAGGAGTCATAAGTTTTGAGTCGCTAAGATTAAACCTGTAATATGTACATACCTTTGCTTTTTTGCAAATGTTTCCCATATTCAAGAAATTAAAAAATGTAAAGAGGGTATGTCCTGAAAGAAAAATCAAAGGTCAAAAAAGATTAAAAAAAATATGAACCCAAGAAAATAAAAGACCATGAAAATGAGCAAGTCACAATGCCACTCCTAGTTACTTCTATGCAGAATAAATGATTGTGTGCAGCTTGTAATATTTGCCACAATCCATGATAATCAAAATGTTTAAGCTTGGATATTTCATGTCTATAAATAGAGAATAAATATCTGACCAAATAGTGTAATCTTGGCAAATGATTAGATTAGGTAGAGTGAATAAAAGGAGCTCAACTGTTTAATCAAGCCCTTGGATGTAATAAGGTTAGACTTAGTTAGATTACTATTGTAAAAGAAAAGAAAAAGTTTTGATAATGGTTTTCCAGCTTAATTGCACCCTAATAAATAGAAGTAAAAATGGTAGGGTGAGTAGATGGGTAAGTAGAATAAAGGTTGTAGAAATTATGATCATTGTTACACAAAAAACATATTAATCGTTCTCGTTATGAAAGTTCCAAATGTAAATGGGCAATTGAGCATGTGTAAAACTTACAAAGGAAATTAATTAAATTCCCTCATTCACTTCACTTTTACTTAACTAATTTCCCACAATAAGTTTTAAGTACCCAAAATCTTAAGTCAAAGGGGCTCAAAGCATTTCTTTGAATTCTAAAGGGACTTGACCCTCGGCCTAATGACTCATAGATCTTAAGTACTAGAAAGACCCTCATAAACATTTTCCTCCCTTCACTTCCCCTCATTTTCCCTAAATAAACCCCTTTTTTAAAGGATAAAACACTATTTTCCTTGGAAAAGCAATTACCCCCATGTAAACCCCTTTTTCTAAAAAAAATAACCCAAAAAGAAAAAACACTTTTTAGCCTATGTTATAATGTATGTATGTGAAAAGCAAACAAAACACAAAAACACATTATGCTTAGTGCCGCTTCATTTATCCCCCGCAATTTTCATATTAACTATTAACATTATTTATACGGTAATTCCCGAAAAAACCCCTTTCCTGTGTATTTTATTAAACCCCCTTAATATTAATACCCCTATCTCGAAGTTTGAAGCATAAACTTTATATTATATTCGAACCCCGACAAAGGAAATAATTAATCAATCTGTGATTAACCAAAGTCAAAACCAATCAAATCACGCCCGATGCATTAATCCCCGCCTTAAACCCTCATTAAACTCAAACCACCTCGTTTAAATGACAGTCGGGCCCCTCCATTACCCTCCATGCAACTCCTGCGCCCAATCACCGCATGATCTCCCCCCTCCACATTTGAAGACCCGTGTTGATTTAGGAAGGGCTCCAAACTCGAACATTACCTGCCCGAAATGGGTTATTTTCTGCTAGGCCCCTAATGCAACGTCGCACTCAATGAATGGAATCGGGCGGCCTCCCCCCAAAACCACCCAGCACCCAAAAGCAGTGTGAAGAAAACCAAATACCGCCGCCTGCTACATGAAAAACCTTCTACTGTTCACTTTGCGCGAAAACTCAAACAAATCAAACATTTACCCGTCTAAACACAAAAACCCCAGCATTGCTTGTTTTCACCTGTTTGTGCAACAAAACCCTTTGTAACCCTTTTGTGCCACCTGAAACCTCTGCTAACTAATTCAAACATGGTTTACCTCCCAAAATCACATTGGACTCACTCCATAGACCTATAAAGCTTGATAAAGCCATTAATGACCCTCCCTGTCAACCCAATGTTTTCCTAACAGTTTGTTTTGTTTTACAGGCGATCAAAAGGCCACAACCTTGGACTAACAGTCTTAATACTAGTCATAAGACCTGTTTACTCCAAGATTGTTATCAAATCTATTCAAACAGAGATGGAAAATAAAACATACAGTTAAAAGACAAGCAGAAGAAACATGAAATTAAATGATTTACCGCTGAAATAGACAGTAAAAACCTAAAATATACAATGAAGGTAAAATGACACAGTAAAGAATAGTCAAAGTGTATCAGGGTTAAAGAGTATCAGACTGAAGACCAAGTCAAGTAAAGCAACTAGCATAAAGATAAACAGCAGGGAAGAAAGTTACAAAGCATACAAATTCATGTCAAAGTGAATATAGATGAAAAAACAGAGTAGTAAAAGTAAACATGGAGGAAATAAGGGTTAAACAGAAATGAAAACAATTTCACCAGCAACAATGAAGTTTATCCAAAGCAAAAGTGAAAAACAGTTAAAAGAAATATAAGGTTAAAAGATGAAATCAGAGTAGAAATGGTACAATCTTCAGATATTTCCTGTTTTTCATAGTTTTGCAGAAACTATTGTGGCTAATAAAATATGCATTTGGAGAAAATGAATGAGGTTTGTGTTCCTAACAGGCCAATCTACAAAAACCTATCTCACTTTTTAAACAGGCATTACCAAAAGTGAGCTAAGTGCATGTCTTCATAGCCTATGTTTCGGACTATGCAAAGTCCTGTTTTTGACATCTTTTTTCAGAGAATATTGTGAACATTTGGAGCTGAAGTTTTGGACACTGAGAGAGATTTATCTCAAAAACATACTGATCTACAATAACCTATTTAACCTTTTACATATCTATCTCGTATTGAGATATAAAAGGGTATCAATGGACCCTAATCTTGCAGAATTGTTGGAGCAGAATGCACAAAGAAAGGATGCAGTTAGTGACTAGGATGCCTCATCATCATTTAAGAGTTGCTATCAAATTAGAATTTATCTTCTTTGTTACCATAAATCCATAAAATTATTGCCAAATAGATACATTAGTTTTAAATGTCCTTTATTTAAGTTCTATTAATGTAAAATAGTTTGAGATATTTGTAAAATCAATCTTGATATTGTTTCAAGATATTTCAGTTTAGAATTTGTATAAATACTTCTTCATTTGAAGTATTTGGGGTGGATTCAAATACATTTCTGTAGACATTTTCCTATCAAGTTAAACTGCTATTGTATCAAGACTGGATTGGCTTGCTGGATCAAGGAATAAAGTAAAGACATTTCACAGGATTCTTGTGTAAAGTGGAAATCAAATAAGTATTTTCTCTTGTGTGCATTATTGTTTTTCTTTATGTTTATTAATAATCATATTTGTTTCTATGAAATATGAATGGTAAACTAGGAATGATATTTTAGAACTTGCTTTAATGCACTCTATCTTGACTGTTTACATTCTTAATGTTTTTTGCTAAATTATCTTAGTTAGGGAATTCTTAAATGCTCCCTTACTTCTGTAGTTGCCCCCTCGGTCTTTAGTAAAGGGTTCTTAGTTTCCCTTTGCTCATGATCACTTCCTACTCTTCATCTTGATCCCAGTCTAAGGATTCTCCATTGCCCTTTCACCCTGGTTAGGACTATCTCATCCATTGAACCTGAAGATTTACCTTTTTCTTCACTAGCCTACCCTATGAACACTCTCTTTAGTGATCTAGTCTAGTTAAGTTATCCTTTTCTTGATTCCATAGCCCAATGGCTTGAAGAAGCTAGATCTAACCATCTATTCCCATAATTCCACCACCCAACTTCAATTTCAAAATCAAAATCCTATGAAAACTAGGAACTAGCCTAAAATTCCATTAAAAACAAAGTTAAATCATAAAGAGAGAGCCCTCTCTAGGCTTAGGTTGGCTAGAACCTAAGCCTTAAAGATTGGTTTGTTGTTACCTCAGAAATTTCTTTCTTAACCTTGAGAAAATTTTGAGTGATAACATAGTGGTGACCATACTGGGAAGAACTAACATTTTCTTCAGAATTTTTTTATAGGTTTAGATCTGATCTATGATGGTGGACAGTGATCAGACACACAAAGGTTAAAATCATCCACCTGGCGACTCCAAATTAATTCCACAATCAAGACTCCACTGGAGGAATGAACCTGAAAGAACTATGTGAAAAGGTCAGGATTTTAAACTTGTATTGTTATCCAAGACATTATTTTATTTCTCATTAATAAATTTTTTTGATGTATATTGTATTTTAGAGAAGATTTTAGATTAATTTTTTAATTATTTTCCTTTGAAAATTGTAAATATATATCCTCCTTATCCGTTTAAACAGCATCCTTCTGAATCTTATGATGATCACTTTCCAATCAAGAAGCCTCAAATAATCAAGACTCCACTGGTAAAAGAATCCAGAGTTGTTGAAAACCTATGGTGACTCCATTCTAGCATTGAGTGTTTTCAAGATGAATTCGAGAATACAATGCAGGTATGCTCCTTTGGACAGGTCAAAGGTTCCAGGTTTTCCAAATCCTATGCCCAATGTTGATTGGTCAAAGAATCTTCCATTGTTTAAAGATGAAACAGGAGATGATGCTGCTTTACATTTATTAAGGTTTCATATGCACATCTGAAAGTTTAAAGTCAAATTCCATGAAGATTGTCTTATGAAAATATTTATGGCAACTTTAGAGGAAAAGGCTAGATCTTGGTATGAAAATTTAACAGCCTCTAGCATATGTTCTTTAAAGCATTTTCATATTGTATTTCATGACAAATACAAGGAAAGTTATTCATCTCTGTTGCTAATTCAAAACTGTTGTGACAATTTTGAAAGTTTTATTCAATATCTGGAAGATTACTATGATGATGATCAGTTCATGGATGATGAAATATTAGAGGCTTTAGAAGAAAAGTATTTTCAAAAAGTAGAAGACTAACCTGAATTATCTTCTCCTCAGGGAGAAAAAGATGATGTATGTCGTTTAGAGGTCCATGAATTTTCCCCACATGAAGCAATTCTTGCAGCACAACAAATTGATCAGCGTAAAGAAGAAATTCAGTTCCCTGAACTTGCTCAAGTAGAGGACAACAGTGAAAATCAACAACAGTTTGGTGATCTGGAGATAGAGACGGTAGAGCTTAAAAGTATTGATCCACAAGAGCATCTTCAGCAAGTAGTGGTTTCTTCAAAAATTAAAGACCAGTCAAATTTATTTGATGAAAACCATCTCTCAAATTTTCTCTCCTTGGATGTAAATAAAATAAGGCAACATACTTTGATAGATCATGTTCTTTCATATGAAATTAATGAGAGTTTGCAACTCCCTTGCAAGATTCTATATGAAAAAGATAATGATAAGGACTTCCCTGTTGTATATGATATGGTTGTTATATTTGATGAAGATCAAGAGCATTCAGAGCACTTGGTTACAGTGGATAACAAGGAGGAGAAACAATTGGCTTCCTCTCTATTTCAAGAGAATCACTTAAATCAAGCAACAGTTTGGAATGAGGTTTGTTTTCCTGTTACAAATCATCCAAAAGATCTTATATGGCAGGATTACCATTATCCTTTGCAGTCGTCAATAGAATAATAATTTTCCAATTTCATCAATAGAGCTGTTATAGACATTTTTGTGCCTCGCAGCATGGAGCATGAAATGTCAATAATTACAGGGATCCTCAGTCCCTAAACATGTTGTTCTTACCCCTAGAAGAACAAGGTCAGCAAACCACAGCACTTCCCATCAGTTCTCCACCTGAAAACACTCAAAAACAGGCTTATTTTGGATCATGTCAGCTGCTCCACTGAGCATCTGCGCTGGAATGCAACTGCTCCTCCTTGTACCTACGCTGAAAGTCAAATCTAATGAAGGCTACCTGCGCTGGGCGAGATTGGCCAAGTGGCACAGTCATTCTGCAAGGTGTCAATTGCCCAGGAAGCTTCCAAACTGACACTTGGTTCAAGGGATTCGCCCTGTGATGAGTAAGAGGTACTTGATCTCCATGTGTAAGCAAGGATCTCCAAGTGGACTCAAGAACTGAAGTTTAACTGAAGAGGGAGAGGACACAAGGCAGCTTTATGTCAGTCTCAAGCTGACTCATCCTTTCTTCTTCTCTCCTATATATAGAGCTCTTCTATGAGGTCTAAGGAGGCTGGAATTTTGTGCAAAGCAAGGAGGTGCTGTTGGTTTACAGTTAGAGCTATTGGGTGATTGCTTTTATAGAGGTGAAGAGGAGACTTCTTGCTACTGGGGAGGTGCTGCTGGATTGGAGCCATTGATGGTTGTAACCTTCTCAGAACCCTGTTACTTTTATCAATAAAGCTTTGAATGTTCTCCTATATACTTGTATTGCATTGATGTATCGTATTTACTTGTATATTTGATTCACTCTAATCCATGCATCAGTTATGAGTACATGTTTCTTGTAGTTTTCTTCTCTTGTTTGTGCAGGATCTGTGTGTAGCTGGGCCGGCAAAGGGAGCAAGGAGCTGGGAACAAGAGACAAAGAGAGAGGATAAGGATCGACAAAAGCGAAAGACACCCGTTGGTTAATCTTTTCTTCCTTCTCTCTGTACTTTCATAAAGGAAAACATTAAAGCTTTACATTCAGTTGTTGCTAAAGACTGTCACCTTTAGAGTAGGGATAGGGTCATCCGAGTCGGATACTTTTCCCCACAACAAGAGCTATTAAATCTGGTGGAAAAGTTAAAATGCCATTTTCTGAATCTACTTTTCTACCTAGAAAAGTGGAATGCAAACTTCTGTTAAGTATCCATTTACTTGACTGGTTGCATTGGAAATTTTTTATTACTTGATATGGCAGTCCTTTTATCAGACTAGAGTAGGTAGACGAGTGCAAATAAGCTCAATACTCTGAGCATGTGTTAGATTTCAGTTTGCAGAAAAGGGTGTATTTTCAGTTCAAAATTTTTAGTCACAAAGATTATAAAACAGAGCATATACATGTGTGGGATTGGCCCAATGGATTAGGCTACTAGTTGACGGTGTTCTTGACATTTCACAAGGAAATGCCATCCCCAAGTGGAGCCACTATTAGGTTCCTATACCAATAGGAGTCATAATTTTTGAATGGTTGAGATTAAACCTGTAATATGTACATACCTTTGCTTTTTTGCAAATGTTTTCCATATTCAAAAAATTAAAAAATGTAAAGAGGGTATGTCCTAAAAGAAAATTTGAAGGACAAAATGAATAAAAAGGTCAAAAAAGATAAAAAAAAAAAATATGAACCCCAAGAAAAGAAAAGACCATGAAAGTGAGCAAGTCAAAATGCCACTCCTAGTTACTTTTATGTAGAATAAATGATTGTGTGCAGCTTGTAATCTTTGCCACAATCCATGATAGTCAAAATGTTTAAGCTTGGCTATTTCATGTTTTCAATTTCATGTCTATAAATAGAGAATAAATATTTGACCAAATAGTGTAATCTTGGCAGATGATTAGATTAGGTAGAGTGAATAAAAGGAGCTCAACTGTTTAATCTGAGCCCTTGGATGTAATAAGGTTAGACTTAGTTAGATTACTATTGTAAAAGAAAAGAAAAATGTTTTGATAAGGGTTTGCCAGCTTAAGTGCACCCTAATAAAGAGAAGTAAAAATGGTAGGGTGAGTAGATGGGTAAGTAGAAGAAAGGTTGCAGAAATTATGATGATTGTTACACAAAAAACCATATTAATCATTCTCATCATGAAAGTTCCAAATGTAAATGGGAAATTGAGCATGTGTAAAACTTATAAAGGCAATTAATTAACTTCCCTCATTCACTTCATTTTTTACTTAGCTAATTTTCCACAATAAGTTTTAAGTCAAAGGGGCTCAGAGAATTTCTCTGACTTCTGAAGGGACAGGACCCTCAGCCTAATGACTTATAGATCTTAAGTACTAGAAAGACCCTCATAAATATTTTCCCCTTGTCATTTCCCCTCATTTTCCCTAAATAAACCCCTTTTCATAAAGTCTAAAAATATATTTTCCTTGCGAAAGCAATTACCCCCATTTAAAACCCCTTTTCTAAAATAAAAAAAAAACACACTTTTTAGCCTAAGTTATAATGTATGTATGCAAAAAGCAAACAAAACACAAAAACACATTATGCTTAGTGCCACTTCATTTATCCCCCACAATTTTCATATTAACTATTAACATTATTTATATGGTAATTCCCGAAAAAATCCCTTTCCTGTATTAAACCCCCTTAATATTAATACCCCTATCCCGAAGTTTGAAACATAAACTTTATATTATATTTGAACCCTGATAAAGCACATAATTAATCAATTTGTGATTAATTAAAGTCAAAACCAATCAAATCACACCCGATGCATTAATCCCCGACTTAACCCCTCATTAAACTCAAACTGCCTTGTTTAAATGACCATCGAGACCCTCCATCACCCTCCATGCAACTCCCGCACCCGATCACCGCACGATCTCCCCCCTCCACATCTGATGGCCTATGTTGATTTCGAAAGGGCTCGAAACCTGAACATTGCTCTCCCGAAATGGGTTGTTTTCTGCTAGGCCCTTGATGTAACGTGATGCTTAATGAACAGAATCGGGCATCCTCCCCCCAAAACCACCCGGTGCGCAAAAGCGGTGTGAAGAAAACCGCATACCGCCACTCACTACACAACAAACTGTCTACTATTCACTTTGCACCAAAATTCAAACAAATCAAACGTTTACCCGTTTGAACACAAAAACTCGAGTGTTGCTCGTTTTCGCTTGTTTGTGCAGTAAAACCCTGTGTAACCCTTCTGCGCCACTTGAAGCCTCTGCTAACCAATTCAAACATGGTTTACCTCCCAAAATCACTTTGGACTCACTCCACAGACCTCTAAATCTCAATAAAGCCATTAATGACCCTCCCTGTCAACCCAACGTTTTCCTAATAGTTTTTTTTGTTTTACAGGTGATCAAAAGGCTGTAGCCTTAGATAAACAATCTTAATACTAGTCATAAAACTTGTTTACTCTGAGATTTTTATCAAATCTATTCAAATAGACATGGAAAATAAAACATACAGTTAAAAGACAAGTAGAGGAAATCTGAAATTAAATGATTTACTATTGAAATAGACAGTAAAAACCTAAAATATACAGTGAAGGTAAAAGGACACAGTAAAGAAGATTCAAAGTGTATCAGGGTTAAAGAGTATCAGATTAAAGACCAAGTCAAGTAAAGAAACTAGCATAAAGACAAATAGCAGGGAAGACAGTTACAAAGCATATAGATTCATGTCAAAGTGAAGATAGATGAAAAACAGAGCAGTAAAAGTAAACATGGAGGTAGTAAGGGTTAAACAAAGATGAAAACACTTTCACCAGCAACAATGAATTTTATCCAAAGTAAAAGTGAAAAACAGTTAAAATAAATTTAAGGTTAAAAGATGAAATCAGAACAGAAATGGTACATTCTTCAGAAACTTCCTATTTAATTCATAGTTTTGTAGAAACTATTATAGCCAATACAAGATGCATTTGGAGAAACTGAAGGAGATTTGTGTTCCTAACAAGCTAGTCTACAAAAACCTATCTCACTTTTTAAACAAGTATTACCAAAATAGAGATAAGTGCATGTCTACACAGCCTATTTTTCGGACTATGCAAAGCCTTGTTTTTGACATCTTTTTGCAGAGAATATTGTGAACAGCTGGAGCTGAAGTTTGGGAAATTGAGAGAGGTGTATCTCGATCACATACTTATTACAATAACCTCTTTCACTTTTTACATATCTATCTTGGATTTAGATATACAAAGGTATCAATGGACCCTAATCTTGTAAAATTGCTGGAGCAGAATGCACAAAGAAAGGATGCAGTTAGTGACTGGGATGTCTCATCATCAATTAAGGGTTGCTATCAAATTCGAATTTCTCTTCTTTTTCACCATAAACCCATAAAATTAGTTCCAAATAGATTCATTAGTTTTGAATGTCCTTAATTTAAGTTCTATTAATGTAAAATAGTTTGAGATATTTGTAAAACCAAACTTGATATTGTTTCAAGATATTTCTCTTTAGAATTTGTATAAATACTTCTTCATTTGAAGTATTTTGGGTTGATTCAAAGACATTTTTGCAGGCATTTTCCTATCAAGTTAAAGTGCTATTGTATCAAGACTGGATTGGCTTCCTGGATCAAAGAATAAAGTAAAGACATTTCACAGGATTCTTGCATAAAGCAGAAATCAAATAAATATTTTCTCTCATCTGTATTATTGTTTTTCTTTATGTTTATTAATAATCATATTTGTTTCTATGAAATCTGAATGGCAAACTAGGAATTATATTTCATAACTCACTTTAATGCACTATGTCTTGATTGTTTACATTCTTAATGTTTTCTGCTAAACTATCTTAGTTAGGGAATTCTTAAATGCTCCCTTACCTTTGTAATTTCCCCCCTCGGTCTATAGTAAAGGATTATTATTTGCCCTTTGTTTATGATCACTTCCTTCTCTTCGTCTTGATCTCAATCTAAGCATTCTTCATTGCCCTTTCACCCTGGTTAGGACTATCTCATTCATTGAACCTAAATATTTGCCTTTTTCTTTGCTAGCATGCCCTGTGAACACTCCCTTTAGTGATCTAGTCCAGTTAAGCTATCCTTTTCTTGACTCCATAGCCCAATGGATTGAAGATGCTAGCTCTATCCATCTGTTCCCATAATTCCACCACCCAACTTCAGTTTCAAAATCAAAATCCCATGAGAACTAAGAACTAGCCTAAAATTCCATTAAAAACAAAGTTAAATCATAAAGAGAGAGCCCTCTCTAGACTTAGGTTGGCTAGAACCTAAGCCTAAAAGATTTGTTTGTGGTTACCTCAGAAAATTTCTTTCTTTAACCTTCAGAAAATTCTGAGTGATAACAGGCCACACACATACATAGAAGCCATAGCATGTACATGCATAAGACTTACTCACATGATGAAAACAAAAACAAAACTCAATCAAACAAATAAACAACAAAAGAAAAGATTGTGTACATAGTGTAGTGTACAACCCCAAAACTTCATTGAGAATAGGGTTTCAAGTCTTGGTCATTGATAGGGAGAGATTCAATCTTCCCTTCAAGTGATTGAAGATGATAAGTGTGCTAGCCAATATTTTCATGCACTATGAATAGCCCAATCCATAGGGCTGAAACTTAGTGTGATTTCCTTTGTCCTTGTGGGATTTATACCACTTTAAAACTATGTCACCTACACTGAATTTTTCTTCCCTGCATACTTCTTTTTGAACCACCTCTTGATACGATTATGGTGAAGTGAATTTTTTCTTTTTCTTTCAACCTTTCTTCCTATAGCTTGCAAAGGGTGTATATCCTACTCTGCACTAATAGACATGGCTTGCCTTCGGATTCTTGTGAGAGTTAGAGGGAAGGCAACTAGATGTTGGGTGGGAGGATGGCTTCTTTTCCATACACCAGGAAGTAAGGGGAGTTGTTTAAGGAAGGCTTATGCGTGACTCAGTTAGCCCATAAGGCATTTACCAAAGCAGAGTACCAGTTTCATTGCTCAAAGAATATGGTATTTTTGATAATGTGTATTAGGTTCTTATTCGTGGATTTAGAAAGACCATTCCCTTATGGATAATAATTGTCTGAATGCTTCAATATAATACCATTTTCCAATGTAAAATCATAATTTTTTAGTGATGATAAGTATGTTTCATTGTCAAAAACAACTGAAGTAGGACTGTCGAAATTGGAAATGATTTCTATTGCAGAAAACTAATGACTTCTTGATCATTCACTTGTTTAAGTGGAATTTCTTTTGTCCACCACATGAAGTAATCTGTGGCAATAAGAATGTAGTGGTATTACTTTAATGAATGCGGAAACATTTCCCCAATAATATCCAAGCCCCACTGTTTAAAAGGTTCTTTCACTTCAATGGGATGCAATAGGGCCACTAACTTCTTGTTTATGTCGGCACACCTCTAACAGACCGGACACTTTCAGGGGTAAGCATGAGAATCTATGAATAATTTAGGCTAGTAAAGACTAGCCCACATGACCTTATGCATTGTTGTGTTGCCTAAAAAGAGTCCCCTTAGTCTATCATGGAGATCTCGCAATACCTTTATTCGAAACATGTTCTTCCAAACACTTGAGCAACACTCTATTGAGGTGCTTTCTAAACAACACCTCATGCACCAACCAATAGGATAATGCTTTAAGTATAAGTTCCCTCTTCTATCATGTAGAGATGTGGTAGGGAATTGTGCCATGCTCAAGGTATTGGTGCATATTAGTGTACCAAGAGCTTGTGCTAGTAGTGGGGTAGGATCACTCGACGTTGTACATCTCAATTTATTGCTCCCATCCTAAAATATCTTCCTTTTCCTATGGGTTCATTACTTCTTCCACTAGTCGAAAAATACCATGGATCTTAATTATCTAAATTGGCTTGATCTCTATATCGTATTCCTGCAACCCAATCATCTATTTCATTGTTCTCTCACCTAGATCTTGTTAAATGAGAAATGATTTGAATGTTGGGTGTGGAACAAGGATAATGCAATGATTCTTCACTAAAAAGGCTCAAAAGTCCTTTACCACCTTGTATACCACATAGGCTTGTTTATCCATGGTGGCATAGTTAATTTCTAGTCCTTGCAGACTCTCACTCATGAAGGAGATAGGTTAGTAATTGTTCAATTCATCATTTTGGTTGAGTATAGTGGCGAGAGAAGTGTCAGAAGCAAAAGTGTAGAGAAAGAAATATTTATTGAAGTTTGGGTTGTACAATGCAAGTGCTTCTTCTATAGCCTACTTAATACGAGAAAATGCATCTTTTTTCCTTTTATCCCATTCATAAACTGCATTCTTCTTCACCATCTCCTGTATTGGTTTAAAAATTTTGGCGTAGTTAGAGATGACCTTACAGAGGAAATTGATTTTCCCCACGAAGTAGCCTTATTATTCATTGAGAAGGGAATTTGCCTGATTGTTTTGACCCTATCTGGGTCTACCTTAATCCTAGTTTTGACAATAATGTGGCCCAAGAGATTACCCTCAAACACTGCGAAGATATTTTCCTTAGGATTTAAGGATATCCCATACTTGCGATATTGCTCAAAATATTTCTTTAAGTGGCGTATTTGGTCTGACCTCTATTTGGAAAAAAAAAATACATCGTCAAGATAGCCCACTATGCTTCATTCAATCAGTATGTGAAATGCGATCTCCATGGCATGTTGAATTGTTGCACTAGCATTGATTAACCAAAATAGAATTCACCTGAATGTGAATGTGCCCCACTTTGTTCGAAAGGTGTTATTAATTCTTTCAGGCTCTTAAACCAAAACCTGGTTGTATCTTTAATTGTTGTCCACCAAAGAAAACATTTATGACTCCGATATTGTTTACAATATTTGTTCCATGGAAAGCACGGGGTAGTTTTCCTTGTCTGAGGTGCACTTGATACTTCAAAAATCACACACAATAAGATTTCCCTAGAATTCCTCATCACTAGGACCAAATTTGACACCTACATTGGATGTCACACTTTTTATATGATCTAGGCATCCAACAATTTCTTTAACTCTTTCTGAATAAGAGGCTCAAGCATTGGGTGTACTTTTCTCAATTTTTGTTAGAATGGCTTGGCCCCTTATTTTATTGGTACCACATGCAGGATGATTCATGTGTCATATGTTTTAAGCTCATTGTAAATCTACGTGAACACATCCGGCACCACTTGAATAAGTGGATAAAAGCTTACCACTCTTGTGGTGTAACAAGTACCAAGATTGACATACTTCAGATCCTTTTTTGTTCCCAGTTATTCTGCTCATGTGACAGTGTGGAATTCTAGGTCTTGGCATTAACAGGGCCCCATAAGTGATTATGTGGGTCATATAGCTTCTCCAACAATACCACACCCTTTGGATGAGATTTTCTTTATTTACGCTAGATGCTTCCTGCAATGACTTTTCATTCTTGTCCTCATCGATCACAACACCTTTTAACACATCAATGTTCGCCATGAAGCATAGCATCTATTTTTCATCATAAAAAATGTGTAACTTAGTGATATTATCGGGGATGGATGGCTTATAAATAATTTCAATAGAAAAATCATCCCTCAATGGTGACAAACTAACAATGGCATTTGCTAATGCATTTGCAATTGTGTTACACATTCTTAGAACAGAAATGATATTAAAATCATGAAAATGTGAAATTAAATGCCATAACTCTTGTTGATAGCTTCTATTATGAGCTGACTCACAATGTATGGTATTGCATACTTGTTGAACCATAATTTTTGAGTCACCTACTACTTTCAGGATGGCAACATTGAGGTCAATGGCTCTTTGTAAGCCCAAGATGAGTGCTTCATATTCTGCAGTGTTGTTCGTGCACTCAAATTCCAAGTAGCTAGAGATCAAATGCTTTCTCTGTAGTGGTTCTATTAAAATGCAACCAGCTCCAAAGCCCTCCTATGTTTTGGAACCATCAAAGTACAAAGTCCACATATCATATGTATAGGGACTGGGAACTACATTAGTACTATTATTACTACTACTAACTATACAAAGGTCTTTTTCACCAGTTGGACTAGGAAGGAGCTCCAACTATGTGTTTGGTGGGACTGGGGATGGCTGTGAAAGATAGCACCCCAGTTGGGTTTCCAGGAAGAAATTGCCGAAAATTAGTTTTGTGAAAGCCATCAGTTCATTATGTTTATTCAAAGGAGTGAAAATGTGTTCCATGTATCTTTCTGAACCCACCCAGATTTGATTATTTCTGCCCTTATATAGAAGCCATAAATGTGACAAGTTTGTAGCGAAGTACCCTGGTATCTTGTTGGACCAATCTATGCTCAACAACACTCCATATGCTTATGGAATGTCCATAATAACTATGTTGATACATTGGTGGACTCTCCCATCAGATGATAAGTGGATGATCACATCTCTGAGTTCACCAATTACATGGACATGAGTTCTGTCTAGTTGAATAATATGTGCATCTTTTTTGTCCCATTTTGCATTGATTTTCTTGGAAACAAATAATGTAATTACATTCACTGATGCACCAGAATCAACCAAGCAATTGGGTAAATTGAAATTAAAAATTTCAAAAGTTAACAAAAAAGGGGAGCAGAATGTATTTTCATCCATCGTTAAAGCGTTAAATTCATATTTGAGAGAGTCATAAGACTTACATATCCCTTGTTAGAAGAAGAATTATTACCTATGGAGGACTGCCCAAGTTCTTGTAAGAGTATGTCCCACTAGCTCTTGATATTTGTTAACTAAAACATTGAAATGTTAGCACATGCCTTCTTCATGTCATCAACTATGTTGTAGTCCAAAACGGGAAGAATGGTTGAGGTTTCTAGGGAAGTAACTTTGTGTGTGGCTTCGTGAGTGATGGTTTTTCCTTATTGCTCATGGAAGCACTTTTTGTTGAAATTTTTCTACCAAAATTGCTTTGAGTGTTCTACGCTGAGTTGACAAGTGGACTAGTTTTCCTCAACAAATTTTCTTTATGTTTATGTGTTGTCAACTCTATGGTAGTGGTTGGCCCTTGAATTCTCAGGTTGTACCCTTTCCTCTGCTTCTAGTCTTGACCGTCACTCGGAGGCTTCTTGTTGGAAATACTCTTTTGGGTTGTGAGTATGCAATTAAACATGTTCACAGTGTGCTCGACACTCAGAGTTCCTTCAATTGTAGCAACTTCTTCCTCTTTTTCTATAGGCTCGGTCTACTCCTTAGGCATTACCACATCAAAAAGATGTGTAGCAATCATGTTCATGGCCTAATTCCACTATGAGCACATTTTATCAAAATGATGTTCTTAATCATATGAACAATATTGATATGTTCCCAAGTGTTCAATATTCAATACAATATTGGAGCTTTGTAGGGACTTGTTGTGCTGTACAACAACCCCCCCATTTCATAAAAATTTTACTTTCAAAACTATAATATGAAATGGGTCCTTTTTAAGATTAAATTGGTATCAATTTATCATTCCTCAAAAGGTCCGAAAAGAAATAAAACATTATAAACCCTTTTGAGAAAACACATGATCGGTCTTATAATAATTTTAAAAAAAGTGAATAACCCTTTATTATTGTGATAAAGCGATTGCAAGATTGCATATCGCAATCACAAAGGACGCATGAAAAAAGACCCATTGGTTTTCCCCAATGCGACAATGCATGAATAACTATTGGATATCTGGAAGGCAAGCGATTATAACAAAAATCCCCTTTCTTTGCTTCGATGCGATATCGCAATCGGAGATCGGGGAATGTAACATGCATGTATCTAAAAGCCTTCTTTTAAAAACGCCCGATGCGAATTGACGATCGGGGATTCCGAAAGGATACCAATATAACAACTTAAACATTCCTCCGATCGTTGATTGCGATAAAGCTAGGCGCAACTCTCAAAAAGGATTGATAAGGCCGGGATATATTATGGTTAATTAGTATTAAAGGCCTTTCTCTTCCCGATAGTAATCCACTTACGCCCAACCGCCAAAACATCGAAGCCACGCTTGAATCAGTTATTCGGCGAATAAATGATATGAGGAGCATTTAAAGGATTGACAGGTTTAAATGGCCATTTAATGGAACAGTAAGGCCAAAATCTCTTTAGAGATTGTATCCGCAGCTACCTTATGTTAATCCTCCATTATGCATTGATTAATATACCTCATTCATATTTGGTTTGCGCCACCTATTTTCCACATTACGTTCATTTTATCTCCTGTGCAGAGCTCCTCTGAAGCAGAAAATTCAGGCCAAATGGGGAAGAAGTCTAAGAAATCTGGAACAGCTTCAGCTTCCGCAGTAACAGGACAACACACTGCTTATACGGGACCTAGTAAAAATGGATTGATCTCGGACACCACATGTCTTGGTCTTGGAAAAACTACTTGGCTGAGCATCTATAATCTAATTGAGGCCGAAGAACCTCAGGTAACAACAACACAAGCTACAGCAGGCTCAACCCAGAAGTCCGATGCTACCCTAAAGGATTTGGCCAATTCTTATCTACACCGGATAGCAACTCGGGAGCAAATTCTTCCATATACAGATGTGGTAAGATGGGCAATTGAGGAAATCCCAATTACAAACAGAACATTTTGCACTATTGACGGGAGAGTGTTTGGCTCGTTTCAACCCGATGATTTGAGACAAGTGTACCATTTTCCCGCACCGGAGAAGAAGTATAACAAAGCTTTTCTGGAGAAATTTAGAGATGAAAATGACATTGAATCAGAACCTATACAGGATTGGAGACAAAACCCAGCGAAACAAAAGCATGAGTCTTCGGGTAAGTACTCTGTTGATTCTTTGTGTTCTCCTTATTGTTATGCCGGAGTAATGATGTGTAGGATTTGGGGGTTGCATGATTCCTCAAACTTCACTATAGAGATGGTACCTTTAATGGAAGAAGCATGCAATAGCGAAATAATGGATTGGGGGAATATATTATCTGATAAATTAGCAACAGTTTTTCTTGAATTCAGAAACAAATCCCGCGTGACTGATAGGTTCATTCCTCCATTTTACTTTAGTGCCTATATCTTAGATACTCTCTGTTTTAACTCTGAATTTCCTGTGTTGGGGTGGAGATGGACTCCACAAGACCCCATGCACATTCATATCTACCATCAGAAGTTGTGGAAAGCCCACTATAAACACCACCTATATCAAATTTGCCATGGATTCATGTTGCCCATTCACTATGCAATTTTTGACAAACCTACTCCTAAGATTTCCTCGCAAGCAGAGATTGACTTGACAGCCATAGGAAGATGGTTCAGAGAAGACAAATTTACATATCTAAGGGTTTTCGGTAGTCATGCTAGGCCTCATGTCCTCCCCTTATATATACCCGAAAAACTATTGGCTTGAGAGATAGCATATCAGCTTACATCCGAAGGAGTTACACAAACCCTGAGGAATAAAAAGAAGCAAGTCTGGCCTCCTTTTCCTCTAAGGTGTGGTGTTTACACTCTACATGACTACAAAGATGCAGAGAAAGAAGCAGAAAAGATAAATACACTGAATCTCACCACTCTTCCTAACAGGCGATTTGATCCAAACAAAGTTTCCTATAATGCACTTGAACAGGAAAAACTCACTAAATTTGAACATAAAGAAGATGAGTTTGATGACCTATTCTCCTCGGCTGAGTCATTATTTCAGGTTCAATCGCTAGCTAGAATGAGATATCATGACGACGAATTAGTCGAATTTAACAGACTTAGAGAGCAGAGGTTGCAAACTCTGCCTCTAGATTTGTTAGCAACGGCCCCGATGACAGAATCAAGCGAGCCTGAGCATCAGCTTACCATTGAACCTCCTGCTACATCAAAAATTGCTAGAGAAGTCCAAACAAAAGATCAGGAGGAACTCCAGAGGAAAGAACAGGAGGAAGTGCAGAGGAGAGAACAAGAAAGGATATGTGAAGAAGCATAGAGGAAAGAGCAGGAGCAGAGCAGCACGGACGTGAATGTCGATGCCCAGATTGACCCAAAATTTCTCCAGGAATGGCAGCAATTTGATTCAATCATAAGAAATCTGGAAAGCTCAAAAGAAGCCGATACATCCAAAGCGGATGATACACAGGATACAGCATCAAAAGAGGTTCCAAGTGGAACCAGCGGCCTACCCTCTACTACAGACATAGAAATAATTCCCAAAGATCCTTCGAATCAAATAATTTTGCAAGTGGAGGATATACCTCCATTGGATGTCTTTTACAGCCCAAAGCACAAGGCCGTAGTAAAGCGACAACGGAAAAGGAGAAGGATTGATCAACCTTCCCTCTTCCCTGAACAAACAGTGACAACCAATGTGGTTTGGAAAGAGGAGTTTGATCCTTCTGATGACCTAACAAAATTATCCCAATATGCTGGAGCCTATTCGGCGGCCACCATGGACAAGGCATCAGAAGTGAGTAATCTGTTAAAATAAAAGGACCAGGAAATTGCTTCGCTACAAGCACAGCTATCGGAGGCACAACAGAAAGCAGAACAATTTGAACAGCGATTGTCTATGCAGAAACATATAAATAATCAATTGAATAAGCAGTTGCATGAAGAGAAACAAAGGATCAATTCAAGTGCAATTCAAAAGCAGAAAGAACTGTCGGAAGCATTAGCAATATTGAAAGCAATGAATGAACAGATGATAAAGACAAAAGATGAGCAAATTGCTCAATTATCAGGTCAAATAGAGAAGTTCAAGAATCTTCCACAGCCTGCCGAGTTCAGAGCAGAAGCACTACAGATTAATAAGGCATTGGTAACACAAATAAGATTATTATGTCAGAAAATTTCTCAAGTGGAACCCCTGTGTGACATAACAGCATCAATAATAGATAAATCAATCAATGCTAGAACTGACTTAGAGCAGGCCGATGAGACTTTGACAAATTTTCTTGATTGGCAGGACATTGATGAGGGACAGGCAGCTAATTTGCCAAAAATCTTAGAATCCCACAAAGAAATCCTATTTATGGAATGGCAGTCCCAGTTAATGAAGGCAGAGAGAGCAGTTTCTAGATGCAAATTAACCACAAGTAATTTGGTTGAATTAATTAATGACACTCTCTATTTATCTAATATGATCTCTCAATGTACACCAGGTAAATTACTATCGGCTAAAACATTGGAGCAATCATGTCATCAAGAGATGGAAAAGAATGGGAGATTGATCGCAGGTATTAACAGTTTAACTTGGGACACCTATTGGTTGTTCCTAGTAAAACCATACAACCAGAGAGCCGCCCTCAAGTGCCTAACAGATGCAATCGGGTGTATCATTCCCGATATACAAGATGCCACCTATACTGCTCAGCTCAATTCTCGTCTCAGCCGTCCTCAAGAAGTGGAACTGATGCTAGCAATATGCCAACTCAAGTCGAAAGGCAAACAGCCAGAGTGATGATTCATACTGCCAATTGCCAGATTACTTTGAAGAAGATATTCAAGATCAAGTTGTACCAATTAAGTAGCATTTTAATTTCTTAGTTAGTTAGTTTAATTAAGTATTTATAGACCCTTTCATGTTTTTAGAAAGGGTCGTAAGTTTTTGTATATGACTTAAACCTGAAGTTGCACTATTGTACTTCAGGTATATATTTTTTATAAAGACCGGGCCAATTATTCCAATTTTGATAACGAAGCTTTTATGTTGATGTGCACTACTGCCTTTATTTAAAAGTATTTCTGAATTGGAAGAAGGAATCTGAATTACGATTAATGTTGGGAATGATTTGCAGATTATATGGTACTACTATCTATGTCTGAATTCATTCTTTTTATGTGAATTGTTATTTGATCATTCTTGCTATTATTGAATATATGCATGTGTTTTAACAACATTCTTTATACTTTCCACTAATGGATGTTTACATCATGCTTTTCTTTTAATCATACATGTATCAGTAATATAAAAAGATAAGTGTAACAATGTTTTATTAATTACTTTGTTCAACTATTTGAACAAAGCAATTATTCTATGAATGAATGTCTATGTTTATTGAATAGAGTCATCTATATGCTTTTTTGATGAATAGAGATCATCAAATGTTGCACTTAAGAATAGAAGCTTCCCGGGATAGAATAGTCATTTGTATTTTTGCCTCTTAGATTAAGTCATCCATTCATTATCACTTATTAGAAAAATAGTCATTCATCCATCCCTTTTTATTCATTTCTGGGAAACTGGTCCCATTATATCTAGTCGGAGCCACCATCTCAAACGGAAAAGGAGCTGTATTAAGGTCCGGACCGGGTGGTTATCCCCCAATGTTGATGCAATGATTTTCGGGGCATCAACAGGACTTTATTGGTTAGTTGTTGCTACTACTAAAATTTGTAGTCCATCTGAGCAGGTTGAACCTAGGAGGCTTGTTTCTCACACTGGCATCAATTGACCTCTATTTGAGCTTTGCCATCTCATTTGACATAGTCTTGAAAAGACAGGTCAAGCTTTCAAGATCAGATAGTTCTTTTTCTTTGGCCTTGCTCATGAAGGCCTGAAACCTTTTACCCGTGTCTTTGAATCCATTTGTTGGTTCATTTTCTGAGATTACTCTAATTGAGTGCAAGTCCTTCTCAATATTGATAGCCTCTTCATAATTTTCCATTAATGTTTGTTTTGCAGTTTGCTTAAAAAATTGTGCAATGCTTGCTGGCAAGGAAGAAGTGTACTAATCTATTGTGATGGAGTCATAAGGTTTCATGTTTTCTGGAAATTTATTCAAGATGTGGTTGAACCTCTGATTGAAGTCTTTCACTTTCTCCTTTTTCTCCATCTTAATATTACCTAGCTCTTTTAATAACATGGCAGGGGTCTTATCATCAACAATTTTTTCAAGGAAGATTTTCTTAAACCCCCTCCAATTCTGGATGGAATTTCGCAAAAGGTTGTGATACCATAAAACTTATCTACCATCCAAGGTACATGGAAAAATTCTACATGCAACATCATCGTTATGTACCTCAAGTGTCTATAGATGTAGGTAAAAGTTGTCCATATGGTCTTCAACCTTCACTGTTTTGTTAGTGTCATACTCCATTAAGAGCTT
Organism: Pinus tabuliformis; assembly: GCA_031772625.1. NCBI lineage: Eukaryota > Viridiplantae > Streptophyta > Pinopsida > Pinales > Pinaceae > Pinus > Pinus tabuliformis. The sequence goes on from CM062819.1 coordinate 533,298,152, forward strand.
CTCTAAATGCTTTAGCATCTTGTGTAGAACACCCAGAAGTGCAAGTGGGCCTTGAGTCATTCAATATATATCTTGATTTTGCATGTCTTATTCTTCACTCTCATTCTCCTCTTTGCATAATCTGATGGCTCTTCTTCCTCTTCCTCTTCCTCTTCTCCATCTAGACTGCAGAAAGTTATGTCTGAGAGTACAATGTTATCTCCATCACCAACATGAAAGAGTGGAGGTTCTTTTGCATTATCCATAGAATCTCCTAATTCTTCAAGGGTGGCAAGAACCAAATCTTCAAGAGTAGAAACTGTTATCTGTGTGGAGGTGGTTTTGTTCTTCTTAGGAGAATATGGAAGATTAACTACTCGTGGGATCAATCCAACAACTTTTCTAAACTAACGAGTTATAGGACAGATGGCCCAAATCTAATTGTATGGGATTTCACAAGTTCGTTCAGGCTTAGGGTAAGAAGAGTCACTAACTTGAGAAACAGGATTACGGGAGGTGAAATGAATGTTTCTACCTTGACTAGAAGATGAGATGTTGGGGTTAGCTTCCCTCCGTCTAGCACTAGAAATGTTGATAGTGGTGGACGCGCAAACATTCAGAGGATCTCCTCGATAAGAAGTCCCAATTAGGCCTCACACTGTTTGGTGTTGGAGTACCATTTAATATAAAGGCCTAATTGTCGAATCCTTAAATATTTTCCTTGGCTCTAACTATCAACAATAGAGAGGGATGCAATGGCATCTTTGAAAAGAAATAAGGTGTGCCTGGTGAGTGTTCAGTTGCAAATGTGTCAAGGTTCTTCTACTACATAGAGGGGAGAAAAGTGAGCCTGTAAGTGAGAGGTAATAGTACCAATCAAGAAGAGACACACATGAACCAGAAGGATGCATCTAACATCTAGCAAAATAGTCCACATCAGATGCAACGATCATTACAACCAAAAAAATGAAGAAATATCTATCTAATATCTCGCAGAATAATCCACAAGGATGGGACAACAATAACAACCATTACAACACATTCTCAATGAGTTAAGTACTAAAATTACTAAAATAGTTCAACTATCTTAGCACATGTGAAAGAAAACATGAAATACAAACATTCGAAGAATAGTCTTACAAACATTCATAATCCATGCATGAAGAATGTGCTAGCCCTGAAGGCATATGTTATTAAGTAAAAGTTCCAAGACACATGTATACATTGTACATCACTATCTCCAGTAGTGGAGCATTGGAGCCACTCCTTGCTCCCCAAAAGAACTAGTTGATCTCTCTAATGCCTTGTGGGAGGAGCCAAGGTGAAAAGTCCTTTGCTCATACAGTAAGGGAGTATATATAACCATGGGTGACTCTTTGACTACCCTCATGTTTGTTTGACTTCCTATGACTTTTCAAATTACATGACTCTTTACATTCCATGTTTGTCTTTTGTACTTCCACTTTACAATACGTTTTGAATACAATATGCATGATCCACAATAGTGAAGTGGCATATGACCACTCCTAACATGACATGACGTAACACTACTGACATGGACTTATTGATGATGTGGCAGTATCAATTTTTTGTTACTACTAAGTGTTGGATGTGTTCTTGAAGGTGTTTTCTCTTCACCTCTGCATGGCTTGGTGATGTAAAATCTTTAATGATCTCCAGTCTTGGATAGTGATCACAAAATAGTGTCCCTCCACTTTCTCTTGATCAATCAACTTGTAAGTTTAGCTACAAGAGACTATTTAAGCATGCTTCCCTCCTTCTTATCCTTCTCCATCACATGATAGGGTACATGTTCCTGCAATTCACTCATAACGAGATGACAACAATCCAAAAACCCCCTAGTCTAACATGATGCATTATGGTCCACTAAATGAGCTTAGAACAAGTGACTAGCTGGGAAGAGGGACTCATTCTCTATGCAGTGCACATTTCTAGAAGCCAAGTGAAAATCTTGAGCTTTGAGACTGTATAATGTGCATTCCACGCAGCTTTCAGGGACAAGACTACGCAGTTTCCATAGCCCATGAGAGAGGCTGATGGAATAAACATTGAGAGAGCCAATTGCACAGTTATGGGAGTCAAGGGAGGTTGGGATACTATGCAGTTCAAGGGCTCAGGGGATGAGCAAGAGGCTTGAGAATGTGAAGTGCACAGTTTAATCAGGGATGGGGACATGAATGCGCAATTTTTTAGGTCAAGGTTGGGGCTTGGGCACAAAAACTACATAGTGCAGTAGTCCTGGGAGACAATAACTATGCATTACGTAGTGCCAAGAAGAAAGGTCACAACTAGAGGACTGAGATTGCATAGTGCACATCTCAGGAGAGACCTGAAGAGGCTAGGTTTCTCGGTTGGGAAGTTTTTTGGAAAATGGTTGTGTGGAATTGGTGAGATCGTTGATGGTATTTGACTATGATCACACACTTAGAATAATTTAATGATACTAAAACATAGATCATCTAAACACATGAACAAAGAATTTCCCTCCATGTGACAATTTTATGATAAGATATGACAAGTGTGACACTTAATATATAATTTTGGATGACCATGACGACACTTGTGTGACAATGCTCAAAATTTTGTGAATGAGTATGACATATGTTTACATAGTTAGAAAAAATCATATACAAAAAGATGGACCTTGGAAACCATCAGAATAGGCTTGTACACATTGTACAACAACTAAACATGTCAAAAGATGAGAATTTACCCAACATGTAAAAGGGAACAAAACACTACAAAAAAGCTCATGAAATAAGCTCTAACGCTTGCGACAAAAATGTACAAGACCAAGGAAGGATCTAAAATTAAGTGCAATCCAAAATATTGGAGGGTGTTGTAGTGGCTACAACATTTCCATAAGAGCCCCACCCATAATGCAAGTGTGTCTAGGGCCAAGCTGTCGCTGATGGTCGAGTTGAAGGGTTCAAAATCATATGCATGTTCTGACTCTGAGTTAGAATCCGACAAGGGCAATGACAAAAGGAAGCAAATTGTCGATTTGGAGCCCAGTGCTACTATTGCAACCACCAAGATCTAGAAGATTGAGCCTGAAGATCCAGAGAAGGGGGAGATTCTCTTCCGCTCACAGATGTGGGTGAAGGGTTCACCGCTGCAATTCATTGTCAACAGCGAGAGAAAAAAGAAACTAATTTAAGTAGAGGTCATGAAGTGGTTGGGCCTACCAACCACACCAAACTTTCATCCATACACCATTGGGTGGCATCACCAAGGACGAGATCTCCGCGTTAGCCAGCAATGTCGCCTTCCCTACAATATCAAGCCCTTCACAAATGAGGTATTGTGTGATGTTTCTCCCCTTTAAGTTTGTGATGTATTATTAGGCCAACCATACTTGTGGAAGTATCAGGATGTATATGAGTAGAGGCCTTGCAATGTTATTATTTATTTGGGTAATAAGTTATACAGGATACTGAAGGTAGCCCTACCTACTGCCATCTACTTGATCTCTGCTAAGCAACGCAGTAAGATCATCTCCCAGACTGGGAAAGTTTTTTTCTTTCTGATTCACTCTCAAAGTAAGGGGAAGATCATGGCCACATCCATGGCCTTAGGGAAGGGTTCCTCCATGTAGCATAATTAGGTGGATGAGGTCATGGAAGAATACATGGTCATCTTCTCCTCACCCACAAGGGTACTCTTGCACTATCAGGTCAAGAATTTGATCGATCTGACACCTAGAGAACCTCTACCCAGCGAGATGATATATTATTGCTCTATTCTAGAAAATGAGGAGATTAAGCAAGAAATCTAGGAGTTGCCACAAAAAGGGAAAATCCAATTCCTTTCCTTGTGGGAGATAGATTCTACTTATACAAAGGAAGCATGGGACCTGGAGGCTCTGCATTGATTTTTGGGCACTAAATAAGATCACTATCAGGAACATGTATCCAATCCCATGGAATGATGACCTTCTAGACCAAATCAAGTGGGCCAAGTATTTCAGCAAGATCGATCTAAAGTTTGGCTATCACCAGGTTCCAATAAAGGCCGCAGATGTATGGAAGACCACCTTTAAATCCAAGGAAGGGTTGGCTATGCCCTTCGGGTTGAAAAATGGCCCTAATACTTTTATGAGGCTAATGGATGATATCTTGTGTCCCTTCACCAACTCATTCATGGTTGTTTATCTAGATGATATCCTCATCTTCAACAAGAGTTGGGAAGAACACTTTCTATGCATTCGACAAGTTCTTCAAACCCTGTGGCAACACAAACTGTGTGCCAACTTGGAGAAATGCACCTTTGGCATGAGACGGGTCCAATATCTAGGTTACATCATAGATGACCGAGGCGTGCATGTGGATCTGACTAAGATTCAAGTCATTCAAGATTGGCCAACCCCGGCCACTCTAAAAGAGCTTCGCAGCCTTTTGGGCCTTACAAAGTTTTATCAAAGGTTCGTATTGGGATTCTCCCATATCACTTAGCCTTTGAGTCATATTACCAAGGGTGAATCGAAAAAAAAAATCTTGGTCTAAGTCTCAATAGAATACATTCGCTGAGTTGAAGCGCCACCTATGCTCTACACTGGTACTCACATTACTAGGCCTACAAAAACCATTTGAAATTGAAACAAACACCTCCAAATATGCTATTGGCGCAATCCTCGCCCAACACGCGCATCCTGTGGCCTATCATAGTGAGACACTTTCTGACACAATTCGGAAGTACCCCACATATGATAAGGAGATGTATTCCATCGTGCAACCTTGTTGGAAACGGAAGCATTACATTATGGGAAAGGATACAATCATCCACATTGATCACCAACCTCTTCAGTTTATATAGACACAAGGGAAGTTGTAGAACAATCACCATCATAAGTGGTCTACATATCTACAACAATTCCACTTGAACATTAAATACAAAAAGGGCAAAACCAATCATGTTGCAGAATGTCTCAACCGACCCCCAGTTGCAGTACTAACCATTTTTCTAAAATATTGTGGCCATGAGACCTCTTATGATGGTCTCATGGCCAAGATGATTTGGGAGGTGCACTACAGTCAGGTTGCACGACACTTTGGTACGGGCAAAATTGTGGCCATACTGTAAAAGTAATTTTATTGGCAGAAAATCTGACAAGATGTTGGGAAATATATCATATCTTGCACTTCCTGCACTATCGCCAAGACAACCATCAAGAAGCAAGACCTGTACACTCCTCTTCCTACTCCCATCCATCCTTGGGAATCCATCTCCATGGACTATCTATCTGACCTCCCTTCTACCAAGCATGGTAATGACAGTGTCTTTATGGTCATGGAAAATCTTTCTAAGATGGCTATATTGGTGGTCTATAAGAAGAGTATTACAACCGAGGACACTGCGAAACTCTCCTTTAAATGAGTGTGGATACATTTTCAGATCCCGTAGACCATTATATCAGATCAAGATAGCAGGTTCCTGAGCACATTTTGTTCAAGCCTTTGGACACTATTGGACACCAAAGTCACCAAGTTGACTGCACTCCATCCCCAACAGAGGTCATCAACAACAGTACACATACTCCACATGTACAACTCCAAGCATCCACAAACCTGGGATGAGAGACTTCCCTATGTGCTACACAATTATAACAGACCTCTAAATAGCTCCACTGGTCGTAGTCTGTTGGGTCCCTATATTACTAGTGATTACCCCATTACTATTGTAGTTATACCCCTTATTAATATTGTTGTGCCCCTATTACCCCCATATTGTTACTACTGTGCCCCATATAATCCCTCTATTATTATTTTTGTGGCTTTATATTATTATTGTTAGGTCGGCTGGATTATATTGTCACTTCTTAGACTCCTATATATAGAAAGGAGGTTTGTCATTTGAATCATCCAAGAATTTTTCATTTATGTAATGTAAATGAGGTTGCCCCCTCGAAGAGGCTGAATTCTAAGGCGTTGATCTATCTTTTCTATCTTTTCTTGCGTTGGTTTCATAACATTTGGTATCAGAGCTTTGGATTCTAGGGTTTCACTGCTCCAAACAGGTCATCGTGGAATTTTCGCTATAACATTTTTTCTGTGATGTTTCAGAAGTCACAAAGAAAACCCATTTGAGAAGACATCGCATTGAACCTTGGATCCGAATTTTAGAGCTTTTCGCGCTATATTTGCGGAGTTATGATCGGAGGAAGTTGGTATTTTGCAGACTCCTGAATTACATTCCAAACAGGTGACCTGGGGAAAATAGTCATAACTTTCTCTCTGGGGATCGGACTGAAATTTCATAAGAAGGTACAGAAAGAGGACAGACTGTAGTTTCTTGTATGCATTTTTCAGATCCAAAGGTCGAAACAGTGACTCGTGGAACGTCGTACAAGTTCGCTCTACTGAACTAGTCTATAAACAAGTCATTGTGGGAGATTTCGCATAACTCTTCCTTGGAGAATCCAATTTGGGTCAGAGTTGTGGAATTGGAAAGAGGACACAGAGGGCTACTACAGATCACAAATTTAGAACTAGATGATTGGAAGGTACATAGATACATCAGAGGCAATATCGAGCTCCTACAAAGTGAAAAAAGGTTTGTAGATTTTCTTAAATTTTTGCTTAAGCTTGGTTTGAAAATTTATTTTGAAGGAATTCAAAGGGCATAGTAGAGCATTATTATCGGTAACTGATGCCCCGAAAGAAAATGCAAACGCCTAGTAAGGAACCTTAAAGCTCTAGCATGAGTCATGAAGAAGAGGAAGAAATGCAACATGATATATCAAAATTACAAGACCAAGTGCAACACCTGTCCCTTACACAAAAAGGAACAGAATATAAGATGGATGGTTTAAAGAAAGGTGTAGAAGCTAAGATGGACTGTTTAAAGAAATGCATAGAAGCTAATATGATTGACGTGGAAGCTAAGATGGATGATTTGAAGATAGATTTGAAGACAGACATGGACGAATTGAAGATAAATGTGAATAAGTTGCTACAAGAAATGGGCACTAAGGGTGAAAGGGTACTAAAGGAAACTCATGATGAGAATAAAAAAAATGTTAATCATGATTCCATAGATGCTAATGTTGGATCGAAGACTCACCATATTCCAAAAATCAATATGAGGAAGTTTGATGGCAAGGATCTTGCCACATGGATATTATAGATGGAGCAATTTTTCGATCTCAATAATGTGCAAAACACACAAAAGGTACGTATGGAAACTTTATATTTGGAACCAAATAAGTTTGTATGGTATCAATGGCTTTGCTCTCGTAAACAATTTATCACTTGGGCAATTTTTACGGAAGAATTGGTAGCACATTATGAGGATACAAAAAGCAACACTTTTTTTAGCGAATTGATAAGTCTCAAACAAAAGGGTTCAATAATGGAGCACATTGAGGAGTTCCAAAAATTGAACATAAGGGTAAAAGATATTCTAGAGGAGCATAGGATTGATGTTTTCATAGGGTCTTTAAAGGATAATATCCAACATGATGTTCACCTTTGGGAACCTGATTCATTAGAGAAGGCATTCAGGTTAGCAAGAAAAATGGAAAGCAAAATTATGGCAACCAGGAAGCATACCACTCACAACTATAAAGACGGAAGTGTTGTTGCCTCTAGTCTTCCACAACCTATAAGGTTGACACCACAACAATTGGAAGAAAAAAGAGCAAAAGGGCTTTGTTACAGTTGTGATAGCAAATACACTAAAGGTCATAAGTGTGCCGAGAAGAAATTATTCTACATAGATTGTGAAGAGGAAGAAGAAAAGGAGCAAGAAAGGTCAAAAGAAGAGGATATAATCCAGGAAAAAAGCCTAGATGAAGAAAAAATAAATCTGACCATATCTTGTAATGCATTGGCGGGAATTACCACTCCTCAAACCATCAAGATAGAAGGACAAATCAAGAAGAAAAAGGTAATAGTTTTGATTGATTCAGGAAGCACCCACAATTTTATTCATTGTAAGGTAGCAAAAGAATTGAATTGCTTCCTATATCCAGCACCAGAGTGTCAAGTAATGATTGCAAATGGAGGAACAATAAATTGCTCTGGAAAGTGCCATAATATCAAGCTATCCATGGGAGAATATGTATTGACTAGCCCAATGCTTTCTATTCCAATGGGAGGTGCTGATGTTGTACTAGGAGTCCAATGGCTACAATCCCTGGGTACAATAGCCTTTAATTTTCAAGAACTTTTCATGAAATTTTCTGCAGAAGGAAAGGAAGTTGAATTAAGGGGTATTGCAGGGAAACCAGGAAAGATAATCAGCTCTAATGGTATGACAAAGCTTCTTAAAAAGGAGCAAAGAGGTGTAATTGCACAATTATGTTCGCTAGATGTTTCCACATCGGAATCATCTATTTCTCCATATCTCCAAAATGTCCTAGACAATCATTCCAAGGTATTTGAGACTCCCAAAGGTCTCCCACCTATGCGTGATCATGATCATGCTATTCATCTGATTCCAGGAAGTGTTCCTCCAAACATCAGGCCGTACAGATATCCCTATGTCCAAAAGAGTGAAATTGAACGTATGGTTGCAGAAATGCTCGAGGCTGGTGTTAGGGCCTAGATTTGCCTCAGGCTGAAAAGCCAAGGTTCCAGGGCCAACATCAAACCACGCTCAGCCTCGTAGCTAGCCCTACAAGGACAGGAGAGGGCTCTCTCTGGGTCAATATCGGCAAAAGGTAATCAATGAGGCTCGAGATGACTATATTTTCAACTGATTTTAGGCTAGGTATTAAGTGCAGGGGTTTGATTTGATTGTTTTTAGGGTTTTGTCGAAAACAATGGGAAAGGCAATTTGGGCTCGGGGATGAGGCACAGTTTCTGCAGAGATCTGATTGGGGCAAGGAAGGAAATCATTTTGATGCTTTAAAGCAAGTGAGGCGGGTAGATCAGACAGGTGAGGAGCTAAGGAGAGCAAGGAAGTCTCAAGGATTTTCCTTCAACTGAAGAAAACATGGAAATTTAAACAAATTCAAAGGTAGAGCATAACAGCTATGAATTCCACCTTAATCACTCATTTGTTTTAAATTCAGAAGAAGAAGCATGAAGATGATACACAAAACACTAGATAAACTTACAATTACTCAGAGAGGCACACCATCAAAACATAAAGCCACATGAATCCCAAACAGTGCTGCAAAACCCTGGTCATTCCTTTGCCAAAATTGCAGAGATACAATGTACAATAGAGTCTAAGATTTTCCCAAAAGTCCAACCATGAAAATGACTTAGAAAATACATCATATAGGCAAGCCAACCCATTCCCTTGCCTCTAGGGGTCGAGCTCATCATCCTAGGAGCTGTTTCAACCAATTCTAAACAAAGCACTACAATCTAGGCCGTCAAAACAACTTGCCTCTATAAGGTAGGAAACTGATTCATTCATTTAATTTTCACTTTTTGGTGAATGAATCTTCTAGAACAAGTAACTAAGTGCCTAAATTACATCATGTTCACTTAATTACATCAGGAGAAGTCAAAAATTACATCCCAAAGAAAAACTAGTCAAACTGGCCGAATTTCTGAGCTGGAAGGTGAAAAATTGGACCAAAAACCTCTATGTGTCGCGCTGATTTCTATGTGCATCGCGCTATTTTGCTGCTGATTTTGAGGCACTTTCCAAAGTCCAAATTGAGCTCAGGTTGGCTTGTTGGAAAGCCCTGCCTGTCTACTTTCCAACCCAAGTGGAATTTTTCAATTTGGTGTCAATTTGACCCTCCAAAAGTGCATTCTCCCAAGACTGCTTCTTGTGTGTCCAAAAAGGGGCAGTGAGGTCATTTTTTGCATGTTTTTTGACCTTTTGGGGACCCAAACCTTGCCCAAATTTCTTGTCCAAGCACCAAAATTCATGATTTCTCATGAAAAATCCAAAACTACAAGCCATTTTTCATTTGGACCTCTCAATCCTATGCGTCGCACAAGGTGCGCGGCGCAGAGAGAGAAAAAACCTGTTTTTTAACCAAAAAATTTCAAAATGCCCCAAATCTCTTGAAATTTGGGCTGGAGTCTCCTTGTCAAGTCTGATGATGAGCCAAAGAGGCCTCGGCCAAAATCCAAAGACGATCGAGCTCCTTTTTCCTTTTTTGTTTCTTGACCACTTTCTTCAAATGCGCCTTTAAATTTCTAATCCGAGCCTTGCAAACTTGGTTCCAGGCCCTGTAATGAAAAGCCATGTGTCTCAACAATGCATTGTCTCTATTGGCCTTGTTCAGTCGCTCCTCCAAGTAGATGTTGACCCTCTCGAGATTAGCTTCTCGATCCTCATTGACTTGCTGCTCTAGAGAAGTTAACTCAATTCCCATTTGTTGGGCAGCTTGGCAATTCTCACGGATGTTCTGTAGCTCTATGATCTCCTGCTGGTCTTCAAGCTGCTTATTTCACTGCTCTAGATACCTGATATTCCACTTGGCCATCTCCAGCTGGATTTGCAAGGTTTGAATGTCTGTTTCTTGCTCTTTGATAATCCTTTTATATGTGGCCTCCTCTAAATCTGAAGTTGTCTCATCATCATGAATGATAACGAAACCTGATGGTTCGCCTGAAGGCCTCTCCTTACGCTTGGGCTTCTTGCCCTTGTCCTATACTTGTGGTGATGATGTTGGAAGCGAGGCCCCTTCCACGCTAGGTGGAGATAACACTCGCTTTTCTGCTGCGAACAAAGGTCTAGTGCCTCTCTGATATGTAATGGAAATAGGCCTGGTCTCATGATGCTCATACTGCTGAGAAGTTTCACCCTCGTGTCTCACCTCTGATACTCTTTCTGGCGCTCTGAAGAAATCATGACAGATGAAATCATCCCAAGTGATGCCCTACAGTCCAAGCTGATGAACCACCAAAATCTTGATGAGATCAAAATGATAGACACTGTTAAGTTGCTGCTGAGGGGATTTCTGTTGTACAAGGGTGGTCATCCTCTCTATGTTCTGGCAGATGAAGTATGGAAGGTTCATCATCCGCACCCTGGTGAAATGCATGAGTAACCTGATGTGATAAGCATAAAGACGAGAGAATCGTCCCTCACAGCTGGAATATTTCATGATCAATCTCATGAGTGGAGCATACTCATCTTTCAGGTATCTGAACGGGAACACTCTTTTGAGCTGCCTCAAGAAATTGGGTTTGATGTATGGCTCATAATGCTGTCGGTCAATCTGTTTTTTCTTGTGCCATGGTTCACCAATATTTTGTATGCTTGTTGCTAATGAAATAGTTTCCGGTGTAAGAGTAAAAGTGTCCCTAGCCAAGGTAACTTGGTCTCCGTGCAAATGCAAGACAAAGAGACGAGCCAATTCATGATGAAACTGGACCTCAGTCACCTTTTGACAAAACTCATAGCATGACTGATGTTCAAAACACTGCATGGCAAGAAGAGATGCATGCAACTCTATAAGGGTATTTGGTTCTTCCCTGACATGTTTGCCACTTTTCTGAGGCCTCCGGGGTTCTTGTTCTCTCAAGGGAGAATCACTTTCGGTCTCTACCTCATATTTAGATGAGTGACCAGATGACATGTCCGCTAATATATAAACTGCCCTGAATGAAACTGTGGTGTGAAATTGAATGTAAACTGCTTTTTGCTCTAACAATGCTGGCGAATTTATGGGAAATTTGGGCGATTTTGATGAATTTGCAAACAAGTTCGGGCTTCAAACTGAGTGCACCACGCTCATCACCCAGTGTGTCGCGCTGGTTCTGTGCGCCGCGCCAGTGTAGAAATACACTGCCTGAAAGTTCTGTGTGCGCCGCGCAGGTAGAAATTGGACCGTCCTCCTCCAAACACACAAATTTCGACTTGGAATGAGTTTTTCCACCCTTAGCATGCACAATGATTTAAAAATTCATTGCAACACCATTATAAAGACTCCAATTTGATTTTTACTTTTTTTATAACCCACTTTGTAATGTTTTGCTTTTGACACTTTTTCAGGATTAATAGACTTCTACTTTTTGGTTTCCTTCTTAAATTTGGTTGTAACAATGATTTTCTCTGATGTTTTTTTTTGCAGGGATAACTGTGATAGGTTTGGCAAAGGAGACCAGGGCTGCACCTGGATATTTCAAGATTTTGGAATTTTTGAAAATTTTTACAAAAGATGAAATGTCGACTTATCTTCAAAACAGAGTTTTGAAGAGAAGTCATAATCAGTCCATCTGATGATAAAACTCTTTGAGATAAAAACATATTAGGGACCCACCTCTGGCCTGCTGGCGTTATTAGACTTTACAAAAAAAATCAAATTGACTCAACCCTAGACCTAATGACCGAGAACACTTGTCATGACCTAGAAACTGAAACAGGGTTGCAAATGACTGTTTAAGACTTTGATTTTTTTTTACAAATGGACCTGAGCCAGCAGTGCCAAGGATGAGGGGAATGAGTAACACAAACCTCTCCGTCAGATTTATGGCATGCTCCTACGAGTAAAAATGATCAAAACTGATGGGACACCTAAACATGAAATGCAAAAAAGAGTTTTGATCGCTGACGGAGGGATAACCAGACCGACCCTAACATTGGCTCCAATGGGGATGGTAGCTCCTCGGAGGTGCCAAGAACAGCAGATCTCTGGGAGAGCTAGACAGTGCCTTCGTCCATTGGGCTATGGAGTCATTATTTCAACACAAAACTTTGACAATTTGAGTGACTGCAGAGTTGACTGAAAACCGAAGACAACTTTGACCAAAACTGACTCGATTTTTAAACTAAAATGACTGATACAACTGACTTGACAAACTTCAAACCAACTAACCTCCATCTCCAGAATTATAGCCTTCACTTCGGGCCCCAGACTGAAGATGAGGGATTAGTACTCATGTGCAATAAAACAGAAGTAAAACGATATATACAATGATGATGAAATGAGCAGAAAATTTTCAGAAGTGGTATCTTTTTAGCAGACGACCATTGATCGGCCCTCCAGGATAATCATCTCCATTCATTTCCTTGAGAAGAAAAGCGTTTTGGCCACGATACGTTGCAATCTTGTAAGGACCCTTCCATAATTTTTCAAATTTTCCGTGCTTTCCTTTGTCTTCATGTCGAGCATCCCACCTCAAAACTACCTCATCTAGCTGAAATGTGTCTGCTTTTGCCTTCCTGTCATAAATCTTTTTTATGCGCTCCTGCAACTTGAAAGTATTTTGAAATACCTCCTCCCGTGTCTGCTGTAAATGAATCATCTGATTAATCCTTCTCTGCATAGGATCTTCCTCACTACTGGCTTCCTGAAGCAATTTGACTACCGGGACAGCAAGCGAAGTAGGAAAAACCATGTATGTCCTATACACCAACTCGAAAGGAGACATGCCAATAGACTTTTTCTGACTCACCCTATCAGCCCACAGTGCATTCACTAATTTCTTGTGCCAGCGCTTTTTATTAATTTCCAGCAATTTCTTAATGATATTAACCAAAGATTTATTAGACGACTCTGCCAATCCATTTCCCTGAGGATGGTATGCGGTTGAATGTCCCAAGCTGATATTTTACTTATAGCAAAACTCAACCATTCTTTTTGACTTGAATGTCACTGCATTATCTGTGATTAACTTACTAGGACACCCAAAACGTGACAAAATATTGGTTTCAAGAAAAGAAATAATTACCGCATCCGTGGCTTGTCGAGTAGGAATCGCTTCAATCCACTTTGTGAAGTAGTTCGTGGCTGTCAATATCCATCTATGCTATCCTGACGATGCTGGATGGATTTCCCCAATGAAATCCAATCCCCACTGCTGAAAAGGTGCACTAACTTCAATTGGTTTGAGAGGCAAAGGCTGTAGTTTCTGCTTCCCTTCGAAAATTTGGCATTCGTGACAATTCTTAACAGCCTTATACACATCTGAAAACAGCGAAGGCCAATAATATCCTGCCCTTAGAATCTTATTCGCCGTGGTTTTCCAAAACAGATGGACCCCGCAGTCTCCTCTATGAAAGTCTTCCACAACTATTTTGGCTTCCTCCTCTACCAAACAATTCAATAACATTCCACCAGGGTCTTTCCAATACAATGCAGAATTTAGTATGCAGAATTTTGCAGCTTTCAATCTCAATTTTATACTCTTATTTCTAGGCATTCTGGGAGGTGAAGACAAATTCTGAAGTACATATAAAATGTCAGCATACCAAGGGGAAGAAAGAAACATATCAGATACCTGAACTGATGTACTCTCCTCATCTTCATCGGACATGGTAGCAATCAAATTTATATCTAGAGCATGCAGATTTGTTGCAGCCATTAACTTGGTGAGTCCTTGTCCTTTGATCAGTTTGGTTGTTTTAATCTCCACATCATATTCTAACAACGCAGCAATCCACTTACCCCGCCTTCCTTCTGGATCTGCCTGTACCAAAACATCTTTAATTGTTGCATTAGGAACATAAGCTATAATGTGGGAATGCAGTATATACACACGGAAATCTTTCAAGGCCTTTACAAGCGCAAGTTCTTGTTTCTCAATAATGTTGTATTTCAATGCTCCGTCCCTTATAATGCGACTGAAAAAGGCAATGGGCTTCTCAACTCCTTCCCTTTTCTGCATTAATACAGCTACCAAAGTGTGCTCAGAAGCAAATGAGAACAAAATGAAGTCCTGTGTGTAGTCTGGGCTAATTAAAGTAGGGGCTAAAGAAAGAGCTAACTTTACCAAATTGAATGATTTCACCGCCTCCTCGGTCCACTTTACCTGACTGTCCTTTTTCAACATGTTCATGATTTCTCTAAGATGCTCAGCTAGATTTGGAATGAAACGACGCAGAAAATTTAGTTTACCATTGAATGATTGTATTTCTTTCTTGTTCCGGGGTTTTTAAATCTGCTGGATGGCCTCAACACGTGCGGGGTCCACACGAATTCCATCTTTTGATATGATGTGGCCAAGGAGCTTGCCTTCACTCATGGCGAAAAGGCTCTTTTTTGGATTCAGCGAAATGCCATATTTTCTGCACTTTTGAAAAAACAACTTTCAAATGATATAAATGTTCCTCATCAGACTTTGAAAATACAGTTAAACCATCAAGGTAAACAACCAAAAATACATCTTTCTCGTTGGCGAAAGCCATGTCCATTGCACGCTGAAAAGTAGCACCTGCATTCTTTAAACCAAAATGCATTTTTGCATAATGGAAGGTTCCCCACGGAGTGGTGAACGCTGTTTTGTCTCGATCATCTTCATGGACCAAAATTTGATTATATCCTGAATAGCCATCGAGTAGTGACATCCTTGATGCTCCAACTACTCGCTGCAATATATGATCCATCTTTGGCAATGGATAATTGTCTTTTAAGGACACCTTATTCAAATTTCTGAAGTCAATACATAAACAGATCTCACCTGTTTTCTTTCTTACAGGCACCAAATTTGATATCCAATCAGAAAATCTGATAGGCACAATGATTCCTAACTTATATAACCTGTTCACCTCTTTTTCAATCGATGGTAGCAGCTTAGGATTGATCCTCCTCAACTTTTGACGGAATGGCTTCTGATTTGGTTTGATTGGAATAGTATGCTGAATGATATTAGTATCATATGTTTTCAGATCGGAATAATCCCATGCAAAAACATTGGAAAATAAAGACAACAATCTGATATACTCTTCCTTTACCTTTGGTGACAATGATTTGGATAACTTTACCGTCTTGGGATTCTCAGCCGTTCCAATATTTACCTCTTCAACTCCCTTTTCTGTTGGCTGCAATGTTGGTTTGCGGGCTACGTCATCATGATCAAAGAGCTCCTCTAAAGGTATCAAGCCTTTAGGAATCACATTATCTTTGAGCTGCAATACTTCCATTTGATTTATCTGCACATCATTGCTACCATCATCATGTTCTACATCCATTAAAGTATTCTCGAACTCACCTTTGTTTTGCAGAAAATCATTGATCTCCTCATCATCTTGGAAAACTTGCCAATGCCTTTGATTGTCTGGAACAGCCGGACGGTGCTTCACATGAATTTCAAATTTATTGCTTGAGTTCATAGGAATTTTCAGATTGCTGGTTGCCTTAGCAAGTGCATCTGCAATGCTATTTTGAACACAAGGCACACACGTCAATGTGTAATCTGAAAATACTTTCAAGATATCTAAAACAGCATTCTGGTATGCCCACATCCGAGGGTGTTTTGTTTGATATTCGCCTTTAACCTGCTTGATTACTAATTCAGAGTCACCATATACTGCAATACTCTTAGCATTTAGCTTTCTTAGAATTTTCAGGCCAGTGATCAAAGCTTCGTATTCAGCTTCATTGTTCGAACAATCAAAAGCAAGTTTGTAGGAACATACCCGGACATTACTAGGCACTTTTTCTGAGGCAGAAAAAGGACTACGTACCCATATACCAATCCCAGCACCATCATTTCCTACTTCTCCATCAAAATCCATGGTCCACAAACCATCTTCCTCTTCTACCAAGTGCTGAAAAGTTTTTTGTTGTAATTTTTCTGCTTGCTGTCCATTACTTCCAGCTGATTGCTCAATGATGTTCTGCTGCTCTTGACGTTCTTTCTTCAAAACTTCTCTGAAATTCTCTGCTATTTCTGGGATATCATCTACTACAACTAACTGACTATCAATATCATTTAAACTATCTGAATACAAAACAAAAGACTCAAGATCTGTATGTACATAACTGATCGGATGATTAATTGGTTTCTCTTTGCTGGTGATCATATATTTCATTTTCTGTTCCCGGTACAACTTTCTCATTTGGCCAAACATGAGAATCGTTGCATAAGAGAAATCAAGCTGTATTGTTCCTTACAATTTTTCCCCCCAAGATCTGGAAAGGAGCATACGAAAGCGAGGAGGAATGTCGGCCACAACAACATCCATCAAGACATTCTTTGCAGGGATCTGATCCAAAATTACAACCAAATCTTTAATTAACCCGATACATCTCACCCTGCTGGAATCAAAGGAATAAAGATCATGATACTTCCTGGTGATATCCAAACCCAACTTTTCCATGATGGCTTTTGGCATAAGGTTGTGAGAGGCGCTAGTATCAAACATAGCAATATGCAACACAAACTCATGCAGTCTTAAACTGATATAAAAAGGAGGGACCTCAGAATCACCACTCAATGTTGGTCCAAATATCAATTCCGGTTGATCATCCTCCACACTGACCATATCAGACATTGGGTCAAAATTCAGAATTTTGGAGACTTGACCTTTGTAGCTGCTGTTCTTCATGAGCTCAGTCAAAGGAATAGATACCTTCAATTTAGAAATTTCATTTTCTAAACTAAAGGTAGAAGTCTTGTCCACTTCTTTGGCTGGAACATCTTTCTTTTCAGGTTTATCCTTTGAGACAATGGTTTGATTCACTTTTTCATTTGCTGATGGAGGCCTGCTAGTCATAGGGTCAGCACTTTGTTTACCTTTCTTTTGTGCAGCCGGTGTTTCCTCTTTAGATGCTGGAATTTCCTTCCTTTTTTGGATTGGATTGATGGGAACATTTCTGCTTCTTAGTGAATATTGACGCTGTTGAGCGGAAAAAGCATGCATATAACCTCTCTGATACTCATCCGACTCTTCCTCCAAAGCGATATCATTTGCCAAGATAAAATCTACATCATGGTGTACTGCTGAACTTGTTGTCTTTTCATCATCTTCAGTGATAAATGTGGGCATATCATCGGGAGTAAAAAAGTGATTTTCTTCTCCAACTACATTATCATCATCATCTGACTCGGGACCAACAAAATTCTGCTGAAGAGGTGCCTTTACTTGCTGCTGTTGTGATGCTGTGTCTTGTGCTCGCTGCTCACGTTGTTTGATCCTAAATTGTGGTTGTTGCTGAGCACGAAAATTGGGATTCCGAATCTGCAGTTCCGGCTTGTCAAGAGTTAACCTTTCAAAAATCTTTTCTACCTTGCGGAGAACTTGGTCTGATGTTGAAGCCTCTTCTTTTATTGAGACTTTCTTCTCGGCTTTCATTCTAGCTCTCTTATCATTCAAATTTTCCTCAACACTGACTGCTATTTTCTAAATTTATTCTAAGGTAGACGGATCTCTCTCCCTTAGTAGATACGCCATGTCCGGATCAAAACCATCTGGGAACTTAAGAAACACTGATTTTCTAGTTGGTTCTAAATCATCCGGAATTGCATTATATACTGCATTGAATTTGATGCAATAGTCTTGAACGGACTCTCCAGCATTTCGTTTAATCTTAGTATATTCAGCATTGATTTGCAGCGGATCTTTCTTCACTTCCCAGCGTTCTAAAAACTGTCTTTTAAGATCATCTAATGTAGGAATACTTCTAGCCGGCAAATTTCTAAACCATTTCCTTACCTCTCCACCAAAAGTCTGCATAAAGAGCCTCATAGTCACATTTTCTTCATCAATTTCATGAAGATCAAAGAAATCCACCATTTTGTCGACATGCTATTGAGCTGTGATATTCTGAGGTGTGCCATCAAACAAAGGGATTTTACTTTGATAATCTGCGAGCATGTCATTCAAAACTTGAGGTAGAGCGAGAGGTGCAAACCGGGCTACCATTGCTCTTGGAGGATTTGATCTGGGGGTTGTTGGAGGAGTGGGTGTAGCTGAAGTATGGGTAGTATGTGGTGGTGTATGCGGAGGAGAAACCACGTGGGATGAAGAAGGGGGATTGGTTGTAGACTCTTGATAAGTGATTATAGGTTGCAGGGGAATAGTGGGGATGAAAGGGGGTTCGGTGTGAACGTTTGAGGCGAAAGCCGTGATTGTAGATCCAATGTTGGCAGATGCAGCTTCTAGGAAATCTGCAAGACTTGAATACTGAATGTCACTCTGAAGGTGGCGCAAGATAAAATTTTCAATCAATTTATTGTTTCTTTCAGCGTCAAGGGCTGCAGCAAAATCAGGATTTGGAACTAGAGAATCAAGTGCACTTTCGGACTTAGTTTTAAACAGCAACAATTCAAACCTCTCGTCAAAATCAAGTTCCTCAAGATACTTAAAGATTGTAGGACATGAATGAGATTTAAATATGGGAAGCACAGAGCTCTCTTAACGAAGGAGTCTGGGAATCAAATTGGGATTTTCGTAAACAGGAGGAGGATTAGGATCGAGATTAGCTCTGGTATATCTCTTTGAAGCCAGCGTGTTATTTCAAAATATCAAAGGAACATAAACAACTTTTTCTGCCTGTGAAAACTCTAAACTTATCATACAAAAGCTTAGAGTTTGCAAATGTACTGGGGTGTTTCGAATGTCACGATCAAAAGCTAGACCGGAGATTGACTGAAGTAGCGTTGATCTACTTGCGCTAATGCAAAGCAAAAGCGTTTCGAAGGCTACCTGGCTAATCTTCAGGCTCCATTTGTAGCTTATGAAAGAAATAACATCAACAAGAAAACCATTCTGATCCCCAGTATGGTTGCCACTATGTTAGGGCCTAGATTTGCCTCAGGCTGAAAAGGCAAGGTTCCAGGGCCAACATCAAACCATGCTCAGCCTCGTAGCTAGCCCTACGAGGACAGGAGAGGGCTCTCTCCGGGTCAATCTCGGCAAAAGGTAATCAATGAGGCTCAAGATGACTATATTTGCAACTGATTTTAGGCTAGGTATTAAGTGCAGGGGTTTGATTTGATTGTTTTTAGGGTTTTGTCGAAAACAATGGGAAAGGCAATTTGGGCTCGGGGATGAGGCACAGTTTCTGCAGAGATCTGATTGGGGCAAGGAAGGAAATCGTTTTGATGCTTTAAAGAAAGTGAGGTGGGTAGATTAGACAGGTGAGGAGCTAAGGAGAGCAAGGAAGTCTCAAGGATTCTCCTTAAACTGAAGAAAACATGGAAATTTAAACAAATTCAAAGGCAGAGCATAACCGCGATGAATTCCACCTTAATCACTCATTTGTTTTAAATTCAGAAGAAGAAGCATGAAGATGATACAAAAAACACTAGATAAACTTACAATTACTCAGAGAGGCACACCATCAAAACATAAAGCCACATGAATCCCAAACAGTGCTGCAAAACCCTAGTCTTTCCTTTGCCAAAATTGCAGAGATACAATGTACAATAGAGTCTAAGATTTTCCGAAAATTCCAACCATGAAAATGACTTAGAAAATACATCATATAGGCAAGCCAACCCATTCCCTTGCCTCTAGGGGTCGAGCTCATCATCCTAGGAGCTGTTTCAACCAATTCTAAACAAAGCACTACAATCTAGGCAGTCAAAACAACTTGCCTCTATAAGGTAGGAAACTGATTCATTCATTTAATTTTCACTTTTTGGTGAATGAATCTTCTAGAACAAGTAACTAAGTGCCTAAATTACATCATGGTCACTTAATTACATCAAGAGAAGTCAAAAATTACATCCCAAAGCAAAACTAGTCAAACTGGCCGAATTTCTGAGCTGGAAGGTGAAAAATTGGGCCAAAAACCTCTGTGCGGCGCGCTGATTTCTGTGTGCATCGCGCTACTTTGCTGCTGATTTTGAGGCTACTTTGCTGCTGATTTTGAGGCACTTTCCGAAGTCCAAATTGAGCTCAGGTTGGCTTGTTGGAAATTCCTACTTGTCTACTTTCCAACCCAAGTGGAATTTTTCAATTTCGTGTCCATTTTCCCCTCCAAAAGTGCATTCTCCAAAGACTGCTTCCTGTGTGTCCAAAAAGGGGCAGTGAGGTCATTTTTTGCATGTTTTTTGACCTTTTGGGGACCCAAACCTTGCCCAAATTTCTTGTCCAAGCACCAAAATTCATGATTTCTCATGACAAATCCAAAACTGCAAGCCATTTTTCATTTGGACCTCCCAATCCTATGCGTCGCGCAAGGTGCGCGGCGCACAGAGAGAAAAAACCTGTTTTTTAACCAAAAAATTTCAAAATGCCCAAAAATGCCCCAAATCTCTTGAAATTTGGGCTGGAGTTTCCTTGTCAAGTGTGATGATGAGCCAAAGAGGCCTCGGCCAAAATCCGAAGACGATCGAGCTCCTTTTGCCTTTTTTGTTTCTTGACCGCTTTCTTCAAATGTGCCTTTAAATTTCTAATCCGAGCCTTGCAAACTTGGTTCTGGGCCCTGTAGTGAATAGCCATGTGTCTCAACAATGCATTGTCTCTATTGGCCTTGTTCAGCCACTCCTCCAAGTAGATGTTGACCCTCTCGAGATTAGCTTCTCGATCCTCATTGACTTGCTGCTCTAGAGAAGTTAACTCAATTCCCCTTTGTTGGGCAGCTTGGCGATTCTCACAGATGTTCTATAGCTCTATGATCTCCTGCTGGTCTTCAAGCTGCTTATTTCGCTGCTCTAGATACCTGATATTCCACTTGGCCATCTCCAGCTGGATTTGCAAGGCTTGAATGTCTGTTTCTTGCTCTTTGATAATCCTTTTATATGTGGCCTCCTCTTAATCTGAAGATGTCTCATCATCATGAATGATAATGAAACCTGATGGCTCGCCTGAAGGCCTCGCCTTACGCTTGGTCTTCTTGCCCTTGTCCTGTACCTGTGGTGCTGATGTCGGAAGCGAGGCCCCTTCCACGCTAGGTGGAGATAACACTCGCTTTGCTGCTGCAAACAAACTTCTAGTGCCTCTCTGATATGTAATGGAAATAGGCCTGGTCTCATGATGCTCATACTGCTGAGAAGTTTCACCCTCGTGTCTCACCTCTGATACTCTTTCTGGCGCTCTGAAGAAATCACGAGAGATGAAATCATCCCAAGTGATGCCCTACTATCCAAGCTGATGAACCACCAAAATCTTGGTGAGAGCAAAATGATAGACACTGTTAAGTTGCTGCTGAGGGGATTTCTGCTGTACAAGGGTGGTCATCCTCTCTATGTTCCGACAGATGAAGTATGGAAGGTTCATCATTTGCACCATGGTGAAATGCATGAGTAACCTGATGTGATAAGCATAAAGACGAGAGAATCGTCCCTCACAACTGAAATATTTCATGATCAATATCATGAGTGGAGCATACTCATCTTTCAGGTATCTGAACGGGAACACTCTTTTGAGCTGCATCAAGAAATTGGGTTTGATGTATGGCTCATAATGCTGTCGGTCAATCTGTTTTTTCTTGTGCCATGGTTCACCAATATTTGGTATGCCTGTTGCTAATGAAATAGTTTCCGGTGTAAGAGTAAAAGTGACCCCAGCCAAGGTAACTTGGTCTCTGTGCAAATGCAAGACAAAGAGACGAGCCAATTCATGATGAAACTGGACCTCAGTCACCTTTTGACAAAACTCATAGCATGACTGATGTTCAAAACACTGCATGGCAAGAGGAGAGGCATGCAGCTCTATAAGGGTAGTTGGTTCTTCCCTTACATGTTTGCCACTTTTCCGAGGCCTCCGGGGTTCCTGTTCTCTCAAGGGAGAATCACTTTCAGTCTCTACCTCATATTCAGATGAGTGACCGGATGACATGTCTGCTGATATATAAACTGCCCTGAATGAAACTGTGGTGTGAAATTGAATGTAAACTCCTTTTTGTTCTAACAATGCTGGCAAATTTATGGGAAATTTGGGCGATTTTGATGAATTTGCAAACAAGTTCGAGCTTCAAACTGAGTGCGCCGCGCTGGTTCTGTGCGCCGCGCTAGTGTAGAAATACACTGCCCGAAAGTTCTGTGTGCACCGTGCAAGCTCTGTGCGCCGCGCAACCTGCCCAGTGCGCCGCGCAGGTAGAAACTGGACAGTTCTTCCTCCAAACTCACAAATTCGACTTGGATGAGTTTTTCCACTCTTTAGCATGCACAATGATTCAAAAACTCATTGCAACACCTTTATAAAGACTCCAATTTGATTTTTGCTTTTTGTATAACCCACTTTGTAATGTTTTGTCTTTGACACTTTTTTAGGATTAATAGACTTTTGCTTTTTGGTTTTCCTTTTAAATTTGGTTGAATCAATGATTTTCTCTGATGTTTTTTGCAGGGATAACTGTGATAGGTTTGGCAAAGGAGACCAGGGCTGCACCTGGATATTTCAAGATTTTGGAATTTTTGAAAAATTTTACAAAAAACGAAATACTTATCTTCAAAACAGAGTTTTGAAGAGAAGTCATAATCAGTCCATCTGATGATAAAATTTTTTAAGATAACAACATATCAGGGACCCGCCTCTGGCCTGCTGGCGTTATTAGACTTTACAAAAAACATCAAATTGACTCAACCCTAGACCTAATGACCGAGAACACTTGTCATGACCTAGAAAAACAGGGCTGCAAATGACTATTTAAGACTTTGATTTTTTTTTACAAATGGACCTGAGCCAGCAGTGCCAAGGATGAGGGGAATGAGTAACACAAACCTCTCCGTCAGATTTATGGCATGCTCCTACGAGTGCAAATGATCGAAATTGATGGGACACCTAAACATGAAATGCAAAAAAGAGTTTTGATCGCTGACGGAGGGATAACCAGACCGACCCTAACAGCTGGTATAATTCAACCGAGTCAAAGTTCTTTCTCTGCTCCAGTAGTATTGGTGCACAAGAAGGATGGATCATGGCGCATGTGTCCGGATTATAGGGAGCTCAACAAGCTCACTATTAAAGATAAGTTCCCCATTCCTGTCATTGATGAATTACTGGATGAATTGCATGGATCAATTTACTTCACCAAGTTGGATCTTCGTTCAGGATATCATCAAATCATAATGAAGATTGAAGACATTCCGAAAACAGCATTTAGAACTCATGAGGGTCATTATGAATTTTTGGTCATGCCTTTTGGCCTTACCAATGCACCTTCAACATTTCAAGGCTTGATGAATTCAATTTTCAAACCATTCCTTAGAAAATTTGTGTTGGTATTTTTTGATGATATACTAATCTACAGCAAGTCTTGAAAGGATCATGTTGAACATGTTGATAGAGTGCTACAACTATTAAAAGAGAAACAATTATGTGCAAAAAGATCCAAATGTTTCTTTGGAGTCCAGGAAGTGGAATATTTGGGTCATATTGTATCTCATGAAGGAGTTAAGGTAGCCCCTAGCAAAATTTAAGCCGTTAAGGAATGGAAAATCGCCACATCCATAAAGCATCTGCGAGGATTTCTCGGGTTTACAGGGTATTATCGCAAGTTTGTTAAGAATTATGGGAGAATAGAAGCACCTCTAACAACATTATTGAAGAAATATGCATTTTCATGGACTCCGGAAGCAACAAAGGCCTTTGAACATCTTAAAGAGGCAATGTGCCAAGCACTGGTCTTAGCTACACCGGACTTCACGAAAACATTTATTGTGGAATATGATGCTTCAGGAAATGGAATTGGTGCTGTTCTAATGCAAGATGAAAGACCCATTGCTTTTGAAAGTCATCCAATCAAGGGAAAGTTTTTAAGCAAAGCTATTTATTAGAAGGAAATGTTGGCAATACTCCATGCACTTAAGAAATGGCGACCCTACCTAATGGGAAGACACTTCAAGGTAAAAACGGATCATGATAGCCTTAAATACTTTTTAGAACAAATATTATTCTCTGACTAGCAACAAAAGTGGGTCACAAAGATGTTGGGTTATGACTTTGAAATCATCTACAAAAAAGGGAAGCAAAATGTGGTGGCAGATGCACTCTCAAGAAAGGATGAGGATGTGGAAGCATTGTTGTGCGCCATTTCTATTATCCAACCAGATTGGATAAACGAAGCAAGGGAGGAATGGAAGAATGACGAAGAAGTGTGGGCACTTATTCAAAAGTTACAACAAGATTCCAATATGTCTGATACATTTAGCTGGCAAAATGATTCTTTATGGTACAAAGATCGCTTATACCTTTGTAAGAATTCCCAGCTAAAACAAAAGATTCTTATGGAATTGCACACTTCTCCCTTAGGAGGGCACTCAGGATTTTTAAAAACTTACCACATGGTTAAGAAGGAATTTTTTTGGGATGGCCTTAAATCAGATATTCAAAAGTTTGTGGCGGAATGTTTGGTTTGCCAACAAAATAAAGTTGAAACAATTAAGACACCAGGTCTATTACAACCTTTATCCATTCCAAGCCAACGTTGGGAGGAGGTTTCAATGGATTTTATCACAGGTTTACCCAAGTCTGAGGGAAAGAGTGTCATCATGGTGGTAGTTGACAGACTTACCAAGTATGCACACTTTTGTGCATTATCACATCCATTTAAAGCCAATATAGTTTCTACTACATTTATGGAAACAATTCAAAAGCTACATGGAAACCCAAAGATTATTGTAAGTGACAGAGATCCTATTTTCACTGGAAATTTTTGGACAGAATTATTTTCTTGTCTTGGTACTCAGTTAGCTCATAGCTCATCTTATCATCCTCAATCTAATGGGC
Source organism: Pinus tabuliformis (assembly GCA_031772625.1). NCBI lineage: Eukaryota > Viridiplantae > Streptophyta > Pinopsida > Pinales > Pinaceae > Pinus > Pinus tabuliformis. The sequence continues at coordinate 533,323,412 of CM062819.1, forward strand.
AAACTGAGATAGTAAACAAATGTTTGGAAGGATATCTTCTTTGCTTTGTATCTGATAAACATACACAATGGGTCAAATGGTTGCCTCTGGCTGAATGGTGGTATAACACTTCCATACAGCAACAAAAATGACCCCATTTATGGCACTTTATGGGTATCAACCACCATCCATCACATCATATTTAAGAGAAAATTCTAAGGTTCAGGTAGTGGAACATCACATCGAACATCAACAACAAGTCCTCCAACTCTTAAAGGATAACCTCTTGTTGGCACAGAATAGAATGAAACAACAGGCAGATCAACATCGCAGTGAAAGAAGTTTTGATGTAGGTGATTGGGTATTCCTACGGCTACAACCATATAAGCAAATGTCCCTCAAGCAAGCTAAGAAGGATAACAAATTATCACCAAAGTATTATGGTCTGTACAAGGTGTTGCAAAAGATTGGTACTATGGCATACAAATTGAAGCTTCCTGCAGCTTCTTGATTGCACCCAGTTTTCCATGTTTCATGTTTAAAGAAGGTTATAGGCGACAAGCTCCCAGTTCAAACAATATTGCCAGAACTTGACGAGGAAGGAAAAATTATATTGGAATCGGAAGCAGTCACAGAAACAAGAACTCGACAACTACGAAATTGTTCAATTTCAGAGTATCTTATCAAGTGGAAGAACTTATCCACTGAAGATTCCACATGGGAGGATGAGAATTTTATGCAGAAGTATCTAGAACTACTCAAGCATTGAGGACAACACTTTTTTGAAGGAGAGGGGCATGTTGGGTCCCTATAATACTAGTGATTACCCCATTACTATTGTAGTTATACCCCTTATTAATATTGTTGTGCCCCTATTACCCCCATATTGTTACTACTGTGCCCCATAGAATCCCTCTATTATTATTTTTGTGGCTTTATATTATTATTGTTAGGTCGGCTGGATTATATTGTGACTTCTTAGACTCCTATATATAGAAAGGAGGTTTGTCATTTGAATCATCCAAGAATTGTTCATTTATGTAATGTAAAGGAGGTTGCCCCCTCGAAGAGGCTGAATTCTAAGGCGTTGATCTATCTTTTCTATCTTTTCTTGAGATGGTATCATAACACAGTCCCTTTCAAGTAGGTCTAGGATTTCGTCCATTGTGTCTGATTAATGCTACCATGCCTCATGTGACTACATAGACAAAATACACACATGTATTGTCTGAGGCTGATAAAGAAACCAGATTTATTGAATGCATCCATCACATCTTCTAGCAGGTCATGACATATTGGAGAAGTTCAATTCCAAGTACAAGCAACAACATGATCAACATCGGGTGCCACTCAATTTTCAAATGGGTGAAAAATTTTGGTTGCATTTGCAAAAAGAATCCCTTACTAGAGCACATCAGAAGCTCAAACCACTCCGATATGGGCCTGACACCATTACCAATGTTGTGGGAGACAACGATTTTGATCTTAACATTCCCCCATTGCTTGGCCTACACCCAGTGTTCAATGAGGACCGCCTCCGACCATACTTTCCACCATTATTGGACACATCAAACATTGTTGTGTTATCACTCAGGTTGTTCCCAAAAGTTGTAAGAAAGGGAATACGGCTGAGGTAACCACAGACCAATCTTTTAGATACAGATTCTAGCCAATCTGCATCCAAAGAGGGCTCTCTCTTTATGATTTAGCTTTGTTTTTAAAGATGTTAGGCTAGTTATGAATTTCAAGGGTTTCATTTTGAGTTTGGGTGGTGAGATTCAATAGAACAGTGAGGTAAAAAAATAATAGGTTAGTCCATTGGGCATGATGGAGTCAAAGGAGATGGCTTTATGGATTTGGTTTCTCACAAAGGATGGCATCACAAAGCAAGGTACTCAAACATGGAATAATTAAAGAGCTGAAAACAGATGGAATGGGCACAAATGGGTGAAGGGTAGTTAAGAATCCTTCAACATATTGAAAGAGGGAAAGTGAATGATTACTGATAAGGAGAAGTTAAGAATTCCTTAGCAAATACTCAACATGAGAGAATCAGGAAACAGGAGCAATTAAGAATTCACTGTTTATGCTAATTCTAAAGAAAACACAAAGAATAATAAAGACTAAAAATAGAGTGTAGTTAAGAAAATTATGAATTAATCATTTTCTTCATTTTTTAGATTATGAAACACAGATGATATAATAAACAGGAAAACTGTAAAACACAAGATATAGGGGACTTATTGATCCGGAGTTTGATTCAAGAATTTTGTGAAAAGTCCTTTGCATCAATTCTTCATCCAGTAGGCCAGACAACAGTTTGTTTCCAATAGCTCTTTATTCCAAGTTTCAGTATTACAACAGAGTCTAAGAAATCCATGCACACCCAAGCTCTTCAAAACTCTGATGAAGGGGGTATTTATACAACAAAATATCTCATTAAGGCTATGAGATAATATCTAGATTTTAACCTAAAGTAATTTAAAAGTAACATAGAAGCGGCTAACTTATGCTGTGCTGGAGGCTGGCTCTTTAGGGTTCGACTTGCAGCTGTCCCTTAGTAGCTCTGCGTCGACCGTTTGTCTTAACTATTCTTTAATTCTGATCTTCTTTTCTTTGTCGGCTCTAATACTCTTTATTTCTGACTCGATTTGCCTTTAATTCTGCACTGATACTCTTTATGGCTGATCTAATATTTCTGTGACTTTGATCCGATACTCGTTAATGCTCCTCTGATACTCTTTGACTTGTTTTCATATTCTTTAAGGCTGAACTGACCCTTGCTCACTGCTGTCTCCGGCAAAATAGAACTGCAACGTGTCTTTACACCGCCTTTCCTTTGTTCATCATTGTTTTTGCAGGTTCCTGGCTGGAGTAACAAATATCCCTGTTTATCTCTGTTTCCCTCTTCTGCGAACTTAGAAATCCTTCTTTTTTCCTTCAACTATGTTAAAAGAGGAAAAAATGGTATCATGCAGGTTACGAAGCTCACTGTGGCTTTTCTTATGAAGAGGCGGTCGGAAAGCTGGAGCTGAGTCGGTCATTTGTTGTGCCCGGAACACAGTTTATAGCAAAAATATAACAAAAATGACTCTTTTCCCCTTTATTCGACAAAAAGAATTTTTTGGCGGGAAATTTTGGTTTCAAGGACGGATGATGCAAGCATGACGTCAGCGAGGGGTATGGAACAAGTGATGTGGCAGTGATGTCAGCAGGTGATGTAAGCAGAGGACAACTGATGTCAGTGGATGACGTCAACAAAGGACAACTGACATCAGCAGATGACATCAGCGGGGGGGAGGGCGCTAAATGGTTTTGGGCAGAGGGGCAGTGAACATAGCGAGTGGGCGATGCATGTCCACGGTACGGGAACAATACCGCCAGTTCCCCGGGAGGTAATGTTTGGCAGTTGAGGGGGGTGCGAAATGGATAACAGCCATCGGATGGTGAGGTCCAGATCGGACAGCGGGTGCTCAGCGGAGATGGTGGGACTATAAGCAACGGGCCCGATCATAATAAAACCACATTTTAATACATCAGGGCTTGTTTTATTGGTCTACGGGGTGATTGGTTAGGTTATTAATCAACCCTGATGGTGATTAATCCCAAGGTTTTGCGCACGGTGGGTTATTAATCGGTTCCAAATAAACCATTAATCCCCATTTGAAACAGTGATATACGGTTATAGTTAATCGGGGTAGGGATACATATTTTTTTGGGGTTTTTAATATATTAATATAATACGGGAAAGGGTTTATTTCAGGATTTACATAATAAAAGTTAGGAAATTAATATGATTTATGAAATGGGAAGCGCTAAGTGATAAACTTAGGCTAAAGGGAAAAAGAGTTTATATGCGGAATGTAGCCATTTTCCTAAGTTCAACAAAGTTTTACTTAGGCAAATGTTATGAAATGAAATGAGTTTTTAAGAGGGATATTAAGCAGATCTTAATATCTTTGGGGGGAGATTAGTAAGTGATTGGGGAGAAGTGTGAAGGGGAGTTAGTCATGCCTCGCTTGGGCTGCTCCAAAAAATATCTGCCATGGCACTTGTGATAGAGATAAGATTAACACATTTTTAGAGACAAAACCTATCACAAGTCTCATTCTGCAACAGCAATCTACCTACCCTGCCTACTTTGCCTAACATTTTTTCTTCTCTTTCTTTGGGTGCACTTAGACTGGCAAACCCTTTTCAACTTTTCTTTTCTTTACATGGTAAGCCTACCTAAGTCTGCACTTATTTCTTCCAAGGGCTCAGATTAAACTGTTGAGCTCCTTTACTTCTCTACCTATCTACTTATCTGGCAAGATTAAACAGTTTGGACAGATTTTTATTCTTTATCTCTAAAACATGAAATTCAAACATGAACTGGTCAAAATTAAGTTGTTTGGCCATTCATCAATTGTGGCATAAATTCAACAAGCTGTACATGATGCTCAGTATACAGAAAATGAAAAAGTAGTGGCATTTTGGACTAGCACACTTTCCCGGTCTTTTCTTTTTTTCGAGTTCATTTCTTTTCATTTTTTCTTTTGACCATTTTTTTTTCACCCTTTGATTTCTCTTTTAGGGCATACCCTCTTTACATTTTTTATATTTTTTTATTTTTTTTTATTTTTTTGATAATATGGAAAACCTTTGCAAAAGGGATGAACATATTACAAAGCTCAACCAGTCAATCATGAAATATGACACCTATTACTATAGGAGTATAACATGTTGAATAGTTCACACCAACATAGTTAAACCCATACTGTATGGAACAGGCCACAGCTGATCGAATCATGGACATGCGGATCAAGAACACTCACCAATAGAATATCCAACTGTATCGGGTTGTCAAAGCTAACTAGCTCCTGCACCAAGGCATGTGGTCTACTAGGCACCAAGTTCAACAGAAGTTTCCCCATCTCATGGAGGCACTCAACGTAATGGGCACCATTGCTTCCTAAGGGGGGAGGATTGATCCAAGTGGATATTGGTGGCCACCTACCTATTCCACTTGACTAACACCATTCTTTCTTTTAGCCTTTCAGTTTCATTAATTGTGGCACAGTTTAATATTTTTGCAGCTTTTTGGGTCCTAAACTTTCGGAGATGTTTTGAGGCCCTAAACGACGCTTTTTGGAAAAAAAGAAAAGAAAAGTAAAACATCAAATTTCAATTAACATTTGTAGTCTAAACTTATAGTCCTTGGATATATCTTTCTAATGAGGTATCGTGCACGTCAAACGGAGATCATATTCCAAAGTTACAACCCTGGGAAGTTGATGTACCAATTTACCCCAGCAGGGCCCATAGTTTTGGCGCTTCATCTCCTAGGATTAGGTTTTTTTATGTTTAGGGTTTTCCATTGTTTCTCAATAATAAATAGGCCTTCAACCTTCATTGTAACACAGTTTAGAGGCATGTAACCAACACATATCTTCTCAGAGATAAGTTACCATCGCCCGAGCTAGTTTATTTTCGTTATGTATGTAAGCATATTTCAGTCCTTTGATATTAACGAAATGAAGTTTTATTTCTACCGCATGTTTGTGTGTTTATATATGTATTCATTTGCATTCCTATATAAGTTTGGATTAGAATTCTCACTATCCCTGTAAATGAGGAAACGTTGGTAGTAAGCACTAGGCTTCCTCTAACCAGTGAGAAGTGGTACAAAAATATCAAGATTTCAAATGAGAGCTCATGTCCTTTCGTGGAAGAGTCATTGTCACTACTTGACTTGATGCGAGGAATCAAAAGAGATTTATTGCAACCCTTGTGGTGTGATGTTGTTTACTTTATGGCTAAATTTCATTGTATGCGAGGGGCGTTTCAGTAAAGTATGTCATTACCACATTTTCATCTCGCTGGCCCGGCAACAAATCCCCTTCATTTTTGGTCAAAATGAAGGGGTATCCCTTTGAATTTTTTGAAAGAGTCCCCTTTATTGCACTCGATTGGTTGGAAATTGCCTCTCTTATCCTCGTTATTTTGCTTTCTAGCCTCTTGGTTCTCCAGGGTTTGATCATGTTTTAACATATCTCTTATTTCGACCCTTGGTCCTATTACTTTCATTACTTGGGCTTGGTTGGTTTTTCACATCATCTTTTTGGATTTGGGTGTTTGATGGTTTCCTTCATATCCCTTTTGATCATATGCAACTCCCTTGATTCTGAACAATTTCAGTGAATTTTTTTCTTGAGCTTATTTACAGAACTTTGGCATATCTCACTAACTTTTTTGAAATTTGAATATTCTCATCATTCTCGAACTTTTCTTTAACAAATCCCTCTTTTGAATTGTTTAACAATATTGGTCTGACTTAGTTTCTTTGTGACTTTTCATAAATATGTACATACCATTAGCCTGGTATATATTATAAAGTTGATCTCATATATATATATATATATATAAAACACATATTACAAATTATTTCTTTCTAAACCTTATATATTTAATTCTTATACATATTTTATTATAATATTATTTATTAATTACTTACCATATATATGCTCTAATGTATTTTATTGACAATATACTTAACATAAAATACTTCACATTTATTTTATATTATATTGCTAAACCTTATATGATATTGGATATATCATAAACCATAAATACATCACAAGGAAACAATATATGCATGAGACATGTAATAGAATTATAATTTGATGTTATTTTTATGATACAATTCCTATGTACATAACCTTTGTATGTAACTATTTATTGCATTAACATGGTATGAATTGTATTGCTTTTGGTTATCAAACAAACAAGTAAGACTTCGAAGAGCAAACCTCAACCCAATGTTCAAAACAAATAAAAATTGCTTCCACGAATTCAGCATAAAAAGTGGCTTATGTATTAATACACGTAAAATATATATATATATATATATACCATGGAGGTTTATTACAACGAACAGATTGTGAAAGGTTGAAGGATTAGTGTAACCCTTATATGTTAATTACATTGAAACATCTCAACGCAGGTCAACTGCATTTCAAAATGGCCATGTAAGTTACATCGAAACAACTCAACGCAGGTCAACTGCATTTCAAAATTGCCACGTAAGTTACATCGAAACAACTCCACGCAGGTCAATTGCATTTCAAAATTGCCACGTAAGTTACATCCAAACAACTCAACACATGTCAATTGTATTTCAAAATTGCCACATACAACTTATGTTTAGCAAAAAAACATTTTGTACATTTCACCTTAGTTTCTCTGCTTTTTGCCTTTTGCAATTCAATCCTTTTATTATTCAAATTAATGATGAGCTAATCCAACCTTCTAATAGTCCCCTCACTAAAAAGACAATGCCAAGGAACCGCTATTAACATATTGTTGCAACTGTCTCTGATGTCTCTGAAAGCATCACATTCCAAAATGAAATGTTTTTCCGATTTCACTGCCCTAGAAGTGCAAAAAGTACACACCTGCTCTTCCCAAACTTCTTTAGACCTTTTCCACCGACCTGTTTCACACCGTAGTTGATGCGAGTTAGTTCTTAATTGAGAAATAAGGATCTTTTCTCTCCATGGAATGTTTAAACCTCGAAGATGGTGATATGTAAAGTGTGATTCTACCATGTCAACATAAAGTGAGGTCGTTCCACCAGGGTTTCATAATTTCCTTGATTGTCGCTCCAAGGATGTTGAAGCACAACTACAAACTATAATTCACGTCATGCAAAGAAATGTCACACCTTCTAAATTGTTAACCTAAAGAACCACATTGTTAACTTAACAAACAATGTAAATCAAGGGATATTCTTACACATCCATTCCACGATTATGCCATGGTGACCATTGTTATTAAATCACTTGGGATTTTTAGGAATATTCACTAGATCTTTTAAACAATTAATCAAATTAGAAAACACCATAATCAACTAAACTTAGTTTTAAATGTGAGTTTTCATGAGATCTTAATGATGGACAAATTTTATCATAAGCCATTTCCGTGTCCACATTGAGAGTTCTTCCTTCAAATATAATACAATTCCTAGATCTCCAAATTTCCTAAAAAGTCACAAATGGGATGGCCCTCCATGGCTTTGTCTTTTTGCTCCACCATAACAAGGAAGTTTTAATCGACACATGATTAATATAAGGGAAAGAGAGTTTACCAGAGATCTCTTGCCAAATCTGGATAGCCATCGAGCAACATATTAAGATATGTGAATTGCTTTCTTCCTCCTGCCTGCATAAAACACATATACCTGGACCCTGCATGTTCCGCTTCCTCAGATTGTCCCAAGTGAGTGTTTTGTTCTTCCATGCCAGCCAGGTGTATAAAATTATTTTTAATGGAATCTTAATCTTCCAAAATCTTGTGAACCAACATACCTCATGTGTGTTATGTATGCAGCCACTCATGAACTGATAGGTGTCCGAGACAGAAATAGACCCTTGCTTCATAATCCCATCCCATCCCATCTTATCTCCAAGCTTCGCCCTGCAGATACTGGACTGTCATAGCTCAATCAGAATGTGCTCCCAATTTCCAACCACATCCCCTGGTAGTCCAATTTCCTCTGCCCTCTTCCATACCAGAATGGTGTCTGTCCATGTACTAATAGCCTGATCCAGGTAGAAGTATCCTCTAATATTTAAGCTATGTGTGACCTTGTCTGAGAAAAATATTTCAACTAACGTTCCAAGAATGTGGTCCCTGTCAATGATAAGATCCCTCCCCGAGCCAAAAATATAGCATGTCCATTTAAGAATCCAGTATTTGACATTGTTTAAGCTGATCCAGATAGTGGAAGCGATCAGTTTCCCAACAAGCCCCTCTCGCATCCACTATGTGGCCTTGATCCCCTGGAGGTATTTGGATCGGATGACATATCCCCATAGGCATTTACCAAACAACTCCCACCATAATTTTTTTATAAGCAAGGCCCAACCAAACAATTTAATGTTCAACATACCCCATCCCCCATGGCTCTTCCACATGGTGATCATATCTAATTTGGTAAGGTGGAATTTATGAGCATTTCCAGAACCAGCCCAGATAAATTTAGCCATAATCTTGTTAATTTTCAAAATAATAGTAGCAAGGAGGCAGTATAAGTGTGCCCAATATACCTTAAGTTGTTGTAGGATTGACTGAGTGAGAGTAACCCTGCTTCCAAGTGTTAAACATATGTGTTCCCATCCAGAAATATTTTTATGAAATCTGTCAACTATCCAATCTTTAACTCTATAGTTGTTGTTGAGTCTTGAAAATGTCATTCATTTCCATTACACTTTCACTATTATGTCCATTATATCACCTCCATTCCACCTCCATTTCACTACTATATCACCACATTCATCCCACTTTCATTATCATTGGGCCACATTTATGTTTTTCCAAACTTTATTAATTCTAAGCTTTTTAAGTGAATTTGTGGTTAAAAATTAGAAAATAATGTGCATATGCTTATACCTAACAAATGGGTTGAGATTGTTGACATGTGTAGGTTGAAAGGAGGCTTCTATAAGACCCTTATGTGGCACTCTAAGGCCAAATTCGAATTTGAGTGGAAAGAATCATGGAATCATGAGGATATGTGTCACATCTCCTAATTATATTGTAACTCTAAGAAGACATGTGTCTTATCAGTTCCTATTTTGATTAGGACTCTAGAGGTAGAGGGAGAGATTCATGGACTCTCATTAATGAGATGGATTCTCATATTTTTGTATAAATAGGAGATCTCTCTCCTTCATTTGTTAGTCTTTTTAGCTTGTGAGTTGTTAAGTCTTAGCTTGCTAGCTTGTGAGATGGCTTTGGAAAGCTTTGGAGAGCTTTGTTGTACTTTGTAATTTTGAAGAATTTGAATAAAGCTTTGATGTTCTTAACATGGAAGGAGATGTGAAGTAGATGTCATGGAACATATTAGAATGTAAGGTAGAGTAGATTTCATTTTGTAATTTTGCTTTGATTTCATTATGTTATTTAATTGCTTTCAAGTTTGATAAATTAGATTTTCTATTCATGCAATTTTAATTCATGTAAGTGTGTTCAACCGGTTGATTGTAGATTAGTTTTTCTTTACATGTTTTTGCATCAAATAGTGACGTGAGATTTACCTCTCTGCTGACTTTATTTTTTTTAGCTTTTCAATTTCAGTTATGCTTTGATTTCAGCCTTATTCATTTGCTTTGTTAGTTAGTTTAGATATCAGATTGCTCAAGTTATTGATGATTACCTCCGAAAGCCATAGCGAGACTAACTGGCAAGGGGTCAGACTATGAATTGATGTGATTTGATTTTAAGTTTACTTTTCTGCAATTAGATATAAGATTGTTCAAGTTGTTGATGATTACCTCTGAAAGCCATAGCGAGACTAACTGGCGAGGGGTCAAACTATGAATTGATGTGATTTGATTTTAAGTTTACTTTTCTGCAATTAGATATCAGATTGCTCAAGTTGTTGATGATTACCTCTGAAATCCATAGCGAGACTAACTGGCGAGGGGTCAGACTATGAATTGATGTGATCTTATTTTAGTTTTACTTTTCTACAATTAGATATTAATTTCTCATATCATTGACGGTTACTTCCGAAAGCCATAGTGGGACTACTAGCGAGGGATCGAATTATGAATGTGTAATTTGATTTTAGTTTTACTTTCCTTGCAATTTTTTATTTCTTTGAGTGCAATAGCTTAACTTTTATTTCCGTATTTAGACAAGCAGCAGAGACAGTGATTTCATGATCAGTATTTCATATTTTGCTTGATTAAAGTAGCTGCATACTTACACTTTTGTTTAAGTACTAATTCCATCAATAACATGTTTTAAGATCTTTTGAAGTGCTAAGTTTTGGAAGTTACCATTAGGGACATAGACCTTGTCTTGAAATCTACATCCATACTTGACCTTTAAAAGTATTCTTAAGACCTTAGAATAGGATTTCCATTTGCATTAGATACTTTAGGAGATCAACAAGAACAAAACCCCAAAACAAAATAAAATCTATAAAACAACGAAGTAAGAAAAAGGTTAACTAAGCACATATGGTGCACCACACTTTATCAGTTTATGATACCCGGATTGATAATTTATGTAGAGCAATTTAAGACGTTAAATTGACTAGACATTTTTGGCGCCGTTGCCGGGGAAGTGTAATTAGGAAACCTTATTTCTTACATCTAAAAAAAAATTAATAATTCTTGAGTATGCTCTCCTCCTGCACTTTGTGTGATCTGGAGGATCAGAAAAAGGATTGTTATGTAAAAAAAAAAAATTAATAATTCTTGAGTATGCTCTCCTCCTGCACTTTGTGTGATCTGGAGGATCAGAAAAAGAATTGTTATAAAAAAAAAAAAAGGAGACAAAGTAAACTTCATCATTTCAATTGATTCAACAAAAAAAAATGAAACCCAACTGCTTTGATAGGTTCAACTGTCCAAGATTGACTGGTTATGGTTTGTAGTGGTCCTCAAAACATTGTATCATGTTTTAATAAGGTTTTGCAACTTAGCTGCGGAATGTAGCCTGATTCTGCAGCTAGTTGAGAATTCCGCAGCTGATTTCAAAGTTTAATAGGTTACAGGCCTTCAATGAAGAAACCGACCACATGGGCATTTCCAGAATTGTCCTGACATGGATCCTATCCTAGTCACCCCGCTCAAATCGAAAAAAAACCAGCTTATATGGCTATCTCCAATCCTAGCTTCCACTGTGGCTTCAATAGAAATCTGCATCCCTGTTCAAACTTTGGCCTTAAAACGAACCTGCAAAAGCATTAAAAAAAAAAAAGAACCTGCAGATCTATGGAGTTAACTAAGATCGACTCAAATAATTATGCCATAGCTTGGAATAGAATTCATTATCTATTTGGTAGAATTCATGACAGGAGATGCCACAATGTGGTTGAATTGCAACCATGGATTCCACACAGAATGCGTAGACAAATGGATTCATTCTAACTCTTCCTACCCTACTTGTAGACATTGTCTTCATTTTGGCTTTAAAATAAGGGGAAAGCACATTTGAATCAACAAATTATATCTTTGACAAGCTTAAATTCATCAACCAAGAACTTCTCAAGAGTCTAATATAATCGTTGACTTAGAATTTGGGGTTAATCGATTCACAATTCCTTGATCAAATTATTCTGAGTGCACCTTTGTTTGAAGTAATGTTGCACTGGAGGAAGGGAAGGAAAGCCAGTCAAGGCAAAATTTAAACCATCTTATGCTACAGCAGTTGATTCTGTTCTTGATCCAATCGACGATGAAGCAACAGAGGCTATTTTTTGTGCTGAAAATTGCAAAACTACCCATAGCTCAACATGTGAAAAATTTAGTTGTTTCTATGAAAACATGGGATATTTACTGTAAAACATGTTCACTTGCTACCACTGGCTGCTATAGATATTGCAAACCTGAAGAAAAGGCATTTGCCACAGCAATTTAGAAAAAAACATAAAACAGAGAAAAACGTCAAACTTCAAATACTCGATTTTTCCAAACATAGGCGAATTTGAAAAAAATAAAACGTGGGTTTTTTCGCCAATAGGGTCAATTAGATAACCCAGAAACCGTTTTAAGATATTTGTGGCGGTTTGGGAGAAATTCTTGGTTCTTTGGAGCCCATTTTTGCAGGCCGCGAGAAAAAAACGGGATTTGAATTAATTAACTGACAGTTGATTTTCGGCTGCTTCTGATTTGAAATCAATGGCATACTGATAATTAACTATACATCTTCCACCTTCTGCCACCCATCTAACACCTGCTCTGCCACTTCCCGATTAATAGCAGTTCTAATTGGATACGGCTCTTTGCTGATGGACGTAACACCTGTTAACAGCAGTTCTAATTGGATACGGCTCTTCGCTGATAAATGTAACACCTGTTAACAACAATCTTAATTGGATACGCAACCAACCAATCGACGTGGCATGGAGCTCTTGGCATTCGATGCAGAGGCCATTCGACAACTCACTCATGTATATTTCGTGTGAGTTAAACCCAAAATTGCCACTAATTGCATTGGTTGCCTGAATCCCTTCATCCCTGAATGTCCCTTTTGCTTGCGAATGTATCCATGGCAAGCTGCAGAGGATTACTCGTTATCACATTATGTCTTGCAGCACTGCAAGTGTTTTTTTCTGAACCTACCCACTGTATCAGCACCATATCTGAACGCCATGTGGGACGTAGCAGTAATTGGGCAAGGAATTACACGGAATTGAAGATCAATTCATCTCAAAAACTGAAGGGGATTCTTGTGAACTCTGGCAATCCCTATGTGATCACAGTATCTAAGAACGAAGGTCAAGGAGATTTCACTACAGTCCAGGCTACTGTCAATGCAGTTCCAGCAAATAATATGCACCCTGTTACCATTAATATCAAACCTGGCATTTATAAGGAGAAGGTGAAATGTTATTATCAAGCATGACCTTAGTATCCTTGATTATTTATCGAACTTTATCTGCTTTTTGTATGGGAAGTCCGGGGCTTATTTTGTAGTAACACTGGCATTTTCAGTTAGAGAAAGGATCAATATCATTTTGGTTAATTTTGTTTCAATTGAAAATCTCCATTTTAAAAATGAATCACTCACTTTTAAGGTTGCAGAAACTCCACAGGAAAGTGCAGAAGAGATAAAAAAATATGCACGACACAAGTATCCAAAATATGTGTAAAACTGATGGTTGACTGTTTCAGCCACTTTCCGCAGCTGGTTCAACTTTCCGCAGCTGTTTTTGTTAAACTCTAGGTTGCAGGTGTCATAAAGAAAAACAAGCCACATGGGTAGCTGGGAAAATATCAGTATATGGATGGTGTCCTATTCATTTGATCCAATTCGATGAAAAAGACCTCGGTCAAAGGGAAATCAAGTTGTGTGTTATCACTAAGTCGCCACACTAAGTCGCTGCTTGTCAAGAAAAAAAAATAATAATTTTGAATCAATGAAATGAATAATTTATTTGCTCACTTTTCTGAAGGTATTGATTAATTTTGGACTGATGATGAATGATGAATGGCTAACTTTGTATTCAAGATTTTTAGCTACAGAAACGTGCACATTCTGCAGCTAAAGTCCAATTCCGCAGACTAAAAAAAAAAAAAAAACATTGTTCAAATCAGCCTAAGCTTCTCATACAAAATCAAATTTTGATGATTCAAGTATCGTTGAAAAGATCTCAACAAGATCTACACAATGAGAAATCCATCATTAGAGTTTGAAATGGAAACTAATGAAATAAATTGCTGAAAAGAAACAACATTCAACTTGGGGGCACCAATTCCAAAGCAGGTATAAATTCTTTTGATTTTTCCTTTGAAAACTTGTTTCATTAATACAAATTCTTAGTTTTGTGTGTAAATATTATAACTAGAGAGATTGATCACCTCTCTCCTTTGATAATCTTACATTCCATTGTAGAAGAAGTATTAGTTTTTTCGTAGGTTCCAGGAGGAAGGACAAATGACTACAAGAGAATGGTGTCTCTCTAAGAGACCAATTTGTTTCATAAGAGGATGATTAGCAACAAAGAGGAAAAATGCTGATGCAAAATCAGATCCAAACACTTGAAAAACTTTCAGATACTATTGTCTCCATCACATCCATACCTCATAATAAACCATTCATCTCATTTTCCTCCATATTTTCCATTTACATTCATATACACTTTCCATCTCTTTTTGTCCATTCATAACCCACAAATAAAAGCGAGAGGCTCATTCACATGCTTATTGCCCATTTCCATTTCTGTTCTCCATTTCCATCTTCCATTTTCATCTTCCATTTCTTGTCATTTTCATTCCGCAAATAAGCCCTACTTCAGTGCAAATTATTGAGTCCATAGTCCTTGATTCTAAGTTCTTTGTAAAAACACCTTGACGCTTGCATGCCTTAATGGCAATTCCTCATGCTGACAAACAATGGGAATACATTAATGTCCCTTGTTCGTCAGATCTTCTAGGTGACTCGACATCGACAAAATCATTCGTACCTAGCAAGATGTGTTTGGGCATCTTGACTCGCATTGTCATCGGTGAGAGTTCTCGTGTTGGGTAGTGGCATCCATTAATGGCCACTAAGTCAACAATTTCCTACTATGTTTGACATCAGAACATCTTTTCACATAGTAGGAATTGTGCCAATGAATTTTGAAGACATGAAGACTATTATTTTCAGCATTTTGGAGCAGATTCAGCAATTTTTAGTAGAAGCAATAAAAAGTCATCTTAACTCTTTATCCATGACTCCTCTTGTTCAGCCACTTGAAGAAGAATATGATCAGAATTTTGCAGCCACCACACATACAACTCATCCATTCCAAAGGGTAAGTTAAGGTATTCTAACTTTTGACCATATAATTCCATAAAAAGTTAGAATGATAATTATTGGAAAAACATTTCTCTTCCTCATTTCATAAAATTGCTAATACCATCAGTATGGGGGGGGAATACATTCATATTCATATCTTGTCATGTCCATACCATACTCAGGAACCCACATACTTTCAACATATATTAACTATTACATTGTTATTATGAGCATACAATGGCTTTTGAAAAAGTGCTTCAAGGATAAATTGGATACAAACAAAACCATGGTTGTCACACAAGAACCAACCATCATGCAATCCAATAAAGATATACTTTGCAACAATAATCAAAATATCATTATGCAAAGTTTAAAGATCAAAATAGAATGCAAAAAAAAAAAAAATATTGGTTGTAACACAAGAACCAATCATGTTGCAATTCAAGTAAAACACTTTGCAAAAATATGAACTTATCAAATGATATCATGCAAATTTAAGCCAAAGCTCAAAGATCAAAAGAGTTAATATAATATATATTGCATGAGGACATGCAATAGCTTCAGTTGGGGGGTATGTTGAGTCTTGAAAATGTCATTCATTTCCATTACACTTTCACTATTATGTCCATTATATCACCTCCATTTCACTACTATGTCACCACATTCATCCCACTTTCATTATCATTGGGCCACATTTATGTTTTTCCAAACTTTATTAATTCTAAGCTTTTTAAGTGAATTTGTGGTTAAAAATTAGAAAATAATGTGCATATGCTTATACCTAACAAATGGGTTGAGATTGTTGACATGTGTAGGTTGAAAGGAGGCTTCTAGAAGACCCTTATGTGACACTCTAAAGCCAAATTCGAATTTGAGTGGAAAGAATCATGGGATCATGAGGATATGTGTCACATCTCCTAATTATATTGTAACTCTAAGAAGACGTGTCTTATCAGTTCCTATTTTGATTAGGACTCTAGAGGTAGAGGGAGAGATTCATGGACTCTCATTAATGAGATGGCTTCTCATCTTTTTGTATAAATAGGAGATCTCTCTCCTTCATTTGTTAGTCTTTTTAGCTTATGAGTTCTTAAGTCTTAGCTTGTTAGCTTGTGAGATGGCTTTGGAAAGCTTTGGAGAGCTTTGTTGTACTTTGTAATTTTGAAGAATTTGAATAAAGCTTTGATGTTCTCAACATGGAAGGAGATGTGAAGTAGATGTCATGGAGCATATTAGAATGTAAGGTAGAGTAGATTTCATTTTGTAATTTTGCTTTGATTTCATTATATTATTTGATTGCTTTCAAGTTTGATAAATTAGATTTTCCATTCATGCAATTTTAATTCATGTAAGTTTGTTCAACTGGTTGATTGTAGATTAGTTTTTCTTTACATGTTTTTGCATCAAATAGTGACATGAGATTTACCTATCTGCTGACTTTGTTTTTTTTAGCTTTTCAATTTCAGTTATGCTTTGATTTCAGTCTTATTCATTTGCTTTGTTATTTAGTTTAGATATCAGATTGCTCAAGTTATTGATGATTACCTCCGAAAGCCATAGCGAGACTAACTGACGAGGGGTCAGACTATGAATTGATGTGATTTGATTTTAAGTTTACTTTTCTGCAATTAGATATTAGATTGCTCAAGTTGTTGATGATTACCTCTGAAAGCCATAGCGAGACTAATTGGAGAGGGGTCAGACTATGAATTGATGTGATTTGATTTTAAGTTTACTTTTATGCAATTAGATATCAGATTGCTCAAGTTGTTGATGATTACCTCCGAAAGCCATAGCGAGACTAACTGGCGAGGGGTCAGACTATGAATTGATGTGATTTGATTTTAGTTTTACTTTTCTGCAATTAGATATTAAATTGCTCATATCATTGACGATTACCTCCGAAAGCCATAACGGGACTACTGGCGAGGGATCGAATTATGAATGTGTAATTTGATTTTAGTTTTACTTTCCTTGCAATTTTTGATTTCTTTGAGTGTTATAACTTAGCTTTTATTTACGTATTTAGACAAGCAGCAGAGACAGTGATTTCATGATCAATATTTCATCTTTTGCTTGATTAAAGTAGCTGCATACTTACACTTTTGTTTAAGTACTAATTCCATCAATAACACGTTTTAAGATCTTTTGAAGTGCTAAGTTTTGGAAGTTACCATTAGGGACATAGACCTTGTCTTGAAATCTACATCCATACTTGACCTTTAAAAGTATTCTTAAGACCTTAGAATAGGATTTCCATTTGCATTAGATATTTTAGGAGATCAACAAGAACAAAACCCCAAAACAAAATAAAATCTATAAAACAACGAAGTAAGAAAAAGGTTAACTAAGCACATATGGTGCACCACACTTCATCAGTTTACGATACCCTGATTGATAATTTATGTAGAGCAATTTAAGACATTAAATTGGCTAGACAGTTTTTTGGTTTACTATTGAAGCCCGAGTATTTCAATCCATTGTCAATCAGTTTAGCATCCACACCAAAAATGTTTTTGATGTGCTATCCTCCATACTTCCATCCCCGAATAGAATCATTGATTTATGCTTATTCATTAGGACTCCCGAAGCTCTCCCAAACCTATTGAATATATGATGTAAGGTTTCCCACGCTATCCTCGATATCATACCAAAAATCAAAATGTCATCAACAAAGAAGCTATGTGAGATCTAGATTCCTCTGCACACTTTGAGAGCATTGAACTCACCCCCCCCATACATGCATTTTTAATTTTATGGCTAAGGCTATCTAAGGTCAGAATGAATAGAAGTGGGGAGAGTGAACAACTTGGCCTCAAACCTCTGCCAACTCCAAAGTATCTTGTGGGAAAATCATTAATAATGACTACATATCTAACATTAGTAACACAAGCCATTATCCATTCAGTGTTGCGTACCTAAAAGCCAATTTTGTGTAGAACAATACGCAGGAATTCCCAATCGACACAGTCATATGCCCTTTGGAGATCCACCTTCATAACAACAACATTCAACTTCTTAGTGTGAATGGTATGTAAACACTCTTGCGTTGTAGCAGCTGCATCATGAATCTATTGATGTTGTAGGAATCCATATTGCGCTAGTGTAATGTATGTGGACAAAGTGTTCTTGATTCTGAGGGCTATGACCTTGGATATTAGTTTGTATATCAGATTACATAATGAGATGGGTTGATAGTCGTTGAAAGTCCCTGTATCACTCTTTTTTGGAATAAGAGCAATGTATGTAGAGTTGATTTCAGGTGTGATGTGACCCCCCAGTCTAGACTCCTCAACCATCCTCAACAAGTCCAGTCCCATTAAATCAAAGAAATGCAAAAATAGCTCAACTGTCCAGCCATCTAGGCCAGGGCATTTGTCCTTGGTGAATGATTTAAGGACAACATGTATCTCCTCCAAATTGACAGCCTTGTATAATTCTTCATTTTTGTCCTCATCAAACATGGTAGGATATGAGTCAGTTCCCCAGATCTGGTCTTCGGTGCACTCAACATCTCACTTTTTGTAAGCATCTTCAAAGAATGTGGCCTCCTCCTATTGTATCTCTCGAAGGGCATGAACCATGCAACCATTTGAATCCTTGATGTCCCAAATGGTATTAACCATTCTTTTGTGATTTGCATATCGATGAAAGAATTTGGTGTTTCTATCCCCCTCCTAAATCCACAATGCCCTACTCTTCAGCCTCCAAGTGACCTCCTGTGTATGTAAATATTTTGCTTCTTATCCTCTAGATTCTTGATGTTGAGTAAGAGGTCCACAGATGGGCATCCCAAATTCAGAGTCGGTCCCAATCTATCCAGCTCCTCTTTGATGTCCATGAGCTCTTTGTTCATCTTCTTTTTTTTCCCATGTTCCCATTCCTTCACCATTGATTTAAAGCATGGAGCTTCCCAAAGATCACCAACATAGGGGAAACCTTTGAATCTCTATATTGTGTCCAGAAATCTCTAATCAAAGTGTTAAAGTCTAAATCTTCTAGCTAGATCCGATTGAATTTGAAGGGCATTCCCATCCTTGTCTACTCCTGGCACCAAATTAAGGTGATGGGACGATGATCAGAGATGAATGTGTTAATAACCTCTGATTGTAGCATGCCCATCCTTTCCACTAGATCTTCATGTACCAGATATTTGTCAAGTCACTTAGCTATGTGTTGAGTACCAGCCCGTCCATTATGCCAGGTGGGGACCAATTTTAGTGGCCTAATGTCCACTAGGTTATTATCGCAGATAGTTTCTTTTAGTCTGTCAGCCAATGGGTCCATCTTACATGTCAAACCCCAACATTCATCTAGGCTAGTGGTGGCATTAAGATCACCCGCTACAATGAGAGAATCAATTTTGAGGATATCAGCCTCCTCCAATCTATCCCAAAAAATAGTCTTGTCCCGATATGGAGCATATAGATTGAGAATATGTAATCGGCCCAGAAACACACTTATACTACCGAATAGAAAAATACTAGAAAAACATTTATAATCTTTAAATCTAACCCATCTTGGGTTCTACAGAGAATCAAACCCCCCAGAGAGGCCCGTAGAGTCTACTGCCACCAAATGCCACTCAGGTAGCATTTTCCGGAAGTAATCTATCACCTTTTATGCTTTAGTCATAGTTTCTTGTAATAGGATGATATGAGGATCAACAAAAGAAAAGAGTTCTCTGAGGGCAAGGAATTTGTGTGAGTCCCCCAAACCCCACATATTAAGAGATAGGCAAAAGGTCATGACACCTAGTGGTCGGGCTACGAATCTCTAAGAGCCCAAGGTTCAGAGGTGGAGCAAATCGGACTATCGATAAGAGTGGAGGAGTTGCCAATTGAGAAAGGCAACATCCTGGACCACCCTCAGAAGTGTTTTTTGTCTTGGCTATTTCTGCATCACACCGTAATGTTACGTGCAAAGTTGGGGTTGATCTTCAGAGAGGATGGTGGGCATGGTCGATGGATAGTAAGTGACTGAGATCCAGGGTCGTGTTGGAAAGAAGGAACTCAATGTCACTATCAACCGAGTAACTGGGGGTCGAGGTATGTGACTTGAGGGAGAGGGGAGGGATTCCAGAGGCCAGGATGTCGAGTAGTGGATGAGGAGGAGTAGAACATGGAATATTGGCCCCATTCCCTAGGACCCCTAATGTTGTCGAGAGCGGAGGTAGCAGGGAATCCAGTGAAGGAGGTGGTGGACCAGATGGGACCAGGGCATGTAGAATAGAAGTGGAATCTGTATGGTGCAGGGGCACATCCAGGAAGAGGGAATCCGAGTCAAGTGAGGTAAGAGGGGACTGGGGGGAGGATAGAATCGAAATTGGAGAGGTAGGAGATGGATAATCCATGGATTTCAAATCATAAGGAGAAGGTAGATTCAAAGGAAGGGTACCTAATATTTGTTGTTGTAGAGGATCAATGAACTGACCAGTGTCCACAGTTCCACCAACATGTGTCAAGTACCCAGCTCGTTCCTCAGTCATCCTGGTTTGAGCTTCCTCAATCAATTTCTTCTTCCTCCAGTACTTTCATGGGCAATGTCCCATGATATGTCCAATGCGATGGAATATGAGGCAGAGAAAGGGAACGCACCAAAAGTCTAGCCGCTGATGTATGTGAGTCTTGTCCCAGACCAAGTCAATGTGCTCAAGGAAGCCCCTAGTGAAACCCCTTTCTATTAAAATCTAGGCAACTTGTTTATCCCTGGCCCCTAAACACTTCAGGTCAATGTAAATGAATTTGTCGATTGCATTCCCGATATCGATGAAGACCTTCCTTGTCCAAAATTCAATGGGTAAACCAGGTAGTTTAACCCATATCAACTTATTTCATGGAGTATCCCTGAGCGGATTGAAGCCTATGTACCATGGGTGTAGCGATAGGAAACCACACCCACGCACCCACACTAATCTGAGAATTTTCTCCAGATCTTCTTGATGGAGGAAATGAAAATTGTACCAAGAGTTCATGAGTCTTCTCACCGTGGGTACGTAGTTGTTACACAGCATTTTGTCACTGTCCCTGTACTCCCCATTCCTTGATCCTGGACGACCTCTACAATGAACCTTACATGCTTTCCCTTCATGAAGAAACTCCCCTTGTGTCCCTCTTCATGAGCAGAACAATTCTTTTTTGCACAATTTCCCCAAAATCCTCTGTTTTTCCTAGTTTACAAGACCAGCGCTAATGACCCTTGTCCTCCTCACACCAATATGCAGGGATTAACACTGTCCCTAGTGCCAACTGGAGCGACTGAGCTTTGTTCCAATTGTGTTGGTCCTCTTATGGAAAGTTCTTTAAATAAGGAGCCGAAGCTTCTAGCTCTAGAAGCTTCGTAACAAAATTCTGGTAAATGGTTTGGCTTGATGGGGTCAAGGATGTCAGTTTGGGCTCCTTACCCCTATAAGGATGGAACTACCTCAAGAGATAAGGCCTTCTCGCATTAGAAGAGGATCCATCTCCCATCCATTCATGCCATATAAACCTCCCTTTTTCCCAAGCACTAGCTAGTGTTAGTGTTAGTGTTAATGTTGGTGTGCTAGTGCTAATTAATTTTGGAGTAAACAATAAGCTATTCATAGTTGTAGCTCTCTAGTTGTGTGAGGGAGAAGTGTGAATTTGGTTTAGTGTGAAGCCTAAAGGGAAGAGCCTTAAAACTATCATTTTTTAAGCCATCATTAAATACTTGCAGAAGTGTGTGGGAACCTGGTTTTATCGGAGGAGAATGGAAATGTCAATACAATGGTTGTAATCTCTTCTTGATTCAATATATATACAACTACTAATTGATTTCCTACATGATGTGTCATCTTACATATTCATGGCTTAATGTTTCTTGACTTGTTAAGTAGGTTGAATTACAATTTTTCTATTATCATGGTTGTTGTTTTCTGTTGTTTACTTGTTTCAAGTGTTTGAAGAAGGAAATGAGAGATAGTTGGAGCAAGCGAGCAAGGACATCATCAAATAGGATAAGCGTACTAAGAGGTAGGCCCTCTTAATTGGTTCTAACCTAAGGAAATATTCCATAGAATGTATCAGTTGTGGTTAAACCCATTATCAAGCTATAGGAATTGTTTGTGGCCGCACTCATCATTTGACTTCACCACAAATTGGAGACCATACTGGGGACACAATCCTTCTGTTTGTCTTGTTTGAGATTTCATGATTTTGTGTGAACTTTTCTAGTTCCACTTTTTCCCTTTGGTTCTGTTTCTTTTCCTTTGCTTACGAGTATGAGTTTGAAATTCATAGTAACAGATCTAGTCCCAGCTTTAATTTTTTTTTTTTTTTGGCTCCCTCGCTCAGCGCGCTTAATTCGCTAATAGTCTAGCCGATCAGTGCGATATGCTGAGAAAAAGTCGCACCGACCTCCCTCTGGCACTTATTGTCAATTAGGCAGTCACGTCGATGATTGTAAGTGAAGATTAGGGTTTGTCCCCAATCTTGGCCAGTGTGTTTCTCTCTCATGATTTCGACCCCGTAAGCCTTTTAGACCATTTTCTCCCTGACTAGAAAGTTGCTTTTCATTTGGTTTTGTTTGCTTATTGATTTGTCATCTTTCTGCTTGATTTCTTGGGTTATTGGGTGGTTAGTGGCACTAGGTCATCTAGATTGTCATCTATTCAGTTGATTGTGGACTCAGTGAGTTGAGTTGTTGGTGTATTTACTCCTTGAATTTTGTTTGTGGTCCTATTACGGCTTTGACCTCCATTACACAAGTTTGAAAAGTTTTCGTTTGCTTGTCTAAATGTTTCTTTTCCGGCATGGATCACATTGCTTGTCTTGTTTTTGGTAAAGTCGGTGCTTCATTAGTCTAAACGAGTCTCTCTTTTCATGTTTTCATTTTCTTGAAGAGCTAATTGTCTCGAATTTTTTTTCATTGAAGTGTTGTATGCGAAAAATTCATTTCATTGTTTCATGAAAAAGTATGAAATTCTAGTTTGTTGCATCAGTATGCTATGGTAGTCAGCATCGTTAAATACTAGGATTGCATTTGCACTTGAAACGAAAAAGAAATCTTTTGCTTTTAGAAGGACTGTTAGAAATGTACTTATCAGGAAATTAGGAATTGGAATGTATTTTTCATTAGTTTATTTTCTCAAAAGTGAAGTAGTGGAAAATCATTTTGCTTTTAGTTGCTTGGTTGTTTACATTTGATTGTGTGTTTTCTACCCTCTCTAGTGTAGACAATTCATTGAATTGAAAGGGTCTTTTCTCATTTAGTTGCATTTAGGGTTTCTCAAGTCACACCGCTAAGGCCTGAAAACTGAGACATAACTCAAGATAAACTTTAAAATGACTCAACTAACCTAAGGCACATTTGAAATCAAACGATCATATCTAGAAGGTCTAGGCTAGAGATGTTTTCCAACGTCTTTAAACCTAGCAGTTGTCATTAGCTTTGGAATTAGACAACGCTAGTATGGATTTGTGCTCCCTGTACCGTCGAGTATATAATGGAAGACCCCTCTAGGCTACAATCCTTTATCCATAGGAAGCCGATTCAGCCACCTTGCAAACGTGATACACCGAACACAGCATTCGGGGAGATTACCTACCCGTACTTCTCGGTTTGCCGAGAGGTATTCTGCAGTTCACGGTTGCTTGGTAATCCTTTTTACCTAGATCATCTAGAGCAGTCATTTGATCTTTTTGACTCATTAAAATTAAAATATCATTCGAGCACTTCTTCTTTCGAGCTCGTTTCCAATTGAAAGTGATAGAGTCATCTTTGTTTCTTTCTCGACTCTTAAAAAATGAAAGAGCACCAATTTATTTATGTGTCTTAACAAATTAATTGCCCACGATCTAATAACATCATGTTAGTATTTTCTAGACCAAATAGTGAGTTTCCCTTAAAAAACATTTTAAAGCCTTGAAGTTCATATCTCTCTTTTCCTATTAACTAAGACAAGGTCATCGTGGCCGAACCATCTGGTTCACCTAGTTCCTCTTCCTCTCCTTCATCTGAAATATTTCCTGAGGAGCCATTTCCTGAATTACCAGAGTCACTTGAGGACCAAGGTGTTGAAATTGGAATCATTCTGAGCATTCAACCTCTGTCATCTCATCCTCCACCTACTTCAAATATTGGGTCACCTGCTAATCTTGGCCTGGAATCTCCGGACAATCCCATTCAAACTCCTAAGAGTTCGCCGACCACTAATGGTCATCTTGGATTGGTTTTCTATCCTCTAAATCCTTTGTTTGACCCTGTTGTGATATGACCACAGTGTCCATACAGTCTGTACGATCAGCCGGGTGTTCCTTTGGAATTATACCCTCGTACTTCTTCAGTTGTTCGTCATCGTTTATTCCCAGATATGGAACCCGAAGGCGATGCTTCAGTCACCTCTCTAGATGACTTAGAAGTTTCTACTCCAAACACTATCGAGCAAGAAGAACATTCTTTTCCTCCTCAAGGTTTCCCCTATACAGGGAGCATTCCCATTAGTGTGTTGCCTAATTATGTGTCGTTGGCATAGTTGGTTTCAGGTACACCTAGTGCCTCATCAGTTTACCATAAACCTATTTGGGCGTTAGGCGCCATGCCCACTACAGGTCCATTCATTACAAACTCGACTTCCCAACAGGCCGTTACCTCAATTCCAGTGCAGCCCACCATTCCGAACCCTCTTGTATTGTCTATCCCAGTCACCCATCTGGTTCAATTGGCGGTCTCAAGGAATGTCTCTATTAGTTCCTCCATCCCTCCGGTCAGTGGCCAAGTTGTGTCACCGCCTGGGGGGAAGAATCTGAATGTTTCTATGGTGTCAGGCACCACCAATGTGAGTGGCACACAAGCTCACATGCTTGGTATGAACCAGCCTTCTTCTAGTGTTATTGAAAACCCTGTTGATCCTGCTGGATCAAGCAATGTCCAGTACCAATAGGTTCACAATCCCATTGGTCCGTCTAGGTCAAGCAATGTCCAGTATCAGCAGCCTTATGAGGCTCAGGTCCAATACCAAACTCCTTACATTCCATATGGTTCTCAAGGAATTGTTAATCAGCCTTACACTCTTCAGTCTGGGCAATACGTTCAACCTAGCTCATCCACTTTCCAACGTGGCTATTGCCAGATTCAGTTCGGGAATTTTCTGGGCATTGTTCAAGTACCCTTGCAATAGAAAGGACAGCCTCTACAAAAACAAGGGAAACCTTTGTTGCAGCAAGGGCTATCTGTGCAACAGCAAGGGAAAATGATCCAGCATCAAGGTCAACTCTAACAACCACAGGGACAACCCTTGCAACCATTGCAGTAAACCATGTAGTAGTAGGTGCACTATGCTTCACAAACCTCCCAACCCATGTCCTCACAGGGTCAACCTCTACAGCCCCAGGGACAAATTTTGCAGCTGCAAGGCCAACCCAGACAGCAGTAACCTTTGTATACATATCAATAGGGTCAACCCTTGCAAGGGCAAGGATAGGGTCAAGTCCTGCAGCAGAAAGCCCAAAATCCTAATGTCCTAGGTCAACAGGTCCAGAATCCTTTTGGCCAAGGGAAGCAGATACAAAAACCTAATGTACTAGGTCAACAGGTACATAATCCTTTTGGTCAAGGGCAGCAGCTATAGAATCCCTATGTCCAAGGGAAACAAGTGTATAATCCTAACACTCAAGGACACCAGGTCCAAAATTCTCTTGTTCAGCGACAACAGGTTCAGTACATGTTGTCCCTGAATATACAGGTGGGTGTGTTACTGAAGAAAAAGCCATTGCTCGTGCCTAGTACTTAGATCTAGTTTACTCTCAGTTTGTTGCCATCATCTGATCCCACAGCATCGAAGTCGCAGGCTACACCTCCTATTGATGGAGTCATTGGTTCAGTGTCCCAGACCCTTGCTAAATCTTCTTCCAAACAAAGGTCAGCCTAAAACACTATTTCCAATAGTTCTTCGCAGAATTCACCTAGCCTTGGTAAAACCTTAGAGTTCCACGCTCTCCAGTCTACCGCAGCAGACAAATCCTCCAAAGGTAAGAAGAAAGGCAAAGGCAAGGGTAAATTTGATGCCCCAAAATAGGGTCCTCCTAAATCGTCTATTGGTGAATCTTCCTAACGGAAACCTAAGTATCCCTACCTCAGTTGCGAGGATGATCACTATACCAAGGATTATCCCCGACGATCCGAAATTAGTCGTTTGTTCAAAGGGACCCCAGCTATCCTGAAAGAATCATTTCCGCCTCAGCAAACCCAAATGGTATATCAACCTAAATCATCTGCTTTCTCAGAATCTCAAGTGTTCATGATGATTATGCCTATTAATGTGGCTACTAGATCAAAATATTACCAAACCCCTGCTCTAACAGCTGGGAAAGAGCAAGAAGCTACCCCTTCTTCTTTTGCCCCGAGTTCTGTCGCTCTTCATATCAAGCGCCCTAATCTTGATTCCGCTATACGACCACCCTCTCAAGGTGGCTAAGGAAATCCTCGTACAATCCCAATGCCCGAGTCGCTCAGCACTATAATATTGTTGAGGATTTTTCTCAGGCGCCGTTAGCTATGTCAGCTCTCGAGGTGCTCCAAATCTTCCCATCATAGCGGAAATCTTTGCTGTTGGATATTGGGGGTATTGATCCCACCTATTCCAATTTGATATGTCTTGATCTAGAGAACCATGTTTCGCGCCTGCCTCATCAAATTGCCTTTTTCATTCAGGTAATCATTAATGAGAAAACCCTCCACAGGACTATCATCGATGAAGGTGCTTCAACCTGCATCATGTCAACCGCATGGTGGAAGTCCATTGGTTCTCCTTCTTTGAACCAATCCTTGAACACTTTGGAAGCTTTGATGGGCGTTATTTGTGACCCTTCGATGTCTTACCTAATCTTGCCATTACTCTGGAGGGAAAGACAATACAAGTCGAGGTAGAGATTGTTGACGCTAATCTCAACTATAATATTCTACTCAGTTGAAGCTAAACCCATGCTATGCATGTTTTAGCCTCCTCCCTATTTCACGTGATTCATTTTCTCCATCAAGGGAAGTTTGTCACTATCGACCAGTTGTCCTTCTTTGCCTCTTCCTCCTCATATGGCAATGTTCCATACGTCAAGCACACTGGTGCTCCCTATGAGAGTGTGGGGGCAGGTCTTTTCAAAGATTCTTCCTTGATGGGAATTTTTCCACTCCCACCTCCTCACGTTGCCTCTATCAACATGGTCTCGGTCAAATATGATCCTTGGGTCATACCCTCACCAGATCTTGTTGATACCTATGCTGAGGTTATGCCGCTTAGTCCTGCCGAAGTCAATTACGTGGAAATTTGTTTGACCTCAAGTTTTGCATCCTTTGATTCTTCTGTTTCGAAGACCTTTCTCGATATGTATTCTCAATCCTCGTGGCTTGGCGCTTTGGAATCACTTGATCCCTTAGCTGAGACTTTCCTTGCTGACGAAGGTAGCATGGAAGTAATGTCTCTTGAGAAACCACCTTGGACCAATACTCAACATCGTTCCTCATTCTTGCCTAGCCCAGCGGTCATGTCTACATGTCTTGAGCAGTTCTCTTCTCAATTACCTATTGACGTGTCAGTTTATCCTGATGTGGTCAAGATCTTTCAACTGAGGGAACCTTTATCCCATCATGGATTCAGGATTTTTCTCCCTCCCCAAGCTTTTAACAATTTCCCATTATTGCAATTTGCCATCTAACTCGTAACCCTCCCTCACCCAAGGGACATGGGGGCAATGCCTTATATGAGTTCTACTTTACTATTTCGTCGAGTCAATGCTTACTCGTCATGTCAATGGTAAAACTCTAGTGTCATCTGTGTTGATTGATTACCCGAGTCCCAGCATGGACTCTCTCAAGAAGTACTATGCTTAGGTCATCTTGCATGGCTACTTGTGTACATTAGTGTGTCATTCATTTCTGTGTAGTGTGGTTTGGTGTGTTAGTTTTCAAAGAGCTTTCTTTTTTACTATGTTTTCCTTACTTTGCAGATGTTTGTGACTCCCCACATTGGTTTTACTGATGGTGCTTACCATAGTACCCGAAACCTATCATCCACAACATGGGCTATTTATGATCCTAACACTGAGTTGATTGATCTTCAAGGTACCTGTTTACGTCGCACAACTAACAACGTTGTTGAATATAGTGCAATCATCGAATTGTTGTCAGAAGCCATTTCTCTTAACATTTGAGAGTTGGTTGTCAACCTGGATTCACAGCTTGTCGTCCTTCAACTTAACAGGCAATATTCCATTAGAAACCCTGAAATATTGAAAATGTATCTCCATATTCGTCTACTGGAAAGGCATTTTGATTATATTGCATATCATCATATTCCTAGACGCATGAATACATTGACAGATGCATTAGCTAATTATGTGTTGGATAGACATTTACGAAACATGTGAAATGATAACACAAATAATTTGTACCATAGTAAGCAAGAAATAGAGCATATATATATATATATGGCGATAATGTTTGATACATCAAAACCACAAAAAATAATATGTGTGTCCAAAATAACATCGGTGGCTTGCAGGCCTCATATATCTGTGGCATGCAGGCCTCAAAAAATGTAACTGTTGGACCTATGAACTAATTAGCATGGTGATCATGGTAGCATGATACGGCTCATGCAACACGAGTGAGCAATCAGTGGATCTGATCTGATACTCCCACTGTATGGCTCTGGTACTAGCGAGGAATGTCTCCCACCCGAGCATACTCTGGGATACCATGAGACAACCCCTCAAGGTTCCTCACGATCTCCTCCTCGTTGTCACTCCCCTACTGATAAGGAGCAATAACATCAATCGGGTGAGCAACGCACCTGGCTATTGGGGACATCCCAGCATGACGCTCTAGTCCAACGTCTGCATTAACAACGCGAAATTTTGTAAACACATATATATCAAAAACAATTAAAAAACCACAAAATTAAAAAATTGATTTTTTACCTTCATCGTCAAAATCCTCTCCATCTAGTAGAGGCATGTTCGGATCTCCACAGAAGTTAGTGCCACTGTATGGCCAGTCCTCCATGACGATCTTCTGTCATTGTAGCCATGAAAATAAGGTAGGGTTATACAAGATGTGCTGGCTCCCAGTGATTCTGGGCATCAAAGGACTCCAGCGGGCCATCCACGCGTCACATGGCATGGGAGGATCTACCTAAGTCAAATAGTACTAGAACAATGGCATCCGTTCTAAGAAAAAGGTCACTAATACGGATCTAAAGAAAAATTGTTTCAAATTCCCCGCCTTAGCTTTGGTCAGCTGACGTTTTATGTTGATCTTCATGGCCTCCACCCATCTGAAGATCGTCGGTGTTATGCAATCGATGGTGTACAAGAATTGTGACTTGTTAGTCTCGTGCACTGCCTGGGACCCCACCACTCTGTTGATAGTCAACAGTAACACTCTCAGTGTCAAATCCTGAACGGTGGAAATCTCAATCTTTCCACTCTTGGATTTGAGGGCCTCAGGGAAATGTTTGGCGAGCAACATGGATATGCTTGCCCCAATCAGTCATGACCCATATAAGTTGACTGGTTCCCCTCTTCAGGACATTCCTGTGATGAAATATATGTCTGAAGTTTCTAACTCCAGCTCCTGGTCACCAATGACGAATATCTCTCGATTTATGTCCCAAAGACTAATCAGGTACCGAAGCAACTCAGGTTGGGCCCGCATCCCTGGCGTGAGAAAGAATTTGAGGAGCCCACAAGCCCTCAAAGCTTCCAGGAAATTTGGATCATTTAGTGCCTGGGTGTCCACATCCTCGTGCTCCCATTCTTTCCAGTCTACCATTTTCGGCGATTCTTTCCTGCAAAAACCATATATTTAAGTCAATAATCATTTTTGACCCATCAATTTCAAATTTCAATAGTGGTTTTAAGGGGAAATAGGTTTTTCCCTATTCATGGTGTTGGCATGCCTATTTTAAAAATAGTTGCACCGACCACACAATAGGTTGTGTTAATTACCCTCGGCCAGCGTGATTCTATGCCTGGAAGTCACGCCAACCAAGGGCGAAATTTTTTTAATAAATCCTCCCTCAAAAATCCCAAAAATGGTTAAAAATAGGAATAAATGGTATGAAAATGAAGCTTAGGGCTTTGGCTCTTACCTGTAACTGGCGGCTCGACGAATGACCTCCCGGATCTCCCGCAATCTGCTCCGGAACAATTAGGGAAAAAGTGAGTAAAAAGTCTTTCACAACAAGGTAAAATAGTAAATGGTAAAAAATATTTACTTTTCCTCCTTTTTATTCAGTTTTTCATGAAATATTAGGTTTTTGTAAATATTTTAACCTATTTTGCCTCAAGAATTGGATAATGCACTTTACCTTTTTTGCACAGCAACAGGTGATGGATGTTTGACATGATGTCAAGTCACGTTTCAACTCTTTTCTCGACTCGTAAAACTCATATGAAAAGATTGACGAGTATTTTTCCCTTTTGACTCATAAAAGAGAATAAAATGGGGGTCCACTTTCAAGCTCTTTTCCAACCATTTAAAAGCAAAAAGATAGTCGAGTCCTTGTCGTTTCGAACTTGTTAACGGATGTGAAACTTCATGTGCCCAGTACAAGTTTACCCCTTTTTCGGGTTGGGAGGCACTATTTACAAAAAAGGTACTCGTTGACTGAAATGGTCAAGCGGTTCTCTCAAGTACCGTTTTCTACCTTTCCAGGCTCAAGAGACACAAATGTATGAAAAGCAACCATGTGGAGTTTTCTTTTTCATGTCTTTTTCAAACTCTCCAAACATTAAAAAAATACCAAGTTACACCTTTGTCGGACTCGTTAAAATATTAAACGACATCGGATTCGTCATCATGACAAACATGAGCTTCTCCTTCCTAGGGCTTGTTAAACTTACTAGGTCGGATTCGTCCAAAGGATGAACTTACAGTGCAAGCATATGTTATCCCCTTCAAGCTTGAGATTAAAAAATAATTGGGGTACCTACCAAAAATGGTGGGGGAAAATTTGGAAATCTAATCAGTTGTGTTGGAAGCTCACCCTTGAACATGACACTTGTTTTTTCGTGTCTGGTTGGGATATCCTCCTTTGTATCGTTGACCTTCCTAGGTTAGGACATTCATTTTTGCCTTCCATTTGATCTCTTCCACATTATCATGACCACTAATTCTATGGATACAAATGCTGCCAAATTTCCAGTTGTGTCGCCGATATGTTCAAGAGTTGTCCTTCTACAGTTACACTTACCCCCCATTCTCTGTATCATCCATAATCATTTTGCATCCATTTGTCTCGTGTCGATGGTGTGGGATATGTTAGTGTCAGTCTTTACAGCCTTCCTCCAGTGATCAAATGTGCTCTTTCATAGTGATTTTGAAGTGTCAAGGTCAAATTTTGTCATTTCAGTGAGTCTTCAAGCAAAATTTGGTCACTAGCCATTAGGTCTAGGGTTTGCCCAAATGTCAGTCCATGTCATCATTCAGCTGAGCCTATCATCATTCAGAGGTTTTTCATCGTCATGTCAGTGTCTAATGGGTCATTTTACACCATGTTCATGCTTCAGTTGTGCCTAGGAAAGCTCATTTCCCTCTCCTAGGGTTTTGAAAGCTAATTTCTCTTGGGCGGCCAAATCATCGGCAAAACTTGTTTCCTGATGTTCATACACCTTCCCCTATCCTTAATGTACCTTATCAAACACTTCCCAACACTCAGATCCCCCAAATTCCTCAGTTTTGCACAAACCCTAGTTTCTAGCTACAACTTGGCAATTTTCTAGGTTGGGCCTGTGTTTTGCCCTTTTGAACCCCTTCCCCTTGCTCAATCTCTGAGATTCCACTTTCCCCTGCTTCATAACATCCCTCCCCACTCCCAAAAATTTCCCCAAGAATTTAGAAGCCTTCTGTCCCCTTCATTCCGCTTCATTTCGACAAAATCCCTTGTTTCACACATCGGGACAAGTTGCACTCAAAAGCTGTTTCTGAGCAATCAAAGATGAATTTTTCAAAACTGAGAGAGTTTTTTGTCCACAACATGCCAAGGAAGAAAAACCTCCTTCACTTTTTACACAGGTGTCATGGTTTGAGAAAAATGTCAAAAATACCGGCGAGAACGAAGGTGTTCCAAGGATGGTTGGCCAAAGTACAAAAACGAAGGAAAAAGCCCGATCCACTCCAAATTTTGGTCAAAGCCTCTTTGAATGAGCATGGTACTTGATTGGGGTCTCCCAGCCCAAATTTCAAGAAATTTGGAGAAAATTTTGTCATTTGTGAATTTTTTGTGAAAATTACAGGTTTTTCCCAAGAACTGGTCTCACCCCGGGTGAGACCAGTTTGAAGGGCTGCTCGGAATTTTGAAAACTTGGCATTTTTGGAAAGGGCATTCAAAAAGAAAAATTACCAATACTTGGGAGAAGCCTGATTTTGAGTTTTGAGCCTCCAAAAGCTCAAAATACACCTAAAAAATGACTTTTTGCCCACTTTTTGAGTTGCAAAAAGTGACCTTGGGAGAAATGGTTTTTGAGGGGTCAAATCAACACCAAATTCATAAATTCCACTTGGGATGGAAAGTAGACAGGCCAAGATTTCCAATGAGCCATCTTGCACCTGATTTGGACCAGTGGAACCCACTCAAAAACAGCTGTGAAGGGGCGCGACCAGAACTTCCAGATTTGCCAGAATTCACATTTTTGGTCAAAAAACATTGTTTTGACTATGGTTGACTATTTTTACTTGTAGATGATG
Source organism: Pinus tabuliformis (assembly GCA_031772625.1). Lineage (NCBI taxonomy): Eukaryota > Viridiplantae > Streptophyta > Pinopsida > Pinales > Pinaceae > Pinus > Pinus tabuliformis. Next base: position 533,356,370 of record CM062819.1, read on the forward strand.
GATAAATGTAATATTTTCATGGCACTTTGGTAGTTTTTATCTTTCTTTACCCTTCTATAAGCTTCCATTATGTAAAAAGTGAAAAATTAATGCATGGATGAGTTAGCTAAGTAATAGAGGCAAGTTGTTGGGCTGCCTATTTTCTAGTTCTTAGTTTAGAATTAGTTCAAACTGCTCCTAGGAAGCTGAGCTCGACCCCTAGAGGTGGGGAAAGGAGTTAGATGGTTTAGATGGTCTATATTATGCTCTCTCCTTCTCATTTTCATGGTTGGACTCTTGTGTAAGGAAGCTTTATTGTATATTGTGCATCTATTTCTGCAATTGAAGGCAAGGAAAGCCAGGGTTTTACAGACATCTTTGAGGATTCTTGTGGATCTGATTGTTGATGGTGTGTTCTCTACATGTTCTTGTAAGTTTGTTTATGTGTTTCACATCTCTCTTATGCTTCTAAATTGGACAGATGAAGTGGTAAAGTTTGAACTCATGTTTTGACATGCTCAGCTTTTTAGTTTGTTCAATTTTAATGTTTTCTATTGTCTAGAGAGGATTCGAATTGTGTGTTTTCCCTCTTTAGCTTCTCCTCTATCATCTCTGATCATCCATCTCAGATTAAGACATCAGCACTCATTCCTACCTTGCCCCTTAGATCCCCCTGTGAAAACTGTGCTCAATCCCCGCACTTTGAATTGCACTTCCACCAATTGCCACCAAAAACCCCAAAAATCATTAAATCAACCCCCTTATCAATTTACTAGCCTAAAATATTTATTATTAATTGGTCAGCCTAATCCTATTGAAAGATCTATCAAATCTGACCCGAGAGAGCCTTCTCATACCTCGTAGGGCTAGCTACGAGGTGAAATGGTTTGATGTAGCCTTGAGAGTTTGTCTATCTCAGCCTAGGTGAATTCCAAGCGCTAACATATTGGCGACCATACTGGGGAGAACAAAATTGTTTGTTGATTGATGTGTTTGTTTCATAAGTCTTAGACGGAGCCTGAAGTTACGCCAGAAGCCTTCGAAAACGCTCTTGTTTTACATCAGCGTTAGTAGATAAACGCTGCTTCAGTCAATCTCCGTGAGCTTGTGAATACGACCACTTCATTTGCATTTCACCCCAGTACATGTATCAAGTTCAGATCTGATTGTTGATAGTGGACAACGATCAGACACTTGAAAGGCTGAAATCATTCACTGGCGACTCCTTCACTGAAAACTCCAGAGATCGATGTTTCATGGTGACTTCACTGCAGATAGATCAGTGGCTTTGAGATTTTCAAGATGGATCGGATTACAAGAAGATATGCTCCCTTGAGCCGAGATCACATCCCCGGTTTTCCAAATAAAATTCCGAAGGTAGATTGGTCAAGGAATTTGCCTACATTTAATGATGATGGTAAGAAAGATGCTGCCTTACATTTGGTTAGATTTCATATGCATATTCGCAAGTTGAAGGTGGATTTTCCTGAAGATTGCTTGATGAAGATATTCTTGGCCACTCTGGAAGGTACAGCTCAATCATGGTATGAAAGTTTGCCGCCTGCTTGTATTTACTGTTTAAAGGATTTTCATGCTATGTTCATTAAAAGATATCAAGCATCTTATCCATCATTGAATTTAGTTCAAGACTGTTGCAAGAATGCCTATAGTTTTATTGAAAGCCTTGAGAAGTTTTATGAAGATGATAATTTTATGGATGTTGAGATCATGGAGGCTTTGTATGAGAATCCATTTCAGCAACATGAAGAGAACCTAGAGGATTCCCATAGAGACGATCATGAAAATTTGCAGCAGGACCAAGATCTTAGTATGGTGGAAAATGAAAAAATTTCGCCTCTTAACAATCAACAGAAATTGCATGAAATGGATCAGCAGTATGAGGAAAATCTGTATACTCCTTCACTTGAAATCAATGAAGACAATCACTGTTTGAGCAGAAGAAAACAAAAGGCATTATCTCCTTTGTCCGAAGAGGAGATAGATCAGCTCTTGAGAGGTCTTGCTCTAGCTCAAGTTAATGCAGATTTGCAGTGCACACATGGTCAAGAAGATGATGGTGGACCTTCTTCCTCTTCTGAAAAGGATGACAATCTTGTAAGCAGCATTATAGATCAGCAGGTTGAAATTTGTTATATGGCTGAAGATGGTGAAAGAGAAGAGCTCATTTCAGATCTTCCCACAGAAGAAGACATCATGCAAAGCCTGCATGAGGAGGTAATTCAGTCAGTTCATGAAAATCAAGATGAGATCTTCATTCAAGTAAGTGAAACAGTTCCTTTGGATGAATTTATGGTAGATGATAGAACTGTCATTTTTGCACCTCAAGAATCAGCTGAAGTTTCTTTCCTTATGATTGAAGAATGTAATAAGGAACTTGATAATTTGGTTGTGATATCATATGAAGATGACCTACAGCACATTCACACCATAGAAGATCATAGCATTCAGGATTTCCATTCGGATTCTTCATATGTTTCATGTGCTGAAATGTTTTTTCAAGAAGAGATCTGCTCATCCATTTGTTCGGAGTTTTTTGAAGCCCATGAGCATACTTTCACCGTAGCACATGAGGAAGGCATATCAGAATTTGAAACAAAAGACACCTTGTTCTTTCAGCAGGAGGTGGCAATGGCAACTCTTCATGTTTTTCATGATCCTCTAGCAAGTTTGTTGCAGCCAGCAGTGATAGTGTTTATTGCAGTGTTCAGTGATGAAGGAGATCATGGTCAGCTATGTTTTTGGATGCCGAGTTACCGGTATCTATTGTTGCTCATGAGATCTGATTGGGAGAATCAGTCAAAAAGGCATTTGATTGATTGGTTACATTGGCATTATGATATAGTTTGATGTATATTGTCTTGTAAGAAACACAGGTGGTTGTCATCATGATTTCAAATCTTGATGGACTGCTGCCCTTCAACAAGCTTTGTAAGTTCTTGTTTTAGTTAAGTCAGTCATGAGTCATTTGTGTTGGTCTATTGAGTGAGTTTTTCAAATTATTTCAGCTTGTCATTGAGTCGGTTTGAGTCAAGCTTAAGTTAAGTTGCAGTCAGTGTTCAGTCAAGTTTTCATCTAATAAATGTGTCAAAGTGTTGGGTCACATGTGTAAATAATGACTCCATTGCCCAATGATTGTAAGGCACTGGTCTGCTCTCCCAGAGGTCTAAGGTTCTTGGCACCTCAAAGGAGCTACCATCCCCATTGGAGCCAATGTTAGTGTCAGCCTTTCCAGCCTTCCTCCAGTGATCAAATGTGCTCTTACAAAGTGATTTTGAAGTGTCAAGGTCAAATTTTGTCATTTCAGTGAGTCTTCAAGCAAAATTTGGTCACTAGGCATTAGGTCTAGGCTTTGCCCAAAAGTCAGTCCATGTCATCATTCAGCTGAGCCTATCATCATTCAGAGGGTTTCATTGTCATGTTAGTGTCTAATGAGTCATTTCACACCTTGTTCATGCTTCAGTTGCCACCCAGGCAAGCTCATTTCCCTCTCCTAGGGTTTTGAAGGCAATTTCTCTTGGGCGGCTAAATAACCGGCAAAACTTGTTTCCAGATGTTCATACACCTTCCCCTATCCTTAAAGTACCTTATCAAACACTTCCCATCCCTTAGATCCACCAAATTGCTCATTTTTCCACAAACCCTAGTTTCTAGCTACAACATGGCAATTTTCTAGGTTTGACCTGTGTTTTGTCCTTTTCGACCCCTTCCCCTCACTCAATCTCTGAGATTCCACTTTCCCCTGCTTCCTAACATCCCTCCCCACTCCCAAAAATTTCCCCAAGAATTTAGAAGCCCTCTATCCCCTTCATTTCGCTCCATTTCGACAAAATCCCTTGTTTCACACATCGGGACAAGTTTCACTCAAAAGTTGTTTCTGATCAATCAAAGATGAATTTTACAAAACTGAGAGAGGTTTTTGTCCACAACATGCCAAGGAAGAAAAACCTCTTTCACTTTTTACACAGGTGTCATGGTTTGAGAGAAATGTCAAAAATACCGGCGAGAACGAAGGTGCTCCAAGGACGGTTGGCTAAAGCACAAAAACGAAGGAAAACGCCCGATCCACTCCAAACTTTGGCCAAAGCCTCTTTGACTGAGCATGGTACATGATGGGGACTCCCAGCCCAAATTTCAAGAAATTTGGAGAAAATTTTGTCATTTGTGAATTTTTTGTGCAATTTACAGGTTTAGGCCATTGGAATGGTCTCACCCCGGGTGAGACCATTTTGGAGGACTGCTCGGAATTTTGAAAACTTGGCATTTTTGGAAAGGGCATGCAAAAAGAAAAATTACCAATGCTTGGGAGAAGCCTGGTTTTGAGTTTTGAGCCTCCAAAAGCTCAAAATACATCAAAAAAATGACTTTCTGCCCACTTTTTGAGTTGCAGAAAGTGACCTTGGGAGAAATGGTTTTTGAGGGGTCAAATCAACACCAAATTTAGAAATTCCACTTGGGATGGAAAGTAGACAGGCCAAGCTTTTCAATGAGCCATCTTTCACCTGATTTGGACCAGTGGAACCCACTCAAAAACAGCTGTGAAGGGGCGCGACCAGAACTTCCAGGGGCACGACCAGAACTTCCAGATTTGCCAGAATTCACATTTTTGGTCAAAAAACACTGTTTTGACTATGGTTGACTATTTTTACTTGTAGATGATGGATAAATGTAATATTTTCATGGCACTTTGATAGATTTTATCTCTCTTTACCCTTCTAGAAGCTTCCATGATGTAAAAAGTGAAAAATGAATGCATGGATGAGTTAGCTAAGTAATAGAGGCAAGTTGTTTGGCTGCCTATTTTCTAGTTCTTAATTTAGAATTAGTTCAAACTGCTCCTAGGAAGCTGAGCTCGACCCCTAGAGGTGGGGAAAGGAGTTAGATGGTCTAGATGGTCTATATTATGCTCTCTCCTTCTCATTTTCATGGTTGGACTCTTGTGTAAGGAAGCTTTATTGTATATTGTGCATCTATTTCTGCAATTGAAGGCAAGGAAAGCCAGGGTTTTACAGACATCCTTGAGGATTCTTGTGGATCTGATTGTTGATGGTGTGTTCTCTACATGTTCTTGTAAGTTTGTTTATGTGTTTCACATCTCTCTTATGCTTCTAAATTGGACAGATGAAGTGGTAAAGTTTGAACTCATGTTTTGACATGCTCAGCTTTTTAGTTTGTTCAATTTTAATGTTTTCTACTGTCTAGAGAGGATTCGAATTGTGTGTTTTCCCTCTTTAGCTTCTCCTCTATCATCTCTGATCATCCATCTCAGATTAAGACATCAGCACTCATTCCTACCTTGCCCCTTAGATCCCCCTGTGAAAACTGTGCTCAATCCCCGCACCTTGAATTGCACTTCCACCAATTGCCACCAAAAACCCCAAAAAATCATTAAATCAACCCCCTTATCAATTTACTAGCCTAAAATCTTTATTATTAATTGGTCAGCCTAATCATATTGAAAGATCTATCGAATCTAACCCGAGAGAGCCTTCTCATACCTCGTAGGGCTAGCTACGAGGTGAAATGGTTTGATGTAGCCTTGAGAGTTTGTCTATCTCAGCCTAGGTGAATTCCAAGCGCTAACATATTGGCGACCATACTGGGGAGAACATATTAATCATTTGCTCATTGTCGTGTTATTTCATAAGTCTTAGACGGAGCCTGAAGTTACGCCAGAAGCCTTCGAAAACGCTCTTGTTTTACATCAGCGCAAGTAGATAAACGCTGCTTCAGTCTATCTCCGTGGGATTTGTGAACATAGCGCTTCATTGACACTTTACCCTAGTACATGTATCAAGTTTAGATCTGATTGTTGATAGTGGACAACGATCAGACACTTGAAAGGCTGAAATCATTCACTGGCGACTCCTTTCACTGAAGAATCCAGCAACCTATGCTTCATGGTGACTTCACTGCAGGAAGATCAGTAGCTTTGAGATTTTCAAGATGGATCCGATTGCATGAAGATATGCTCCCATGAGCCGAGATCACATCCCGAGCTTTCCAAATAAAATTCCGAAGGTAGATTGGTCACGGAATTTGCCTACATTTAAAGATGATGGTAAGAAGGACGCTGCTCTACATCTGGTTAGATTTCACATGCATATTCGCAAATTCAAGATCGATTTTCCCGAAGATTGCTTGATGAAGATATTCTTGGCCACTCTGGAAGGTGAAGCTCAATCATGGTATGAAGGTTTGCCGCCTGCTTGTATTTATTGTTTAAAGGATTTTCATGCTATGTTCATTGAAAGATATAAGGACTCTTATCCATCATTGAATTTAGTTCAAGACTGTTGCAAGCATGCCTATAGTTTTATTGAAAGCCTTGAGAAGTTTTATGAAGATGATAATTTCATGGATGAAGAGATCATGGAAGCATTGTATGAAAATCCGTTTCAGCAGCACATAGAGATCTTAGAGGATACTTGTCAAGATGATCAGGACATTTTGCAGCAGAATCAAGATCAGCAGGCTAAAGATGGTCATATGGTGGAAGATGATGAAAGGGAAGAGCTTATTTCAGATCTGCCCTCAGAAGAAGACAGCATGCAGATTGAAGAAGACAGGACAGCTACATCAGTTCTAGATTCAGATTGTGATGGCCAAGCATACCTTGTGCTGGAGCCCATCAAAGAGAGCTCTACTGTTGAGATCATAGACAGCGTTTTGGATTCGGATGTTCATGAACAGCAAGGTGAGATCTTTGTGCAAGTAAGTGATGAATCTCCTTTCAATAGCTCAGTAATAAATGATAGTTTGAATGCCTTGTCATATGAAGATAATTATTGTTTAAGCAAAAGAAACCAAAAGGCATTGTCTCCTTTGTCTGAAGAGGAGATAGATCAGCTTTTGAAAGGTCTTGTTACATCCCAAGCTACAGCAGATTTGCAATACATACATAGTCAAGAAAGTGTTGGGGAAACTTCTTCCTCTGTTGAAAAAGATGACCGTCATGTAGATCAGCAAATAGATAATGTTTTCCTTCACAAAGATGATAATCTGGCCGTCATATCATATGAAGATCATCCACCATATTATCTGACTACCGAAGATCATAGCATAAGGGATTACCTTTCAGATTCTTCATATGTTTCATGTGCTGAAATGCTTTTCCAAGAAGAGATCTGCTCATCCATTTGTTCAGAGTTTTTTGAAGCCCATGAGCATACTTTTACCGAAGCACATGATGAAGGCAGATCAGAGTTTGAAACAAAGGATACCTTGTTCTTTCAGCAGGAAGTGACAGTGGCAAATCTTCATGTTTTTCACGATCCTCTAGCAAGTTTGTTGCAGCCAGCAGTGATAGTGTTTATTGCATTGTTCAGTGATAAAGGAGATCATGGTCAGCTATGGTTTTGGATGCCCAGGGATAGGTTTGTATTGTTGATCATGAGATCTGATTGGGAGAATCAGTCAAGAAGGCATCTGCTTGATTGGTTGCATTGGCATTTTGATATAGTTTGATGTATATTGTCTTGTAAGAAACACAGGTGGTTGTCATCATGATTTCACATCTTGATGTACTGCTGCCCTTCTCTTGTTTTGTTTTAAGTCAAGTCATAAGTCATTTGTGTTTGGTCTGTTGAGTAAGTTTTTCAAGTTTGCCATCGAGTCGGTTTGAGTCAAGCATCAGTTAAGTTTCAGTCAATTGTCTAAGTCAAATAAAGTTGTTTTTGAGTTGGTCACATGTGAATAAATGACTCCATCGCCCAATGGTTGAAAGCACTGGTCTGCTCTCCCAGAGGTCTAAGGTTCTTGGCACCTCCAAGGAGCTACCATCCCCATTGGAGCCAATGTTAGTGTCAGTCTTTACAGCCTTCCTCCAGTGATCAAATGTGCTCTTACATAGTGATTTTGAAGTGTCAAGGTCAAATTTTGTCATTTCAGTGAGTCTTCAAGCAAAATTTGGTCACTAGCCATTAGGTCTAGGGTTTGCCCAAATGTCAGTCCATGTCATCATTCAGCTGAGCCTATCATCATTCAGAGGTTTGTCATCATCATGTCAGTGTCTAATGGGTCATTTTACACCATGTTCATGCTTCAGTTGTGCCTAGGAAAGCTCATTTCCCTCTCCTAGGGTTTTGAAAGCTAATTTCTCTTGGGCGGCCAAATCATCGGCAAAACTTGTTTCCTGATGTTCATACACCTTCCCCTATCCTTAATGTACCTTATCAAACACTTCCCAACACCCAGATCCCCCAAATTCCTCAGTTTTGCACAAACCCTAGTTTCTAGCTACAACCTGGCAATTTTCTAGGTTGGGCCTGTGTTTTTCCCTTTTGAACCCCTTCCCCTCGCTCAATCTCTGAGATTCCACTTTCCCCTGCTTCCTAACATCCCTCCCCACTCCCAAAAATTTCCCCAAGAATTTAGAAGCCTTTTGTCCCCTTCATTCCGCTTCATTTCGACAAAATCCCTTGTTTCACACATTGGGACAAGTTGCACTCAAAAGCTGTTTCTGAGCAATCAAAGATGAATTTTTCAAAACTGAGAGGGTTTTTTGTCCACAACATGCCAAGGAAGAAAAACCTCCTTCACTTTTTACACAGGTGTCATGGTTTGAGAAAAATGTCAAAAATACCGGCGAGAACGAAGGTGTTCCAAGGATGGTTGGCCAAAGTACAAAAACGAAGGAAAACGCCCGATCCACTCAAAATTTTGGTCAAAGCCTCTTTGACTGAGCATGGTACTTGATTGGGGTCTCCCAGCCCAAATTTCAAGAAATTTGGAGAAAATTTTGTCATTTGTGAATTTTTTGTGAAAATTACAGGTTTTTCCCAAGAACTGGTCTCACCCCGGGTGAGACCAGTTTGAAGGGCTGCTCGGAATTTTGAAAACTTGGCATTTTTGGAAAAGGCATTCAAAAAGAAAAATTACCAATACTTGGGAGAAGCCTGATTTTGAGTTTTGAGCCTCCAAAAGCTCAAAATACACCTAAAAAATGACTTTTTGCCCACTTTTTGAGTTGCAGAAAGTGACCTTGGGAGAAATGGTTTTTGAGGGGTCAAATCAACACCAAATTCAGAAATTCCACTTGGGATGGAAAGTAGACAGGCCAAGATTTCCAATGAGCCATCTTGCACCTGATTTGGACCAGTGGAACCCACTCAAAAACAGCTGTGAAGGGGCGCGACCAGAACTTCCAGGGGCGCGACCAGAACTTCCAGATTTGCCAGAATTCACATTTTTGGTCAAAAAACATTGTTTTGACTATGGTTGACTATTTTTACTTGTAGATGATGGATAAATGTAATATTTTCATGGCACTTTGGTAGTTTTTATCTTTCTTTACCCTTCTAGAAGCTTCCATTATGTAAAAAGTGAAAAATTAATGCATGGATGAGTTAGCTAAGTAATAGAGGCAAGTTGTTGGGCTGCCTATTTTCTAGTTCTTAGTTTAGAATTAGTTCAAACTGCTCCTAGGAAGCTAAGCTCGACCCCTAGAGGTGGGGAAAGGAGTTAGATGGTCTAGATGGTCTATATTATGCTCTCTCCTTCTCATTTTCATGGTTGGACTCTTGTGTAAGGAAGCTTAATTGTATATTGTGCATATATTTCTGCAATTGAAGGCAAGGGAAGCCAGGGTTTTACAGACATCTTTGAGGATTCTTGTGGATCTGATTGTTGATGGTGTGTTCTCTACATGTTCTTGTAAGTTTGTTTATGTGTTTCACATCTCTCTTATGCTTCTAAATTGGACAGATGAAGTGGTAAAGTTTGAACTCATGTTTTGACATGCTCAGCTTTTTAGTTTGTTCAATTTTAATGTTTTCTACTGTCTAGAGAGGATTCGAATTGTGTGTTTGCCCTCTTTAGCTTCTCCTCTATCATCTCTGATCATCCATCTCAGATTAAGACATCAGCACTCATTCCTACCTTGCCCCTTAGATCCCCCTGTGAAAACTGTGCTCAATCCCCGCACTTTGAATTGCACTTCCACCAATTGCCACCAAAAACCCCAAAAATCATTAAATCAAACCCCTTATCAATTTACTAGCCTAAAATATTTATTATTAATTGGTCAGCCTAATCCTATTGAAAGATCTATCAAATCTGACCTGAGAGAGCCTTCTCATACCTCGTAGGGCTAGCTACGAGGTGAAATGGTTTGATGTAGCCTTGATAGTTTGTCTATCTCAGCCTAGGTGAATTCCAAGCGCTAACAGGATACATTATGGCCCTCCTTTGACACATTTTCTTCCTGTCGAATTCAACTCATTATCCGGGAAGTTGACCAAGAGACTCGCTTCCAATACCTTAGAGTTTGCATGACCTAATGGAAAGTTCTTCACAGTCGATGACAAGTTCACATCATTGGCTTTCGTTCGAGTGATTTCACGGGTGTTCGACTTTAGTTCCTCTATTCACATTCTGTGGATTGTGCTGATAGTACCTTGAGGACCATTTTTATTATTGGTGGTTTCTCTCACACTTGTTAACAGTTTACGTCATTGACTGGTAATCAAGCGACTTTCTAACATGTTCGACATCAACACATATATTCGCATGTTAGAATTTGTACTTTGATTGGGTCAGGTTGGAGCACAAGACCCTGGGCTCAAATCACAAAATTCTAGGTTGTGAAGTGATGTGACATGTTTATGTTGATATACATGTCTCTTTCAGATGGATGGCTGTGGCCATACTATGAGTTATCATATGTGATCCTTCTCATTATTGGATGGTTGCGACCATACCTTGGTTTCATTATGATCCTCTTTAACAGATGGTTACGCCCATGCCTAGATCCATTTACATGATCATTCTCTGGATGGCTACATCCATACCATGATTCATGTATCATTTGACAGATTTTTTAGTTATTTATTTGTATTTGTACTTACTTGCAGGCTTTTCGACAGAAGACTACGGTTCTCCGCACTAATTCATAAAGCATTTCATCCCTCATTTTAATTTTGCCTTCATGCTTTAGGGGGCATCTGTTACACTAAATTTTTTCACTGTCCCTATACTCCCCATTGCTTGATCCTGGAGGACCTCTACAGTGAACCTTACATGCATTCCCTTCATGAAGAAACTCCCATTGTATCCCTCTTCATGAGCAGAATAATTCCCTTTTGCACCATTTCCCCAAAATCTTCTGTTTTTCCCAGTTTACAAGACCGGTGCTAATGACCATTGTCCTCCTCGCACCGATATGCAGGGATTAACACTGTCCCTAGCGACGGCCGGAGCGACTAAGCTTTGTTCCAGTCGCATCGGTCCTCTTATGGAAAGTTTTTTAAATAAGGAGCCGAAGTTTCCAACTCTAGAAGCTTCGTAATAGAAGTCTAGTAAATGGTTTGGCTGGATCGGGTCAAGGATGTCAGTTTGGGCTCCTTTCCCCTATAAGGATGGAACTACCTCAATAGATAAGACCTCCCATGAGAAGAGGATCCATCTCCCATCCATTCATGCCATATAAACCTCCCTTTTTCCCAAGCACAAGCTAGTGTTAGTGTTAGTGTTAGTGTTAATGTTGGTGTGCTAGTGCTAATTAAGTTTGGAGTAAATAGCAATCTATTCATAGTTGTAGATATCTAGTTGTGTGAGGGAGAAGTGTGAATTTGGTTTAGTGTGAATCCTAAAGGGAAAAGCCTTAAAACTATCATTGTTGAGGCCATCATGGAATGCTAGCAGAAGTGTGTGGGAACCTGGTTTTGTTGGCAGAGAACAGCAACGTCAAGACAATGGGTGTAATCTCTTCTTGATTCAATATATATACAACTATCGATTGATTTCCTACATGATGTGTCATCTTACATGTTCTGGCTTAATGTTTCTTGACTTGTTAAGTAGGTTGAATTACAATTTGTCTATTATCATGGTTGTTGTTCGTTGTTGTTTACTTGTTTCAAGTGTTTGAAGAAGGAAACGAGATATAGTTGGAGCGAATAAGAAAGGACATCATCAAACAGGATAAGCATACTAAGAGGTAGGCCCTCTTAATCAGTTCTAACCTAAGAAAATCTTCCATAGAATGTATCAGTTGTGGCTAGACCCATTATCGGGCTAGAGGAATTGTTTGTGTCAGCACTCATAATTTTACTTCACCACAATAGCCGAGGATATATTTCCACTTAGATGACACCCAATCTCTCATATCCTCCTCTAGAAGGTCAAAAAAATACCATCTCCCTACCAAGGCACTCTTCTGAAGACTGATCACCCTATCCAGCAGCACGCCATAACCGAAGCTTAGAAGTTGTGTCTGTGGAGAAGTCACAGTCGTTAGACGTTTTTGTTTGGACTTAAGACCACGGGGGAATGTGTGTCGATTTGTGAACAGAGAAGGATCAACATAACCAGCACCTGTAATTGTTTCCATGCGGTGTGTAGCAAGGTTATGACCCCTCACCGAGTGGCCCACCTTATGTCTATCCACCTCCTAAAGTGCATGACCTGGTGCCGAGTGCGAGTTTTCAGTATTGTCGATGGTGTGTACCATCTGAGTATCCAGGGTGGCCCAGATAAATGCCTCATGCGCAGAGGTGTTGGAATATAAGAGGTATGAAAGGTCCATAGACCCCAGAAAGGATAACTAGGGTGTCAGGTAGTCAATCCGACACAAAATATTCAAGTAGGTAGGAAGATCGGTAGTCACGAGGAGTGGAAATAAAGTCGAGGTGGCCTTGGATAGAGAAAAGAGAAAAGTAGTGACCAAAAGAATATAAAAAAGGTACCCCAATCTCATCCACATGCAGTGATCACAACACGTAGCACCTACAACACAAATCCCCCAACCCACCCCACTACCATATCTTGTCCCAATTTAGTAATATAATGTTATAATGTATGAGAGTATCCCAAAATACCAACCCCCGTGCTTAGAATCGTTTGACAATAGGGAGGAAATAGAAAAAACATGTAGAGAATTAAGTGGAATGGATGTGTCCTCAAAATGCACGTCACCTCAATCAGGGATCCTATCACCAAGAAATTTGAAATGACTGAGAAAGAACGACTGGCCTCCGGTACGAGCACCGGAAAAATCGTGCCACCGCAACAGTGAGCATAGGGTGAGGCGAACAGCACAGAGAAATTCACTTGTAATTCCTGGTCTAATAGGAACAGATTAATGGATATCTCATCCCTCGCAATAGCAACAGCAACAACATCCAAAGCACATCCACCACCTTTTGAAGCATCTGACCTTGATATATTTGCAGGGTCTGGAAATGATAACCGTTTCAATCCACCTTCCCCAGAGCGTGGTGTAGTTCATAGCCATGAAGCAGGAACCCTTATCCTAGTTCGAAGTCAGGCATGCAAGTTTAAGGATGTCGACCCAAATAGGCATGTCATCTCCTTCTGATATTTTTTAATTGGTCTCATATCATATAGAAGAGGATGTATATGGCGATAAGAAAGATGACTATAATGTGAAAAATCTTAGAAAAAGGGAAGTGAATCATTCCCAGAGAAGGGAAGTTGTCAAATCCCAGCCAGACTCCAACAATAGGCCAAAATGGAGCAAGGAGGGCCAATGTAGAAGGACATATCAAATAGAAATGTGGTAGCATAGAGCAAAGTGGGGGGACAAAGGTAAAAACCAGGTCGAGTGTGGGAAATACCAGTGCACATAGAGGAAGCTAAACCTGAAATAAACACCCCAATCCCACAGTAATCAAACAAAATTGAGTGAAGAAGTAAGGTGTTAAGATTCCCAAGCTAAAGCATGGTCCAGATTCTAGTACTCCATTAGAAATCTTCGATAGTAATGCATACCTGAGAACTTGCACTGCCATCACCATCCTTTCTTCCACCTGCTGATCCGGTTCCTATTTTGTTTTTAATGGAAATATTGTTACCTTTATGAACATAATTAAATCATGGTAAGTATTCACAATTATTAAATAAGGAGACAAGAGGTGATTATGTGTTTTCAAACATGATCTATCAAACCTAGATTGGCAAAGCGAATCTTTGACGTTGCCTGATCACTAAAAGGTCCATCAATTTGGTTTTATTTTCAATAAGTTTTGCAGTGTGATACTGGGAGGTAGAGAATGATACTTACCTTTGTAATTTACACCTTCCACCTCAAATTGGTAGATGACCCCATCTACTCACTATTTCACAAATGATACATCAATTCTGTTTTATTTTGATGGAAACAAAATCATATCTGAAATATCTATAATTAGCAAAGTATATCGAACTGTTATTGATAAGGGGCAATCCCTCTGTGTATAAAAGGATCGATTTCTTAGCAGCAAAGGGGGAAGGGGATGGGGGTTCTATACCCAAGGATTACAAACTGTAGGGTAGTAATAATATTGTTTTTAAACGTTATTTCTGTAGCCTGTAGTAGAGGAGTAGAAACTTAGGAATAATGGAGGTGTAACAACCCTAGTGAAAAATTCATGTAATAAAAGTTAATAAAGGCAAAATAAGACCATGGTTAAGGGACTCTTATTCCAAGCTGAATGTTGGGCACATATATCGTAGTGGGAATCACTGGACGTGTGTTTTGGCTAAGGAAAATTGGCAAAGGCTAAGGCAAAGGCAAAAAGGCATTTTTGGCACACTTAGTTATGAAAATAAAGGAAATTAGGAGAAAAGGGAGGCAAAAGGTCACAAGTTGCATGTGAGGATAAAATTGATGGAAATTAATGGAAAATGAATAAATTAGAGGCCTCATGCATAAAAAGGCTTCTGAGGACCAATTCATGTCTTTTTTTCAAGTTAAAGTGTGGAGCTCTCTCATTAATCTCTCTCTCTCTCTCACTCCATTGGTCACATAGAGTTTTCTTGGAGCACTCTAGTTTGGAGCAAAGAAAAGGGAAAGCAAGGAAAGGAAAGGAAAAGCAAGCAAGGATCAAGGAAAGGAAAGCAGGATCAAGCAGCTTTAGTAGGAACACTTGTAGGTAACCTTTTGCATGTGTGATTTCCTAGCTAGTTTGGACATGCATGGCTTTGCATGTTGATGTGTGGTTCTCTTGCTATTGATGGCATGGTCTTGTCAGGTTATGACAGTGATCTTCAACCTAGCCTAGCCTTTTTTCATATCCATGGTATTTTTGGATGTTTATGTCGCTTTTGGTACTTTGGAATTGCCAGATGGATTTCTGAATCTAGGGCAGAGGTGGTCTCAAGGTTGATTGCCAAAGGCCTAGGAATCCCTTGACTAGTTTTGGTGGGATACATGGTATACCCTGACGGATAAGTCTTGGTTTAGGGCCTATTGATCCGAGTTTCGATTGTGGTAAAGCTTGAGAGACAAGGAGTTGGAAAATTCCTTAAGGATAGTAATGGATTTTGAATGGCATTCCAAGTTATGTTCGGTTGTGATTGGAGCGCCGGTTTTGGTGTGATCATGATTTGATGAGGGTGGAGGTGGTTCAACCTCTGGATTCCCTTGGTTTTTCTTAGATTGGTTGTTCTATGAGATCCCCCATTCATGCTTGGAATATGGCACAGGGGTGACTGGTTGAAAGAGAGATTTGGTTCAACCATATCTATGGTCGGGTGGTATGTGGAAGTCCCAAACCTGGTCGGATTTGCCTATGATTAATAAAAGCTAAGCTCTCCTACTTTTGCATTGATTTATATATGGATTTAATGGTTGTCTTATCTTTTTTATTTACATGGTTTAATTCTAGTTATAAGCATGGTTATGTGATTGATTTATGTCATGGTTATTTCATGTATTTACTTGTAACTGTTAAATGGATGGATGCAATACCTAATTGATGATCTAGTAGCTCAATGGGGAAGGAGGTGATCCTTCTGGTGATGTTTCATAAGTTGTTTCAGTCATTTATACTCTATCTTGTATCCTAGACCTGTAGGCTGCATTGATGCCAAGTGTTTGACAGAATGTTAGTCCCATGTGGGATGCTCAGGCCTATTCCTGAGGGTGATTTTGATTGATCAACATTGTTCTCATGTTTTTAATGATATTTGAAAGTTACAACAAGTTCTGGGTAGAGGCTAGGATTTTGGGCTAGAAAAGTGGCTAAAATCCTGGATTCGCTGGCATAGAACTAGCAATTATGGGCCATAGTCATTGGCAAGCAGGCCTGTGAGAACGAATTTGAGTTGTTGGTCGCTCCCTTGCCCGTAGAATGAGAGAAAAAGAGGGCTAAGAGCTACATAATAACAATGGGATCCAGGGACAGGCTATCTGAGTGGCTAACCTGTCTTCTGAAGGGTCTATTGATGTTGTTGGATGACTTTATGTGATATTCCATTGATTCCACTTCCTTAAGGTGACATAGGAGGTCAAATCTGATTGTAGTGGCATCTCTCCTCATGTTTACCCTGGTTGGCATGGTACCTTTGGGTAGACCTAGGAGGGGGTGTTAAAGGAGTTAGGAGCATTGTTGTAACTCTATTTGTATTTCAAGGTTTTAAATCCCAATTGAATTAATGAATGGAGAAAACTTTATTTTGCACATGATTGGAGTATCGTTGCTTTCCTTCTCTATAAGATTGAATTTATGGTTCAACATTGTTTTCTTCTGCTTACGAGTGTTGATCTTTCATGCCATGTATTATTGATGGATTTGATTGTTCATGCTTTTTTAATAACCGGTTAAGTTATCTTGCAAGTTAAGCAAAGGAAAAATAAATCTTTAATTTCATTTGAGCATGATTGTATTCCTTAAGTTAATATTTAATTATCAGCTTAGAGGAATATTGGTTGGTTTCATTCTTTTCATTTTATTTATATTTTTTTGTAATGTGACATAATCTTTTAAGTTCAAGTGCTACCTCCTTTTGAACTATGAACTTCAACTAGAAGCAAATCTATAGAATTAGTTCTCTTATTCGTTGACTTATTTTAATCTTAAGTTCAAGCTAGTTCAAAACTCAGCATTGCTCTTGATTGGGAAAATATTTACATCTTCCTCAATCAAGATAGATTATGATTTTATTTTTGTAAATTACATCTTAGTTAGAATTTCCAACCATTCTCCATCTTGCATACTCCATGCCAATTACGTTAGTTTTTTTATGTAGGTTTTAACCCCATACAGAAATTACCTTCATACGAATTCTAAGACACAGAAAATAAACAATGCGAGAGCATAACACATAAAACACATATACACAGAGATTTTCCCCTGGATCCCAAAATTGAGATTACCAACTTGATTTTTCCTTATATTCCTTTCAATGTTACAATACATATTTATACATGTCGAAGCATCCAATACCATGGACCGAAAACCATCGCGTCCAAAACCATGGACCGAAAACCACCGCTTCCAAAACCATGTGCGAACACCATACACAAAACCTTAGGTAGGTTCGCCCAACCTAATATAGGGTCCAAAAAAAATTTCCCCCGGGCGCTACCCCAGACCCCGTAGAGGGGGCTACTCACCCCCCTCAAACCCCCCAAACAAGGGCGGCTGTCGCCCCCGCTGTGCAATCAATGGAATGAGGGGGGGGCTTCGCCCCCCCCCCCCCCCCCCCCCCCCCCCCCCCCCCCCTCTAAACCCCCAGTTAACTACATGGGCTAGTCATGGAAAGAATATAACACAACCCAACATTCTGCCACTTGTTGTTTTATTTCCACAAGGGGCCATAGGAGAGCTTAGTCATTTAACCAACCCTGCAACGCCCATTGTTTATCTACACCAAGAGAACTTATCAGAGATCACATATTTTGTCAATGCATCTGCCATATTCTTCAAAGTGTCCACCTTTACTAGCAACACCTTTTTGTCTTCTATCATATCCCTCACAAAGTGATACTTGTTGTTGGGAAAAGTATCCAATACGGAATGACCCTATCCCACTCTAAGGGTGATAGTACCTCAGCAACAATCGAAGCAAAGCTATCTAATATTTCTTCTTTATGAAAGTAAAATAGGGGAGAAAGAGATCCACTAACCGATGTCTTTCACTAATGGTTGATCCAATCTTCTCTCCTTGTTGCTTGCTCCCAGCTCCTTGCTCTTTCACTGGCCCAGCTACACCAAGATCCTGCAAAATGGCAAGAGAGGAAAACTACAAGAAGCATACATTCATAATTGATTCAAGGATTAGAATAAATCAAATACACAAGTATAACAATACACCATTGAGACACATGCATATAGAAGAACCTCAAATGCTTTATTAATGGAAGAAGTAAAGTTCAGGAAGTGATACAACCATAAAAGGCCCAATCCAGCATCACCTCCCAGCAGAAAGAAATCTCCTCTTCACCTCCTTCAAAGCAAATCACCCAATAGTTCTAAACTCAAACCAACATCACTTCCTTACATTCACAAGATTCCAGCCCCCTTAGACCTCATGAGAGAGATCTATATATAGGGTTTTTGGAGAAAGGATGAGTCAGCTTGAGAGCTGACTAGTGTCCTCTCTCACTTCAGTTATTCTTCAGTTCTTGAGTCCACTTGGAGGTTCTTGCTTCCACTTGGAGATCTAGACCCTCTTACTCATCACCAGTCGAATTCCTTGATCCAAGTGTCATTTTGGAAGCTTCCTGGGCATTGACACCTTGAGGAATGACTGTGCCACATGTCCCAACTCGCCCAGCGTAGGTAGCCTTCTTTGCAGTTGACATTCAGCGCAAGTAGACAGTGGAGCAGTTGACATTCAGCGCAGATGCTCAGTGGAGCAGTTGACATGATCCAGAATTAGCTTGTTTTTGAGTGTTTTCAAGTGGAGAACTGATATTCAGTGCTGTAGTTTGCTGACCTTGTTCCTCTAGGGGTAGGAACAACATGTTTAGGGACTTTGGATCCCTTAGATTATGGACATTTCATGCTTCATGCTGTAAGGCACAAAAATGCCTATAACAGTTGCCCCCTAAAGTATGAGGTCGTTTATCGGGTGAATGCTTTATCAAGAGGATCCGAAGTTCATTCAATCGCTGAGAGGTGACCTGTAATAAAATACAATACAATACATTATTTTTCATTCTGCTTTCATGATCTAGCTGAGGCGAGCATTCCCATGCTCAGCTTTATAAATTCATTTTGGTACATAGAACAGACGATCGTCTGATGGTAGACTGATAATTCTCTGCTGAAATTATCATCCTTTGAGTAGGATGATCATCTGCTGCAATGATGTACATGTCAAATGTCTTTATATTTCCTGAATATATATTGCAGCCCGGATGGATGAAACTAGATCCGGGGTCTTCAAACTCGTTCGATCTTCACTCTAAGTACAAGTCGATCCATGTGAGAATTGCGCTGAAGTCGAACATGGAAAGACATCGCTTGATTACCGGTCAATGATGTAAACCGTTAACAAGCGCGAGAGGAATCACCGATAATGATAATGACCCTCAAGGTACTGCAGTACAATTCACGTGGTGTGAATAAAGGACTTGGCGTCGAACACCACGCAAAATCTTTCGGTCGAAGGTCATTGATGTATACCTGTCGCCGGAAGTGAGAAACTTGCCATTGAGGCATGCAAGCTTCAAAGTACTGAGGGGGTTGTTCCTAGATCAACTTCTTGGATAATGAGTTGAAGTCGACAAGAAGCGATCTGTCAAAGGAGGGCCTTAATGAATCCCACATCAGTGACACGGAACGGAGCTAATGATTTTAATGGAGGTGAAAACAATCTGTGACATATGATTCAGGGTGGCGGTCATGGATGGATGAAGGATAATGTATGGCAGTGGATGGGACACGGTTGACTCTTTCTGAACAACATCTCTTGAACATATAACGACACTGATGTGATGGATCGGTAGCATTACCCCAAATGTGGATGGTTTGGCGAGACCATGGTGATGAGACCGGTGAATGAAACAACCCAACCCGATGTGATACGGAGGAAAAGTGTCATGTTCAAGAGCGACTTGCTACCATTAAAGCTTTGAGGTTCTCCCAATTTTTCCCCAGTCATTTCTGACCAGTACCTCTTTATTTTTGTCAAGCTTGAGGAGGATAACATATGCTTGTTCTATAACCTGCCCTTCGGGCAAGCCCATCGCTATGTTTTAACGAGCCTAGCGATAGGGAAACTCGTTCTCGTCTAAAGACAAGTTTGTCGCTATTTAATCATTTTAACGAGTCTAACGACAAGGAAAACTCGGTCCTTTTCATTTTTAGAGAGTCTGAAAAGGTACAGAAAGTTAACTCCAAAATTCCTTTTTCGTCATCTAATCCCTTAAGTCCGAAAAAGTATAAAACAATACAGAAGGGATGAGTTTTCGATAATTTTAACGAGCCGAATAAAACAAGCGCTCGACCTTTTTGTGCAATAATCCCTCAGGTCCAAAAAGATTAAAATCTAGAGGAGGGATAGCTCTTCCGGTCCTTTTAACGAGCTGGAAGGCCAAAACTCGGCAATCTTTTCATATTTTACGAGTCAGTTGAAAAGAGCTCAAAGAAGACTCGTCTTTTGAGGAACGAGTGATAAACAGGGATAGCAGCAGATTCCAGGTACAGGTTGGAATTTTCCAATCACGGCAGTGTCACAAGGATGGCTAGGTGAAATCACTCTTCGCAGCTGTTCCTCAAAATGGGTAAACAATCATATGGAGGTGAACGATCGGCCAAATGACGGTGGAGGTGGCAGGTGCAAACACGACCAAGGCTTTTTATGGCTGATAAATTTACGATCACAGAGGTTATTTACCGGAATAGGTTCATTTTTTATTTAAAAATGAGCTTAAACTCTGGGGGAAACTTTGCTCACTGCTTTTATTTATTTTTTAACGAGCATGAAGACCGCATTAAAACTGCTCTGATCTTGCTTTTATTTTTTAACGAGCATGAAATTTATGCTAAAACTGCTCGATATACCAGTCATAAGATAAGAAATGTCCCCTGTGAGATCTCTATTTTTTAAGGAGTTTCATCTTCACTAAGCTTTACTCCATATCCTTTCTTTATACAAGTTCGGAAACGACTAATCCAAAAAACAGATAAATAACCGCTCTTTGCTTGCACTCCAAAAGGTTTGCATGGCCCCAGGTATAAAATACAATTTCAAGGCTGCCCCTACTTATCCATCAAAACATTTGTTTTAAAGGGTGAGGCTTACCTCTTTCTGGTTACCCAAAGATTGTTTCGTTAATCTTTCAAACAAAACATTTCCTCGGCACTGCCTACCGAAATAGACAAGGGTGAATGACTGTTGTCAAACACGTAACCTTGACAAAAGAATCTTATTCTAGAACAACCCCTCTCCCAACCACGGGCGGGGTACGGACTAGTCATATTCTCCCGCGGAAATTCTATCTTATACCCAAGGTTTTCTCTGCCCAAAGCAGACCAGGATGCATGCCCCCTGGGTTCCAGTCCCATCTTTCCGAATCACTCGCACTCATCGGGAAGGAGGACTGGGGGTGGAGACATTTCTTGATTGAATAGACCATTCAGGGTTGGTATGTGACTATTTGCGATGCGTGATCCCGGAAATGAAAGTTGGTCTACGAGCTTGACCATTCTTCCTTCGTGTGGAAAACACATTACTCTAAAGAGTGAGGAGACTATTGCTCCCATGCAATATATATAGTCTCGTCCAAGGAGTAGGTTATAATCCAAGGGTCCTTGAACGACCATCACGTTCATTTGAACGGTCTTCCCTTTCAATGTAACAGGCACATTGGGGAGGATCCCTAATGGTCGACTGGTTCCTTTATCGAAACCCGAGAGATTTCTTATCTCAGGTAAAAGCGCCGGGGAACCCAGTGCTTTCCAAGCAACAGAGGAAAGGATACTCACAGATGCCCCTTCATCAATGATAGTGCCAGCCATTACCATCTTGTATATTTGGACTATGATTCTGAATGGTATACTGGCTGGCAACCGGGGTCTGCCTAGTTGGTTCCAATCAAAGGATACAACCAGGTTGCTTGGTGGTGGGACCGAATATACGGCCGGGTATGACCCTGACGATGTTCCTTCCTACAATAAAGGAATGGGCGCCTTGCCCTGATGCTCATCAGAGTCTGTGTTGATGAAAAGAATCTGGATGGTGTCATTCTTATTCTCTTCAGTGAGGTTGTCATTTGAAGATGAATCTTCAGTGACGGTGTCATTTGACGATGAAACTTCTGAAGGAAGAACCGGGTCAACTGCCGTTTCGACCTTTGGACTTTCGTCCGGTCTGGATTCAGTAGGTTCATTTTCAATGACTGACACTTCAGCTGACCACTTGAGCGGGCCAGCTGTATTCTCAACCAACGAAGGACTTGGCACGAGTTTTTTGTATCCAGGAGGAAGTCTCAACGGTGAAACCGGACGATCTTCCAAAACTCTCTTCGCTTCATCTAAGAAGGGACAACGGTGGATGGCGTGATCGCCTTCACACAGTCTGCAGGGGGATCTTGCTCCCCCTCTTTGTCTTGAACCTTCACTTTCGCTGGTTGATGGTAAGCATTCAACATGGCTATCAGAGGTTGATGCTCCCGAATTGTGCAAACGAGGGGACCAGTCCCTTAGTATCCGGGGAATACAGGGACAATCTCTATGGAAGTGGTCTCCTCTACATATGACACATGGCGATTTGGGCCCGGTCTGTGCTGTGTGTGGATTTTTGTCAGATGTCTTTTGCTTGCCCCCAGTCGCCTTAGGCTCCTTCTTCTTCTTCTCTCTCTTCTTCTTCTCCTTCTTCTCCATGGGAGCTTGGCTTTTGCCGGCTCTACCTTGCGAAGATGAAGGATTGGAGGAAGAGTTATAGGAAGTAGAAGGCTGGTGGGCAGCTCTAGACTGATCTAACTATTGACTCGACTGTTCAGGAACCATGGTGTTCTGAACTACATTGGTTGAGAATAGCCAAATTGGCAGGCCAATTGTCAGTCCTGGAAGCGACAATGTGGCCATGTGGGACACACCAACTTCTCCCCAAGAGGAGAAAGGACTAGGATTTCCATCATTGGGAATTCCTTGGTTGGGGCGTTCCATGTTCTCAACCTACAGATCAACGCGGGAATAGGAGGTGATTATGTTCCGTTTAAAATAAATTTTATAACGACGCTTTAGACACAACTTGCTTTTTCACTTTTTAAGAGTCGAGAAAAAGCTAAAGATGACTCTAGTCTCCTTCGATGTTTTAACGAGCCCGAAGTGACAAATGCGCGGATGGACTTTTTCAGTTATAGAGTTTGAAAAAGGCCAAAAGAAACTGCTTTGGAGATCTAGGCAGAGGGTGTGCCAAACCTTTCGCAAAACCACAGAATACGTTTTACGGTACGGGTGGTCGATCTTCGTGAATGTTGTGTTCACTGCATTGCGATCAGTAGGGCGGCCGACATGGCTTCCTATGGATAAAGGCTTTTTTCCTATAGGGGTCTCCCAATATATACGCGACGGTACGTGGGAGCACAAGTCCGTATTGATACTTATCGTTTCACCGTGGAGGAATCACCCAACCACTCAACGCTAAGATATCACGTTTAACGACGCCGGAACACGTCTCTAGCTTAGACCTCTATGTGTTTGCGTTATGTTTCAAAGCGTTGTTATGTAAATTCAATTCATTTTAAGTTGATCTTGTTTAGCAGTTTGCCTTTATGGATCACCACGAGATGTATAATACAACTTCCTAAATGCAGCCTAAGATGATAAGCAAGCTTTTCAATCTTTCAACTTTGAAAATATTAACTACTGAGGGAAAAGAAAGACATCATCTTTTCACACAGATCATAGAGCACACACTAATGCAGTTTTCCCTAAATCAACATGCAAGCTGTCAGAATGCACATGCACAATGCAAGTATTTATTTTCTCTTTCTTAATGTTGATGTACTACAAAAAAGAAAGTTGTTGTATAACTTTGAATTCAATTTCAAGTGAAAGCAAACAAGATTTGTCCAAAATCAAAAGACACCTTAAGATTTACTTGTTTCGACACTAGAAATATATAAACTCAAACCATATGACGAAAGCAAATTCTCAATCAGCTATGAACAGCAAACAAACTAACTCTTAAGATCAAACCGACACTTATCACAGGTCTAGATCTAAGAGGCCACAGCAAGACTAGTTCACTTTTCGTTATGGGAAACTGCAAATGATGTAAGAAATACACAAAGAACAAATACAGTTTCTTTATACAACCGAGGCGGAATAGTGGCAAGGAAAGTTTGTTTCAGATAGGTACATTGACTGATAACAGGCTGCAAAAACAAGGATGAAAACAGGGCAATGAACAGGAGGGAACCCCAGTAGCACAAGGCAAAACTGGTTCAGCGCAGGTAGTACACTGTCAGTTTGACCTTCAGCGCAGGTAGCCCCTTCGGGACCTGCGATGAAATGCAGACTGCCTTCACAGTGCCTGCAATGAAGAGATAAACTTTCGTTTTTCTCAGTTTCCGGGTTACAGATTGCTCAAAAATTCACAGTTTTTGGCCAAATCAAAGGCTATCAATCAAGTACACACTAAAGGGTAATTAGGAGGATGAAAAGCTATCACTAAGAGCTATTCAGAGTCCTTGTGGATCAGCTCTTCAAATCATAAACATGCCCAGAAACTGAGCTAGAGTAGCTGCCCTCTACTTTGCATTTGAAAGATCCAAATGCAGTTCGATTCGGTACTCCCTGTGTTTAGGAAATGAATAGCAAAAACACAAACAACCAACAAGATACGATCCCCAGCGGAGTCGCCAATTTGTTGTTGGGAAAAGTATCCAATACGGAATGACCCTATCCCACTCTAAGGGTGATAGTACCTCAGCAACAATCGAAGCAAAGCTATCTAAGATTTCTTCTTTATGAAAGTAAAATAGGGGAGAAAGAGATCCACTAACCGATGTCTTTCGCTAATGGTTGATCCAATCTTCTCTCCTTGCTGCTTGCTCCCAGCTCCTTGCTCTTTCACTGGCCCAGCTACACCAAGATCCTGCAAAATGGCAAGAGAGGAAAACTACAAGAAGCATACATTCATAATTGATTCAAGGATTAGAATAAATCAAATACACAAGTATAACAATACACCATTGAGACACATGCATATAGAAGAACCTCAAATGCTTTATTAATGGAAGAAGTAAAGTTCAGGAAGTGATACAACCATAAAAGGCCCAATCCAGCATCACCTCCTAGCAGAAAGAAATCTCCTCTTCACCTCCTTCAAAGCAAATCACCCAATAGTTCTAAACTCAAACCAACAGCACTTCCTTACATTCACAAGATTCCAGCCCCCTTAGACCTCATGAGAGAGATCTATATATAGGGTTTTTGGAGAAAGGATGAGTCAGCTTGAGAGCTGACTAGTGTCCTCTCTCACTTCAGTTATTCTTCAGTTCTTGAGTCCACTTGGAGGTTCTTGCTTCCACTTGGAGATCTAGACCCTCTTACTCATCACCAGTCGAATTCCTTGATCCAAGTGTCATTTTGGAAGCTTCCTGGGAATTGACACCTTGAGGAATGACTGTGCCACATGTCCCAACTCGCCCAGCGCAGGTAGCCTTCTTTGCAGTTGACATTCAGCGCAGGTAGACAGTGGAGTAGTTGACATTCAGCGCAGATGCTCAGTGGAGCAGTTGACATGATCCAGAATTAGCTTGTTTTTGAGTGTTTTCAGGTGGAGAACTGATATTCAGTGCTGTGGTTTGCTGACATTGTTCCTCTAGGGGTAGGAACAACATGTTTAGGGACTTTGGATCCCTTAGATTATGGACATTTCATGCTTCATGCTGTAAGGCACAAAAATGTCTATAACAATACTGAACATCGATGTGCTTTGTCTTTGAATGGTAAGCAGGGTTCTTTGAAAAGAAAATTGCACTTTGGCTGTCACAGTCTATCATCATAGCTCCCTATACTAACCCCATACTTGAACACAATCTCTGCAACCAAACTTCTTCCTTTCTTGCATGAGTGGCTACCATGTATTCTGCCTCTGTAGTTGATAGTGCCACTATAGATTGTTTCTTACTCATCCAACTGACTGCACCTCCAAATAGGTTAAACATATACCCACTTGTAGATCTTCTCTGATCCAGATCTCTAGCCCAGTCTGCATCAACAAAGCCATGAATATCCAAAACTCTGTCCAATCCTGGTCTTCCTTTGTAGCACAAACCATAATCACTAGTGCCATGCAAATACCTGAAGACTCGCTTCATTGTTGTCCAATGCTCCTTCCCTGGTTTTGACATAAACCTGCTCAATACTCCCACTGCATGTGCAATGTCTGGTATAGTACAGTCCATCGCATACATCAAGCTACCGACTGCACTTGCATATGGAACACAGGACATGTCCTCTTCCTCTTCTTGTGTCTTGGAACACTATTCAACAAATAACTTTACACCTATAGGAATAGGAACCTTCACTGGTTTACTATCCTACATATTAAACCTTTGCAGTATTGTGTCAACATACTTCCTCTGGTTTAACCAGAGCTTCCTCTTTACCTAATCTCTTTTAAATTCCATGCCCAAAATGTAGTTTGCAGCACCAAGATCTTTCATGTCGAATTCGGAGGACAATTGGGTCTTCAAATTCTGGATAATTTCTTTGTCATTTCCAACCAGCAACATATCATCCACATACAAGGCCAGATAGATAACACGGTAACCAATTAATTTAAAATACACATAGTGATCTCCTTTGCTTCTGTTGAAGCCAAGTCCCCGAATAAATGTATCAAATTTCTGATACCACATCCTTGCTGACTGTTTTAACCCATACAGAGACTTCTTTAACGCGCATACTAGTTCTCTCTTACCCTTCACCACAAAGCCTTTAGGTTGCTTCATGTAGATCTCCTCTTCGAAATCCTTGTGAAGAAATGATGTCTTCACATCCATCTATTCTACTTCAAAATCAAAAGCAGCAGCAACAGATAACAGTAATCTAATAGAAGCTACCTTGGCAAGAGGAGAAAAAATATCACCAAAATAAATTCTCGACACTTGGGAATAACCTTTTTCTACCAACCGAGATTTGTATCTCTCCACCTTTCCTTTTGCATTTATCTTCTTCTTGAACACCCATTTTCTACCAATGGGTTTCCTTCTAGCTTGCAACTCCACCAGATCCCAAGCCTCATTTTTGTGCAAAGATGTCATTTCATTAACCATGGCCTCTCTCCAGATTTTGTCATCCTCTGAATCTACTGCGTCCTTCACAATTCTAGGCTCATCATCAATAATAGATAAAGCAAAACTTGAATAGAAAGCAGATGGACTATACCTTTCTGGTTTCCTTCTTTCTCGGACTGATCTTCTCACACCCAGAGTTCGTGGCTCTTCATCTTCTAATTTCTCTTCTACTGTCGAGTCTGATTCTTCCTCCTTAAGCTCAAACTCTATCTTCTCAGGTTCCTTTGGTTGGAATTCATGTTTAATAACATCTTTCACCTCTCTGAACACCACCTCTCGGTTGTACACAACCCTCCTTGTTACTGGGTTCCAAATCTTATAACCCTTTAAACCATCCTTATACCCAATAAAGATGCACTTTTTAGATTTAATATCCAACTAGGTTCTTTTCTCCTTTGGAACATGTGCATATGCATCACATCCAAATACCCTCAGATGTGAAAGAGAGGGTTTCTTACCAGTCCATACCTCTTGTGGAGTCTTATCCTCCAATGCTAATGAAGGCGATCTGTTGATCAAGTAACATGCTATCTCCACCACCTCTGCCCAGAATTTCTATCCTAACCCGGCACCACTGAGCATGCTTCTTGCCCTTTCCTTCAATGTCTTGTTCATTCTTTCTACAATTCCATTTTTCTCAGGTGTGTATGGAGTAGTCTTCTGCTATGCTATACCACACTTCTTACAAAATTCTTCAAATTCCTTGCTGCAAAACTCTCCACCGTTATCTGTCCTCGGCACCTTTATCTTCTTCTCTATTTGGTTTTCCACCAGAGCCTTAAGTTCTTTAAACATGTCAAATACTTCATATTTTTTCTTAAGGAAAAGTAACCTATAAATGATACATAGTACACAGACTTACCTAGTGATGGAACCTTCACAGGTTCAAACACATCATTGTGCACAAGCTCTAATATCTGTTTCACTCTCTTACCACCAGAGGGGAAACTCACCTGATTCTACTTCCTATATACACAATTTTCACAAAAATAAAAATTTGGAGAGCTATTACTCATACCTTCTACCATACCTTTACCATGAAGTATTCAGAGGCTCTTCTCTCCAATATGTCCAAGCCTTTGAAGCCACAACATGGGCTTCTCTCCAGAGACCACTAGATTTTCTACTCCACTTTCAGGAACCACAGAACTGTTGCACCCATCAGCAACAATGCTACCTTGCAGCTTGTACAGAGTTCCAATCCGAACTCTCCACATCAATACCAGTGCTCCCCAAACCATCTTCCAGGTATCCTTCTTGAACACTGTTTTTACACCTGCATCATCAAGCTTACTTACAGAAATCAGATTTATGGCCAATGCAGGAATATGCAGAACACCCGAAAGTGTTCTAACCCTTCCACCTTGCAACTTCAACTTTACTTTTCCGCGACCAACGGTTCTAGCCTTCATAACATCCCCTAAGAAGACATCACCGCCATCGTATAAATGATACATAGTACACAGACTTACCTAGTGATGGAACTTTCACAAGTCCAAACACATCACTGTGCACAAGCTCTAATATCTATTTCACCCTCTTACCACCAGAGGGGAAACTCACCCAATTCTACTTCCCATATACACAATTTTCAAAAAAATCAAAATCTGGAGAGCTATTACTCATACCTTCTACCATACCTTTACCATGAAGTATTCGAAGACCCTTCTCTCCAATATGTCTAAGCCTTTGAAGCCACAACATGGTCTTCTCTCCAGAGACCACTAGATTTTCTGCTCCACTTTCAGGAACCAGAGAACTGTTGCACCCATCAACAACAGTGCTACCTTGCAGCTTGTACAGAGTTCCAATCCGAACTCCCTGCATCAATACCAGTGCTCCCCAAACCATCTTCCAGGTATCCTTCTCGAACATTGTTTTTACACCTGCATCATCCAGCTTGCTTACAGAAATCAGATTTCTGGCCAATGCAGGAATATGCAGAACACCCGGAAGTGTTCTAACCCTTCCACCTTGCAACTTCAACTTTACTTTTCTGCGACCAACAATTCTAGCCTTCCTATCATCCCCTAAGAAGACATCACCACCATCATATTTCTCATACTCGCAAAACCACTCTCTATGGGGAGTGAAGTGAAAGGATGCACCTGAGTCAATCAACCATGCCTCATGATCTACATGTGTACTTGAAGAAGCCAAGTACACATCCCCACCTTCATCTGAGGTGGTTTTTGCCTCTGCAGAAGGAGCATCATCAGATCCCTTTCCTTTGTCAGGAGATTTAGATTTATAGTCCCTTTTGTAGTGCCCATCCTTTCCGCATTTCCAGCACACCACCTTTACAAGTTTTCCTGGAGATTTAGATCTCCCTCTAGATTTAGATCTCCCACTAGATGACTTATTTTTGTTTCTATTCTGGGACCGTCCTTGTATAGACAAGGCATCACCATTCTGGCTCTCCATATTTTTCCGTCTCATCTCCTCCGTCAACAAGGATGAGACTATTTCATCAAACTGCAAGGTAGTTGCATTGCTACCTATTGCAATAACCAGACTATCCCATCAATACAGTAGAGAACACAACAAACTGATGCACTTATCTTCATCCGAAATTTTAATATCAATAGATAATAACTGACTTACCATAGTATTAAATGTTGAAAATAGCAACAAGAAATGATAAAAATAGAATCAATAATATTCCAATTTTAATTTGTCCTTGAATTAAAATTTTGAATTAAAATCGAATTTAGTCTCACTAGCTGCTTGGAAATAATTAATTAATTCATTATGGATTAATTAGTTGGAGAAATTCAAGTTAGAAGTCATTCTGCAGTCATGCAAGAGTTATCCCTTAAATTAAGGAGATTATCCCTTAATTAAGGAGATAAGATTGAGTTATATTTGAGTTGTAATTAGTTAGCTCAGTTTACTGAGTTAAGTCTAGTTAAATTAGTTCCAAACTGTTTGAGGAACTAATTGTGAGTTATCAATCAATTGATGCATGCATGCACTCAATTAGTGTACTCTAGATAACTGAAGATTCCCTCATCAGAAACTCATGCATGTCTATTCCGAAAAAGACCCAGTTGAGCTAAATGTCAAGGACAGTGTACTATTAGTTGCATGTGTTTTATTATAAAGGAAACTCATGCATGTAGTCAAGGGAAGGTTCCTTGAGGACTGTGCAATTCATACAGGGTGTGAGATCAGTTTTCCACTTGGTTGGAGAAGATCATCCTAGAGGAACTGCGCAAGGAAATAGGAGCTTGGAGGGCAGAGGAGAAGGGTTGTGAGAAGCCAGGATTGCCTGTGAGAATCTGTGAGGATTGTACTGAGAGCTGGCTAGCTGTGAGAGCTAAGGCTTTGTATAATTCTGATGTATTTCCACCTTGTATGATAATACAGATAGTGGGGTTTTTAGCTGAGGCTTTCCCCAAAGTATTTTCATGTGTTTGGTTCATTGATTCTTCTTCTTCTGGTTATATGTGTTCAGCTCTAATTCAACTCTATCTTTAAGCTTCCACAAATTGATAGTAGAAGTAGATTATAGTATTTTGCTTTGGTTATATTGCATTATCAGGTTAATCTACAGTCATATTTTCTACATGATCTTAGAGGTAGGTTTGTAGAGAATTTGTAGAATTTCTACATCGTATCAGAGCTAGTTGATCTGTAGAGAAATTTCTACATGGTATCAGAGCCAAGTTTATCGAAGCTATGAACAGTATATGGAGAAGAGAATTCGAAGTTTGAAGTTCGGGGTTGCAGGTTCAAATCAAATTCATATCTTACTTCAATGAGATGGGACATTATGTGACTAATTTCCCATTGAAGAAGTCCAAGAAGGGATCCTCGGAAGGATCAGAAGGTGAGGCATTACCCTCTTAGTTCGAAATGGACTTTACCCTCATTACATGCATGTTGTCATCGATGATGGGTTTTGTTTGGTATCTTGACAGTGGAGCCTCATTCCACATGACCAGCGATAAAATTTTATTTAGTACCTTGGAGGAGAAAGACCTCAAGATACGCATAGAGATGGGTGACGATGAAAGGTATAGTGTTTCAGGAGTGGGCACGGTTTCTTTTGAGAGGGAGCATGGAGCTCCTATCACCTTGACAGATGTAAAGGATATGCTTGGACTGAAGAAGAACTTGGTATCGATCGCTATGTTGGAGGACAAAGGCTACGATGTTGTCTTCAGTAAAGGAAAGGCGTTCCTTAGACACATCACCACGAGACAGGTGAAACAAGTCATTTCACGAGTTAAGAACCTGTATGCTCTTGAGGTTCAAGATGCATGCAAAGCCTTAAGGATCAAGGCAAATGTTAGAGACTTGGTGGTTGAGAGGGAGATTAAATTACCTCTCAACATTCAGCCCCATAAGAAGTCTCAGATGATTTTGGAGGGGCCACAATTGGAGAAGTGGGCAGAGGGATCACATGCAACCATACCTCCAGGAGTGAGGTGGGGCGATGTGAAGTGATAGTCTCAAGAAGGCTGAAATTGGGCAGGGTCCATTGAGAGGTTTTATCTCATGGATCATAACTTGCTAGGCAGCCTAAAGTACATAGTAGCAGGAGGAATCAATGGGATTAATGCAGTTAGAGATCAAAGAGGTTAGAGGCATCAGATACTGAAGAGCATAGAGAAGGATTGACAACAGTGTAGAAAGGCAGAGTCAGCAGAAGCGCAAAGTTTTCAATTGACAGAGGCAATAACAGTCAGAGACTTTGATGACAGATACATTGTACTGATTTAGGTTGGATGTTTTTTTGTTTCTAGAGTTGGTGGAGCAACAACACTAGAGAGAAGTGTTGCATGCATAACATTCCAAAGGTTCACGATCGGGATCGAGTTGAATTCCTTTCTTGTTGAGAGGGAGTGTTGAAAATAGCAAAAATGATAAAAATAGAATCAAGAATATTCCAATTTTAATTTTTCCTTGAATTAAAATCGAATTTAGTCTCACTAGCTGCTTGGAAATAATTAATTAATTCATTATGGATTAATTAGTTGGAGAAATTCAAGATAGAAGTCTTTCTGCAGTCATGCAAGAGTTATCCCTTAAATTAAGGAGATTATCCCTTAATTAAGGAGATAAGATTGAGCTATATTTGAGTTGTAATTAGTTAGCTCAGTTTACTGAGTTAAGTCTAGTTGATTTAGTTCCAAACTGTTTGAGGAACTAATTGTGAGTTATCAGTTAGTTGATGCATGCATGCACTCAATCAGTGTACTCTAGATAACTAAAGATTCCCTCATCAAAAACTCATGCATGTCTATTTTGAGAAAGACCCAGTTGAGCTATATGTCAAGGACAGTGTACTATTAGTTGCATGTGGTTTCCTATAAAGGAAACTCATCCATGCAGTCAAGGGAAGGTTCCATGAGGATTGCGCAGTTCATACAGGGTGTGAGATCAGTTTTCCATTTGGTTGGAGAAAATCATCCCAGAGGAACTACGCAAGGAAACAGGAGCTTGGAGGGTAGAGGAGAAGGCTTGTGAGAAGTCAGGGGTGCCTATGAGCATCTGTGAGGATTGTACTAAGAGATGGCTAGTTGTGAGAGCTAAGGCTTTGTATAATTTTGATGTATTTCCACCTTGTATGATAATACAGATAGTGGGGTTTTTAGCTAAGGCTTCCCCAAAGTATTTTCATGTGTTTGGTTCATTGATTCTTCTTCTTCTAGTCATATGAGTTCAGCTCTGATTCAACTCTCTCTTTAAGCTTCCGCAAATTGATAGTAGAAGTAGATTATAGTATTTTGCTTTGGTTATATTGCATTATCGGGTTAATCTATAGTCAGATTTTCTACATGATCTTAGAGGTAGATTTGTAGAGAATTTGCAGAATTTCTACATTAAATGCGTTCAGATGCTCTGTCGCCAAGTCTCCATCTTTCATCCTCAGGTTATACATCTTTTTCCGTAGGAATAGTTTATTCACCAGAGACTTAGATTGGTACAAAGTCCCTAACTTGTCCCACAAAGCCTTAGCCGTAGCTTCCCTTGATACATTTAGCAATAATGAATCTGAGACACACAATCATATTGTGCTATTTTCCTTCCAATCCAACTTCTTCCATTCTTCATCGGACACTCCCGTTGGTTTAGTACCCAGATCTACCGCGATCCACTGATCTTTATCCACCAACAGATCCTCAATCTTGAGTTTCCACAACTCAAAACCCTGACCATTAAATTTCTCGATCTCTAACTTTCCACTATTGGCCATCTTCTTTCACCACTAGAATCGATCCCGCAGATCTCCCACTGAATAGGGTCTACCACGGGCCCAAGAAAACCCCTCAGCAACAAAGGTGTCCCCTTGAAGCCAAAACAGCTCCAATACCAAATGTAGGTTTTAACCCTGTACAAAAATTACCTGCATACGAATTCTAAAACACAGAAAATAAACAATACAAGAGCATAACACATAAAACAAATATACACAAAAATTTTCCCCTAGATCCCAAAACCAAGACTACCAGCTTGATTTTTCCTTATATTCCTTTCAATGTTACAATACATATTTATACATGTCGAAGCATCGAATACCATGGACCGAAATCGATCATGTCCAAAACCATGGACCAAACACCATCGCGTCCAAAACCATATGCGAAAACCATGCTCAAAACCATAGGTAGGTCCGCCCAACCTAATATAGGGTCCAAAATATAACACAACGTGGGCTAGCCATGGAAAGAATATAACACAACCCAACATTTTCCACCATCTTTCCATTTGTACATATGTACATTTGTATAGATTGAATAATATTTCATTTTTGTATTATAGTATTTATTTTATGATTCTCTAACCTAATTTTGTAGCAGAATTATTGTATTATATTTTTTAATTCTAATTTCTAAATGAAATATATGAATTACAATTAGTTAGAATATCATATTTTATTAACTATGAAACAAACAATTTTCTATTTCTAATAGTGTTATCAGGTTTAGGCTATTTGATTTTCACCATTTTATTCCATAGTTAAACTGATCATTAGGTTGTAATTTTGGTTTAACCATAAATTAGTATAGATTAGTCTTATATTAGTAAAGGATAACCATAGTTTACATAAGAATTATTTTTCCTCAGATTCGCTTGTAAGAGGAAAGGATCCAAGGGAAATGGAGCCTATAAACCCGTCGATAGTAGCCACACCAAACAACTTGGGCTATCAAAGAACCTCATTCTAGGCTATTCCTCCCTTGTTGACTAAGGCACACAAAACTTGTGTCAACAAAATGGATCTAGAGGGAGGTCCTAAGGAAAGTTAATTGAGTAGATCATTAAACCCTTAGCCTCTATAATTCCATATTTTTAATTCTTCTTGTGTCATCTCACATGTGCTTGAAGGTAGGTTAGAAGACAAGCTAACCTATAGGGAGTCATTTCTTTATTTATTCATTAATAAATGGCTCCTTCACAACAAAATACTTGCCCAAGTTTATATTTGATGGTGAGGATTATTCTTTTTATTCTCTTGCACATCTTCATTGTTTATTTTTTAATGTAAATCTTTTGGATAATTTCTTGACATTATGTTATGTAGGCTATTCCTTTGGCTTTCTAGGGGAGGATACTCAACTACTTCAAAGCACTTCCACCCAAATCCATTAATTCTTGGGACCAGTTCATTGATATATTTCTTAATGCACATCAAGACTATGATTATGATTCATTGTGTTCAGAAATTAATAGTTTGTCTATGTATGAAAATGAATCATTGGAAGAGTTCTCTTCTAGATTTCATGTACTTTGTTGTAGATTCCATTTAGAAAATTTACCCCCTAAGCACCAGCTAACCTTATGGTTTCTTAATCTTGTTCTTTCTAGTAAAAAAAAATGATGAAAAGAGCATAGATTTTGAGCCAATGGTTAATCTTGATATTGTCTTGGAATCTGTATTGCCAACTCATGAATCTCAAATTCCTTTACATTCATTTAATACAAGAATTGATCTTCCATGTTCTTGTGAATCTGAAATTAATTTAGATTGTAAGTCTCAATTGGAAACTATTCCTGAAATCTCTTTGGATGTAGGTTGTCAAGAGAAAACTCAACACAGGAAAATCTCGTAGAAAATTTGGATTCAACTACTGATCATGTCTATGATGTTTCTCCCTTGGAATTTACTCTAGATCCATTCTACCTTATTCTCAGTGAAGATTCATCTATTAACCAAAGCTTAACTAATAATCTCACAGATGATGTTTCACTTCATGAAAATCATGTGTACTTTGGTAGTCATTATTTTATGTATTCTAATTTGTTTATGAATCTCGATGCATGCAATAATGATTCATTTCATCTTCATGCTCAAACGTATATTTTAACTAGCTTAGATTTAAGTGAAGAGGAAGATCCTGCAAATCAACAAGAAGAGCTTGATGAGGTTTCATTAGACCCTGTCCATGAAATTGAGGTTGAAAAGGATATATATGGATCTTTTGCATATCCATTTGTTAATGTTAATGAATATGATATTTATCATGGTTTGCAGGAGAAGGAATTTATTTATGATGATTATCATGATGTTATAAAAAATGTTGACACAAAACTCCATAAACATGAGTCTGAAATCTTATTTTTATGTTCTCATGGTGATAATATTCCTTCGCATTCTTTATCGATATGGTGATTAAGAACTTATTCAAATATTCCTCAAAGTGTCTCTCCTATTGATTTAGATCATTTTTTTGTGTTTAATAAATAATCTTGTTTAGATCATAATAAATCATTTGAGTTTGAAGATGATAGTCGATCAAATATTATTACTAATTTCCATCATGACATGAGTCATGAAATTTATACATTAAGTAATAATTGTTTAAAAATATTGGTCAATCTTGTCATTTCATCTCAAATTGTTGGTTTCAAAATATGTGGGTTCAATAGGGATTATCAACAAAATGGGGCACTTTTTCAACCTAAAATTATCACACTTTCTAATTCTCATGATGTAATCTATGAAATGTACCCCAATTATAATATTAACACTTTTTTTACAAGATTCTATTCATCATGAGCAGGGACATATTGCATCTCCAAATTATTTTAAACAATTCAATGTTAATATTGGTACTTATTGGGATATGATTAGAGATTGGCTTGAAAAATCTTATCGAGCAAACTTCCCCGATAAGGGTAGGATCATACTTGTCTTTCTTTTTTTAATGAAGACTTTCCAGGTAAGTATGATTCGTTTATTTTAATTTCACTATGCTCCAATTATTTTTTCTAATGGGAGATATCTTTGTCATTGTAAGATTGGAGTTGATTAAAAGGTTACATTAGAAATATGATTACACTTAATATTGTGACCATTCATTAGTTTAGGTTAGGTGTAGAAGTAGATTAATTTTTGTTTGATTTTTATTCTTTCCTTTGTTGAATAATGCAGTTGTTGGAGCCTACTAGTGGTGAAGTGAAGGATGAGTCATCATCACAACTTCGTTGGGGAATTTTTCTTAAATGTGTTTCTTACTTAAATGTGTTTCTTACGCTTTTATTCTTGTTCAACGTGAAATATTTAACCACTATGAAATGAGGATACTTTACGCGAATCAATTGTTCATTAAACTTCTCTCATGAAAATATATTTGTTTTAGTTCTTTTTTTCTTTGAAATAAACATCACAACTGCTTATTACATTTGGATTGGCTTTGTTTGTTTAGAGATTGATTTATTTAATATGTGTAATAAAAGGTCATATCGTCAACATCTCACACAATGTTGAATAAAACTATTAATGCCAAGTATATACTTATAGCATTAAACATTAAAGAATAAAATATTAAAGTGGATACAATATGTAGTTTTTGAAAAAAAATTATGTTCCCTACACTATGATCCTTTTGCCATTCTTGGTTTGTGATTTGATTGATACATTGTCGAATGCTTATTTGTTTTTACCTATTATATTCTTTTTCTTTGTTTTTCTTTGACAATTGTAGTTTTCCACTGTCTTCTCCCTAGATTGATAGAGAATGAACTTCACCATTTTCGTATTCTCCTTGGCATGATTATTGGGAAAACAATTTATCCTCTCTTATACATAAATGAAATCTTATCTTTAAGGAAATATTTTATGTAAATGTGTTTTCCTTGTGCTGACGCTCAACCCTCGTGATAAGTTAATTTTAAGATTTTGTAAACTTATTGTTGGATTGTACTTAATACTAATATTTCTCTTACCACCATTGTTCAGAATTTTTGTCTTAAACCCCAATAGAAAGATATTCAAATGATAAGTTTATAAGTCTTTGGCTAGTGTTGTAGCAGCTGCAACACCCTCCAAAATTTTGGTTTGCATCCAATTTCGGAGCCTCCCTTGAGTTTTTGCTTGATGTTTGCAATCACTTAGGCTCACCCCCTGGGCTCGTGTTGAGTTTTTGCACCCTCTTTGCTTGATCGTTCAACGGACAACTCGTTTCATGTTGGTCACAATGTCACGCTTGCAACCATGTTTTGGTTGTGCACAAAGTCTTTGCTTCATGTGTACATGTTGTGTTCGCTATGTAAACATCTGTCGCACTCACACAAGAAGTTGTATGCACTATTGCGCAAGCGTCATCGTGGTCATTCAACGGTCCATCACAAGCATCATGATTGTCAATCGCACCGTCGGTCAGTTGTGTTGAGCATATGTTGTCTTGATGGTTTGAGGCATCTTGTCGTCAAGTTATGTTGAGCGTGTTCACAAGGTTGTGTATGCACAAATTCACTCACTCGCATACTTAGTCATTTTGCTGAATTTCTGACGACCAGATCACCCTCTAACAACTAGACCTCCACCCTGCAATCAACTCAATCGACTGTCACGCAAAACAACGCAGAAGTGTATAACAAGCCATTTCAATCTACACTGCCTGTAAGCTTATACCAACCCTCCTACTGGTCAGACAAAGAGTCTGACTAGGCAGTGACCCCGGGACTCACTCCCGTAAAAAATTGTGCAGATTTGCAGACCTTGCTTGCTAACTGAGAAAACTATGCAAATAGGTCAGACAGACACTAAGTGTCCATCCCTGTCTCCCCTCTAGAATTAGTTTTCTAGCCAATCAGTCGGTTGGCTGCTCACCCAAAAAACTACAAAGATTTCTCAGCAATCCCATCAGTAGCCCAGCGTCCCTCTTAGCTTAGAAACTACAAAGAGGTGTTCAGAAGGTCAGCCTCCCAGTAATTGCATAGTTTTTATCTCTAGCAACCCCGTAGCCCGCTGCTAGCTCCCTCCAAGAATTGCACAGTTTTTGCTGCCAAGGCCCTCTGTTGCCCGAACTACTTCCCTCCAAAAATTGCGCAGATCTGCCCTCCAGTCGAGCCAAATCTCGTGGACAATCACTACTAATTTGGAATGTCCATCTCAGTCTCCCAATGACCTCTGCGCAATTTTCACCAACAGTGTTTAGAGCTCACATCCCGGCTTGAAACTTGCCCCACGTAGTTTCACAGCCTTATCCTCTCTCCCCATCACCTGCATCCAAAAGAGAACAATCATACATCATGGTAGACTAGGCGGTTTATGGATTTGATGTCAACTCGTCATGAGTTATTGTAGATACAAGTACATGAACAGACATGACATGACAATGGATAGGATGAATAAGGAGAGTACATGCAAAAGGATGTGTTTGCAAAAGAATGAACGAACGAACATGCAAGGATGTGTTCGCGGACGAACGAACGAGTGAACATGCAAGGATATATTTTTGCGAACTGATGGACATGTCAAACATGCCAAAGTACAAGCGAGGAGTAACATGCACATGCAACATCAAGTGAACCCAATGATCATCGAGGACTCTACACACCTTGCCATGTAGAGGTGAATTTGTGATACACCAAGAGAACATCCATCACTAGGTAGCACTACATCTTGACATGCACACTAGCAGTAGCATGAACATACCAACACTGTCATGTCAAGTCGTGTCATGAGTCATGTCGGCCACATCACTACTGTGGACCATATTATTGTCAATAAATGTAATGTAACGTGGAAGTCCAAGAGACCCACTTGTAATCTAAAAAGTCATGAAATTCAAACATTCGTGAGGGAAGTCAAAGAGTCACGAGGGAATTTGAATGGTCACAAGGACCAGTTTCACCCTTGGCTATAAATACCCCCTCATTTGTACATGCAACAGACTTTTCACCTTGGCTCCTCCCACATAGCCTTGAGAGTCTATAATATTTTCTTTGAGGAGTGAGTAGTGGCTCCAACGCCCTGCCTGCAGGGTTAGTGATGTATGGTGTACCGATGTGTCTTGGAACTTTCTCTTAATTCAAAAGCATGTTAACAGGCCAACACATTTTCACATGTGTTGTAATTGTTTGTAAGATTAACCTTGAACACTTTTAATACATGTTGCTTTAAGCTATTGATTCAACTGTTCTAATACATATATTAATGAAAATGTGTTGTATAAGTTGTTAACATTGCCCTTCCCATGTTGGTTACCTCCCTGGACATTAGACAAAACCTTTCATGTAAACTTTTTATAACGACCATCACATTTGCGCGAATTAACTCGCCGAATGTTGTATGTGCTATCTTCCCTTGTGTTTTTTTACTGTCGCATCCGTGTGGATTGCTCCTCCAAAAGTTCTGAATGTTGTGTTTTGTTTTTTGTTTCTAACAGAGTTGGCTTCCTCAAATCCAACTTGAGACTCACTCCCTCCCTCTCTCTGTTGTGAAAGAACCTTGACACAAGTAACACTAGCACTCACCAGGCATGCGAACCTCATTGTTCGAAGACGAAGAAGACCACTCTCTCATGATGACAAGCAAGAGCTAAGGCAAAAATTTAAGATAATGGAAACCAAACCATCACACTAGATGGGAGTCCTACACCAAATGGCGTGAGGTCTAGTTGGGACTTCATACCAGGGAGAACCCTTGAATGTTGGCAGGTCCAGCACCATCAACATTTCTTGTGCTAGAATGAGGGTTGTCGGTTTTTTATGGATGAATTTCCTCTCACACGCACTCATCAATCATTTTGTCAAGGATGTAACTCACACTCCCTCTCACCTACGCATGACTCTGCAGTTGGTGACTCCTCACCTCCCAGGATTGAACATGAAATTTCATATCAACACCTTCGCTCTGTCCGTCCCATCACCCTCTAGTTCGTGAAAGCAGTTGGACTGATCCCAAGAATCCAATATCTTCCATACGCATCAAGAAAGCCAAAAACCACTCCCACAGGGGTTGTTGTATCATCAGTGGAAGAAGAAGTTCTTTCCACACTTGAAGGTCTGGCAGAAGCTGTTGAGAATGGAGAGGAACCTCTGGTCTTCCAATAGGGAGAATGAGACACCCTCATGATCTTGGGCTCAGACTCCGGTACAGGAGATGGAGAAGGCGAAAGCAAGGACGAACCAACAGACTCAGAGCCGGAACCGTTAGATTTTAAAGAAGAGGAGGAGGACGAAGAGTAAGAAGACATGGCCAACCAAAATCTGGAATGGATGACTCAGGGACCATTGGCTCTCCCGGGAGCTTTGCACAAGATGCCGAAATGGCCGGAGAGGATGATCACAAAGTTCAACCCTGATAGCACAATGAAGGCAGAAAATTACTTAGACAACTTCTACTTGGAGCTGCAGACACTTGATTGCATGTAGACTATTCCCATGTGCCTTGGATGGTATCACAGCTGCATGGTATCATAGGCTTCCTGTCAACTCCATACAGAACTAGGGTATGTTCAAATGTATGTTTCTGGAAAAGTTTGTTGATGATAAGACCCCAACCATGTTACTCAAAGAATTGGGAAGCCTGAAGGTGGTGGGGAAAGAAAAGGTAAAATATTTCAATCAAAGGTTTCTGCGCATATAAAATAACTTCACAGTGGACAAGAAACCTCATGACTTCATCACCATCAATTACTACACATCTGCACTACTGACCAGCATTGTGTAGTTCGTTAAGAGAGTTGTGCAACCAACACTGTTAGAAAATTTTGAAGAGGCAATCGTTGTTGGAAAGGACTTGCGCACAATTCGAGTTAACAATGATGATGAACCAACAAAGGACTCCATAGATGTGAGAAGGAAGCCACAAGCTATGGCAAGTAAGGGTAAGGACAGGGAAACAAATGATATTGAAACCCTTACTCGTCTTGTCAA
This sequence comes from Pinus tabuliformis, assembly GCA_031772625.1. Taxonomy (NCBI): domain Eukaryota; kingdom Viridiplantae; phylum Streptophyta; class Pinopsida; order Pinales; family Pinaceae; genus Pinus; species Pinus tabuliformis. Next base: position 533,397,471 of record CM062819.1, read on the forward strand.
AAACTTGAAAACAGAAGTGTCCGAGCTCAAGCAACAAACCATTGACACTTCTACGAGCAATCGACTGCCTAGACAGAGACAAGGAAGCATGTCGTCAGGAAGCAACTGTCTCCTGACTAAAACTGCACAGAGCTCTGTGTTCCAACTCGAACAGTGCGCGAACGACTAATTCTATTCATTCCATGAAGATGATCACTTAAAAGGGTCTTGTTCAGACTGCAAGTGAGTTTCAGGGTCAGTATGCAACCACACAATTGACGTAGCAAGCAGTGCACAGGGATAGCTGGGAGATACGGACAATGACGAAGATGTTTCATCGGATGAGGTATCAAGCTCTAGGCATGTGGTAAAAATGTATCAGTGCTCGCAAGTAGTGCAGAAGATAAACACCGAGAAGCAACCCTAAAATCAAAATGATCATTACAATATCATAAGTAAGGGGGCTCCCCTTACACTTGGGGAAGAGAAATAAAAGCTTGACCTGATGAGGAAGGTTGATCCACCAGTCGTCCAAAAGCATAAAACACAAAGCAAGTCTGAGAAGACAGTGGTGGATAAGAGTACGTCCATGAGCACCAAACTGCAGAACACTCTGTCGGACAACACGAATACCAGTCTTACCCCAGACACCTCGGTGAGTCTACCCCCTCTAGATTACAACATTGTGGATGACATGAAGAAAAATCACACAAACATCAGTTTGTTCGAGTTGGCTAAGATCCAAAGTTAGCGGGACATCCTTCTGCGTGCACTGGGATAGACATCAGCGGACAGCACAACCTCTACCAACAAGGGAGAAATCACACCTCACATATCACTTTCAACTCTGCTAAACACACTCCAGATGGAAGAAGCAAACTCTGTTTGACCTCCATTCTTGCTTTCGGTCGAAATCTTCAACTGTAATGTTCACAATAGTTTGGTTGGTTCTGGCGTGACATCTAACATCATGCTGCTCTCCATTTCCAAAAAGATCAATGCACAGTGGAACAAGACATTTGCGAAAATCATTCAACTTGATTGAACATCTGTACCAGCAATTGGTGAACTTCGTGACGTGATCATCAGACTATCTCACGACGACCGAGTTCACCAATTCATAAACATTGTTGTTGTGGACATACCAGAAGCATATGGCTTATTGCTCAGTAGAGATTGGTCTAGCAAGCTGAATGAAAATTTTCCTATAGACTGGTCGCACATGCGGCTTCCGTACAAGGGCAAAAACAATCAAATCCAGGTGTTATCCGAGAGATATATGAGGCACAATGTCACTCCCATCAATGGCAAAAATGAACTATTGGCCTTCGCAGAGCTCATGTTCGGCAACTGCCTCTTGGAAACAACGTTGGGGTTTTATCCCACATGGCCATCTCCAACCCCACTGGACACGCAATTGGGTCTCCTTCCTTGCCCAAGTGATGGAAATTAAACATGTGCAGTACATTGTAACACTAGTAGCAGTAGCAGTAACAACAGTAGTAGTAGTAGCAGTAGTGCAAGTGCGTCGAATAGTCCGTGTACGTATGAGTTGTGGACCATGTACTTCAATAGATCAAAGACACAGGATGGCTCAGGAGCCAGGCGTGTCTTGATCGACCCAAACAACAGGAAACACCTAATCTTGAGTCGCTTGGAGTTCGAGTGCACGAAAAACGTTTCTGAATATGAGGCACTCATGTTGGGCTTGTAGAAAGCCATTAGCCTCAACGTGATCGCGCTCAAGGTGATTCGGAAATAGTGGTACGGAAGGTACGTAACACCATTCACTATTTATCACCACATCTCAAAATTTACCAGAAAGGGGTATGGAAACTGATCTCTAACTTCCAAGCATTCAACATCACTATTGTGCCACAAACACGTAATGCAGCTGCCAATGCTCTGGCAAACACAGCTTCTAGGATGTCACCCCTTAGGGATAGATTTACTATTGAAATTTTGTATATACCATCGCTGACACTTTCAAGGATGTAGCAATAGACGAAGATGAGCATGAGCGATATCTGTAAGAAGAAGATGGTAGCAAGAAAGATCACCTCATCCCTAGGGGTGTGGCATCTTTGGAAAAGCTCTATGACTTACAAGAGAATTTTCAAGGGCCGAGGAACAGCAAAACCCACATCTCTACCATCATGCATGAACTGATTAACTTGGGAATAGAACAAGATCTGAAGTTCGTCAATCTCGGTACGTGTTTCATGCAACAGGAGCGGCAAGCCTTTCACCGCTTGTTAAAACAGTACCGGGATTTGTTCATGTGGACATATGATGATCTGAAAACTTATGACATGCGAATAATCCAACACATCTTTCCAATCAAAGAAGGGGTCAATTCGTATTATGAGAATCTTAGGAAAGTACATCTGTCACTTGAACCCATCATACAAACATAACTCACCAAGTTTTTGGATGCGCGAATCAAATACAAAGTTCGTCATTCTACCTGGGTTTCAAACCTTGTTCCTGTATGTATTCCGAGGAAATCTGCTTGTGTGTTGATTTTCAGAACTTGAATCACGCCTCAAACAAAGAGAACTACCCTATGCCGTCTATGGAGGAAATTTTGCAAACAGTTTCTGGGGCACATATGTTTTCTCTACTTAATGGGTTTTTAGGATATAATCAAGTTTTGGTAGCTAAACCTAATAGACTTAAAACTACCTTTTGTACCAAGTGGAGTATGTTTCCATACAGACGAATTCCATTTGAGCTTGTGAATGTAGGTGCGACATTTCAACAAACCATGGACATCATCTTCCATAGACTCATCACACAGATCGTAGTACTATTTTTTTGAGAAAACGAGAAGACCACATACGCCATTTGAAGAAAAATTTTGAGCAATGCCAGAAATATAGGATTTTCTTGAATCGTAAAAAGAGCATATTTGTAGTGTCTAAGGGGAACCTCCTTGGACACATCGTCGCCAAGAGAGGGATTAAGGTTGATCTGGACCAAATCTGGACTATCACACAGATCCCTCACCCAGCCAAGAAGAAAGCAAAGCAGTCCTTCTTGGGAAAGATAAACTTCCTTCAGAATTTCATTTCGGATTATGCACAGACAATCAAACCAATGCAAGCCATGATCAAGAAGGATGCAGTTTACAGCTGGGGCAAGAGGAAAAAGTACACATTCACTCATATCAAGCAGGCTATTGTAGAAATTCCTGCACTTTATAGCCTAGATTTCAACAAAGACTTCCTACTATACACCTTCGCCTCCAACGACTCATTCATTGTAGTACTCACTCAGAAGGATGAGATGAACAACGAACGTCCCATCTCCTTCATGAGCGCAAGGATGCAGGGACCTGAACTTAGATATCCCACGGTTGACAAACAAGCATATGAAGTATACAATGTGGTGAAACATTTCAAACCCTACTTGCTGAAGAACCATTGCATAGTCTATGTGCCTCACCCAGCAGTCCGCTCACTGCTTATACAACAAGAGTTGTGTGAACGATGTGCAAACTGGACAACAGGCTTGCAATAATATGATCTTGACATCAATTCAATTCACACCATCAAGGGTCATGGTCTCTGTAGACTCACAACTGAGGTAGTACATGCACAAGAGGAAGAAGAAGAGCTCATTGGTTAGGAGCAAGAAATTTAAATGTATGATGTAGTACGAGCACCACCCACTGTAAATGGAAACTCTTGGTACATAGATGTGCAACAGTACTTTGAGAAAGGCACAAACGCTCTCACTTTTCCATCAGATAGAAGAGGGAATTGCGTCTCAAAGCTTTAGCTTATCAGTTGGTGCACAAAGTGCTTTATAGAAAGCACAACAGCAGAATCTTACTAAGGTGCTTGGAGGCACACAAATCAGAGAAGGTTTTGCAAGATCTTCATGATGAACCAACCAGGGATCACTTTGTAGGAAATACCACTGCGCACAAATTTATGTGAGTTGGTTTCTACTTGCCCGCATTATTCAAGGAAGCACACGCTTACACCCTCAAGTTCCCGGTCTGTCAGCGATGTGATGATAGAATGTGAAGGTCAGCAACCCCACTACACCTTGTCTCAGTGACTAAACCATTCCAACAATGGGGCCTAGACATCATCGGGGAAATTTTCCCACATTCATTGAAACAACACCGCTACATTCTGAAAACAACTGATTACTTCACGCGGTGGACAGAAGCAATTCCACTGAAGCAAGTGAATGACCAAGAAGCCATCAGCTTCCTCCAGCAGAACATCATCTCACGCTTTTGCGTTCCGGTATCACTTGTGTTTGATAATGCAATGTACTTTTCATCTTTGAAGCTTTATGATTTTTCATTACAAAATGGCGTTGTGCTTAAACATTCATATAACTACTAGCTGCAGGGAAATGGTCTCGCAGAATCCACGAACAAAAACCTTATCCATATAATCAAAATGATCGTTTACTCTGAGCAGCGTAACTGGCACTCTGCCTTGACAAATGCTTTATGGGTTGACCACGTAACACCCAAATCCTCTCTGAATAACTCACCATACTTCCTGTTCTGTGGTAAAGAAGTCATCCTACCCCCAACATCTATTTGCCTGCGCTTCAGCTATCTCAAGAATCCCAAGGCAAGCCATGCATTCTAGTTCAATGTAGGATGGATATGCTTCGCAAATTGTTGGAAGAAAGGATGAAAGAAAAAGAAAAGTTTACACTCCACCAGAACCGTATCAAGAGATGTTTCAACAAGAAGTCTACAAAGAAAGATAACTTCAATGTTGGTGACTTAGTCTTGAAATGGGATAAACCCCATGAAGACAAAGGTCTGCATACGAAGTTCCAGTCCCTGTTGAGTGGGCCATACACAATCTACGAGAATCTTGGCTAACACATATACCATCTGCAATCACTTGATGGAAGGATTGACAACCTTCCTGTCAACGGCCAAGATCTTAAACACTATTTTCAGTAGGTCGGGTCACGCCCCGTGCCATGTACATAGTCTTCTTACTGCTTATTATTTTTTCTTCTTAGTTTTCTTTGCTTACTATTTTTGTTTTGTTTTGTTTTGTTTGCTTGGTACCTTGCTATTTTTATTTTTTGGAAATAAGTGTTTCCCTCTACTGAGTTCTGGCTTTTGAATGAGTATGTGGCTGAGATATGAAGAGACTTGTGACACTGCAGCACTTGGCCAATCCTGTGTCTGTCTTCTCTGTGATTGGTTATAACCTTCAGTTGATGAAGTCTTGATGTGAAATACAAGCCATCTGTAAGAGAAGCTTGGGTCCAACCATGAACCTGTTGTCCACACTACGAAACCCCATGCTTGTACTCATTCTTCTGCTCTGTGTGATCAAACTCATCCAACTAGTAGAAACGGAGAAGGGGAACATCTAAATGAGAAAACCTATGTTAGAGGTCTTACATGCTTCTCTGATGGAACAACCTCTTATGCTATCAATAAGTCGGGATCCCTCTTCCACCCCAAAAATAAATAAGTGCCTCTGCATAGTCCTCTTTAAAAAATACAAAGGCAAAAAAAGAGAAAGGCTTCCTATGTAGAGAGGTGAAGCATGCAACTCCATCGGGGTACTAACTAGGCTTGTTGGCAGTGGAGCAATGTGTGTGTTCCTGCGTGACTCCGTCGAGGTACTGTCCAGGCCTACTAGCAGTGGAGCAACACTAGAGATGAAAACTTATACTCTGAAATTTTTTAACTCGCGAGCCAAACTATCCTTCCCGATTTCGAAACATTGTGATCAAGCTGAAATTTTTGTTATGTTTGATTGAGTTGGCAAAAGGTGAACCATGTCTATCCATGGGGTAAGTGGGGAAGCCGAAGTAACCCGCACAATGATTCAACACTCCCTGAAAGACCAAGGTCCTGTGTTGTCAATGAACCAAAACACAGAAGCTGGAATTCTACCAGTGTGTCACCAAGTGTTGTAGTTGCTGCAACACCCTCCAAACTTTTGGCCTACCATCCAATTTCGAAGGCTCCCTTGAGTTTTTACTTGATGTTTGCAATCAATTGGGCTCACCCCATGAGCTCGTGTTGAGTTTTCATACCCTCTTTTCTTGATCGTTCAACGAACAACTTGTTGCATGTTGGTCACAATGTCATGCTTGGAACCATGTTATGGTCATGCACAAGGTCTTCGCTTCGTGTGTACATGTTGTGTTCGCTATGTAAACATTTTTCGCACTCACACACGAAGTTATATGCACTGTCGCACAAGCGTCGTCGTGGTCGTTCAACGATCCATCACAAGCGTCGCGCTTGTCACTCGCATTGTCGGTCAGTCATGTTGAGCATATGTTGTCTTGATGGTTTGAGGCATCTTGTCGTCAAGTTATGTTGAGTGTCTATTCACAAGGTCATGTATGCACAAATTCACTCACTCACACACTTAGTCATTTTGCTGAAGTTATGATGACCGGATCACCCTCTAACAACTGGACCTCCACCCTGTAATCGACTCGACCAACTGTCACCCATAACAACGCAGAAGTGTCCAACAAGTCATTTCAATCTGTGTTGCCCGCAAGTTGATCAACCAACCCTCCTGGTGGTCAACAGGAGAGTTTGACCAGGCAGTGACCCTGGGACTCACTCCCCTCAAAAATTGCGCAGAAGCTACAGACCTTGCCTGCTAATTTAGAAAACTGCGTAGATAGGCCGGACATACACCAAGTGCCTATCCCTATCTCCCCTCCAAAATTCCACATTTTTTCCAGCCAATCACCCAGTCAGCCGCTCAACTGCTCACCCATAAAATCGTGAATATTTCTAAGCAAGCCCATTAGCAACCCAGCATCCCACTCAGCTCACAAACTGTGCATAGGTGTTCAGCAAGTCAACCTCCCAGCAATTGCATAGTTTTTGTCTCCAACAACTCCGCAGCTTGCTCCCAGCTCCCTCCAAGAATTGCATATTTTTGCTACCAAGGCCCTTTACTACCAGCTCCCTCCAGAAATTGCGCAGATCTTCCCTCCAGTAGAGCCAGATCCTGTGGACAGTCACTGTTGATCTAGATTGTCCATCTCAGTTTCCCAATGACCTCTGTGTAATTTTCACCAGTAGTGCCCAGAGCTCGCATCCCAGCTTGAAACTTGCCCCGCACAATTTCACAGCCTTTTCCTCTCTCTCGGTCACCTACATCCGAAAGTGAATGATCATGCATCATGGTAGACTAGGAGGTTTATGGATTTGATGTCATCTCGTCATGAGTGATTGTAGATACATGTACATGAACAAACATGACGTAACGCCAGAGGGTATGAACAAGGAGAGTACACGCAAAAGGATGTGTTCGTGAACGGGTGAATGAACGAACATGCAAGGATGTGTTCACGGACAAACAAACAAGAGAACGTGTGAGGATATATTTTTGCGAACAGACAGACATGTCAAGCATGCCAAAGTACAAGTGAGAGCAACTTGCACATGCAACATCAAGAAAAACCAATGACCATCGATGCCATGCAAAGGTGAAGCTGTGATACACCAAGAGAACATCCATCACTCAACAGCACTACAGCTCGATATGTACACCAACAGCAGCATGAACATACTAGCATTGTCATGTCGAGTTGTGTCATGAGTCATGTCGGCCACATCACTACTGTGGGTCATACTATTGTCAATAAATGTAATGTAACATGGAATTCCATGAGACCCACTTGTAATATGAAGATTCATGTAATCTGAAAAGTCATGAAAGTCAAAAAGTCATGACGAAAGTCAAACAGCCACAAGGGCTAGTTTCACCCTTGGCTATAAATACCCTCTCATTTGTACATGCAAAGGACTTTTCACCTTGGTTGCTCCCACATAGCCTTAAGAGACTGCAATTTTTTCTTTGAGGAGTAGTGGCTCCAACGCCCTGCCTACAGTGTTAGTGATGTATGGTGTATCGATGTGTCTTGTAACTTTTACTTAATTCAGAAGCCTATTAACGGGCCAACACGTTTTCACACATGTGTTGTAACTTTTTGTAAGATTAATCTTGAACACTTATAATACATTTTTCTTTAACCTGTGTTTAACACTTGAATTCATTTAACTATTCTAATATATATATTAATGAAAATGTGTTATACAAGTTGTTAACGTTGTCCTGCCCATGTTGTTTACCTCCCCGAACATCAAACATAACCTTTCATGTAAACTTGTTATAACGACTGTCACACTCGCCCAGATTAACTCACGGAGTGTTGTACGGGTTATCTTCCCTTATGTGTTGGGACTGTTGAATCCATGTGGATTTCTCCTCCGAAAGCTATGCATGTCCTGTTGTGTTTTGTGTTTCTAACAAAGTTGGGGCTTCCTTCCATCCAACTTGAAACTCATTCCCACCCTCTCTCTGTTGTAAAAGAACCTTGACACAAGTAACACGAGCACTCACCAGGCATGCAAACCTCGTTGTTTGAAGACAAAGCAGACCACTCTCTCTTGCTAACAAGCAAGAGCTAAGGCAAGCATTTAAGATAATGGCAATCGAACCATCATACTAGAAGGGACTCCTACACCAAACGGTGGGAGGTCTATTTTGGCCTTCATACTGGGGAGATCCCTTGAATTTTGGCGGGTCTAGCACCGTCAATAGGTAGGAAGACTAAATAGTAAAGATTAGTCATTAAAAGCTTTTCCTGCCACCCCTTGCTCTTAAGGAGGAAATTTTCCTCTCGATATATTAAGTAACCCATTAAAGGTTAATCATAATAAAAGTTTATTTTAACATACAAGGATTAACTAAAGGATAAGAGGTCCCATTACGATCCGACCTACCATGATCATGTGTCCTAACAAAAGTGACATTACCACTACTAGTCACTAAGCTAGGGTAATGGCTTTTGGTCACAAGACTGAAAGACAAGAGGTCTCATCATGTGATGGCTTGTTCACTTTGGTTAGTTCTTGTGAATGGCACTGTCATTATCTAGTTACTATGCTAGGACAATGACTTTTATTTGATTTCTAAGAAAAATACAAGTAAACCAAAAATACTCAATACCTCTGAATCTATATCTAATAGATGGGATAAAGGCATTTCAAAGGAATCCATGTCGATCCTATAGATTCCTACTATCAGTAATGGTCATGCTTGTGGTATCAAAGTTAATCTAATCATTTAATTTAATTGGTTGCCTTATCTTTCCCTAAACTCATAATCGATAAATCTCTCTTTTCTCTTATGGGTTTATATTTTATCTTGCTTCTGAATTACGGTGGAGATGATTTGGGCATGTTGCAAATTTCCAAGTATTGTTCTTGCAAAACAAAGATAAAATCTTTCAGGTTACTTGAGGACCAAACTTTCACAACATTTATCTTTTATTCCTTAATTCTTATAGGTTTCGAATAATTTTACCAGAGAAACTGGTTCGCCTAGTTAGTTTTCATTTGTTGGCCCACCAACAAATCCCATTCATTTTTGGTCAAAATGAAGGGGGCCCCATTGAAAATTTTGAAATGTTTCCCTTTACTGCACTTGATTGGTTGTAATTATCTCTTTAATCCTCATTATCTAGATTTCTAACCTCTTGGTTCTCTAGGGGCTGATCATGTTTTAATATAGCTCTTGTTATGACCCTTAGTCTTATTGCTTTAATCGCTTGGGCTTGGTTGGTGTTTCACATCTTTTTGGATTTGGGTGTTTGATGGCTTCCTTCACATCCATTTTATCATATGCAAATCCCTTGATTCTAAACCATTTCGGCGATTTTATTTCTCGAGCTTATTTCCAGAACTTTGGCATATCTCACTGGATTTTTGAAGGTTGACTATTCTTGTCATTTTGACACCTTTCTTTGATAAATCCCTATTTTGGGTTGTTTAACGACATTGGTCTTATGAGAGTCCTATATTATAGAGATATTATTCATGTTAGTCTTTCTATTTATCTGAGGTTAATTTGTAAATATCAGTCATGATGTCCAAACTATGATGGTTTAAAAAGGTCTAGATTGGGGTTGAGTGTCATGAAAAGTCTATCTATTTTGCTAAAAATTTAAATGTCTAATGTCATGAAGGATCATGATTAAAGGGCTAATCATAGGGAGTCATTGGTCACCATGGAAGAGTGGTGAAGGGTCATGTCATCAAAAATTTTGGTCATCATGAGTTAGTCACCTAAGTCTAGAGGTCAAGTTACATCAAAGCAATCATGAGAAAGGATTGGGCATAAATTTTGTAGGATTTTGAGTTAGTTTAGATGTCATTTCATGAGTGGTCATGAGTTTAGAAAGTGTACAACATTCAAGAGAACAGACTGGTGTGTTTTGCCACATACTGCACTACCAAACAAGGTATTGTGCATTCATCATTACAATGTGAAATCGAGATTTCCACCATCAACTCCACTACAGGCCACTTTGGGAGGTTATTTGCACTATTTCCTTCATCCAACATCACTCATTTCTTGTTCATTCACATCGAAATCTTGTGGTTTGATCGTCCTACGTTTCTTCAAAAAGGGGACAAGGGTGTTGCATTTCGACACAATGCTACATTTCTTTCCATTCAAAGATCAAACTCCTCTCACAGGTGAAAACTCAAGCTAATTTTTCTTCCTTGGTCGTGAATGAATTCTAAATTTCATGCATGATTGTTTTGGATAATTTGGTATCTACGGAAAAATACTAATTCCCTAGATAAGTACCCATATCTAGAACAATAGTTTAAAGCACTTTAGCCTTTTCTTATAAGCAATAGATAAGACAAAGAAGATGATAAGACCTACTTGTAGTTCCACTTTCCTCTTGTCTCCTTTGTATCAATCATGTCACTCCTTCCCATACTTAACACGCTTGAGAAGTACCTGTAAACATCAACAGAAGACAAAGAACCAATCAAAGAAAAATATATATTGAATACAAGTAAATGGAATCAGATACATTCACACATATAAGCATCATATAACAAGATAATCATATGGGAAAAAGGTTCAAATACTTTATTGAATAGAAGAAGGAATTACAACCATCAAGTCTGATTCGAAGTCACTCCTCCATCTTGGATCCCATCCACATCACATAAAAAGCATGACAAACTTGCAGCATAACAATACTTGTCTCAAAGCCAATTCTCATAGCAACATTATCTCCTTACAATTCAACATATTCCAGCCCCTGATCACTTAGATGAGTGTTCAATTTATAGGAGGATGAAGGAGGTTATGTCATAAATGGGGTATTGAATGGCCTTCCATACTTAGAATTAGTTCCATGGAGGAAGGGATGAGAGGATAGGATGCATCTTAACTCATTCCTCATCCATTTTCGAGCTCATAGGAGTTGATAAGTGAGGGAAACTTCTAGATGACTCCAAGAGATAAGAATATTCCCCAAACCCTATGTGAATTTCACTCAATCTCGCCCAGCGCAGGTGAAAGAGGGCCTAAGTGCTCTGCAGAGCACCCTGGCATGGACTCAACTGCTCTGCAGCACACCCTTACATGGGCCTACCTGCGCTGGTCCCTTTAGAGGTCATTTCAAGATGTCTTCAAGTCATGAAATTGTCTAGGAAGGAGGCATTCAAAAGGGTGACTTGTTTAGGGCATGTAGCAATTGAAATTAGGGTTTGATGAGCCCTAAAACACTGATCTGGATGATGGGAGTGATGTGCCCAAATGGATCTGTAATAGCTTCCCCCTAAAGCATGAAGTCGAAAAAATGTTAATGTCGAATGAAATGCTTTACGATGTGATGAGGAGGTTTTGAAGTGGAAGGTGACCTGCATCAATTACAATACATATATCATGATATTTTGATTTTTTACATGAATTGCTGAGGGAAGGCATACCCATGCTCAACATATAAACTTTAACTACATGTACATAGACAGTCGTCTACATATATAGACCCATTATAGGAATGACCATCAATGTAAATCCATTCTACATATGATTTAGTACTCCTGAAATCGCAACCCGGATGGATGAAACTAGATCTGGGGTCTTCTATCTCGTTCAATTGTTTTCTCAAGTATGAGTCTAATCATGTGAATATGTGATCTGAAGTCAAACATGGGAAGACACCGTCTGATTACCAGCCGATGATGTAAGCCATTAACAAACGCGAGAGAATTCACCGATAATGATTATGATCCTCAAGGTACTACAGTACATTCTGCATGTTGTATATGGATGACATTTGATGTTGAACACCATACAAAGTCTTTCGGTCGAAGGCCAGTGATGTCAACCTATCGCCGGAAGCGAGAAACTTACCATTGATGTATGCAAGCCTCAAGGTACTGGAAGGGTGTTTCTAAGTCAACTTCTTGGATAATGTGCTGATGTTGACAAGAAGCGACTCGTCGCAGGAGGGCCTTGATGTATCCCACATCAATGACACGAAATGAGTGTAATGATTTTGGAGACAAAATTTGACTGATGACACAAGGTTCAGGAATGGCGGTCATGAAAATGAAGGTTTATGGTACTGTAAAGGATGAATTTAAACTGGATGACTTCTCTTGAACATGTCGACAACATTGAAATGAATTGGTAGCATTGACCCAAAACAAAGTGATGGATGGTATGATAGACCAACGGTATGATAACCATCAAGCTGATAACCCAACCCAAGTAGTCATGGTGATGAAGTGAAAGTGTCATGTTCAAGAGCGACCTGCTACCATAAAGTGGTTTTCCCCTTTTTCCCTTTTCCCCAGTCATTGCTGACTAGTACCTCTTTATTTTTATCAAGCTTGAGGAGGATAACATATGCTTGTTGTATAATTCCACCCTTCAAGTGAATCCATCGCTATGTGATGTTTTAACAAGTCTAGCGAAGGTGAAACTCGATCTTGTCTAGATGGACAAGTTTGTTGCTATTTGATGTTTTAATGAGTTTAACGATAAATATAACTCAGTCCTTTTCATGTTTAGAGAGTTTGAAAAGGGAAAAAAAGAAAACTCCATAAGTTCTTTTTCGTTGATTTGTCTCTCAAGCCTGAAAAAGCATAAAACAATACGAGAGAGAACCTATTGACCATGTTCGGTCAACGTATTCCTTTTTCGTAGTTAATCTATCTTAGACCAAAAAAATGTTAAACATATACTAAGTAGATGTCATTTCCAATCCGTTAACGAGTTGAAAAGGACAAGCGCTCGACAATCTTTTCATGTTTATAGAGCATGAAAAGGGCTTAAAGAGGACTCCATTTTGAGGAACGAGTGGTGTCTAGGGTAGCAACTGGTTTCGATGATGTTGGAACTTCTCAAAACATGTTGATTTATGTGAAGAGGCTGCCTAATAAGACCACTCATTACAACTGTTCCTCAAAAAAGGTAAAACAACCAAGTGAAGGCATATGATCGGCCAAGCAGATAGTGACAATGGAAGGAAAAAAAACCAAGGCTCATATGATGGAATAGGCTGATAAAATGGAAATCACGAGGGTTGAAATGGAAATGGGTTCATTTTTACACAAGTTTGAACCATAGGGAACTATGCTTGGATTCAGTTTCATGTTTACACAAGCTTGAAATGAAAAACTATGCTTGGAACTAGTTTCATTTTTACACAAGCTTGAAACGAGGAAAAACTTTGCTTGAAACTAGTTTCATTTTTACACAAGCTTGAAATGAGGAAAAACTATGCTTGAAATTGGTTTACATGCCCCCAACATGATGAAAGGGAGAGTCTCCTGTAACCAGATGGAAGTCGCTGCAGTGAAGCAGGATGATTATCCAACACTTTTTTGGCTTCGTCCAGATAGGGACAAAGGTGAATGGGGTGATTCCCTTCACATAACCTACAGGGAAACTTAACTTTACCACTAGGTGCATGCCCCCCAAGCTTCATTACATTCACCTAAGTAGACTACTCGTGGCTATCAGGTGGATGGAATGAAGGTTCGTTTACGAGATCAAGTGAAAGACTCGATTGGGATTTTACAAGATCTAATCAAAGACTCGAATTGGAACTTTTCTCCAGGGGACCTTGTTTCATTTTTTAATGAGCTTGACACAAGGTTGACACAAGACAAGGAACTATCCTCATATCCTTGGTTTCATTTTTTAATGAGGTTGACACAAGACCAGGCACTATCCTTATATTCCTTGTTTCATTTTTTAATGAGCTTGACACAAGACAAGGAACTATGCTCATATTACTTGTTTCAGTTTTTTAACGAGCTTGACACAATACAAGGAACTATGCTCTTGGACCTGTTTCATTTTTCAATGAGGTTGACACAGTAAAAGAACTGTCCTCATATTCCTTGTTTCATTTTTTAACGATCTTGACACATGAAAAGGAACTATCCTCGTATTCCTTATTTCATTTTTTAACAAGCTTGACAAAAGACAAGGAACTATGCTCATGGGATTTGTTTCATTTTTTAATGAGGTTGACATAGTAAAAGAACTATCCTCATATCCTTGGTTTCATTTTTTAACGAGGTTGACACAAGAAAAGGAACTATCCTAATATTCCATATTTCATTTTTTAACGAGGTTGACACAAGACAAGGAACTATCCTCATATTCCTTGATCACGACCCATACGAGGTCATGACTTCCAAGAGGTTCTCATATGATGGGAGAACAATGCTCTAGAAGGGATTCATATCAAGGAAACCGAGATATGGTTCCAATGCCCTCAGTACATAATGTACAACATCATGGAATTGATCGCTAGTTGATGTAGGCATGGAATAGGTTGCCACATAATTGACCCATGGCGGGGAAGATACCATTGGTACAAAAGGACCATTTAGGGAAGATGGTTGACTGGAAACCATATTTGGACCGAGAAATGAAAGCTGGTCAATGGTGACAACTCTACCTTCATGCGGGAAACACATCACTTGAAATAGTGTTGAAACAATAGCTCCCATGTCATAAACATAGTCTCACCCAAGAAGTAAATTTTAATTTAAAGGGCCTAGGACTACCATCACATTGAGATAAACAATTTTTCCTTCCAAAGTAATAGGTAATTGAGGGAGGATCCCTAATGGTTGATTGGTGGCTCTGTTAAAAGCCAATAGATTCTGGGTAACTGGCACAAGTGGCGGCAAATCGAGCGCTTGCTAAGCAGTAGAGGAAAGGATACTCACTGATGCACCTTCATCTATAATAGTGCCAGATACAGTCATATTATAAACCTATACTATGATTTGGAAAGGCACATAAGAAGTAAGACGCCATCCTACCAGTTGATTCCAATCAAAGGAAGTGACCAGACTACTTGGAGGCGGTACCATAAGAATGGGAGAATTATCCCCTTGAGTTACGCGAATGGGAGGAGTTTCCTCCTGTCTTGATGGAACAGGAGGGTTGCCTCCAAGCTCATTGGAATCTGAAGAAACAACAAGAACTTGAGTGGTATCATACTCACTCTCTACAGGAACGGTACGATTAACTGAAGGTGAAATTGGGTCAACTGTTACCTCGACCTGTTGATTTGGGTCGGGTATAGACTCCTAGGATTCACTTTTAGAGAGAGAGGGTTTAACTGACGGTTGATTTGAGTCAGTCAATTCATCGACTAATGAATGATTAAGGGATAGTCTCCGGTAACCAGATGGAAGTCATTGCAATGAAGCAGGATGGTTATCCAACACTTTTTGGGCTTCATCTAGATAGAGACAAAGGTGAATGGGGTGATTCCCTTCACATAACTTACAGGGAAACTTAACTTTACCCTTCTTTCCATGAACTTTACTACCACTAGTTGATGGTGTGTCACCATCATGATCTCCAAAAGTTGATGACACAAGATGATGTGAATGAGAAGACCATTCTTCTAAGATCTGAGGAATATCAGGACAATTTGGAAGAAGATGGTCTTTCGCACAAAGTTTGCATGGATATCAAAATTTGTGAGGCTTGACGAATGGTTTCTCATCAGATGTTCCATTCAAAGCAATGGTTGCTTGGTTGCCCCTCTGCTAAATTTGCTTCTTCTTCTTCTTCTTCCCTTTCTTCTTCTTCTCAGCCAACTGGTTACTAGTACCAATACTTTCACCAAGTGAAGAGGAAGAAGGGGAGGAAGAAAAAACTAAAGAAGAAGGCAAAAGGTAAACTTTACGATCAATTAGAGGTTGATTTTCTCCAATTGGAGGTGTACACAATTGCGGAGAAATCACGACATTTTGAACCAAGGAGGTTGAAAACAACCATACTAGTAAGCCAATGGTAAATCTCGGTAGGGATAATGTAGCCATATAAGGAGCACCAATATTTCTGAAAGGAGGAAAAGGACTAGGATTCCCATCAAAAGGAATTCCTTGATCGGTGGACTCCGGATTTGTCGCCATATGTTTCAACCTAAGATCAACTAAGGAGTGAGCATGGAGGATGTTATCCATGGTCAATTAATTTTATTTTAATCAAAGTAACATAACAAAACAAAAGAGGGATAATCTAGGCAAAAGGTTTACCAAGCAACTATGAACTGCAGAATACCTCCCAACAAACCGAGAAGTACAGGCAGGCAATCTCCTCGAATGTTGTGTTCGGTGTATCACAGTGTACAAGGCAGCCAACTCGGTTACCTAAGGATGGATAGCAACCTAGTGTTTTCCTCCCATATATACCCGAAAGTACATGGAGGCCCAATTCGTATTAGCGCTGTCTAATGTAAAACTGCATAGTGAAAACATTCCCATATACTTTACGTACTGTAATAGCTCCATATATACCCGAAGGTACGT
Organism: Pinus tabuliformis; assembly: GCA_031772625.1. NCBI lineage: Eukaryota > Viridiplantae > Streptophyta > Pinopsida > Pinales > Pinaceae > Pinus > Pinus tabuliformis. The sequence continues at coordinate 533,414,095 of CM062819.1, forward strand.
GGACGAGCTACGATACACTCACGTATGTGGAATGAGGTATCACACTTGGGATGTATTGCAGACAAGTTAGCGATAGCTGCTATGTTTTACGACTCCAGTACACATCTCTAGCCTAGACCTCTAAATGTTTTTCATTAAGTGACAATGCTCCATTAGATTAATTCAGATGAATTTTAAGTTGATCTTCTTTAGAATTTTCCTTTCAAGGTTCACCACGTGATGTATGTTTGCAATTCCTAAAATGAAACTAATAAGATAAGCATTCTTCTCATTCAATTGAACAATGAAAATCTTAGCTAATAGGGATAGAGCAATCAGATTTCTTTTGATCAAAGATAAAAAAGCACAATCTAATGCAATTTCCCTAAACTATTCCTATGAGCACACACAAACTTTTTCAATGAAAAATGCATGTATTTCTTTTCGATTTCATTAATGTGAATATGAACAAAAGGAAACTAATGCACATACAATCAATCAATCTTTAACAAGAACAAAGACTTTACGATGATTCTTGATTCAAAGGAAAATAAGACTTTTTCGACACTTTCCTTCGAACAAAGATTAATCGACTATAATCTAACTTTGCCTATGAATCGATAATGACAGAAAAAATTTAAGAAACATTAATCAACCAAGTCAAAGTAGGGCTAGCAAAGGAGATAGAAACTTGTTTTCTGAGACATGACATTCATTGATCAATCAGCAAGCAATCAAATAGAGGAAATTTGGCAAAAACTCAATCCAAAGGTGGGAAACTGACCCTAGGAGGATCAGCGCAGCCCTGAATAGGAGATAGTGCACTTCAGAGCATTGTCCCTAAGCCAAGGGTGCTCTGCAATGCACTGTGTCCCTCACAAGCCTACTCTTGTGATAGTAAGCCATTTCAAGAGGCAATTTGACACAGTTTTGACCGTAATTCAATGCAAAAGAGCTGAAATACAATCAATGACGTCCAGTAAGGTCTGCAAGAGTGTCCTACGAGGTGGATAAGCTACTAGGAAAGATGATATTCTCTAGTCGAGTAGCCAATTTGTTTCAGAGAATTTGGTATCTACGGATAAATACTAATGCCCTAAATAAGTAGCCATATCTATAACAATGGTTTAAAGCACTTTAGCCTTTTCCTATAAGCAATAGATAAGACAAAGAAGATGAGAAGACCTACTTGTAGTTCCGCTTTCCTCTTGTCTCCTTTGTATTGATCATGTCGCTCCTTCCCGTACTTAACACGCTTGAGAAGTACCTGTAAACATCAACAGAAGACAAAGAACTGATCAAAGAAAAAGATCTATCGAATACAAGTAAATGGAATCAGATACATTCACACATATAAGCATCATATAACAAGATAAACATATGGGAAAAAGGTTCAAATACTTTATTGAATAGAAGAAGGAATTGCAACCATCAAGTCTGATTCGAAGTCACTCCTCCTGCTTAGATCCCATCCACATCACATCAAAAGCATGACAAACTTGTAGCATAACAATACTTGTCTCAAAGTCAATTCTCATAGCAACATTATCTCCTTACAATTCAACATAGTCCAAAACCTGATCACTTAGATGAGTGTTAAATTTATAGGAGGTTATGTCATAAATGGGGGTATTGAATAGCCTTCCATACTTAGAATTAGTTCCATGGAGGAGGGTATGAGAGGATAGGATGCATCTTAACTCATTCCTCATCCATTTTAGAGCTCATGGGAGTTGATAAGTGAGGTAAACTTCTAGATGACTCCAAGAGATAAGAATATTCCCCAAACCCTATGTGAATTTCGCTCAATCTTGCCCAGCGCAAGTGAAAGAGGGCCTAAGTGCTCTACAGAGCACCCTGGCATGGACTCAACTACTCTGCAGTGCACCCTTACATGGGCCTACCTGCGTTGGTCCCTTTAGAGGTCATTTTAGGATGTCTTCAAGTCATGAAATTGTCTAGGAAGAAGGCATTCAAAAGGGTGACTTGTTTAGGGCATGTAGCAACTGAAATTAGGGTTTGATGAGCCCTAAAACACTGATCTGGATGATGGGAGTGATGTGTCCAAATGGATCTGTAACAATGATCCAGCCAAAACCATAGAAATCTTGAAAAATAGTTAATTCATCCTCACTTTGTTTTTGTATTTTTCTTCGCTTTCTCAGTTTGCTGCACTTTCTCCTAATTTGTTGCACTTCCACATAGTCCTTTATCTTATTCATTTGACATGACCAAGACCACATTTTCCTTTGTAGACCTTCCATATGTAAGGTTTTTCGTATGTTCAAACCGAATTGAACCCTCCCACCTTAATTGTTTCTTCTTAAGAAGCATTTGAAAGTTCATTGCCTTGTGCACTGCATTTTGTTGATTTAGGGTAGTATCAGATGTGCTCTAGGTCTCAAAGTTTGTAGGGAGGCTTGGGCATATGCATTCCAAAGAACCTAGAAACAGTTTTGGGAAATTCCACATAGAGATGATTTTATTAAAATAATTAATATTTTTAATCGAGTTCCTAAGTCTAAACTTAGGAAAATTAAAATATTAATGAGTGTTAATCTAATTGTGGGTGTAACTTCTAGAAAAGGATGGAGATAAAGTCAAAATGATCTAAGACTTTGATTAGGATTTAATCTAGGTCGTTGGTTTTCCAACAAGAAGATATAAGAAAGTCTTGAGGGTCATTTGGAAAACACACCGAGAGATAAAGAGATCAAATTTCTGAAGTGAGAAGTTCTCAAGAGGAACTTCTGATCAAGGAGATTTCTTGTAGTTGAGGGGCAAGGATAGCATCCAGAGAGAGATATTTTCTCAGTCAAAGAATCATCAGTAGAGAGAGATAGAGAGTGATCCAATAGCCCAAATGTAGAGGTTGGTGGAGGGCCACGAAGGGCCATGTAGAGGCAGCACAGAGGGTGAGAGATAGTCCAAGCTTTTGCTGGGGAGAGTCAGTTTCAGAAGTCAGGAGCTGGGGTGTGAAATCGAGAGGCTGAGAGCAGAGACTCTAGGTAGAAAATCAATCAGCAAACTAGGTGACATAACCCCTAGAGAGGTTGACGTAAAGACTGCGTGAGGACTGCATAGAGGCAGTATAGGGCCTGCTAGAGGCACTTCATCTAGAGTCAAGATCAGCCGATATTTTTCTCAGTGATTATGTGAGGTAATCTCACAAATATTTCTGCCGGTATTTCTCTCTGTAACTGAATAACTGGAGAGGTATTCGAAGATGTATTCAGAATTTGCCACCGCTTACTAATAATAAACCCTCATATCTGTTGCACCGGTTTTCCAACATTGGGTTTTTTTGGGGACATTTGTCCAAAACTAACAGTGTCAATTGTGTTGTATTTTATTTCTTTCTTAGTCTCTTGTTTCCGCTTATAATTTAATTAAGTGAAGGTTGGAGTAGTATTTACTTCAATATTTGTCGTAGCACACAGTAAATAAATTGTATGGATTAACAAGTAGGAGAAGTGACATCAATTTGCTGCAGTAGGGGTTCTGGTTTAGGAATTTTCACATGGTGTCAGAGCTGCAGGTGAAGAGGGAAGAGAAGAGCCAGTAGATCCAACACTAAGCACAAAAAGGGAGTTCAAAAAAGCTACAAGAGGCAACAGTTCGAAAACCCAGAAGGATGATGCAATTCCAAGCCGAAGTGCAGATTTTTGAGGTAGTCTCTCTCTGAGTGAGTCGACGGAGAGAAGGACTTCCAGTTCAAATTTTTGCAAGTGCAGAGGGAGAAGTGTTAAAGCCTCAATGTGAGAGAGCCGGTGGGACGCAGAATTTCAGCAGGCCATTTAATGGGCTAAAAACGTCAGAAGAAAGAAGAGAATCACCTTGAGGGAACTTTTCCTCATCAGACTTCCCACCGAGAATTCTGTTTTCTCATTGACTGAGCAACATCAGTGAGAAGCAGAGAGGAATTTTCGACATTTTTGGTAGATATGGCAACCAGTGGCTTCAGGGATCAAGACAGGTTGGACGAAGCATCCAACTACTTCATCTAAAAGGCTATAATGCCTTTCCTTCTAGATGAGCATGCCCTCAAGACATACGTCGACAGCATGGTGTCTGTACCTACAGATGCAGTTCCACTAAATAAGTATAGATCAGAGATGGCGAAGGCCAAGAGGATGATCCTGCATGGAGTCAAGGATCACGTGGTGTGTCACGTTGCTAGTAGAGGGACTTCTAACGAGATGTGGCATGTCTTGGCCATGTTATATCAGGGATCTTCCGAGCAGCAGAAGATGTACTTGGAGAAGAAGCTAAGATCTACTCAGATGTAGAAGGGAGAGCATGTGGATCCATTCCTCATGAAGCTGAAGGAAACCCGTGATGAGTTTTCTACTGTAGGGCATATACCTCAGGATTTAGAGTTAGTTATACTAGCCCTCAATTCTGTCTCATATGAGCACCAAAGATTGAACCACACGGAGAAGAGTTGGTAACATTGCAGATAGCACAAAGAAGAGGTTAGCATCAGTGCAATAGATTCATAGGGTTAGCGAAGAGACTAGCAGCAGTCATTTCCAGGATTCACGTGGTATCATACTGAACATGGTTAGTTCGGTAATTTTGGATGTTTTTCAATTTCTTCTCTCAATAGTTGAGTTGCAGTACGAATGCAGTGTTAGCAATCGAAGTGGTAGAAGCATAGCAAGTGCAGCATTTGAGAGCGAGTTGTAGTACAAATGTAGCATTTGCAGTGGTGTTGTCATAGGTAGTAGTACAGATACAGCAACAGTGCAATAGTTGGTGGACAACATGTCAAACATCAGCAGCGCAAAGGACGATGCTTCAGAGTCAGAGCAGTATGCAGCAGCGCATATTGCTAGAGCACATTCCTTGCTAAGAGGGAATGTTGATTTCGGGTAGCATCGGATGTGATCTAGGCCTCAAATTTTGTAGGGAGGCTTGGGAACATGCATTCTAAAGAACCCAGAAACTGTTTAGGGAAATTCCACCTAGAGACAATTTTATTAAAATATTTAATATTTTTAATGGAGTTCCTAAGTCTAAACTTAGGAAAATTAAAATATTAATGTGTATTAATCTAATTGTGGGTGTAACTTCTAGAAAAAGATGGAGATCCAGTCAAAATGATCTAAGCCTTTGATTAGGAGTTAATCTAGTCGGTTGTTTGTCCAACAAGAAGATATAAGAAGGGGATTGAGGGTCATTTGGAAAATACACCGAGAGATCAAGAGATCAAATTTTTGAAGTGAGTAGTTCTCAGGAGGAAGTTCTGATCGAGGAGATTTATTGTAGTTGAGGGGTAGGGATAGGATCTAGAGAGAGAGATATTTTCTCAATCGAAGAATCATCAACGGAGAGAGGCAAAGAGTGATCTAGTAGCCCAGACGCAAATGCTGACACAGGGCCATGCAGAGAAAATGAATAGGGTGAGAGAGAGTCTGAGATTTTGCTAGGGAGAGTCATTTTCAGAAGCCGAGAGTCGAGGTGTGAGACTGGGAGGCTGAGAGCAGAGACTCTATGCAGCAAATCAATCAACAAACTGGGTGATGTAGTGCCTAGAGAGGTTGATGCATAGGCTGTGTGAGGACTGCATAGAGGCAGTGTAGGGCCCACCAGAGGCACTTCATCCAGAGTCTGGATCAAACGGGTTTTTTCTCAATGATTGTGTGAGGTAATATCACAAATATTTCTACCATTATTTCTCTCTGTAATTGAATAATCGAAGAGTTATTCAGAGATGTATTTAGAATTTTCTACTCCTTAATAATAATAAACCCCCAAATCGGTTGCACTGGTTTTCCCGCATTCGGTTTTTCTGGGGACATTTGTCCAAAAATAACTGTGTCAAATGTGTTGTATTTTCTTTCTTACTCAATCTCTTGTTTCCATTTATAATCTAATTAAGTGAATGCTACAGTAGTATTTACTTCGATATTTGTTGTAGCACACAGTCCATAACTTGTATGGATTAACAAGTAGGAGAAGTAACATCAGGTTGTTGCAGTAGGGGTTCCGTTTAGGATTTTTCACATGTTTCTAGCATTGCGCCTATCCCTATAAATTTTCTGCCACCGATATCAAAATTTTCAAGCTCTGTTAGGGTTTTTCTGAAGAAATTTTGTGTTGATTAGTCTTTTGTGTAGAGTTTTCTTCTTAATCATTATCTAAGGTTTAACTTGAAGAGTCCTTCTTGTCATTACTCTTACACTATTACACAAAAAAAATTGCCTTAAACCCTAGACCATTCACTGCTGCAAAACAAAATCATGTTAGCTCTAGAGCAAAAGAAGCACAAGGGAGGTGATATTATCTGTTTTGAACCACAAGATCTATCATATATCAACTCGGACCCTGCTATCAAAATGGATTTTGAGCAGGTGGGGTGTATGAGGTTTTGTGAAAAGATTCAAAGGTACAATTTACTAAGGAGTTTGCTAAAATCTTTGATGGATTGAAGGATAAGATTGGAACACTTACCTTTCCAGTCACTAAGGTCACAATAGTAGCTGCAACATAAATTCCCCTCTAAGGGGAACAATGGTTCAAGGGCATGCCCCTTGATATCACCCATTACAGATATTTTTTGAAACCTGAACACAGAGACAAGGAGTATGGGTCAATTGTGCCTAAAGAGTATCTATTGGAAAATTACAGCAAGCTATTCAAAGGTATTTCACATGTGAGGGAAGGTTTGGAAGAGTTTATCAATACCACTTTAGACTCTTAATGCATTTCACTGGAAAAAGCTCCTTAAATTTTCCTTTTTATCTATTTAGGAGTCTCTGCAAGATGGCAGATAAAGTACAGGGAAGACAAAGTCAGGTTGAACCAAGCCTTTTCCATTTTTCCTTGATTAAGTTGTTGGTACTGGAGGAGTTGAGAAAAAGAAAATAAACATGGAAATCATTTGTTGATTCTTCAAAATTAGTGGATGATTTTCCAACTAGTCCCTTGAGAAAGAAGGAAACACCCTCAGTAATGATAAAGGACATTAAATCACCAGCTGGAAGCTCAGTGAAGAGGCCCTCATCTATAGTGCAATCTACAGGAAAGAAGAAAGGCAAGAAACTACAATTTTCTCCAGAGGTGGTGGTTGCCCCTAAGAAACCTCTCACTAGGTATGCTGCCAAAAAGCTACCCTTGGAGAAGACATTTGAGACCATGGATACCATACCATAAGTTGAGGTGATTGATGATAAGGTCAGGGAGATTGCGGAATTACAAGAATAATTAAAGAAGGCCCATTTCATGATTGCACAGTTGCCACAAGAAAATAGGCAACTAAAGAAGGTTATTTTAGAAGAACAAATCAACCTAGATAAGATGTGCCTATGGTTAAAGCTACACTAGTTGTTGTCAAGTCCAAGGGCAAAGAGAAAGTAATCAAAGAAGATGTTAAGAAGGTAGAAATACCAGCAACTAGGATTACAAGATCCTCTTCTATGAAGTTACAAATCCAAGAAGAGAAGACAGTGCAGGAGGAGAAGATGGAGGTAGATGAGGGGAAACACACTTTTAATAGGTTGAGAAGAAAACTGAAGGAGGCTCATAGAGAGATGTCTAAACTCGAGCAACAGGATGAAAGGACGAGGAAGAAATGGAGTGATCTTATGGACATGTATCACACAGCCATGGAGAATGCCAAATATATGTTAAGCAGATCCCCTCCACTTCACAGGAAAATGAAGAATGTATGTAGGCATAACCTATCTATTAGGAAAGAAATAAGAGAAACTAAACAAAATTTAAAGGAATTGTAAGAGAAAGATAGGGCCAAACTAGACCTATTGTCTAAGGCATCCAAAATATAAATGCTGGAAAGGGTAAAGTAACAAAGTTTTGTTTTTTGTCTCTTACTTAAAGTATGTTTGTTTGTAGGGTTGGTTTCTATATGATATTGTTTTGCACAAAGTTTCCTCTAGCAACCACATCTAGTCAGAACTCTAAAGCTATTTTGAAGAAGCAGTTGTGTAGCATTTTGTGCCCTAACTAGCATTAGGGTTTTTGGTGTGAAGGTGGACACTTGGAATTTTTTAGGAAGGGAATATTGAAAGGGGTATATGATAAGGTAATTACAATGTTAGTATCATCCTCAGTGTGTGCATATTTTTTACAAACATCCTCACCACTTAAACCATAAGAAGAAGATGGTGATTCGTTTCTGAAGCAGGTGCTACATTTTTGCCTACAGGAATATTTGTCGGATTTTGAGGTGTTGTATGGTAAAGAAAACTTTCTGAAGGGGAAGGTGTCCATATGAAGGTTTATTTGCAGGTGTTGGAGCCATCAATAAATTCAATAATTGATCGGAAACATCTGAACCATCAAGCATTTCGCTTCTGCATTTCTGAAGAAGTTGGAGTTTGCGCAATGTTGTTGCTGCGCTTCCAGATAGAGTTTTGTTTGACCGACTTATCTTGGTCAAAACATCATGTAATTTGTTTTTTAAGTGTTATTAATTGTAATAAATCCATCAGTAACTCATGAACTCATTTTGAGGCTGAGAAGTCAACGTAAAGTGCTTAAAAAATATCTAGTTGTGTAGTTCCTAGACTCTAGCAATCAATTCTATTTTCCTTGCAGAAATTAGAAATAGTAATCCAAATGAGGAATTTGACCCCTAGAGGTTAGAACTGATTGATTTTTGTCTATTTATGATGTAAATGTAATTGAGAAAAGGTTTGGTCATATTGGAGAGAAAGAGACTTGTGTATGTGATATATTTTCTAAAATTTTTGCCAATGAATAAAAGACAAAAGGTGATTTGCAAGGATTTATGTGTCAGATATTAATGGTGTTTTTCTTCTTTCATGTTGTAATTTTGTCTTATGTTTTTTTATATCTCTTGAACGTATGTATTCATTCTTGGAAGAACCAGATGTTTAGCTCAAAATTCATCTAAAAGGTGCTCTGACTCAGTTTTTTTGGGCTGTGTTATATTCTTTCCATGACTAGCCCACGTAGTTAACCAGGGGGTTAGAGGGGGGGCGGAGCCCCCCACTTCATTGCGTCGATTGCGTAGCAGGGGGGTCACAGGGGGTTTGAGGGGTGCAGGTAACCCCCCTCTATGGGGTCCAGGGCAGTGCCCTGGAAAATTTTGTTTTTTGGACCCTATATTAGGTTGGGCGGACCTACCTATGGTTTTGTGCATGATTTTCGCACATGGTTTTGGACGCGATGGTTTTCGGTCCATGGTTTTGGAAGCGATGGTTTACATTCCATGGTATTGGATGCTTCAACATGTATAAATATGTATTGTAACATTGAAAGGAACATAATGAAAAATCAAGATGGTAGTCCCGGTTTTGGGATCCAGGGGAAAATCTCTGTGCATATGTGTTTTATGTGTTATGCTCTTGCATTGTTTAATTTCTGTGTTTTAGAATTCATATGCAGGTAATTTATGTATAGGGTTAAAACCTACATTTGGTATCATAGCTATTTTGGCTTCAAGGGAATGCCTTTGTTGCTGAGGGGTTTCGCTCAGGCCTGTGGTAGACCCTGTTCAGTGGGAGATCTGCGAGATCGATTCTGGTGGTTAAAGAAGATGGCGAGCATTGGAAAGATAGAGATCGAGAAATTTAATGGTTAGAGTTTTGATTTGTTGAAACTCAAGATGGAGGATCTGTTGGTGGATAAAGATCAGTGGATCACGGTAGATCCAGGTACTAAACCAACGAGAGTACCCGATGAAGAATGGAAGAAGTTGGATCGGAAGGCAAAGAGCACATTATGATTGTGTGTCTCAGATTCAGTATTGCTGAATGTATCAGGGGAAGCTATGGCGAAGGCTTTGTGGGACAAGTTAGGGAATTTGTACCAATCTAAGTCTCTGGTGAATAAACTGTTCCTACGAAAAAAGCTATATAACCTGAGGATGAAAGATGGAGACTCGGTGACAGAGCATCTGAACGCATTTAATAATGTGGTAAGTTAGTTATTATCTGTTGATATTAAAATTTTAGACAAAGATAAACATCAATTTGTTGTGTTCTCTACAAGATTCGTGGGATAGCCTAGTTATTGCAATAGGTAGCAATACAACTGCCTTGCAGTTTGATGAAATAGTCTCATCCTTGCTGATAGAGGAGATGAGACAGAAAAATATGGAGAGCCAGAATCGTGATGCCTTGTTTGTATAAGGATGGTCCCAGAACAAAAACAAAAATAAGTCATCGAGTGGGAGATCTAAATCTCTAGGAAAACCTGTAAAGGTGGTGTGCTAGAAATGCAGAAAGGAAGGGCACTGCAAAAGGGACTGTAAATCCAAAGCTCCTAATAAAGGAAATGGATCTGATAATTCTCCTTCTACAGAGGCAAAAACCACCTCAGATGAAGGTGGGGATGTGTACTTGGCTTCTTCAAGTACACATGTAGATCATAAGGCATGGTTAATTGAATCAGGTGCATCCTTTCACTTCACTCCCCATAGAGAGTGGTTCTACGAGTATGAGAAATACAATGGTGGTGATGTCTTCTTAGGGGATGATAGGAAGGCTAGAATCATTGGTCATGAAAAAGTAAAGTTGAAGTTGCAAGGTGGAAGGGTTAGAACACTTCTAGGTGTTTTGCATATTCCAGCATTGGCCAGAAATCTTATTTTTGTAAGCAAGTTGGATGATGCAGGTGTAAAAACAATGTTCGAGAAGGATACATGCAAGATGGTTTGGGGAGCACTGGTATTAATGTGGGGAGTTCGGATTGGAAATCTGTACAAGCTGCAAGGTAGCACTATTGTTGATGGGTGCAACAACTCTGTGGTTCCTGAAAGTGGAGCAGAAAATATAGTGGTCTCTAGAGATAAGACCATGTTGTGGCATCAAAGTCTTGGACATATTGGAGAGAAGGGCCTTCGACTACTTTATGGTAAAGGTATGGTAGAAGGTATGAGTAATAGCTCTCTGGATTTTTATTTCTGTGAAAATTGTGTATATGGGAAGCAAAATTAGGTGAGCTTCCCCTCTGGTGGTAAGAGGGCACAATAGATATTAGAACTTGTGCACAGTGATGTGTTTGGACCTGTGAAGATTCCATCACTAAGTAACTCTATGTACTATGTATCATTTATAGATGACTTCTCAAGGAATAAATGGATATATTTCCTTAAGAAGAAATCTGAAGTCTTTGACAGGTTTAAAGAATTTAATGCTCTGGTGGAAAACCAGACAAAGAAGAAGATAAAGGTGTTGAGGACAGATAATGGTGGAGAGTTTTGCAGCAAGGAATTGAAGAATTTTGTAAGAAGAGTGGTATGGCATGATAGAATACTACTCCATACACACCTGAGCAAAATGGAGTTGCAAAAAGAATGAACAAGGCGTTGATGGAAAGGGCAAGAAGCATGCTCAGTGGTGCCAGGTTAGGATAGGAATTCTGGGCAGAGGCAGTGGAGACAGCATGTTACCTAGTCAATAGATCACCCTCATCAACGTTGGAGGATAAGACTCCACAAGAGGTATGGACTGGTAAGAAAACCTATCTTTCACATCTGAGGGTATTTTGATGTGATGCATATGTACATGTTCCAAAGGGGAAAAGAACCAAGTTGGATAGTAAATCTAAAAAGTGCATATTTATTGGGTATAAAGATGGTTTAAAGGGTTATAAGATTTGGAACCCGGTAACAAGGAAGGTTGTGTACAGTCGAGATGTGGTGTTCAAAGAGGTGAAAGATGTTATTAAACATGAATTCCAACCAAAGGAACTTGAGAAGATAGAGTTTGAGCTTAAGGAGGAAGAATCAGACTCTACAACAGAGGAGGAATCAGAAGATGAAGAGCCACAAACTCTGGGTGTGAGAAGATCAGTTCAAGAAAGAAGGAAGCCGGAAAGGTATAGTCCATCTGGTTTCTGTTCAAATTTTTCTTTATCTGTTACTGATGATGATCCCAGAACTGTGAAGGAAGCAGTAGATTCATAGGATGGCAAACCCTGGAAAGAGTCCATGGTTGATGAAATGGCATCCTTGTACAAAAATGAGGCTTGAGATCTAGTGGAGTTGTTGGCTAGAAGGAAACCCATTGGCAGTAAATGGGTGTTCAAGAAGAAGATAAATGCAGAAGGAAATGTGGAGAAATAAAAAGCTCGGTTGGTAGCAAAAGGTTATTCCCAGGTGTCGGGAATTTATTTTGGTGATATTTTTTCTCTTGTTGCCAAGGTAACTTCTATTAGATTACTTTTAACTGTTGCTGCTACTTTTGAGTTTGAGGTAGAATAGATGGATGTGACTGTCTTCACGAGGATTTGGAAGAGGAAATCTACATGAAGCAACCTGAAGGCTTTGCAGTGAAGGGTAAGAAAGAACTGGTATGCAAGTTAAAGAAGTCTCTATATGGGTTAAAACAGTCACCAAGGATGTGGTATCAAAAATTTGATACATTTATACGGGGACTTGGCTTCACCAGAAGCAATGCAAATCACTGTGTGTATTTAAATTAATTGGTGACCGTGTTATTTATCTGGTCTTGTATGTGGATGATATGTTGCTGGTTGGAAATGACAAAGAAATTATCCAGGATTTGAAGACCCAATTGTCCTCCAAATTCGACATGAAAGATCTTGGTGCTACAAACTATATTTTGGGCATGGAAATTAAAAGAGACCGGGAAAAGAGGAAGCTATGGTTAAACCAAAGGAAGTATGTCGAGACAATACTGCAGAGGTTTAATATGTAGGATAATAAATCGATGAAGGTTCCTATTCCTGTAGGTGTGAGGTTATCTGCTGAAAAATGTCCCAAGAAACAAGAAGAGGAAGAGGACATGTCCCGTGTTCCATATGTAAGTGCAGTCGGTAGCCTGATGTATGCAATGGTTTGTACTAGACCAGACATTGCACATGCAGTGGGAGTATTGAGAAAATTTATGTCAAAACCAGGGAAGGAGCACTGGACAGCAGTGAAGCGGGTTTTCTGGTATTTGCGTGGCACTAGCGATTATGGTTTGTGCTACCAAGGAAGACCAAGATTAGACAGTGTTGGATATTCATGGCTTTGTTGATGCAGACTAGGCTGGACATCTGGATGAGAGAAGATCTACAAGTGGGTATGTGTTTAACCTATTTGGAGGTGCAGTCAGTTGGATGATTAAGAAATAATCTATAGTGGTACTATCAACTATAGAGGCAGAATACATGGCAGCCAATCATGCAAGCAAGGAAGTAGTTTGGTTGCAGAGATTGTGTTCAAGTATGGGATTAGCATAAGGAGCTATAAGGATAGACTGTGATAGCCAAAGTGCAATTGTCTTGGCAAACAATCCTGCATATCATTCAAAGACAAAGCACATTGATGTTCAGTGTCACTTTGTGAGGGATATGATAGAAGGAAAAAAGGTGTTGCTGGTAAAGGTGGACACTTTAAAGAATACTGTAGATGCATTGACAAAATTTGTGAGCTCTGAGAAGTTCTCTTGGTGTAGATAAACAATGGGCATTGTAAGGCTGGATAAATGACTAAGCTCTCTTTTGACTTCCTGTGGAAAGAAAACAACAAGTGGGAGAATGTTGGGTTGTGTTATATTCTTTCCACGACTAGCCCATGTAGTTAACGGGGGGTTAGAGGGGGGGTGGAGCCCCCCCCCTTCATTGTACCGATTGCGTAGCGGGGGGGTCACAGGGGTTTTGAGGGATGTAGCTAACTCCCCTCTATGGGGTCCAGGGCAGTGCCCCAGAAAAATTTGTTTTTTGGACCCTATATTAGGTTGGGCGGACCTACCTATGGTTTTGTGCATGATTTTCGCACATGGTTTTGGATGCGATGGTTTTCGATCCATGGTTTTGGAAGCGAGGGTTTTCGGTCCATGGTTTTGGACGCGATGGTTTTCGGTCCATGGTATTGGATGCTTCGGCATGTATAAATATGTATTGTAACATTGAAAGGAACATAATGAAAATCAAGCTAGTAGCCCCGGTTTCGGGATCCAAGGAAAAATCTATGTGTATATGTGTTTTATGTGTTATGATCTCGCATTGTTTATTTTCTGTGTTTTAGAATTCGTATGCAGGTAATTTATGTACGGGATTAAAATCTACAAGTTTTACCAAATGATCTATGTTTTATTCTTAAAACAACATTCATAATTTATCTACAGTTTGATACTCTTTGAGTTGTTTCCATTTTTTCTCACTCACCCTCCTACAAATAATTAATTCCATCAATAAGACTGTCTACCTTGCCCTTGTGTAAAAAACTTTTCTCTCTTCATTTTATCACTCGACAAATAATCAATTTGACATGACTCCATGCCCAATGCATTTGTCTCCTTTCTTACCAGCAACCTTTGAAAATCAAAGCTTATTTAGCACTACACCTAGCCTAAAATCATATTAGTTGAACAAACTAAGTGAGAGAGCCCTCTCCAAGGATAGAAGGACTAAACTCTAGCCTAAAAGTGGTTTTGTTGTTACCTCTGAATTTCTCTCCTCGGCATAAGGAAATTATGGAGTGCTAACATTATGGCGTCATTGTCGGGGAACAAAAGGTTCCATCTTCCCCGGGAAAGATCATCAAAGTTTCAGGTTTGATTTTTGATGGTGGACAAAAATCAAACACATGAAGTTTGTACCAATCACCTGGCAACTCCAATCAAGTTTCAACCTGATCTAAAGACTCCATTGGTGGCAAGATCCAAAAACTAGAGTTTTACTCGCAACTCTATTGGCCAAAAATGAACTCAAATGTGAGGTATGCACCCATGAATCATGCTCACATTCTTGGTTTTCCAAAACGAATGTCTTGCATAGATTGGAAAACTTATTTATTGAGATTCAATATCAGGTAAGAGATTATGTTGCACTTCACTTGGTCAAATTTCACATGCATGTGTGTAAGCTAAAGGTTGATTTTCATGAAGATTTTCTCATGAAGATGCTCATGGTATCCTTGGAGGGAAATGCACAATCATGGTATGAAAAATTTCCATTTGCTAGTTTATATTGTTTAAAGGATTTTCATACAATATTCTCTGAAAATAAAAAAGAATCTTATCCATCTTTATTGTCGATTCAAAATTTATGTGGACATTTTGAGAGTTTCATTGAAAATTTAGAAAACTTGTATCGAGATAACAAGTTCATGGATGAGGAAATTTTAGAGGCCCTTCATGACAATCCTTTTCAACATCAAGAAGAAATGTTAGAGGCTAGCTGCCATAACACTCAAGACAATCTTTAGCACAATAAAATTTCTCCTTTGATTATAGATCAAAATTTTAATGTTCAAATTCATACTTTTGTCCTTGAGAATGTTGATCAAATTCTAAAGTCCTCAGAAGCTTTAAAGAATCAAAACAATGATTTGGATAAGTCATCAAATTTTGGAATTCTCTAATCTTTTTATGAGTCACCTACTCAAGTAAATATTCAGATTAGATTCAATGAAGAGATGATACCTTCATATGAAAAATGTGATTTAGAGCTTAAAAGAAGATATAAAAAAGAAAATGTTTTTCTAGGTCCTTGAGTGCACTGGTGCACTCATTTTTAGAGCACACTCATTTGACTCGAAAGAGTGTGCCCTCCTTGAGTGTACTAGCACATTCTGAATACCCAAATATCATCCCTTCAACCTTCCCCTATGTGCCATATGCCCTCCTGAACTGTTTGACTGCATTGCCACATCCTGAAGGCATGAAGTCCAAGCCTTCAGCCTTCAGGAATGCACCCTGTGTCCTCCTTGAGCCCTCTTGAGCAGATGAGCACACCCCAAAGGCACGAAACTTCATCCTTCAGCCTTCAGGAGTGCACCTTGTGCCTTCCCTCTCTCCCTTGAGTGCATAGCACACTTGGGAAGCTCGAAGTTTTTCCCTTCATTCTTTGGACTTGCGACATGCGCCCTTCCCTGGCTACCTTGCTTTTTAGGGTGCATTAGCACATCTCGAAGCCTCTAATCTCCTCCTTCTCAACACTTTAGACTCTCGAAGTGCATCCTTTGCACCATATAGCTCTGTTGACTGTTTTAGGTGCACCCAAAAGGCATGAAGAGTAAAATCTACATAAAACATGGTAGAGTAGGAGATTTGCACACTGATGGTTTCTCATCATGAGTGATTATAGAAATAGGTATTACAAGGACCTCATAGCAAGTACACACAAATAAGATCGAGCAAAGAGGATTAACAAAGGAAGCACAAGAAGAACCAAGAACACACCTGAAACTTGATGATCAAAGTACCATGAAGACTCCAATATTGAAGACCCTTCGAAGGGTGGAAGTACCATGAGTAGATTATGAGAAAGAAAAAACACAATGGTAACCATGTCACCACTAAAGAAAGTACATATCATCAATCACTGTCAGTCCCAGTCATCCCAGATAGTGACGTGTCAAGCTTCATCATATGATGACATGGAAGAAAAAATATATTATTGTAATTATTGTAAAATACAAGCAAGTAGAAGTACAAGATCCATATGCAAATTCAAGAGTCACGGAAGTCCAAACGACATGTAATACCAAAATTCATATGTAATTCCAAAATTCATTTCAAACTTCAAAGGTTGTAGAAGTCTAAAGGTCACTAGAAGTTAGAAAGTCAAGAGTCATGAGGATATGAAAGGTCACTCATTAAGTTATAAATAGATCGTCATTTCTCATGTAAATAACTTTTAGCCTTGGCTTCACCCATAAGGCATAAGAGAGGTAAGTTAGTACTTTTGGGGAGTAAGTAGTGGCCCCAATGCTCCACTATTAGAGCAAGTGATGTTCTTTGTATTCATACATCTTGGGACTTTTACTTAATATTTTGAAGCCTTGATGACCAACACGTTTTCTTGTGGTTCATTTTTTCTTTCACCACTACTAAGGTAGTTGAACTATTTAATTTATTCTAGTGTTCATTATATTGAAAATGTGTTGTAATGGTTATAACGTTAGTCGTATTCATGTGGAATATTATGTTTGATGTTAGACAAAACATCCTTGTTTGTGTGTGTCTTTATTACGGTGGCACTATTACCTCTCCCATAGGGTCACTTTCTTTCCCCCCACCAGTAGAAGAACCTTGATGCGCTAGAAACTGAACATTCACCATGCACACTTGCTTATTTTTCGAAGACACATATGCAACTCTCTCTCTCGCTGACAACTAAAGCCAAAGAAAATATTTAATTAATGACAGTCAAGTCATATTCTGGATGGGGCTCCTATCCCAGATGGTGTGAGATCTAGTTGGGACCAAATATCAGGGAGACCCCTTGAATATTAGCAGCTCCAACGATGTAAAAAAGAAACAAGGTTTTACCCCCAAAAAAAATGTCATTTGATGCCTCAAAATGCTCCTGGAAGGTTTCAGACCCTATTTTGCTAAACTAGGTTCCACTGGTAAAAGTGGTCTCGTGAGTTGATTCCTCCAGTTTTTCCACTCTGAAGGCATCGAGATAGATGAAAAAAACGTAATGACCTAATCCATATCAACAAAGCCTTTTTCCCACACTCCCCATATAGCCTTTCTCTGCACACCAAAATAGATCAGTCTACATAGTCTTGCCACATTATTCACTTCACTAAAATCATCAAAATCCTCACAATAACTTTAATTTTGGAAACAGTGGTCACTTCTGCCAGAAATCTTTCTAATATTCCCGAGAATTAACGAAATGTTTGTGGCCTTTAAGTCTAGTGAATAAATTAAGAATTTCTAGTGGTTGAACAAAAATTTACAAGAATTTATAAATGTTAACGAATAAGAATATGTGTTTGATGAATAAAGGAACTTGTATCTTAGTTTTATATAGAAAAAGAGATAGTGTGTAATAAGATTTAAGAAACCAAAGTGCCCAAAACATATGTCAGGTGTAATTTTTTTAATTCTTTAAATTAAAAGGTATACAAAATTTTGCATGGATCATTCCTATCAAGCAATAGAGGTGAAAGAGATTGATGTCCTTAATCAAATCCCTCACCCATTTATTTAGAAAATAAAGGCAATCCCCTTTGTCACAAGAAAATAACAACAGGGTTTCTCCTGCTCATCTTATTCTTCTTTAGGTGTTGCATCTACATTAAGACTAGTTATTTTTGCCCAGCAATGATTACAAAGGAAGCACAAGGTCCTTGTGATAGTATCCACAGCCAAAATGAGCTTTGAATATTGTTGTTTTCATTATCAGCCCATGCAAATGAATGATTAGATTTAATCTCTCGTTTGAGAGAGCAGGAGGATTTGACCTTAAGATAAGAAATTGTTAACAAAATCACGAGTACTTTTTCCTAAGTCGTCGAATGCCCCACCTCATTTGTTAACATTACAATGAAGGGGCGTGTTAGCACTTGAAATTTCACCTCAGGCTGAGAAAGGCAAACCTCAAAGCTACATCAAACCATTCAGCCTCGTAGCTAGCCCTACGGGGCAGGAGAAGGCTCTCTCCAGTCAATCTCGGTAGATCTTCAATGGGATGAGATGACCAACACGGTAACACTGATATTAGGCTAGTAAACTGATTTGAAGGTTGATTTGGGGGTTTTTGGGGTTTTTGGTGGCAAATTGAGGAGCTGCAATTTAGGGTGCGGGGATTGGACACAGTTTCTGCAGGGGGGTCTTTGGGGCGAGGTAGGAGCCTGTATTGATGTCTTTAGCTGAAGTGGATGATTAGGAAGAAAGATAAGAAGGCTAAAGAGAGCAAACAATGAATTTGAATTCTCTTTAGACAGTAGAAAACATAGAAATTAAACAAATTTAAAAGCAGAGCATGGCAAGCATGAATTCTTACTTTAACACTTCATTTGTTTAATATGCAGCAGTATAGAAAGGAAATGAATCACATAAAAAAGCTTACAATAACATGGATAAACACACCATCAACACATGAGTCCACAAGAATCCCAAAGATGACTGCAAAACCCTGGTCTTCCTTAGCCAAAAATTGCAGAGATACAAGTGAAATACAATGATAGCTTCTCCCTCAAGAGTCCAACCATGAAAATGAGCAAGAAAGTACATAATATAAATGATCTAACCTCTTTCCCTACCTCCATGGGTCGAGCTCACTATCCTAGGAGCTGTTTGAACCACTTCTAAACTAAGCACTACAAAATAGGCAGTCAAAACAACTTGCCTCTATAAACTTGGAAACCAGTTCATACATTCAATTTTTACCCTTTACATGCAAGAATCTTCTAGAAGAGTTAAACAAGAGTAAAAATATCCAAAAAGTGTCACAATTACATCCAAGAGGACCACCATCCACCTCAAAAAGTCAAACTGGAGCCAAACTGCGTTTTCTGGGCTGAACTGGTCAAATCTGGCAAAGTTTCCTCAACGGGTCGCGCACATTTCCTCAACGGGTCGCGCACTTTGGAGCTTTGTTTGGAGGCCTTCCCGGTGTCAGAATGAGGTGCAGGATAGCTCGTTGGAAAGGTCTCTGAGTCTACTTTCCAACCCAACTGGAATTTTTGGATTTGGAGGTCATTTGCCTAGTCAAAAGTCAATTCTCCCAAGACTACTTCTGCAACTCAAAAAAGGGGCAGAAAGTCAAATTTTGCCTGTATTTTGACCTTCTGGAGGCCCAAATCCCCATAAAAACTCAAGTCCATCCATAGGCATGTGTAACTTTGCATGAAAAATCTAGAAATGTTGAGTTTTTGCAAAACGGAGCTACGATGACAAAGGGTCTCACCAGGGGTGAGACCCGTTGAGAAGCCAAAACCTGTAAATTTCCAAAAAATACCAAAATTACCCAAAATTCTCAAAAAAATTTGGGATTTGTGCTGTAGCTGATGCTAGTGAGTGCCATGATCTCTGAGGGATGCCTCAGCCAAGATACGGAGTGGATTGGTCTTCTTCCTCCGCCTAAGAGCCTCGGACAACCTCCTTTGGAACACTTTCATCTTGGCTTTACATACATGCATTCTTGCCCAATAATGATTCTTCATGTTTCTCAGCAGCCTTTTCTCTTGGTTGGCCTTAGCCAACAGCCTCTCCAAGTGAGCATTCTCCTGAATGAGCATTGACTCTCTGTCAGCAGGCAATGGATCACCGGGCCTCCTACGGTTCAAGACTCGGTCGCTACGAATCCTCCATAGCTCATCAAGTGCCTTCTCCTCCTCTAGCTGTGTGTTCCGCTGCTCCAGGTAAGTAATAGTCCATTGGGAACCCTCAAGTCTCCTCTGTAAAACATCATTTTCAGCCCTAAGATGCTGAATGATCTCCTTCGCCTCTTGGCTAGGAGAACTGGCCTCGAGATCAATCACCGGATCCTCATGAATCATGGGCTCTTTGCCCCTCTGCAGTACCTGTGCTGGTGAAGAAAGCGAGGCCCCTTCCACCTGATGTGGAGATAACACTCGCTAAGCTGAAGATGAAGGCGAAACCCCTTCCACCTGCTGTGGAGATAGTACTCGCCTAGCTGCTGCAAATAAGGCCCTTAGGCCTTTCTGATAAGTGACCAAAGGAGTGGAGCTAACATGTCGGATGACGGGGGCATCGGGCTGCTGAGATGGTCCTCCCTCCTCATGAATGACCTCCTGATGTGGCTGATGTGGCACTGTGAAAAACTCACGGGAGATGAACTCCTCCCATGAGATGCCCTGCTGAGTCAACTGATATGAGACTATGAGCTGAATCAAACCATAATGGCAAAGGCTCCTGTACTGCTGGGTCGGGGTCTTCCTCTGCAACATGGGCACCATCCTCTGAATGTTATGAAACAAGAAGACCGGGATGTTCATCATCCTCACTTGGGTGAAATGCATCAAAAGGCGAATGTGATATGAATACACCTGTGAAAATCTGCCCTCACAGGTGAAATAATGAATAATAAGCCTCATGAGGGGAGCATACTCGCTCCGGAGAAATCTGAATGGGAAAACACCCGTCAAAAGTCTCACAAATGATGGCCGGACATAGGGCTCAAAGTGAACAAAATCAAGCAACCTGCGCTTAGGCCACACCTCACCCACATTTGGTATCCCTGTAGCCTGTGAGATCACCTCAGGTGTCAATGTGAAGTTCACCCCTGCCAAAGTGACATGTCCATCATGGAGGTGTAAGACAAACAAGCGGGCCAACTCTCTATGATGCTGAATCCGAGAGATCCTCTCACAAAACTGATAGCAAGACATGTACTGGAAGCAATTCACTGCCAAAGGACAGGCCTGTAATTCTGCCAAAGAAGTAGGCTCCTCCCGCTTATGATGTCCTCCCTTACCCCCTCTACGAGGCCTCCTCTGTTCCTCAACCTCTCTAGATGATGAATGGTCATCACTTTGCTCATAAGTTTCGGTTTCTGACATGGTTTTGGAGCAAAGTGGACAAACTAAACTGCTGTCTCTGCCTGCAAAAAGTGCTGAAATCTATGCTGTTTCAAGGGGAACCAAACATGAGGGAAATGTTAGGGGAGGGAACTGTTTAACCAGGAATGGGAATATATAAAAATAACAGGGAGTTTTTAAGGGAAATTTTGCAAATCATATTCATATAGGAACACATATTTGTAATAGGGAAATCATTTGCAAAGATTATTGCATATGGGAAAAACATGCATAAAAGTGAACATGGGAATATATGCATACATGTTTAATAGGGAAAAACAAAAGGGAAACCATATACCAAACATGTTGACATTTTACCAACAGTTTTTGTTATCTTGCATATGCATATGGTAGAGGGGAATTAGGGTTTTCACTTTGTTTTGTTTTTGATGCTTTGGGAGAGGGGTAGGGTTTTCAGTTTTAGTGATTTAGGGATGGGAAGGGGATTTGTATTTCATTTATAAAATAATCATGGGAAAAGAAATGTACATATGAGTGTGGGCAAAAGGGAAGGGAAGGAAACCAATCAAAGGGAAAAACAGCTTGAAACACCATAAACCCTAGCACAATTTGGTCATGAACATTGCAGCCATATAAATCTATTCATTTGCAAGTTTTGAGGTTAAAATCATAGCATGAAGGCTTACATCCATCACCAATCTCAAAAACCATGTGTAAAGAGCCTACCTCGACCAATTGAGATGAGTTGAAGGGAGATTGAGGAATTCTGTTGAAGTTTGGAGGCAAACGGTTCAACGGGTCGCGCAGGCCTCCCAACGGGTCGCGCCCGTAGTAATTCTGCACTGCGGAGGGGTTCTGGACGGGTCGCGCACCACTCTGCTACCCGAAATCACTACGATTTTGCTCCTTTCGCCAATCACTCTCTCAAACCACTCTTTCAATCGTTGGGATGCACAATAAGAGTAAAAGGTGGGAAGTTGAACCTTTATAAACTTCATTTGAAAAAATTTCATCCATAAACCCACTTTATAAAGTTTATTTTTGACACTTTTTAAAACACTGATTTTTTTGGTTTCCTTTATTCTGAATTTGACTTTTTGAGTGCTTTGACTTGATTCTTTTTGCAGGTAGATCATATGAGGGATTGTGGCAAGGGGACCAGGGTTACCGCTGTCCTTTTGAAGACTTTTTGGAATTTCATTCTTTTTACACAAATTTAACATGACCTTGGCTTTTAAAAACAGAGTTTTTAAATCCAAGGTTGAAAATGAACTGTACATGATGTAAGTATCAAAGAAACATGTTTACAATCCTCCCTCTGGCTTGCTGGGCACTCAAGGACTTTCAAAGACATGACCTTGCAAGGATAAATGACCAAAACCCTAGACCTAGGACCTTTGACCTTAAGACAAAACAAGACAAGCTTGAAAGAATTTAATGACTGATATGACCTGATCCAGCAAAACCAAGAGGGGTATAAATAGACCAACTCCTCCATCAGGGTTATGGCATGCCTAACGGGATGCAAAAATTTGACACTGATGAGACACCTACTAATGCAAATGTAAAGAGTTTTGATCACTGATGGAGGGCTTTCAAGACCGACACTAACAGGGCGCACACCGATATCCAAATTTTGTGCCATAAATGGAAATTTCTTGCTATTGTGAACAACATGATCCTTGAGAAAACATGTTAGTGCGAAATTAGTTGTATGGAAGAGGAGTAAGTGCAAGAGAAACTTTATTCTGCACACATCCCCACCTTCATACACATATTGTTTTGCACAACTACCAAGCCATATAATACATAGTTTGACCCACACCACTATTACTTGTGCGTTGTAATCTCATTTGATATCGAGTTGTAAATATTTCAAGCAAAAACATTTTGTTCAGAGCCAGATATTTGTTCAACACCCGCCCCCCTTGAGCCTCCCATGCTTACGTAAGGAACTTGACACCCCATCAATTCTGGCATCCTTGGGTAGAGCAATAGCAGTGTCAAGAGTAACAATGTTAGTGTCAGTGTCAGAGCGTTCACTGACAAAATGGCCTCTTACAATATTAGCCCTTTTTTTCATTTTAAATTGATTTGTCATGCATTGGAAAATAGGAAAAAAAATCCACTCTACCAGGGCTATTAGGTCCCATCAAAGTGCTCTAGACCTATCAGAAAATGAGAAATACATTTTTCAAAAATTATAAAATTGTTTTAATAATTTAAGGAAAATTGAAAATAAGAACAAATCGCTACAACTTTGGTTATGCACATGAAACTTTGGTTAAAGTAATAAATCTTAGCAAACTAATCCATAGTCAATGGACTATTAACTGTGAGGTGATTGCTATAGTCCCTAGTAGAGGTGAAGACTAATAATGGCTTTTTTTATGAGTGGATAATGCCCTTTAAGTGGAAAAAAGAAAAAAAACATAAAGAATTGCTCAGAAATTACAATAATACTCTCATAGGATATGAGCAACGTCTCAACAATGAGTAGAGTAATGTTGTTTTTATCCCTTGTTGTCTTTTATTCGAGATACCTAGTATTCCTCAGAAGTACAATTTGGAATTTCAAAATTGGGTTGGCTTAAATGAAAAATATTTGATACCTCTAAATTTTTTTAACTATAATTATATTTGATAGAAAAGAATAATTAATTTATTACATTTCATCATATTTAAAAAATAGTTTGTAATTAAAAAAAAATTAGTAACAGAAAATTGAATAATTATAATAAATCTAACTATTTTAATTCTAGTAATTATAATAACATCAATCCTAATAACTCTAACAATTTAGATAATTCTAGTATCAGTAATAATCCTAATAATTCTTCATTTAATAAAAATAATAATAAGTCTTCGTTGTTTAATAATAATAATAATAATGCATCATTTTCTTGCTCTTTTAATAATAAGGTTATTAACCTTTCCAAGTTCTCTTTTGATCCTCCGATTTATAGTCTTCTTGAGAAAGGTTTGAATTTTTCCCTAGCCCCTAGAAAGATTCCAATTGAGGAGATCATCTGCTCCACTGAATCTGGCATCAAGGAGTTGCCTAATCACACAGAAGATGTTATTAGGAAATATTGTTCCATGATTCTTAGGAATTCTAAGCTGCCTAAAAGAAATATTAGCAAGGCTGAATTTGAAGCCCTAAAATCTTTAAACAACCTTGATGTTGTTGTCCTTAAATCAGATAAAGGAGGAGGGGTGGCGATTTTAGATAGAGATTATTACAGGAAGAAGATGTTATATCATCTATGCAATAGTGGGAACTATAGAAATCTAAATAAGAACCCCTTTAAAAGGGTTTCAAAAGTTGTTTCCCTGGCAATTAAGTCTAATAGTTTTGTGAGCTCATTAAGTCACAAGCTTATAGAAAGTAACCTTCTCACTCTCCGAGGATATATGGGCTTCCCAAGATTCATAAGAAAGGGACCCCCCTTAGACCTATTGTCAATACCATAGGTGGGCCAACGTATCCTTCCTATGTATTTAGCTCAGAAGCTTAAGCCATTGGTAGGTAAGTCTAGTTCTTTTGTTAAAGATTCTTTCTCTTTTGTGAATGAATTGAAAAATGTAAAAATTGAGCCTGAAGATTTTATGGTTAGTTTTGATATTGTCTCTCTTTACACTAACATCCCCATTAATGAGGCTATTGATGTTATCAATCACATAACGGATCCTGATACTGCAAGGCTTATATAAATTTTCCTTACGTCAACCTTCTTTAGTTTTGAAGGTGAATTCTATGAGAAAATGTGCAGGGTGGCAATGGCTTCCCCCCTCTCTCCAGTGATTGTTAACCTCTTTATGGAAGATTTTGAAGCAAGAGATTTAGCTTTGGCTATATTTAAGCCAAAAATTTGGAAAAGATTCGTTGATGATACCTTCAACGTATGGCCCCATGGGTAGGAAAAATTGGTATCCTTTTTCAAGCATCTCAATAATCAATATAATTCCATTACATTTACCATGGAATGTGAGGTTAATGGAAGCTTTTCCTTCCTTGAAGTGTTTATCTCAAAGAAAGATAATGGTTTTTTCTCCCACCGGGATTTTCATAAGGAAACCCACATGGAACAGTATCTTCATGCTAAATCTCATCACTTTCCAACCCAAATACTAGGAGTTCTCAACACTCTAGCAACTAGGTCTTTAAGGATTTCTGATGAATAACATCTAGAGGTTGAGAAAACCCATCTCTTTAATGTCTTCAAGAAGAATTGTTATAATAAGTTCGAGGGTTTCCGATCCTTTTCAAAAGCTAGTCAAGGACCTAGATCTAAGAAAGAGGTTGAGGTGGCCTCTAGTATCCAACTTCCCTTTATCCAAGGGACGACTGACAAGATTGCTAGGATCTTGAAGAAGCATAAGATTGGATCCACCTTTAGACCTTTCAAAACCATTTGTGGCTCTTTAAGATCCGTCAAGGACCTGATTGATCCCAAAAGCATGAAGGGTGTTTATTTAATTCCATGTTCTTGTGGAACCCCCTACATTGGAGAGACTGGTCGTTCCATTTCTCAGAGGATTCAAGAGCATGCAACGGATCTTAGGCACTATAGGACTCACTCCTCTGCTCTAGCAGAACATGCTAAATTAATAAAACACCATATTTTCTTAGAGGATTATAAGGTCCTCGCGAGGGTTGATCATTTCCATCTTCGAAAATTAAGAGAAGACATCGAGATTGAAAAGAGAAGTAAGACTCTTAATAGGGACGATGGATGGAAGTTAAGCAACCCATGGGTACCTTCTCTTTGTTCTTAACCCCCCGCCGGGTTTCTCTCTCCTCCTTTGGTCTTTCTTCTTTCTCGATTGGAATGTGTATGGCTCTATGTTTTCTTTTATTGTAATTGTTTTGGATTTTATTTTGAATTTTGGTTTATTATTGATTATATGTATAAAAATATTATTATATTATTAGATAGATATAATTTAATTGGTTTTTATTAATAATATTATTGTTATTATAAAAAATTCCCTTCTTATTACATAAATATTTCTTTTAGTAAATCATTATTTATAATTAATATAATTTGAATTAATATGATATTTGAATCCTAAAAAAAAAATTAAAATTAAAAATTTGTTGGAGTATATAATAATTTCTGAAGTTTGAAAATTAAACAAATTAAATATAAAATTCAAAAATAAGTAACAATTAAATTGCTTTTATCCCTTAACCGATCTTTGCATTTATTTTTCTTTCTGAACATTGGTAATTTACCATTGCATCTCTGGTATAAATTAATGGTCAGTTGATCTTGCTCCTCATCCTTGTCCTGATGATGAACCTAGATAAAGGTTCGAAACGCATAGACCCTAAAATGGTTATGTGATTTCTTTGGAAGATCTTAGCTTATAACAATTAATAATGTTTCAAAAGAAACATTAATATTACTATGTATGATTTGAGTGCTTAAGGATTAAAAATATGTGCTTCTTTTGGAAAAAAACTATATATTCAAAGTTAAGAAAGATAAAATATATACACAATCACTCTGTAATACAAACCAACGTAGATCCATCTTAAGCACGGATCTAACATGAGCTGAGAGGACCAAATTTCTTTTGCAAAATTATTTTAGAGTGCAAAAAAAATAATGTGTAATTTTTCATTGTTTAAATTGTATTATTGAATGCTAGATATTTTTAAGTATGCATGATTCAATATTAATTCATATTAAAATATTTTATTCATAACCTACATGGGATATTTTATTATATACAACATTAAAATATTTTCTTTTTAATATTTTTTTCTATATATAGATAGGTATGAAGTTGATATTCACATAAGTTAAATAACATAGATATCCAAATAATTTATTTAAATAAAGTGTTAAAATATTTTTGAAAAATCTAAAGGTTTAAACATCTTACTCATTTGTATTTGTTTACTTCTAATTACTTTACATGAAATTATATTAGATTATATAGACAACTAATTAAACATGAATAACATATTCTTTTTTATTTTTTATTATAGGTGACATTGCTCTTCTATTTAGAGAATATTTTATTTTTATTTTAAGAGGGACATGTGTCAACTCCAAATTGAGCATGAACATACTTACACATTGCCTTCACATTGGGTTGTAGAATGAACCTCTAGAATCAATCATGCTATAACTTAAAATCACATAACCTTATGCTCTATGAAAAAAAATCCTCTTATAACACTATGCTCTATGAAGAAAAATCCTCCTAACCCAAATGTCACCCTCAAAATAAATTCTCCAAAAAAAAAAAAAAATTGAGGCGAAAAATTCCAACCATAAGGCCTTTATGAACCAAATTGTCAACACTTTAAGACGACGACAAACATTTGCTTCAAATAAACTAGCAATTGCGCAAAAAGGTGCAAAAAGAGGCCGATGGGTTTTTTAAATTGGAAAAATGATATGAAAACTGGTATGAAAAATTGTTGTGTGTGGAAACACCTTAGGGTCTTGGGTTGAAAACACCAACAGAGCGGAGGGCATACAACAAAAACAAATGTGCAGACAAAAATTCTAAATTCTTAAACTACTGAAGTGGGAAGATGTGGTATTACCTGGAGGTCTTACGTTCGAGGTCGATCTCGCAGGGTTCAAACCATCTCCTCCTTCTGATGCCTTTAGAACCTATATCTTATCCAAGAAAAAAATATACAACAACAGTAACAGAAAACATGTTCATGATATATGTGTTAGATCATATAAGCAAATGAGCAATTGAGCATTATATAAGATTTATAAGAAAATCACAACATGGATCAACACATAAACACGATAAATATCAAAAACAGGACAACATTTCTTTATTGATGTAAGCTAAATGAAAGGTGGAAAACTACAACCTGAGTCTTCCTCCAAAGCGGAACCGTCCTCCAGATACATCCTGTCCCAGCCTCAGCAATATTCCTTCATCGATACACACAAGGATGACATAAGAGGGATGAAAGACATCTCAAAAGAGGAAACAAAGGTTTACTATAACTTGGGAGTGCAGGAGGCACAGGCTTTTCTTCAGACTTGATCAGGGATCAATCAACTATAATAACAATATTTGATCCCTTCTCCCCTTAGGCCTTCCCATGGAGGTTTATTTATACTTCTCCAAATTAGTTTTTTCAGTTAGGAAACAGTTGGGCCACAAGCTATAGTAGGTGAGTAACAGGTAAAACCCGTAAACTCCACTCGAATTTAAGGAGATTATTTATTTGTAAGTGTTTTAATACATATATGCAGGTTGGGTATATACTGACCCATGTGTACACGCTTTTAACATCGGGCAAAGTAGCGTATGGGAAGTAAAACATTGTTTTTTAGAACTTGGACCAAGTCTGGAAAGGAAGGGTTACCCTAGGCCATAACCAAAGCATCAAATCTACCAACAGTGGTAAATGGTGCTATAACAGAAATATATAATTTCTAGAGCTCAAACTAAAACACTAATTTGATATACTTCTAACAAAATACTAAAAATCTAGACCAACGACTGTTGGAAACCACCATTTAAATTCAATTAAAATGATTGGATTATAACATCTATAGTCTAGATTATATTATTAATTAATATTTTTTTCAAAATAATTAAAATTTATTTACATTGTTTTTTAATTTATATATGAATGATAAGTGGTGCTATTTTAATTTCATATATAATCCAAATTAAAATACAAAATAATGAAATTTTGTAATAAAGATTAACTCCATATAAATATAAATTCTTAATAAAAATATATAATCGTTATATTTAAAGAAATACTCTTGTCATTCATAAAATTTATAATTTACTAATGCATAACTTCATAAATAACTTAACTATTTATAAAAGAAAAATTCAAATTATAAAATTTATAATTTAGGAATGCATAACTTCATAAATAACTCAACTATTTATAAAAGAAAAATTCAAATTATAAAATTTATAATTTAGTAATGTATAACTTCATAGATGACTTAACTATTTATAAAAGAAAAATTCAAATCGAAAGATACTCTCTCCATATATCTTGATATAAATATAAAAATTAATTGAACTTGTGTATGATTCTATAATTCGAGAAGATCAAAACCGAGAAACATATCAGAAACATTAACCTTGATAGGGGCGATGTGAGATTGTTTTAATTTTAATTGCTTTATGAGCAGTCGGCCAATGTTTATTCCAATGGTTTTAATTTGAACGAATGAGTATTTATCTATCTCTGATTTCACACACATTGTATCTATCATTCACTTAATGATTGTTCACATTTGTTTTACAGTTTTTGAAATTGTGATTAGAAGTATAGAGTTAAAATTCTGAAGAACTACATTTCTAATTCACAATGGTGTCAACAAAAATAATTGTCACATGCATGCGAATTAGAACATTAGCAAAACTAGCATGGTCAAATTTGACATAGTGTTTTAGAAGTCAACTACTATCATTGCAAAAAAACAATAATTTCTTTCTCTTTGGTTCCATGAAGTTCCTAGTAACATTAGCTAAAACCACAAATAACTGACATGCTACCCAGAACTCGAATATGAAGTTAACTTTTACCAAATATGGCTCGAAGCTCACTGGATACCTTAAAGTGTCACTCTTGTATAAAAAAATTGCATTTCAATCACTGGTATCCAAATAATGGCTTTCTGAGTATTAACTTTTACCAAATACAACTCGAATTTCACTAGATACCTTAAAGTGTCACTCTTATAATATAAAAAAATTGCATTTCAATCACTGGTATCCAGATAATGGCTTTCTGATTATTAATTAAAAAGTGTGTTTTCTACATAATGACCTAGCAACTACAATAGAGCCTGGCACTTAGAGATATTCTATTTCTAAGAAAAGCAAATCATGCTAACTCTAGCAATTTTCATATAATTAATAACTATGTATGCATCCACATAATGGATTTCTGAATATTAGTTCAAAGAACTTGCGCTCTGCATAATGCCCCTTATGACTATGATAAAGCCCAACTAGAGACCAATACTAATAAGTATTTTACTTCTCGTAAAAACACACTGTCCTAGTTCTGGAAATTTGAATATAATTAATAAACACAGTGCACATATTTCCATGAAATTCTTGCAAAGGGCATGCCCTTTTAGAAAATTTGCCAAATCTACCCATCCAAAAATTGATCATGAAAAAGTAAAAACATAATCAAACAGTACAAACAACTTGAAAAGTTAAAAATGGTAATAATTGCAATAAAATCAATTACCTAGGTATAGCCACCAAGTTAGTAAAAGGAAGACATCCCAACTATTATTGTTCATGTTCACAGTAATTACTTGCCAACAATTACTGCTCATATTAACGGTAATTACTTGTCAACTATTTACAGATGCAAGATGCATCTTTCAAATAAAATATTTCTAATGCAAAAGATTATCATATAGCATGACATCAGGAATATTATTTTGGCACAACACAAGAATGAATTGATGAACTTTACAAGTTTCATGCCACAACAATTATGACAAATAAAAGTGGGTATAGAAATAATATAAATTGTACATACAGACTGTATTATCTTAAACTTTAGGTTTTATATTTAGACAGATGCAATGGAAACTTAACATCTTTAACATAAGAAAATTTTAACTTTAGCTACTGATAAAAGGAAACAATAGCAGCAGTAATGATTAGTGTATAACATTGTAATTTTAATTACTGCTAACCACGCAGTAACAATTAACAACAAATTGCAAAAGGATAAAGAAACTAGACCACAATAACAAAGGGATTAGGATGTATTAAAATATATATATTTAAAATTCATGCATTTGAGATACAAAGGTCATAAACAAAAGATGCATGTTTTTTTTCACATAAAACCATAACTTCTTACTGAATCATAATTGGAAGAAAAGTGGATAAAGTAAGAATCAAACACAAACGTAACACCATCAAATATATCATCAAATGATATATTTCCAAAAATTATGATCGAACACACGAGACCACTAGAATCATAAAAAAAACCATCAAGGAGAATTACATAAGTACCAATAGATCATAATAATTTGTAGTGAATTAGAATTCTATATCAAAGACCTTCTACAATGACTATCCAACTACACATTTACAACAATTTCGCCTCACTACTGCTACTCTAGCAAAAGAAACTACTAATCTAATTGAAACTTAATCTTTGCCTTTAATATCTGGCTTAGCCCACACATAGTAGATGGATACCACTTTAATATACTATAAATATGCTTGCTTTTGCATTTGAAATCCAGTTAACCTGTTATAGCTATGTGTTGAAGACTATCAAGTGCAAAAATTCATTGAATTAGCTTTTGTTTACACTGTCTTGATACACCGACTATCTTCAAGACCCTATACTATAGTTAAAGATGAAATTCAAAATCTCAAGGAAGATCAGCAATTTGTGCGACACCAAGCATATTATTCCAATGGCAAGAACCAAACCCCCAAACATGATTTGATGTAGAAGGTCTTGAAGCCATTTGTTGAATATCTACATAGAAATCATCATTGATTAGAGTGGCAAGAGCATCACTAATAGCATATTTCTCTTTCTCAACAAGCTCAGCATAGGAATCTTACCAATCTGAGACAGGTGAAACATTTGACCTTGCAAGGTTCAATAACGTGGAAATTCTTCATCTCCACAGTTAGTGCTCGACATAGATTCATTGCGCTCTTCAATCTTTATGTTCACCCGTGACAAAAATGCAATTAAAAAAATGAGCCTTCTCAAAAAGAGGGGTGAGACTGTAACAGATTCAGTGCCTTTAGTTGCAATAATAGGTTTATGTAGTTTCCAAAATAGAAATATGTTAAGAGATGAAAATCTGTGTGTTTTCCCTATTCTTTTCATGAAAACAACTCACTGAATGGAAACACTTACCAATTGCTGACTGAGTGGATGATGACTCATCCCATGGACTGGTGCTCAAGAGATGGGGAGGCTGTTTTCACTGAATATTGAAGTAGCGGGACCACCCAGAGGGGTGATTGGATAACTTTATTCACTACATTATGTTTTTGACTCGCTTGCTCCAACACAATTGGTCAAGTTACTTCTTGATGAGATTGGTGGAAATTGTGTAATCATTTATGAAGATCACTTATTCCGGCCACCACCTATTGCTTGAGACTCATGCAGCAAAGCTTCTAACAACCCACAGTTGTGTGGGGAGAAGCCATCAACATGGGTGGATGGAATATGAGGTGGTAGTGTGTATGAGTTATCTTCTATAGGAGTAGTCATTGTCTCCATATGCGTGCCAGTGGTATGTGTTAGGTTCCTATACCAATAGGAGTCATAATTTTGAATGACTAAGGTTAAACCTTGTAATATTGTACATACCTTTGCTTTTGCAAATGTTTTCCATATTCAAAAAATTTAAAAATGTAAAGAGGGTATGTCCTAAAATAATAATCAAAGGACAAAAAGAACAAAAAGGTAAAAAAAGATGAAAAATATGAACCCCAAGAAAAGAAAAAAGACCATGAAAGTGAGCAAGCCAAAATGCCACTCCTATTTACTTTTTATGCATAATAATGATTGTGTGCAGCTTGTTATTATTACCACAATCCATGATAGTCAAAATGTTTAAACTTGGCTAGTTCATGTTTTCAATTTCATGTCTATAGATAGAAAATAAAAATCTGGCCAAACAGTGTAACCTTGGCATATAATCAGATAAGTAGAGTAAATAAAAGGAGCTCAACTGTTTAATCTAGGCCCTTGGAAGTAATAAGGTTAGATTTAGTTAGTTTACTATTGTAAAGAAAAAGAAAAATATTTGATAAGGGTTTGCTAGCTCAAATGCACCCTAATAAAGAGAAGTAAAAATGGTAGGATGAGTAGATGGGTAAGTAGAAGAAAGGTTGTAGAAGTATGACGATTGGCACATTTATCATATTTCAACATGTATTTCAAACGTGAATGGGAAATCAAGCATGCAAATGGACTTCAAAATCAATTAATTAACTTCCTCCATTAATTTCACCTTTTACTTGACTAATTTCCCATAATAAAGTTCTGAGTACAAAAACCTTTAAGTCAAAAGAAGCTAAGAGCATTTCTCTGACTTTTGAAGGGACCGGACACTTGGCTTAATGACTTAAAGACAACAAGTACTAGATTCTACCTCATAAATCCATCTCCCTTCATCCCCCCCTCATTTCCCTAGTAAAACCCATTTTCCTAAGGATAAAACACTATTTTCCTAGGGAAAATAATAACCCCCCATGAAAAACCCTTTTTTCCAAAAAAACCCACAAAAACACATTACCCTAAGCATTAATGTTAATATGTGAAAACATCAAAGCTCACAAAAACGAGCATTTGCTTATTGATTTTTCTTTTGTCCGCTCATCTTTTCACATTAATTACTAATTTATTATATTAAATCCAGATGAAAACCCCTTTCCCTATATATATATATATATATATATATATATATATATATATATATATATATATATATAGCTCCTACATATTAATTAAACCCACCCCTTAGTTTAAATATAAACTATAATATATAGTCACCCCAACCAAAATCTCTAATTGATCGATCTGCATTCAAAAGGAATAAAGTGCCATTTAAATGCTCCGTTAATCACCCTGATGGCTTAATCCCGCCTTAATCCATCATTAACCCTTATATCACCACACTTAAGCTCCTGCCGGGCCCCCCATTAGCCTCCGTGCAGCTTTCCCGCCCGATCACCGTGTGATCACTTCCCTCCACATCCAACGGCCCTTATCCATATCGGGCCAACCCATCCGCATAATGATACCCTCCCTGATAAAGTGGTTTGTCCACGAGCCCCGATGCTACGTGTTAGACGATGAGTGGAATCGGGTAGCCCCACCTGAATACCACCAAGCGCCCAAAAGTGGTGCGATAGAAACCATTTACCGACCCTCTACATGACAAAACAATCATTGTTCACCCTGTACTTGCCAAAATTGACTTTTACACATAAAGCCAAAAAAGCCCCAAATCATTTGTTTTCACTGGAATTTGAACTGTAAACCTCTATTTGCATGCACACCACCTTTCGAATGTTGAAGTCGTCAACCCACATCCAATTGCACTCCAAAGACGCCGCAGACCGCCAAGAGAACCTTACAGCCTATACAAAACCCCTTCAACCATCTGCAGTCACCAGCTACCCTGTTCATAGCCATTTTTACCTCATTTCGAGGTATTTAAGCCACAATTCACCGAAAAACCCTGTTAATTTCAAAGAAAACCAATGATTGATTAGTCTTAGTTAATTTTAAAATTAATTAAGGAATCTTAACCAACCTAAGCCTACTCTGTGTTAAACCACCATTGCCCTAAAACCACTGCAAATTACCTCCCCCATTCTCAAATCCACAAGAATTGAGAATGGTTGCCCCAATCGCCATGGATGTGAGACCCATCTCTACCCCCACTTAGACCTGGACCACCTCCCCCTGGCTGATAGGGATTTCCAGATAAAGGACACCTCTATCCATGAATCCCCACTCAAAGTATACTGCCAAAGTAGGGATAGATACTTGAACCAGGCTAATGAAATTGGTCTGTGGGAGTCCAATTTTCCTAAGTACCAGTTCCCTAGAGTCCACGTTTTCCCAGAAATTGTACATTATTGCCATGCCAACTATGTCTCCAGTCAAAGAGCCGTCATGTCCCCCAACAAGGCCATACTTTTCACTATCACTGTTGAATCTATAAATGAGATGCTACAACACTAGCCTGGCCAAAACTTAACTCCCCTCTCCATTGGAGACTTGTTGGACTTATATCCCAAACTCAGCCCTGCAAGATTGGCCCAAATAATCCAAACCTTCATCGTAGAAGAGAAGTATACCCCCAAAGACCCCCCTCCATATGTAGCAGCTTTATTTTCTCCTTGGGGCAGAAGTATTGTGGATATGATATCTAGTGTCTTGGGTTATACCACCAGTGAATATATTGATGAGATTATTTTAGCCTTCATGTCCATATACACTCCAGGACAGCCTCCTACTGTCATATATGACTATGCTCAGTTCATAGCTGACAGGATGCATGAACAGTTCCTCAGAATGAGTAATGAGAGAGTCTTCAAATACTCCTCGGTCTTGTATCACCTTTTCCTATATTACTAGTCAGACAAATTCCCACTTACCTTGCAAAAATTGGACACCAAGGGCCAACCAAGATCAGTTATCTTCTGGACCCCATTGATTCATCAACATCCCTCCCCCTATTCATATAATGAATTCATATATTCCTTTGTCCACCATGTGATGACCATGCTCAGTGGAACCCCTCCACTAAGAATCAGTCCTGAGATTAGGAGAGTCCTTCATCTAAACATCAATCATTAGGTGGGAGATTGGTACTTATACCAAAAACACACTAAAAGTAGGATTTATGGTTGTGAGTTGGCCCCATACAAACTACCTAAATACCTCCCAATGAGGTTATTTGCCCTGGAGTACTACAGGCAGATAATAAATTCAGATTAGGTAAACTTTGTTAAAGCCAAAAACAAAGCCTAGATCAAGATCAAAGACCAATTGGGTCCTTTTATTTGTAATAGCAGAGAAGCTGGAAAGGAGGAAGACTTGATCCTTCAGAGACTAAAATTAAAACAGAGCTTCATATGGAGATATGATCCCTTGGATTTCATCTACAAAAGAAGGCAGAAAAACAAGATGGCTCCCTATATCCATCACCGCATCCCTGAGATAGAAAAGTATGCCAACCAATTGCAATGGGTGGAAAACACTTTAGAGGACAAGGATAATACTAAAGTTGTTGTGGAAAACACATTAATAGATCTGGAAAAACAAATTGATGAGGATTCTTTCCTGCAAGTTCCAGGACAGTCAGATAGGCTAGAACAATCAGACAGGCCAGATCAGTCAACTAGAACATAACCATCAGAAGAACCAGCAACTACTTCAAGTGCCCTTCCAGTCATGCAAACTCCTTAGAATGAGGAAAAGGTCCCAAAAAGGAACAGAGAAGGGGCTTCTACTTCAAGAATGTCTACTTCTAATGTACAACAAGAGTCAAACAAAAGGCAAAAGCCCAATCCAGCCTCTGAGCAAGAGTTCACTAATGACTCAGCTGAGGTCACTAATACAGAGGTTGAAAGAAGCAAGCCCACCACTCCATCTGGGAGTATGCAAGAGCCCTCCACATCACAAACTCAGATATTGATGAGGCAACAAATTGTTGAGGCATACTCCTTTAGAATGCCTGCAGATAAAGATCAACACATAAAGGAAATATACAAAGAGATTAAAGCTAGGAATGAGAGGCTTAAAGCCCAAACATATGCATAGTATCTGAAAATGACCCCCACCAATCAAACAAGGCTAATGTCAGCCTTTGATATCAAAGAGGGGAAAATGCAGATGACATTTATCAAGCCAACCACTCAGCAGCCAAGAGCAGCATCAGATTTCATAAAGGTGGACTTTGAAGTACTGGCAAGGGATATTCATCCCATTGACCAGATTGAATTGCAAAAGCAAATAGGAGAGATGATTTACTCTACATTAATAGGGAAGGCAATTGTTGCCCACCAATTACAAAACTCCCTGAACAATATATCAGCACAATTTCAGTTGGAGAAGACCTCCTCACAGACTAAGGATAATAGAATCAAGTCCTTAGAGGACTTAGTGATTGAATTGGGACACAATCCCAAAGATGTAAAAGCTACAGAGCAACTGATTAAAAAGAAAAATGATGACATTGTTGCACTCAAGAACCAGCTAAAGATACCTCAGCTGCATCACCCACAGACACAGGAAGTCCTAGAAGCACAGCAAGGACATGAAGAGCTCATGGACTTGGTCTTGAAACTAAACGATCAACTCAAGGATACAGAGAATGAGTTGGACACTTTAATTCTGTCGAAGCAAAATGACTTGGCCACAACTTCTAGAACTGTCATCCCCACAGTATCTGCAGTAGTTCCTTCCACACTAGCAGCATCACTGGCACCCATAGCTCCACCTGCCACAGCATTGCCAGTGATAGTAGAGTCTACAACAGCAACAGGTACACAAGGAGATAAAGCAACAGAATTAGTAAAATCCATGGAAGAGATGTCTATCCAAGCTACAGAGATGAAGAGACTAAAGGACAAGGTAGCAAGTCTGGAAACTGATTGTAAACTTTCCCAGCTCTAGCAAAATGAAGAAACACAAAAGGCATTGAGAATGGGTGAGAGAATAAAAATACTGGAGAAGGATTTAACACTACAAAAACCACTGGGTCAAACCAAAGAAATTCTCTGGGCCAATATCATTAACTCTATCAATGACATTTGGCCATCAATTCAAGTTATATTTGAGCATACAGAATTAGTGAAGATAGCTACTGAAGCTATCCATAAAGTAAAGGAAGATCTACGGAATAAACCAGAAGATGCCAATCGACTCATCCACTTTCTAAACAGCAAGAACATATATGAGCTCCATGAGCTTAACATAGAATATAGGACTAAGGCCATTGTGGAGATTAGGAAGGTTCTTTCCAAAAGAAACCTTATGCTTAAGTTAGAAGAGAAATGCCATAACATGTAGGTAGCCATTGATAGATTCATGGCTAAGTTTCAGATTTTGAGGGAGAAGGGTCTTCCTAGTCCTATGGTCATCAATGACAAGCTCATGCCTCAGCTGGACTATGGAGATAGATTAAGAAAATTGGCTAAGGAACAAGCAAGTTCTTCTACAATTAAAGCCTTGCCAACAGGGAAAGTGTTATATACCACATTGGAGAAATTATTTTTTCTAGAGCATGAGGTGAAACACTTGTTCCTAACTAAGCCAAATTTTGTAAAGTACATAGAGGCAGATGAAATCTACAGAAGGATGATGAATGTAAAACTACCTAATGTGGAATGGTGGCAAAATATGACAGATTTACTGTAATAAATTTACATTAGAAAGTTATTGTACAGTAAATGAAGGCAACCAGTTAAAACAGGTAAAAGCAGAGCAACAGGGTCAAAGAGTAGCAAGGTCAAAGAGTATCAGTTGAAAGATAAAAGTGAAGAAGATTCCAGCATAGAAATGCTACAAATATTAGTCAGCTTAAAGGGCTCCAACTTAACTGAAAACGGCCAGCAACACCACAATAAAAGGGACAGCATGAAGCAGTTCAACATCTGTCTCTATCTTCATGCAAGAAGCTATTTTTATTCCTTAGATTAAGTCTCAAGTTGTTTTGAGATATTTTGTAAATATTTTTGTATATATACTTCATATTTCGAAGTATTAGGTGTGGATTCTTATACTTTCAATATAATTTTGTTCAAAGACTGTAAAAGCTCTTGTATCACTAACTGGGCCAGCATGCTAGATTGAGGAATAAAGATCATATATTTTAAGGGATTCATGTGTAAAGCAGAGTACAAATGAGTAATTTTCTTGTGTTGTTTTATCTCTCTTAAAGTTGTTTCAAAATATTAAATGTTTCAGAAGTCTTAATGTTTAACTTGAATATTATTTCAAAATTTGCTTACTGCACTCTCTCTTCCTGTTATACATTCTTAATGTTTTCTCTTAAACTATCTTAGCTAGGGAATTCTTAATTGCTCCTTAGCTTCCGTAGTTTCTCCTCTAGTCCATAGTAAAGGATTCTTAATTTCCCTTTACTCATGATTCACTGATGTTCCCTCATCTTAGCCTCGATATGAGGATTCTTGATTGCCCTCTCACCCACATTAAGACTCATTTTACCATTTAGTCCAAGGATTTGTACTTCACTCTGCTATCTTGCCCCTTGAACACTCCCTTTAGTGATCTAACTCCAGCTTTGATGCCCCTTCTTTGACTCCATGGCCCAATGGTCTAAAGGCATCAACCCATCAGCCTGTTTTAAGGATTCCACCACCAAATCTTAATATAAATCAAAAACCCCCCTAAACTCTAGAACTAGCCTAATATCTAAGAAAACATAACTAAATTATATATAGAGAGAGCCCTCTCTGAGCCATAGGTTGGCTAGAGCCTATGCTTAAAAGTTGGTTTGTGGTTACCTCGAAGCCTTCCCTTCTTCCAAAACTTCTAAGGAAAATTTTTGAGTAATAACATAGTGGCGACCATACTAGGGACTCGATCCCCAGTCTCCTAAAGCTTTAAGCAAATATTAATCATCATCTTGAGCCCCTTAAAGTCAGTTTCTACGCAATTTTTAAAATTTACACTAAAAAACATTTAAAAAATTATAATTCTGGCTACCAAGAAAGCTCATTATACCAGGGCCAACCCGGATCCAAACCTTGTAGTTATTGTGGATGATCCAGACAGAATTGTAAGAAAATCCAAAAAAGAAGAAAGTTCAGCTTATAAAACACCATTAGTTAAATCTAATTCTTGTCCTTATCAGTGGTTGTTTTTAGAAGATTTACCTTTTGATTTGCAATTTGATCTCTCATTGTTTAGAACAAAATCTGAAAGTGTGCTTAATGAAATTGTTCTAGATCCTGATTTTATTGCAGACCTTGAAGTTCCAAGAGCTAATAGATCAATTAATGAATATATTATGAATACTCCACTATCATTCATTAATACTGC
Source organism: Pinus tabuliformis (assembly GCA_031772625.1). Classification (NCBI taxonomy): domain Eukaryota; kingdom Viridiplantae; phylum Streptophyta; class Pinopsida; order Pinales; family Pinaceae; genus Pinus; species Pinus tabuliformis. The sequence goes on from CM062819.1 coordinate 533,453,823, forward strand.
TCTGACTGCTTAACTTTCTGCTCAATCCTCCAACGTTATTAATACCCCTTCCATCACTACCACACCATCTATTATTTCTACTACAGTTCATTCCACTGGCCCATTCATTCCACATCTCCCTATACAACCTAGAATCTTGTTTCCACCTATAGACACTCCCACTTCACCCATTAGCTCTTCAAGTTCACTTATAAATACTTCCATCTCCCCTATACACACAACTGTCCCTTTTATCCCAATTTCCGTTATAGAAACCCCTTCATCCACTGTTAATATTTCAAGTTCAATTGTAGATATTCCAAATTCCACTGTTAATACTTCCATTTCAATTAGAAATCTTTCATTTTCAACTGTAAGTACTGCTAGCTCATCCATCTCCATCTCAACCCAAACTAACCTTCCCTTATCTCCAAGCCAAGCCAAGGCTTTAGCCATGGCCAATAGATATGCCCCTTTGGTGTTGCCTGGTCAGTTACATGACCTACCTCAGGACTATCAAAGAAAAATTCAATTATTTGATGCTACAGGCCTATACACTGCTCAACAACATGTTAACAGAATGAATGATTATTTTGAGTTACATGAGATAGATGATGCAAATGTAAGAATGAGACTTTTTTCCCAAACATTAGTTGGGGAAGTTAGAACCTGGTTTAGAAACTTAGCTGTTGGTAGTATTGCAGATATGACAAACTTTCATAGGATGTTCATTGAGAGATGGGAAAGGAAGAAAAACCCATTGCAGATACTTTATGAGTATGAGAACATTAGGAGAGGTCCTAAAGAATCAGTTCAAGACTACTGCACCAGGTTTAATAGCACTTACAATGCCATCCTTTCCAACCTTAAGCCTCCTCCTGATCTCGTAATGATGAATTTCCCTAATGGTTTCAATCTAGATATGGCCTACCAACTTACGGAAAGAGAGCCTGAAACCCTAGAGAAAATCCAAACCAATGCAGTGAAAGTAGAGGCTAATCTTTTAGCCAAAAAATCCCAAGCAAAGATAGAAAGGAGAGTAGGATTTGCTGATGGAACTTCAACATCTGATCGTAAAGTAGATCTTTTGGCCAAAACTGTAGAAAGAATCATGGATAGACTTGACAACCTAGATAGAAAAACATGGGATAATCAACAAGTACCCCCAGTTAGGAATGCTAATTTCAAGAAAAACCAAAATCAAAACCAAAACACAGGAAAGAATGGACCTGATCAAAACATTAGACCCCCTTTTCAAGAAAACTATGCAAAATCATTTGATCCTGAACAAGATACCCAAATCAACCTAATGGGATTAGATGATCAAAACCCTATATTCCTCTCCTAGGATGAGGAAGAATTGCATATGTTACAACAACTTCAAACCCAATCTGGAGAGTCATTTGACTATAAACAGGGATATGACTCTGCCATATTTGAAGTGCACAAACAATATAATTTGAGAAGTAAAAATAATGTTGGTCCTCCTAACCAAACTAAGAAATCAATGGTAAATCAACCCAAAATAAAAATAAAGTTCATGTTTCGGAAGTGTGTAAAATCCTCCCTAGACCAAACCAAAATCCTCCTAGCCCCATCATTGAAGACATAACTGCCAACCAACCCCTAGTTGAGCAGCCATCCACATCAGTTCCACTTAAAGAACCACAGAAAAACACCCATAATGCTAGATCTAAAAGTCCCCATAAGGAAATCCCAAGTAAACAAAAGAAAGATAGTTCCACTGAAAACCCTGTTCCAAAGGTCTACAACCCTTCCTCATTATTCAATTTGGGAGCATAGATATCCAAGCTGAAAATTTCAGTCCCTTTGACTGAACTAGTTAAAAACGAAACTTACAAATCACAGGTAAATCAGAACTTGAACATTACTGAAAACGAAGACTCAGTTAACTTGTTTGATGATAAACCAGAATTAATATTTGGACCAGATGTTAATGGCAAACCGCAAGGAGGAATTCCCCCTTTTTACATTAGCCTTAATATTCATGATAAAATACTACACAATGCCATGTTAGATTATGGGGCTTCTCACAACCTAATGCCAAAATCAATGATGGAAAAATTGAAACTTGATATTACTAGACCTTACGAAGACTTGTTCTCTTTTGATTCAAGTCAAGTAGGATGTCTAGGATTAATCAAAGATTTGTGTATTACCTTAGTCCAATATCCTGCCAAGAGCATCCTCATGGACATTGTAGTGGCTGATATTCCACCAAAATATGGCATGTTATTGTCTAGCTCTTGGGCAGCCAAGCTTCAAGGATCCCTCCAACTGGATATGTCATATGCCACAATTTCTATGTTTGGACAACCCAAGAAACTATACAGAGAAACTTTCATGAAATACATGGTAAGCAGTCAAGATCGACCTCAAAACTATCCCATCTACTCCATGCATTCAGATGTAGACTCTTTTATCATGTTCAACTGATCTGGATTTAAACAGGAACGCAAAAAATTACAGAGATAACCATAAACACAGAGATGCAACGGAAGTAATACTTCGTTTCATTAATGTAAAATACTGAAATATGCTTACAAACAGCAATGGAAATAAACCAGCTAGGGCGATGGTAGCTTATCTCTGAGAAGAGATGTTGCAGCTACATGCCTCTAAGCTGCCTTACAATGAGGCTCAAGGGCCTTTTTATTATTAAACAATAAGAGCAAACCCTAAACAACCAAAACCCTAACCCGAGGAGATGTAACACCAAGAGTTTCTGGGCCCCGTTGGGGTGAGTTGGACAGCCAACTTCCCGGGGTCGCGACTTGGTCATATTATCTCCATTTGACGTGCATGATAGCATGTTAGAAAGATCTATCCGGAGAATATGATGGAAAAGATGATTTAAAAAAAAAAAATCACTAGTGGTGGATTTCTAAAGAAATGTCGTTTAGGGCCTCAAAACGGCTCCGGAAGTTTAGGACCTGAAAAACTACTAAAAATAGTAAACTCTGCAACAATTAATGAAACTGAAAAACTGAAAGAAGCGATGGTGGGGGTCCAAGTGGAATTGGTGGGTGGCCACCAATATCCACTTGGATCATTCCTCCCCCCTTAGGAATCAATGGTCCCCATTACATTGAGTTCCTCCATGAGATGAGGGAACTTCTACTAAACTTGGTCCCTGGTGAGCCACTTGCCTCCATGAAGGAGTTAGCCTGCTTTGACAACTCGATACAGTTGGATATTCTAGTGGCAAGTGTGCTTGATCTGTGTGTCCATGATCCGATCAGTTGCAGCTTGTTCCATGCAATATGGATTTAACTCTGTGGGTGTGAGTTGTTCGGCAATGTCGAATGTGTCTAGTAATGGTGGAAAGTATGGCCAAAGGCAGTCCATATTGAACACTGGGTGTAGGCCAAGGAATGGGGGAATGCTGAGCTCAAATGCATTGTCTCCCACAGCCTTGGTAATGGTATAAGGACCATATCGGAGTGGTCTAAGTTTCCGATAAGCTCCGGTAAGGTGTTCCTTTTGCAAATGCTACCAGACTTTGTAGCCCACCTAAAACTTGTGTGGTACCCGATGTTGATCATGTCGCTGCTTGTACTTAGCATTTGATTTCTCCAGAATGCCATGGATCTGCTGGCAAATATGTTGGATGTTCTCAATGAAGCTGTTTGCCTTATCTGTTTCAGACTAGACATGAGCCAAATCTGCGTGAGTAGCTACAAATGGCATGGCCACATCAATGGGACATAGTGGCTAGAATCCCAAGCCCACCTGAAAAGGGTTGTGGCCAATCGAGCTGTGGAGAACCCGATTATAGCTGTGCCGAACATAGGGGAGGCTCTCGTCCCATGTGCGTGGATGCTTTGAGTTGTACATGCACAGAATGTGTACGATCATCCTGTTGACAACCTCTGTCTGGCCATCAGTTTGAGGATGGAAGGTTGTGGACTTAGTGAGTTTGGTTTCCAACAACGACTAGAGACTGGACCAAAATGTACTGAGGAACTTGATGTCCTGACTTGAGATGATAGACTTTGGGATCCCAAAGCGTACCCACACTCGTTCAAAGAAGAGTTTAACAGTGGCTTCTGCTGTGATATTCTTCTTGCAGGCCGCCATAATGGCCATCTTCGAGAACTTGTTGATGACCACAAAAACATAGTCATTTCCATGCTTAGTGGAAGGAAGGCTTGACATGTAATCCATGGAGATGGATTCCCAAGGTTGACTAGGGGTAGGCAGCGGCGTATAAAGGCCTTGCTTCTTGATGGTTGGTTTGGCAATGGCGCAGGCATTGCATGATCTGATGTACTTCCTCACATCCTGTCGAAGATTCAGCGAATAGAAATACTTCTAGAGTACTGCCACCATTTTCTTGACCCCGAAATGCCCAGCAGCCCGACTGTAGTGTGCTTCCCAAATCATCTTGGCATGCTCGCTTGAAGAAACACAAAGGTGACCTAGGTAGAATAATAGGGCATCCTCGAGGTGAAAATATAGAACATGCTGACCCTCCAAGAGTGTCTGGTATGTGTGGCTGAATTCTGGGTCACTTTTGTAGAGAAGTGGCCAATCAGAAGTCTCATGCCCACAAGAGTTGAGCATGGTGGTTAATGCCATGATCAGTGGTCGACTCAGGCAATCTACAACATTATTGGTGCTGCCCTTCTTATACTTGATATTCAAATGGAACTATTGCAGGTATGTGGACCACTTCTGCTAACGATCATTCTGCAATTTCCCTCAGGTCTGTATGAACAGCAGGGGTCGGTGGTCTGTGTGGATGACTGTTTCCTTCCCCAAAATGTAATGCTTCCATTGTTGGCAGGCTTGAACAATGGAATACATCTCTTTGTCACAAGTGGGATACTTCCGGACTGTGTCTGAAAGTGTCTCACTGTGATATGCCACTGGATGCCCGTGTTGAGTAAGGACTGCCCCAATAGCATAGTTAGAGGCATTTGTCTCGACCTCAAATGGTTGTTTCAAGTTTGGTAATGCAAGCACTGGTGTCGAGCAAAGGCGATCTTTCAACTTTGTGAATGCCTTCTGTTGAGATCCGGACCAAAATATTTTTGCTTTCACTCCTCCCTTGGTGACTTGACTCAAGGGCCAAGTGATATGAGAAAATCCCAACATGAACCTGCAATAGAAGTTGGCAAGACCCAGAAAATTGCGAAGCTCTGTCAGAGTGGTTGGAGATGGCCAATCCCAAATGACTTGGATCTTGGCTGGATCCACTTGCACCCCATGTTCATCAATAATGTATCCCAAATACTGAACCTGGGTCATGCCAAAAGTGCATTTATCTAAATTGGCACATAATTTGTGTTTCCGCAGTGTTTGGAGAACCTGTCGAATGTGGTGAGGTGCTCTTCCCAACTCTGGCTGAAGATCAAGATGTCATCCAAGTATACCACTACAAATGAGTTGGTGAATGGCTGCAAGATGTCATCCATTAGCTTCATGAAGGTTGTAGGATTATTTGTCAATCCGAAAGGCATAACCAACCATTCAAAAAGGCCCTCCTTGGCTTTGAAGGCAGTCTTCCACACATCGGAGGGTTCGATTGGTACCTGGTGATATCTTGACTTCAAATCGATCTTGCTGAAATATTTTTCCCCCTTCAGTTGGTCTAGGAGGTCATCAATCCATGGGATCAGGTACCTATTACAGACAGTGATCTTGTTCAGCACTCGGTAGTCAATATAGAGTCTCCAAGTCCCATCCTTCATTATTACCAACACGATCGAGCTCCCACAGGGTGATGAACTCAGACGGATGTGACCTTTTTGCAGCAGCTCCTGAATCTGCCTCTTGATTTCATCGTTCTCCAAAATGGAGCACCGATAGATTGGTCCATTGGGCAGCAGCGCACCTGGGGTCAAATCGATGGAGTGCTTAACCTGACAGTGTAGAGGAACCCCTGCGGAGGAGGTGAAGATGTCCTCGTACTCCTCCACGACCTTGTCCATCTGTAGTTGTCATGCGGAGGAACCCTGTCTGGAGGTCGTGGCCACCGTCTTCTTCTTTCCTTAAGGGCGTATCATTAGGAAAACAAATTTCCCGGTTTTGGAAATGAGCTTACTACATTGTTTTGTAGTAACCAAAGAGATGGCAATAGGCAGTGCTACCTCTGGTATCTTGTACAACTTATTTCCCAAAGTAATAATAACAGCACAGGGTCTTGTTTCATACACAGCATGTCTCTTCCACAAGTATGGTTGTCTTAATTACAAACTTCAAGGGGAGCAATGTCACACAATACCTCATCTGTGAAGTCAGCCGATGGTGTACGGTTGGGGATGCGTTGTGGTCAATAAGCCCAGCCGCTTCATGACCTCTGCCGAAATGAGGTTCTTTTGGCTCCTGCTGTCGACAATGAACTGTAGCGGGGAGCCCTTTACCCACATCTGGGAGTGGAAGAGATGCTCCTCCTCCTCTGGATCTTTGGGTTCCTCCTTCTGGATCTTCATGGTGGCAACGGTGGTGTTGGGCTCCGCATCGATAATCTGCTTCCCTTTGTCATTCCCCTTGTTGGGTTCTGACTCAGAGTCAGAACATGCATCTGATTCTGAAACTTTTAGCTCAGCCACTAGTGATTGCTTCACCCGACACTCACTTGTGTTGTGAGTGGCGCTCTTATGGAACTCACACCACTTTTCTGTGTCCTTTTTTGGCTTCGTGGCGCTATTCTTTGCTTGCAGCTTTGCAGGGTTATCTTGGGCCACCCCACCTTGGCTTTGTCCTTTGTTCTGCAGCTTGGGAGCACCTTTCCCTTGCTTTGGATTCGTAGATCCAAAGTCTCGCTTCTTCTATTTAAACTTCTGCTCGACCTTGACAACATATCGGTATGCCATGCCGAGTGAGGAGATGTTCAATAATTCTATTTCTTCCTGGATGTACTCGTGCAGGCAGCCGCGGTACTTGAGTACCAAATGCTTCTCGGTATCCTTAATACCTAACTTTGTGTGAAGGGTATGGAAAATATTGGTAAATTCCGGCATGTCTTGGTCCCTTCCCTGCGACAACGTGGTCCACTTTATGCATTGATCCTCAAAGCTTCCGACAGGATAGTACTGCTCCTTGATGGCATCCCGGAATGAATTCCAAGTGGGTGTGGCTGAAAATAGTGAGCCTGTACATTCATCCTTCTGCTCGCAGTAGGTTTCCCACACTTCCTTGACATGGGGGGATGCCTTGAGAAGAGCGAAAATAATCTTTTCTCGACTAGAAAAATCATGAACAGAAAAATCACCCTCTAGCAGATTTAAACATTTATTGATGGCATCTGTGTCTATCTGACCCTCGAATATGGATATTTCAAAATTAACTTGTACCTTAAATGGTGTGGCATTTCCAGAGTAGCTGTTGGAAGCCGATGCGTCGCCCATGGGTAGCCACTAAAGGATCTGGGCAAAGCTGTCCATCATCGCGTTCCTTTGTCGCTTGAGGGCTTCTTCGAGCAAGATTTTGATAGGATCTCCAGCCCCCTTGTCTTTCTTTTCATCCGCCATGGGAGGCTGTCGGGATTTGCGAGGCTGGTCTTGCAAAGGTTCGACCAATTCAAGCCCTAACTCCTTATATCCCGACCTCATTGGGGACATGCAAATAAAAACAGAGAAAAAAAAGCTGACCGCTCTAATACAACTGATCTGGATTTAAGCAGGAACGCAAAAAATTACAGAGATAACCATAAACACAGAGATGCAACGAAAATAATACTTCGTTTCATTAATGTAAAATACTGAAATATGCTTACAAACAGTAATGGAAATAAACCAGTTAGGGCGATGGTAGCTTATCTCTGAGAAGAGATGTGGCGGCTACATGCCTCTAAGTTGCCTTACAATGAGGCTCAAGGGCCTTTGTATTATTGAACAATAAGAGCAAACCCTAAACAACCAAAACCCTAACCCGAGGAGATGTAACACCAAGAGTTTTTGGGCCCCGTTGGGGTGAGTTGGACAACCAACTTCCCGGGGTCGCGACTTGGTCCTATTATCTCCGTTTGACATGCATGATAGCTCGTTGGAAAGATCTATCTGAGGACTACGACAAAAAAGAAGATTTTAAACAAAAAAAAATTGAAAGTAGATTTCCAAAAAAAACGTCATTTAGGGCCTCAAAACGGCTCCAGAAGTTTAGGACCCGAAAAACTGCTAAAAATAGTAAACTGTGCAACAATTAAGGAAACTGAAAAACTAAAAGAAGCAATGGTGGGGGTCCAAGTGGAATTGGCAGGTGGCCATCAATATCCACCTAGATCATCAACATTGATCAAACACCAAACAAAACTCCTAACATTGTTGTTGCAGAACCAAAAGAAATTTCAGTTTCCTCTGCTAATGAATCTAAAGAAACTTTAGAATTGTATAATGAAGAAATTAATCAGATTGCTAGAAATAAAAATAAATGGGATACCAATGATGAGAACTATGTACATTAAATCTTATGGCATGTAGAATTCAATGGCTCTGGAAATAAGTTAGGAGCAGGAGTAGGAGAATGGATTTATAATTTAGAAAACAATCACTCAGAGGGCCATGCCTATAGGTTAAATTTTAGATGTACCAATAATATGGCCGAGTATGAGGCTTTGATTCTAGGTCTCAAGGTAGTTAGGAATTTAGGTGCTCAAAGAGTTTCAATCATAGGAGACTCAGAGCTAGTTGTAAATCAGATTAAGGGTGTATATATGACTAAAGACACTAGATTAGGTTATTATAGAGGAACCATTATAGAAATACTCAATACTTTTCTAGAAACACATCTTGCAGTAGTTCCTAGGAAGCACAATATGCCTGCCCATAGTTTGGCAATGTTTGCTAGTACCTGCAGGTTACCCTTCCAACCTAACCATCAGTACATCGCTGAGGTCAGGCATAGACCTTCAATCCCAGATAATGTGTAGAACTGGCAAGTATTCTCAAATGATAGACAGATAAACAACTTTTTAACTTTAGAAGAAGAATTTGCACACAGTAACATAGACATTGATAGATCCATAGATCTTAACTCTACGGATGAAGTAATAATAAATGAGCTAGAAGGTAATGAAGTAGATAGTTTTAATCCCACTAAATTCACAAGGTCAGATATAGACAACCTAGAACAGGTTGAGATTGATGAAACAATTAATGATGAAAACAAAGTAATTAATCTCAAGGATAATTTCTTACCAAAAGGTTTAACCCCTCTGGAAGACTTATTCGATTCAAATGATGTTCCTAGGAAGCCTAAAATGGAACCATTAAAATCTGATATTGAAGAGTGTAACATAGGCACTGCAGACAATCCCAAGCTAATTAAACTGTCAAAGTCACTCCCCTTAACAGAAAAGGTGAAATATATTGAGTTATTGAAAGAATTTCAGGATGTCTTTGCTTGGAGCTATGAGGACCTTAAATCCTATGACACCAGCATCATCCAACACAAAATTCCTCTCAAAGAGAATCAAAAACCTTTCAAACAAAAGCTTAGAAGAATTAATCTTGTCTTGTTACCTTCAATAGAAAAAGAAATTAAGAGAATATGTGATGCCAAGATAATTGCACCAATAAGGTTTTCTAAATGGGTCTCAAACTTGGTCCCAACCAGGAAGAAAATTGGTGAGATCATACTATGTGTAGATCTCAGAAACCTGAATAAAGCATAACTTAAAGACAATTACCCCCTTCCAAAATGGACCACATATTACAAAGGGTAGTTGGATCAACCAGGATCTCATTACTGGATAGGTTTTCTAGTTACAACCAAATTTTGGTTCACCCTGACGAGCAACCCAAGACTGCTTTCACCACTCCTTGGGGCACATTTATGTATGTCAAAATGCCTTTTGAGCTAATGAATGTAGGAGCCACTTTCCAGAGGGCTATCGATATAGCCTTTTCTAAAGAAATCCATTATTTCCTTGTGATATATCTTAATGATATTACTATTTTCTCAAAATCAGACAATCAACACCTAGATCATCTAAGGGAGGTCTTTATAAAAAGCAGAAAGTATGGCATCTCCTTAAACCCCAAGAAATCTTTATTTGGATTGGAAGAAGGGAAATTGTTAGGACATATCATTTTTAAAAATGGCATAAAAATACATCCTGCAAGAATTGAAGCCATCTTGTTGATAGCACCCTAGGAATATCAAAGAACTTCAAGCCTTTTTAGGAAAGATTAACTTCCTTAGAAGATTTATTTCTAACCTAACAGAGTTAATTAGAGCACTAAATAACATGTTGAAAAAGGATTCGACCCTAAGTTGGACTGTCGAAGCTAAGAAATCATTTGAAGACATCAAGATAACCTTGAAAAAAACCTCGATATTAGTTAGTCCCAAATTTGATAGGGATTTCAATTTGTTTTCCTTTGCTTCTGAGCATACAATAGTTGCAGTTTTACTGCACAAAAATTACCAAGGACATGAACAGCCCATTGTTTTCTTTAGCAAATCCTTAAGAGATGCTCCCTTAAAATACAACATAATGGAGAAACAAGGATTGGCTTTAGTCAAAGCTATCAAAGATTTCAGGGTATATATTTTGTATTCTCATATAGTAGCCTATGTTCCTAATTCTGTAGTCAAATACATCCTGACTCAGGAAGGTCCTGATGGGAAAAGGGGAAAATGGATTGCTACTATCTTAGAGTATGATATGGAGATCAAACCTACAAAGTTAATCAAAGGCCAAGGCTTAGCTAAACTTATGGCTGAGTCAAACTGTCAGGCCTTAGACATAAACTTTATTGCTGCACTAGATGAAGGAGAGGAGATGGCGACTCCACCGATCAGTCAAGCCTTTGTTGAATCACCATGGTATGCTGATATCACCTACATTTTACAAAACTTACAAGCTCCTCCTAGATTATCTAGAACCAAAGGTAGGTTTTTAAAAATGAAATCTTTGAAATTTTGTATACTTGATAATGCTTTGTTTTGGAAAGATCATGAAGGAATTCTTCTTAACTGTTTGTTAAAATATGAGGTTGAAAAATTTCTACAAGACTTTCATGCAGGTGACTGTGGTGGATACCTCTATTGGAGAACCACTGCAGATAAAATCTTAAGGACAGGTTTCTACTGGCCAACTTTGTTCTTTGATGTCAATAAATTTGTGACCTCTTGTCATAAGTGTCAAATTTTTTAAGGAAAAAGAAAAATTTTGTCATTACCCCTTAAACCAATCACTGTTGAAGTACCTTTTCAACAATGGGGTTTAGACTTCATTGGTGAAATTCACCCGCCATCCTCTGCCCAACATAAGTGGATCCTCACAGCCATAGACTATTTCACAAAATGGATAGAGGCCATACCTTCAAGGAAAGCCACAAATATTGTTATTATTAACTTCCTTGAAGCCAACATTCTATCTAGATTTAGATGCCCAACCAAGCTCATTACTGATAATGCAGCAGCTTTTAAATCCAAATGAATGATAGAATTTTGCAATAAGAATCACATTACCCTAGGTCATTCTATAGCCTACTGCCCTCAACGAAATGGACTGGCAGAATCTTCAAATAAAATCTTGGTTAACATTATTAAGACGTTACTAGAAGATAATAAGAAAACATGGAACAAGAAGTTAGTCAAAGCCTTATGGGCCGACAGACTGACCACTAAGAAGTCAATTGGTACATCCCCCTATCAGCTAGTGTATGGTATGGAAGCTATTTTTCCATCCTCTTTGGGAGTACCAGTGATGAAGATGCTTCAAGAACTGCAATCTGAACCAAATGATATAAAGAGAAGGATAAACCAGACTATTCATCCCCAACAAACCATAGAAGAGGTCTACATTAGATCTCAACTTATGCAAGAAAGGATCAAAAATAGTTTTGATAGAAGGACCAATGCAGATGATTTCTACTTAGGTGATAAAGTACTCAAGTGGGATTCAAGAAGGGAAGATAAGGGTAAGCATGGGAAATTTGATTTCCTATGGAAAGGCCCCTATATCATCTATGCTTACAGAGGGAACAATGCTTTCTTCCTTAAAGGACTAGATGGTATTGAAGAAGCAGGAGGACCAGTAAATGGTCGAATGTTGAACCACTATATTGAACCTAGTTACTAATTTCACTTATCATTTATACATACTTTGCTTTTAAAAGTCTAGAGTTGATTGGATGGTGATTTTTGAAGTTGAAGCCCGAAGAGAAGGCCCTAAGCTTTAAAAGTTTTACTGTCATAAATAGTAATAATGCAGAAACATAAAAGGGAAATGTTGCAAGGTAATATCACAGCAATTCAGAAGGCCATTGATCTACAAAGTTCTTGACATTTCACTAGGAAATGCCATCCCCAAGTGGAGCCACTGTTAGGTTCCTATACCAATAGGAGTCATAATTTTGAATGACTAAGATTAAACCTTGTAATATTGTACATACCTTTTCTTTTGCAAATGTTTTCCATATTCAAAAAATTAAAAAATGTAAAGAGGGTATGTCCTAAAAGAATAATCAAAGGACAAAAAGAACAAAAAGGTCAAAAAAGATGAAAAATATGAACCCCAAGAAAAGAAAAAAGACCATGAAAGTGAGCAAGCCAAAATGCCACTCCTATTTAATTTTTATGCATAATAATGATTGTGTGCAACTTGTTATTATTGCCACAATCCATGATAGTCAAAATGTTTAAACTTGGCTATTTCATGTTTTCAATTTCATGTCTATAGATAGAGAATAAAAATCTGGCCAAACAGTGTAACCTTGGTAGATAATTAGATAGGTAGAGTAAACAAAAGGAGCTCAATTGTTTAATCTAGGCCCTTGGAAGTAATAAGGTTAAATTTAGTTAGTTTACTATTGTAAAGAAAAAGAAAAATATTTGATAAGGGTTTGCTAGCTCAAATTCACCCTAATAAAGAGAAGTAAAAATGGTAGGGTGAGTAGATGGGTAAGTAGAAGAAAGGTTGCAGAAGTATGATGATTGGCACATTTATCATCTTTCAACATGTATTTCAAATGTGAATGGAAAATCAAGCATGCAAATGGACTTCAAAGTCAATTGATTAACTTCCTCCATTCATTTCACCTTTTACTTGACTAATTTCCCATAATAAAGTTCTAAGTACAAAAACCTTTAAGTCAAAAGAGGCTCAGAGCATTTCTCTGACTTTTGGAGGGATCGGACCCTCGGCTCAATGACTTAAGGACAACAAGTACTAGATTCCCCCTCATAAATTCATCTCCCTTCATCCCCCCTCATTTCCCTAATAAAACCCCTTTTCCTAAGGATAAAACACTATTTGCCTAGGGAAAGTAATCACCCCCATGAAAAACCCCTTTTTCCCAAAAAAACCCACAAAAACACATTACCCTAAGTATTAATGTTAATATGTGAAAACATCAAAGTTCACAAAAAAGAGCATTTTCTTATTGATTTTTCCCTTTTCCGCTCATCTTTTCACATTAATTACTAATTTATTATATTAAATCCCGATGAAAACCCCTTTCCCCATATATATATAGCTCCTACATATTAATTAACCCCACCCCTTAGTTTAAATATAAACTATAATATATAGTCACCCCGACCAAAATCTCTAATTGATCGATCTATGATCAAAAGGAATAAAGTGCCATTTAAACCCTCTGTTAATCACCTTGATGGCTTAATCCCGCCTTAATCCATCATTAACCCTTATATCGCCACACTTAAGCGCCCGCCCAGCCCCCCATTAGCCTCCGTGCAGCTTCCCTACCCAATCACTGTGCGATCACTTCCATCCACATCCAACGGCCCTTATCCATATTGGGCCAACCCATCTTCCAAATGATACCCGCCCGATAAAGTGGTTTTTCCATGAGCCCCCGATGCTACATGTCAGCCGATGAGTCGAATCGGGCGACCCCTCCCGAATACCACCAAGCGCCCAAAAGCAATGCAATAGAAACCATTTACCGCCCACCCGCTACACGACAAAACAATCATTGTTCACCCCGTACCCATCAAAATTGACTTTTGTGCATAAAGCCAAAAAAGCCCCAAATCATTTGTTTTCACTGGAATTTTAACTATAAACCTCTGTTTGCATGCATGCCACCTGCGAACGTCGAAGTCGTCAACCCACGTCCAATTGCACTCCAAAGATGTCGTAGACCGCCCAAACAACCTTGTAGCCTATGCAAAACCCCTTCAACAGTCTGCAATCACCCGCTGCCCTGTTCAGAGCCATTTTTACCTAATTTCCAGGTATTTAGCCACAGTTTACTGAAAAACCTTGTTAATTTCAAAGAAAACCAATGATTGAGTAGTCTTAGTTAAGTTTAAAATTAATTAAGGAATCTTAACCAACCTAAGCCTACTCTGTGTTAAACCACCATTGCCCTAAAAACACTGCAAATTACCTCCCCCATTCTCAAATCCACAAGAACTGAGAATGGTTGCCCCAATCGCCATGGATGTGAGACCCATCTCTACACCCCACTTAGACCTGGACCACCTCCCCCTGGCTGATAGGGATTTCCAGATAAAGGACACCTCTGTCCATGAATCCCCGCTCAAAGTATACTGCCAAAGTAGGGATAGATACTTGAACTACGCTGATGAAATTGGTCTGTGGGAGTCCAATTTGCCTAAGTACCAGTTCCCCAGAGTCCACATTTTCCTAGAAATTGTACATTATTGCCATGCCAACTATGTCCCCAGTCAAAGAGCAGTCATGTCCCCCAACCAGGCCATACTTTTCACTATCACTGCTGAATCTATAAATGAGATGCTACAACTCTAGCCTGGCCAAAACTTGACTCCCCTCTCCATTGGAGACCTGTTGGACTTATATCCCAAACTCAACCCTGCAATATTGGCCCAGATAATCCAAACCTTCATCATAGAAGAGAAGTATAACCCCAAAGACCCCCCTCCATATGTAGCAGCTTTATTTTCTCCTTGGGACAGAAGTATTGTGGATATGATATCTAATGTCCTGGGTTATACCACTAGTGAATATATTGAAGAGATTATTTTAGCCTTCATGTCCATATACAGTCCAGGACAGCCTCTTGCTTTCATATATGACTATGCTCAGTTCATAGCTGACAAGATGCATGAACAGTTCCTCAGAATGAGTAATGAGAGACTCTTCAAATACTCCTTGGTCTTATATCACCTTTTCCTATATTACCAGTCAGACAAATTCCCACTTACCTTGTAAAAATTGGACACCAAGGGCCAACCAAGATCAGTTATCTTCTAGACCCCATTGATTCATCAACATCCCTCCCCCTATTCATATAATGAATTCATAGATTCCTTTGTCCACCCTGTGATGACCATGCTCAGTGGAACCCCTCCACCAAGAATCAGTCCTGAGATTAGGAGATTCCTTCATCTAAACATCAATCTTCAAGTGGGAGATTGGTACTTGTACCAAAACCACATTGAAATTAGGATTTATGGCTGTGAGTTGGCCCCATACAAACTACCTAAAGACCTCCCAATGAGGTTATTTTCCCTGGAGTACTACTAGCAGATAATAAATTCAGATGAGGTAAACTTTGTTAAAGCCAAAAAGAAAGCCCAGCTTAAGATCAAATGCCAATTGGGTCCTTTTATTTGTAATAGCAGAGAAGCTGGAAAGGAGGCATACCTGATCCTTCAAAGACTAAAATTAAAACAGAGCTTCATATGGAGATATGATCCCTTGTATTTCATTTGCAAAAGAAGGCAGAAAAACAAGATGGCTCCCTATATCCATCACCACATCCCTGAGATAGAAAAGTATGCCAACCAATTGCAATGGGTGGAAAACACTTTAGAGGACAAGGATACTACTGAAGTTACTGTGGAAAACACATTAATAGATCTAGAAAAACAACCTGATGAGGATTCTTTCCTACAGGTGCCAGGACAATCAGATAGGCCAGAACAATCAAACAGGCCAGATCAGTCAACCAGAATAGAACCATCAGAAGAACCAGCAACTACTTTAAGTGCCCTTCCAGTCATGCAAACTCCTCAAAATGAGGAAGAGGTCCCAAAAAGGAACAGAGAAGGGGCTTCCACTTCAAGAATGCCTACTTCTGATGTACAACAAGAGTCAAACAAAAGGCAAAAGCCCAATCCAGCCTTTGAGCAAGAGTTCACTGATGACTCAACTGAGGTCACTAATACAGAGGTTGAAAGAAGCAGGCCCACCACTCCATCTATGAGTATGTAGGGGCCCTCCACATCACAAACTCATATATTGATGAGGCAGCAAATTGTTGAGGTATCCTCCTTTAGAATGCATGTAGATAAAGATCAAGACATAAAGGAAATATACAAAGAGATTAAAGCTATGAATGAGAGGCTTAAAGCCCAAACATATGCACAGTGTCTGAAAATGACCCCCACCAATCAAACAAGGCTAATGTCCGCCTTTGATATCAAGCCAACCACTCAGCAGCCAAGAGTAGCATCAGATTTCATAAAGGTGGACTTTGAAGTACTGGCAAGGGATATTCATCCCATTAACCAGATTGAACTGCACAAGCAAACAGGAGAGATGATTTACTCTACATTAACAGGGAAGGCCATTGCTTCCCACCAATTACAAAACTCCCTGAACAATATATCAACACAATTTCAGTTGGAGAAGGCCTCCTCACAGGCCAAGGATAATAGAATCAAGTCCTTAAAGGACATAGTGATTGAATTGGGACATGATCCCAAAGATGTAAAAGCTGCAGAGTAGCTGATTAAAAATAAAAATGATGACATTGCTACACTCAAGAAGTAGCTAAAGATGAGCCAGCTGCATCACCCACAGACACAGGAAGTCCTAGAAGCACAGCAAGGACATGAAGAGCTCATTGACTTGGTCCTGAAACTGAACGATCAACTCAAGGAGATAGAGAAGGAGTTGGACACTTTAATTCAATCGAAGCAAAGTGACTTGGCCACAACTTCTAGAACTATCATCCCCACAGTATCTACAGCAATCCCTTCCACACTGGCAGCATCACTGGCACCCACAGCTCCACCTGCCACAACATTTCCAGTAACAGCAGAGTCTACAACAGCAATAGGTACACAGGGAGAGAAAGTAGTAGAATTAGTAAAATCCATGGAAGAGATGTCTATCCAGGCTACAAAGATGAAGAGACTAAAGGAAAAGGTAGCAATTCTAGAAACTGATTGTAAACTTGCCCAACTCCAGCAAAAGGAAGAAACACAAAAGGCACTAAGAATGGGTGAGAGAATCAAAATCCTGGAGAAGGATTTAACACTACAGAAACCACTGGGACAAACCAAAGAAATGTTGTGGGCCAATATCATTGACTCTGTCAATGATATTTGGCCATCAATTCAAGCTATATTTGAGCAGACAGAATTAGCGAAGATAGCTACTGAAGCTATCCAAAAAGTAAAGGAAGAACTGGGAAATAAACCAGAGGATTCCAATCGACTCATCCACTTTATAAACAACAAGAACAAATATGATCTCCATGAGCTTAACATGGAAGATAGGACTGAGGTCATTCTGGAGATTAGGAAGGTTCTTTCCAAAAGAAACCTTATGCTTAACTTAGAAGAGAAATTCCATAACATGCAGGTAGCCATTGATAGATTCATGGCTAAGTTTCAGATTTTGAGGGAGAGGGGTCTTCCCAATCCTATGGTCATCAATGACAAGCTCGTGCCTCAGCTGGACTATGGAGATATATTAAGAAAGTTGGCTAAGGAACAAGCAAGTTCTTCTGCAATTAAAGCCCTGCCAACAGGGAAAGTGTTATATGACACATTAGAGAACTTATTTTTTCTAGAGCATGAGGTGAAACACTTGTTCCTCACTAAGCCAAATTTTGCAAAGTACAGAGAGGCAGATGAAATCTACAGAAGGATTATGAATGTAAAATTACCTAATGCGGAATGGTGGCAAAATATGACAGATTTACTGTACTAAATTTACATTAGAAAGTTACTGTATAGTAAATGAAGGAAACCAGTTAAAACAGGTAAAAGCAGAGCTGCAGGGTCAAAGAGTAGCACAGTCAAAGAGTATCAATTGAAAGATAAAAGTGAAGAAGATTCCAGTGTAGAAATGCTACGAATATCAACCAACTTAAAGGGCTCCAACTTAACTGAAAACAGCCAGCAACACCACAATAAAAGGGACAGCCTGAAGCAATTCAACATATGTCTCTATCTTCATGCAAGAAGCTATTTTTATTCCTTAGATTAAGTCTCAAGTTGTTTTGAGATATTTTGTAAAGATTTTTGTATATATACTTCAGATTTCGAAGTATTAGGTGTGGATTCTTATACTTTCAATAGAATTTTGTTCAAAGACTGTAAAAGCTTTTGTATCATTGACTTGGCCAGCATGCTGGATTGATGAATAAAGATCAAATATTTTAAGGGATTCATGTGTAAAGCGGAGTACAAATGAGTAATTTTCTTGTGTTGTTTTATCTCTCTTAAAGTTGTTTCAAAATCTTAAATGTTTCAGAAGTTTGAATGTTTAACTTATATATTATTTTAGAATTAGCTTAACTACACTCTGTCTTACTATTATACATTCTTAATGTTTTCTCTTAAGCTATCTTAGGTAGGGAATTCTTAACTACTCCTTAGCTTTCGTAGTTTCTCTTCTAATCTATAGTAAATGGTTCTTAATTACTCTTTACTCATGATCCATTGTTGTTCCCCCATATTAGCCTCGGTCTGAGGATTCTTGATTGCCCTCTCACCCCCATTAAGACTCATTTCACCATTTAGTCCAAAGATTTGTACTTCACTCTGCTATCTTGCCCCTTGAACATTCCCTTTAGTGATTTAACTCCAGTTTTGCTGCCCCTTCTTTGACTCCATTGCCCAATGGTCTAAAGGCATCAACCTATCAGCCTATTTTAAGGATTGCACCACCAAATCTTAATACAAATCAAAAACCCCCTTGAACTCTAGAACTAGCCTAATATCTAAGCAAACATAGCTAAATTATATAGAGAGCCTTCTCTGAGCCATAGGTTGGCTAGAGCCTATGTTTAAAAGTTGGTTTGTGGTTACCTCGAAGCCTTCCCTTCTTCCAAAACTTCTAAGGAAAAGTTTTGAGTGATAACAGTATGCACAGGCTCCACAAGTTGGCTTGAAGGGAGCTCCAACTTCACACTTGGGAAGGGTGTAGGAGGAGAGAGATTTCCAATGAAAAGGACATGGCTGCCAATCTTCAAACCCCCAAGGGGTGTTGATAGATTATGATTGGAATTCCTATTGCTCAAATTAGGATCATAAGGAAAACCATTTGCCCCAAACCCATCCAATCTTGGAGGTTGAGCATGTGATGACCCATCCAATCTAATATATTCACATAGAATTTTCTCCTTCAGTTTCTTGTCTTGTCATATATCTCTCTCTTCATACCTTCTACAACACGTAAACAATTTATTAACAACCTCTAAATAAATAACAATTACATAAACTTCAAGAAACAATCTAAGGTACACAGAATGAGTAGAACAACAAAGTCTCATTGAAAAATTACCATCATTCAATCCCTGGAAAGAGCTTTGAAAGAAAATAATACTCAAAAGAATAAAATCCTTACCCATTCATCTAAGACGCCTTCTGTAGGACCATGAGGTTTTGCAGCCTTGTAATCTACAGGCTTCTTGTGTGCTTCATTATGAGCTTCTACTTCTTCTATAGGCTTCTTCAATTTCTCGAGCTCCTTGTAGAAACAATTAACATTTTAGGGCTTTCAAGTCACAAAAATAAATGCAAAACCAATTTAATTTGAATGACCTGAATAAAAATTGAGTCCATCTTGTGAAGAACCATAAATTATATCTTGAATGGTTGTTGTGGATCAACAAAACCACACGCAATTCATTCTCCACTACTAGTGACTCCTTATTCTCGTCAAACTTCAGATCAAGACAATGGTCATGTTTCAGTTTTGATAACAAAAGAATAAACATTTCAAATTCCAATGCCTTAAATCCACATAAAGAACAAAATGATTATTATTTAACCTATACTATTTTTACAAAGGGATGAAATAGTGATCCAATTTCACAGAAACTAAGTACGTATATCTTAAAAAATATCAAAATTATAATAAAAATTTCCAAAACCACAATGTGCGTAAAGATTCTACCAATATTAAAAAATCTAAAATCCACCCAAAAGAGCTAATATTAAATCAATCAAAATAGGGCACTGAGAAAATTAAAGATAAAGAAATTTAATGAATGTCTCAGCAATGAGAAGAATGGCTAATTATGGTTGAAAGGTATAATAACAGTATGTTCGTGTTGAATCAAAAGGGTTGGAAGCAATGCATGGTGGTTCTAAGAGTTTTAAAACAGAACTCCACAGACCAGTTCTAGAGTAGATTCAGTGCCCTCTCTTAGGTTAAAGCTCACAATTTTGAATTTATCCTTCGTCTTCTTCTTTTTCTGAGGGTTTTTTTGGCTTCTCTACAAATTTTACAACAGTGCCAAATTATCATCACTATCAGAAAACCTCTTTTGGAAGCCACGCATAACATCCAAACATAACATTGATTTAATTATAAAGAAAAGGCATTGTTCAAATCCATGCTCCCAAGTACCATATAGCTCAGAAAGTAAAACTAAGTATTTTATATCACCAAGACTTGTATTTTACCAGTTGTAGTTATGGAATCTTTGAACCAAGGATACCATTTGGAGGTCTCGTAAAAGATATTTTGGGAGCATTTTACTGGAACTGCAAGCATCATTCAAAAACATTTAGTAACAGAGTAAAACAATCGAGAACTTCTTTTGAATGAGATTTGGTTGGATTGAAAATGTATACATAACTCCCTAAATCCAATTGAAATCTTCTCGTCAAACTTTAGTTCAAGACAATGGTCATGTAAGTTGAAATTTACAAAGGCAAACCAAGAGTCTGAGAGTGGCAGAATCCTTTCTGGAAAAATTACAAACCATATAGTGGAGAAGGCAAATGGAGTTCTATTATTAATCAAAAATACTTAAAAGGCAAGCCCATAGTTACTGGTACAGGATGAGATCTCTGGGCACGGGAAGAGGATCATCCATCTGGCGCGGCTTTAGAAAGGTACAGGACCTCTTCTTTCTCTTTTTACGATGGCGCATCACAACTGGCTCCAGCATACTAATTGGGCTTGACTCCACGGTTCATGGTTTGGAAAAAGTGCTCTCTCCTGATCTCATCTCGTTTCTGCAAACAAGGGGTCACTTTACATGGAATTCTCTGATTCAATCTTGGTCCTCTACTTCGCCAATATGGAAGGATGCCGAGGTCCTTCGTCTCCCTCTCTCTATGCGACAGATTTGGGATGCGGCGGTCAAATATTTCAATGAAAAGGGTATTAAAAAATCTGGATCCAAAGATACATTGGTATGGTCAGCGCCGACTTCAACACAGCCAGTTCGCGTCAAGGACTTATATGAAGTCGCATTGGAGAACATTCAGCCAAGACCCTCTCCTTTTTTCCCAGCGAAATTTTGGAAAGCCACAGGCCCGCTCAAGGCAATATTATTTTCATGGTTGTTGTTCTCCAATCGGAACCTCACATGGGAGGTGCTCCAGCGAAAGGGATGGGCTGGTCCAGGCCGATGTGTCATGTGCTGCCAGGCTTCAGAAACCAATGCCCACATGTTCTTCCACTGCCCAGCAACGGCGCAAATATGGTATGATCTCTCCGTTTCTCATGGATTTCCTCACAATGTTTTCTCTTCTGTACAGGAGGGGTTTATGTGGTGGAGTGCCCAGCGTCCAGAATGGAGATCTCTTTTTATCATCACGTGTTGGTGTCTCTGGAAGTGGAGGAATGCCTGCATCTTCCAGGATTCCAAGTCTCCTATTGCCTCTACGCTGGATGTTATATCTGCAATGCTTCAACAGGCTTGAATAATTTTGGCTCCGCTCTTTATGTTTTCATTTATCTGGATCTATCTCTTCTTCTTATATAGTCTAATTGCTGCACCATGCGGAACTTCTTCCATATCTTTTTGGAAGCATATTCTCGGTTATTTTGTTTTTTTCTGGATAACCTCTTATGGTTCATGTTACAGGCCTGTATCAGAAGGCTTATGTGTTTTGGCTCTATATGTACATGCTCATTATATTTCCTGAATATAATATATCTTGATTTTCTCTCTGAAAAAAAATACTTGTGTAAACATGAATATAAATTTAAACCATACCGCAACCAGAAGAAAGGTTCCTACAAACTAATATTATACACAGATTCTTGTCATCTAAAAGTATTTTCAATGATAATCTCTTATGCATTGATAACTAGTCTGCATATAAAGCAAACTCAAACTTAACATAGACCCTATATACAAAACATACCCAAAATTAACACAGACCCTGGAGCATTATTGCTGAAGATAGACGAAAAGAAGTGGGGTTTTCAACATAATACCACTAAACGCTTGTTGAAGAGGGCCGAACCCTGATACTGCAATCACAAGAGGCTGAGGTTGTTCAACTGAGATAAACAAAAAAATAATGGTAGTTAAACAAAGAAGGAACAATAATTAGTGAAACATTTACGTTGTTGTCGAAATTGCAAGCCATGCTTGTTCATTCGACTACGAACCAAAGCAAGGAAATGAAGAAGATGAAACATAAGACAGTCATTGGTGATGATTGTAAGCCAAGAACAACAGTCATGTGTATGAGGTAGAAACCATAGTGAAACAAGGGTTTGAGAGGAATTTTTCTCCAGCAGCAAACCCCTTGACCCTAGAAATAATCTTTATATCAGTCATATTTAAACACAAGGGACAAAACCTTTACTAAATGTTTATATGATATTTCTTAACTCTTCTCGCAGCAATTCTCGCATTTTGGTGTCCTCCATGTTCAGTGCCATAAAAACAACACTAAAATTCAAATGGACTCTCCTGAAAATGGTACACACAAATGTCAAATGGAAGGCAGAAAGGTGGTCTAAAAATCTGTGCACAGATGTCAGGCGGACACTAAAAGTGTAGATGGTCGACTGATTCAAAAGAAGGCCTATCGGCCTAAACATCTGATAACATTGCCACGAATACAAATCCACCTAGCCCAAATATCACCTTCCAAAAATGAGTCTCAGGCTGAAAATTCCAACAGTATGGCCCTCGTACTAAATTTCAATACATCCAACAATGAAGTGAATCCTTAACTCTTTGTGGGTCCAAATTGTCAGTCATCTTGAGGACAAACAATTGATTTTCAGTGGAGTTTGATTTGGAATGTATGTCATCCCACAATCTGTAAGTAAAAGAACAAACTACAATTAATTAAATCATAACAATGCAAAATTCCTAAATTGCTTGTGGGATTTGGTAAAAGAGATAACCAATCAACCTTGAGAGCTTACTTCTTGTTAAGGGAACCTTTTTCTTGACACTACAATTTAGGGAGGGTGTTATGTTTTATTGAGATTTTTGATAATTATTTTATATTTATAAAAAGGACTAAAATTAAATTTAAATCAATGAAAATATTTTTAATTAATTTAAATAATTGAGTTTAGGAGATAACCAATCAACCTTGAGAGCTTGCTTCTTGTTAAGGGAACCTTTTTCTTGACACTACAATTTAGGGAGGGTGTTATGTTTTATTGAGATTTTTGATAATTATTTTATATTTATAAAAAGGACTAAAATTAAATTTAAATCAATGAAAATATTTTTATATTAATTTAAATAATTGAGTTTAGTAGTGTTGATTGAGAAAAATGTTGTTACCTTGTTCATTTACATTTAAATTTATTATGAATATTTTTTATAATGATTTTGTTTAAGCAATTCCTCAAAACGAAACATATATATATATATATATATATATATATATATATATATATATATATTAAAATATATATATATATATATATATATATATATATATATATATATATATATATAATCTATATTGGGCCTGGAGTATGCCCTAAAACGGCTTCTGCTTGGCTAAGAGCTCGTCTTCCTCGGACGTAAGGAAACAGGTTAACGGCCCAAGACCCAGAGGCATCTGGCAGGAGTGAAAGCCTGCTCCCTTACGGACCACCAGCGGGTTATTTCAGGTGGCGTGGTTTTCCTTGATAACAGTGATGTGTCAACTGACATTCGCGGATAGCAGCCAGAGATGGCTGTCCTCACTGTTGGTTTGACAAACTGAGTTTGATAGGTTTTTCCACCTTTTGAAAAAAAAAAAAAAAATCTATATTCACATATTAATAATTAGAATTTTATGTGATCTTATACTTTTTCTATAATATGAATGGATTAAGCATGAATATTAGAATATAATAACTTGAAGCAAAGGAAAGGGAATGTTGTAGTTTTAATGATAAAGAGTTTTGTTTCTAAATAGAAAACAAATGTAACAAAACATTTTCTACCAAAAAAGAAATTATATGGTAAAAATATAATATACTAACTTATTTTATAGAATTTATAGAGTAGATTTTTTTAAGGAAAAAAAATAATAATAATAATAATAATTAATATAACATGATTAGTATATTATCAAATTATTGATATCAAATTATTATTATCAAATATTTTTATTAATTAAAATTTCAATTATTGAAATATTATTTATATCAATTTTTTTAAATTTTATTATAAAATATTATAAATATATAGATTTAAATAAAATAATATAAACACAAGAAATTTTAAATATTTTTGAACATATAATATAAATTCAATGCAAACTACACATAATTTACATAAAAAATGAGAAACTGCATGATCACAAGGAGCGATGACCCATAACAATTAATATAATAGGGAAAATGTAATCACATGTTAATTTAGATTTCATAGTTTGTTTTCAGAATTATGATATTACAAGTTTATTTTTGAGTCAAGACGTGTATTCCACAGCCAGTATAATGGTTAACGTTGTTCATCCATTTGTCATCAAAATTAAAATTTTGGTTATATCGACCAAAATAAAAAAAATTTAAAATCTAAAAAATAAATAACTAACTCTACAAAACATTTAAATAATGTCAAAATCATAAAAAATTGCACATAAAAAATTAGATTTCTCTACTCATATTAGACCCATATTTAAAATAAATCTATACTAGTTCTATACCTACATTGTTATTAAAACATTATTAAAACCATGTTAAAATTATGTTCTTACACGTTTATTTTTCCATACCTATCATTGTAAATATAGAAGTATGCGCATTTCGATTAGTGTATATGTCTCTCTTTCATATCTCCATACCAATCAATGTATTTATAGAAGTATGTGCATTTCAATTAGTGTATATGTCTCTTCATTTAAATTGAGAAGGTGGATTTTATACTTTGGGAGGTCCACGATTTTTACGATGTTTATATTTATTGTTATGAAAAGGTAGCCATTGCTATGAATTACCCATTAACATGTGATAAGGGATTTTAATCAAGGTGATCCATTATCAAAATGAGAATGCTATTCAAGATGAGGGAACTTTTAAAAACAAAGGTTTATATATATAGAAATTAAATAAAGCTATTATTAAAATTAATATGAAAATAAATTTTATTCATAATAATAAAAATTTAAATTTAAATTAATTTTATTTATGTATATATATATGAGTGAGCATATAATATGTGTTCTTTTTTATATATATAACTACAATGTAATTTATTTTGAGTTGGTAAAAAATATGCACAAATGGCACTAAACAGAGTTGACTTACATTCATATTTTCATAATAGTCATAAAATTCAATTTCATGTTAATTTAATTTAATGATAATTATCTTTGAATTTTAAATGTAGAGAATGGATATATATAATTATATGCTATACACATGCAATATATAAATTTATTTTAACTTGGGATTTTTTAAGCATTAAGAGATTTACATTTTAATGGAGTTGTTTTTAGTGTGATTTTTTGGAATTTTTATGGTAGGTTTTTCTGGTCAAATTTCTCTAAAATCTGACAAGAATTTATTGAAATCACAAGTTTGATGGGTAATCCTATGGAATCAAAGTGCCCTAAGGGTTTTCCAGGGTGTTGAATCCATATATATAGTCAAAAAACTAATTTAAATAACACAAATCAAAATTTCACCTAAATTTTTTCCACCAGATTCTGGCACGAGAAAGTCTAAGAAATCGCACTAAAAAAACTCTCATCTTAATTATTTTTTGGACCATTCATAATGTTTAATAAATTTGGAGTTAAGATGGATTTACATTAATAATATCTCAAATCCAGATTTTAATAGAACACATATTACATTTTTAACAAAAAAGATTAACCAGAAGAGTAACCATGATAAGTATAAAGGAATTTAATGAGAAATTAATGAAAGTTTAATTAATCTCTTTAGATTTGATTTCTATGTCATTGTTTGATATAAATTTACATATAAGTGAAGTTATGATTTGATTTACAATACAAAATACTAAGTGAATAACATTTGCAGTTATTAATCATGGCTAAGCACACTATATTTTTTCGTATACAGTCAAACCAATTTGACTTTAATTACTTTACTTCTATATAAATATTTTAAATTTTACTAATGTTTAGAGATAAGTAACAAAAATGTTATTTATGTATTTTGCTTAATTATTTATATTCAAACGGGAAAGGGAAAAAAGAAAAACAACATGTCATCTTTAAGTTTGGCCTCTAAGGGGAGTTATTATACCATGGAAATATTTTTCATTCCATGAGTAAAACTTTTGTTAAACATTTCGACATAAATCGAGTTCATTTAATATGTTTTTTCAAATGTAATAAATATATAAGTGGGAAATTGTTCCATAATATTTTACAAGATGATGTGGAAAAAAGGTGGAATTTACTTAAGCATGGCATGATCATGGCATTATTAGATGAAGAATATGAAAAAAAAAATAGGTGGTATCACTTTGAGAAGATTTTTTTTGTAAGCTAGTAAAAAAAATTATTAATAAAAAGATTTTACATTGATATCATGATTGTCCAAAAAGACTAATCTAGAAGTATAAGTCTCCAACCAAATATTCCTAAAAGAGCATCCAGGCTTCCAAAAAGAAGGATCAAAATTGATCAACATTTGCTATTGTTCTTATAGAGCTAATACAAAGATAAGCAATAAATTTATGTGCTCCGAAACCAAAAGAGTTAACAAAACTAGTATCAGAAAACTATGCCAAGAGTGAGCCTTTGTTATCATTTTGTTGCATCAAGAACCATTGAGAAGGTCTAAAATAGAAGAGAAAAAAACGCCAACATCATTTGTTTGCCTAAAAGATACAACTAAAATGTCATACCTGTTGATACTACTGAAATGAAAGAAACTATGAACTCCTTGGAATCAAGAATAAAACACAAGTACAAAAGAGGGACCAAAATCTTTGGGTTGGGCCCAAACCCAAGGGTCTCAGACCTCTGAAACTAACTTAGATGCAACTTAGTATCCAACTTCACATTATCATAAAGTAAAGGTCTCATACATCACATAAAATTTCAAAATGATAATGTCAAGCTTCAAGCTCAATAGCTACACCTAGCTGAATAAAAACTTCAAATCCTAATGAGATTTTCTTATTTTTTATTTATAAAAAATGGTAGCTGATAGTAGCTCCCTTGAAAATAGGAGTGATTCCCTCCTTGATCTCGGAAATGGTGGATCTTGTCCCTCTTGAGCTTCACTTGGACTAGGATTTACTCGGCTTCCAATGAATTCAAACTAGTGAGAGAGGATGTTGTGATCCCAAGCCGAGTTAGGGAGTTAAGGAGGTGGGAAAATCCCCTAGATTCTCTCATGGTTGACTCCATAAAGCCCCTACACAGTAATCACCTAAAAATGTTTATTTTTCCTACAATTAAACCACATTAGGCCGCATGCAATGACAAACCCCTTTTACTCCTCTTACTAAGCATAATATAACAAAAATTGTGTATTAATGTGAGATAATGATAGTTTTAAGGCTAGAGGATGGCATGATGATCTTCAAAATATACCTATTGATGGGACTCATCAGCAGGATCATGAAGGTTATTCACAAATTTGTCGGCCATAATTAGGGTTTTCTGACTTTACGCCCAACCGGTCTAAATCTACTATAAATCTCCACAAAATACCCAAAGAAACCTTCTCTTATACAAATATGATTCATAAACTGCCATGGATATTCCATCGAACAATTCGTCACAGCATATCTGATAAAATTATATTTAAAATCTGAAATTCTACACTATTACAGATTTATTAAATTTTTGGATCTATATATTTATTGTTAATAGTTGATGAAAGGTGGTTTTCCCCTTGATGAAAGGAGATTTTGGGGTAAGTAAAAAAACCCCTTTCATTTACAAATTTCGATCCTGAGCCTTGTGGATTATGAACCCACTCTTTATCGGAAGCGTTAAAAATTGCACTCAACCTCAAAACCCAGGACCATACAACATATCGGAATACATGGATGCACAGGAAATACACGGAAAACCCGACCCTAAACACTTAAGGCCAGACTTCAAAATTATACACCCATGTTCAGAACTCCATCGGATCCATACAGGTCCAAAGCTTTTCCACTACTCCGATCATTCATTATCAGCCATCGGCACATCGCATTCCTCGAAATCCGATCACCGATCAAATCAGGACCGTCGATCCTGGCTCAAATCTGACGGTCCTCATTCAATCACAAAACCGCTATCGCATCATCTCTTCGGCCAGTTCTGATATCGTTCCAATGGGTTTTCTCCGATGCGATATATCAGTGATCGCTCATCGGCATTTCTTGAAGCCTGAGGCTCGTCCCTTTGTAAACCATATTTGCCGATGCGATATTGATGCGACTCTGTCCTCAGCGATATGATCCTATCCATTGATCATATCGATCCAACGGATCCTGTGTATTGACCCATCCATTCCTCTTTGGCTTGGTCTCGTTTGCCTTTGATGGATCTCTGCGTTAAAACACGAATCTGCCACATTCGTTTAAGCACGCAACACAACAATTAATTCTATATCTTTAGATCGCCATTGATCCTACAGTGATCGATGGTCGATCAACAATATCGCAACACAGGATTTAACTCATTTATGAAATACACACACAGGTGTACAATATCAACACTGAAACACACTTTTATATTATACATCTACAGGCTTCTATTACAGCCTAAGGCATTTCAGCCTTAGGAACAGTTCTCCTTCGATTACATTTTGATCACTCTGTTCTCACAAATTTCTATCTATCACTCTGTATTCCTCTCCCTGTCTGTCTCATGATATATATATAGAACACGCAGGTTCATCGTTACAAAAATATTGGATCGGATCACTAAAAGGATCCGATCAATCCTCTCCTTGATTTCCTCTCACAAATCACTCAACAATGCATACATGGAAGATAATTACAAATGACAAGTCTTCTAGAGACTCTATTAATTCCATCAAATAAGCTCTATTTTAAAGAAATTTTCCCCGGTTTACTCCAATGGTCCACGTCTCCTCCTTCTCCGCTTTAAAATTTGCATTTTTATTAAGGGGGGTTAGATGCTCCCGCATCAATAGTGCATGCATGCGAATTAAAATTATGAAAAAAATAGAGAATGGAAAAATAAAAACTTGCACATACATTTGACACAAGATATGCTCAAGGAAACCCTTTCGAGAGAAAATCCCAATTGGAAGGTAACACTGCTTCACTTTCTTTCTTTGTATGGAAATATGGCTACAGGTTCAGACAAATCCTCTCTATGTACTCTACCTCCTATAACTCTTGGTTATTTTTTTCAGTTATGGAACAAATGCACTCGAAAGAATGAAACCCATTTTCCTCTCTGTGGCCCGGTTATAACACAACCAAATAACCTACTAGTGGTTAGGATTGACTAACTAAAATCTTAACTAGAGTTACAATATATACTCTTATAGAGTTTTCTACATCATAATAACATTGATAGCCCCTTTTCCATGAATATTGGGGGCTAACATTGTATCCTTACGAATTATGGTGGTGAAAATAGGAATGTCAACTTCTAAGTGGCATAACTTTTGCATACTAACTCTGATTGACACAATTCTTGCACCATTAGAAAGGTATCTATGTGTAGAATAGGAAAAAAAGATTACATATTAAATTAGTATTTTTCTACTACAACACCCTCCAAAATTTCACTACATTTGAATTTTGGAGCCTACTTTATTGTCATATCGACTGTCACCTTGGTTTTCAAGTGTCGTTTTGTGTCGATTCATGTGTTTTGAGTGTTCTTAAGTGTTTTCGCATTGATTTAAATATCCACATATGAATTTCATGGCCACAACACCTTTCTTGTCATAAAATGACACTTTTGGGTCGCAGTCGCACACACTTCACTATTTGTACTTAGGAAATTTGCATAAAGTGGTGTTTTGATGTATATTCATTGTTGGTAGCATTTGTCTAATATTTATTGATGATTTAGTATGTGTTTCACTTATTTTTATGTCCAAAACTCATCTTTCCCATTCCTTGACCAATCGTCCACACTTCGAAAAGTTTCAGTTGAAAAGAGAGCCTATTAATGCCAAGAGCACATGAGCGCACTCCAAAGCCTTGATGGGAGATCCTTAATTTCTCAGAAGCGTGCCTTGTGCCCTCCCTCAGAGCTGGGTGCACTCTCAAAGCATGAATCCCCTTCCTTGTCCCAAACTACGCCCTCTAAGAATGACTAGGTCTTTCTAGAGTGAACTCCTTTGAGTCGAAGAAGTGCACCCTCCTTGAGTGCACTGGTACATCCTGAAGACCCAAATATTATCCCTTCAACCTTCCCCTATGCGCCATATGCCCTCCTGAACTTATTGAGCACATTGTCGCATCCTGAAGGCACAAATCCCAAGCCTTCAGTCTTCAGAATTGTGCCCTGCACCCTCCTTGTGCCCTCTTGAGCACATGAGCTCACCTCAAAGGCATGAAGCTTTAGCCTTTAGCCTTCATGAGTGTGCCCATGTGCCCTTCCTCTCTCACTTGAAAGCATAACGCACTTGGGAAGCTCGAATATTTTCCCTTCCTCCTTCAAACTTGTGGCATGTGCCCTGCCCTGCCTACCTTGCTTTTTAGGTTGCATGAGCACATCCTGAAGCCTCAAAGCTCCTCCTTCTCAACCCTTCAGTATTTCAAAGTGCACCCTTATGTTGTGTAGCTCCATTGACTTTTTTAGGCATGCCCAAAAGGCATGAAGAGTAAAATCTGCATAAAACATGGTAGAGTAGGATATTTTTAGGCTGGTGGTTGGTCATCATGAGTGATTGTAGAAACAGGTATTATAGGGACCTCACGGAAAGCACACAAAAAGAAGATAGGATAAAGAGGATAAACAAATGAAGCACTAGAAGAACCAAGAATACACTTGAAACTTGATGATCAAGGTACCATGAATACTCCAAGATTGAAGACCCTTCGGAGGGTGGAAGCATTGTGAGCATAATATGATAAAGAAAAAACATAGCAACAACAATGTCATCGGTAAAGCAAGTCCATATAATTAGTCACTATTAGTCCCAGTCATGTCAGATGGTGATGTGTCAAGCTTCATCATATGATGACATGGAATACAAAATATATTTTTATAAGTATTGTAAATACAAGCAAGTAGAAGTCCAAGAGTCATGTAAATTCAAGAGTCACCAAAGTCCAAAGGACATTTAATACCACAACTCATACGTAATTCCAAAAGTCATTTAGAACTTCAAAGGTTGTAGAGGTCCAAAGGCCACTAGAAGTTAGAAAGTCAAGAGCCATGAGGATATGAAAGGTCACTCCTCAGGTTATAAATAGATCATAATTTCTCATATAAAGGACTTTTAGCCTTGGCTTCTCCCACAAAGCATAAGAGAGATAAGTTAGTACTTTTGGGGAGGAAGTAGTTGTCCCAATGCTCCACTATTGGAGCAAGTGATGTTTGTTGTATTCCTGCATCTTGGAACTTTCCCTTAATATTTGAAGCCTTGATGGCCAGCACATTTTCACACATGGATTATGGATGTTTCTAAGACTATTCTATAAATGTTCATGGTTCATTTTTTCTTTCACCAGTACTAAGGTTTGTGAACTATTTCAGTTATTTTAGTGTGTATTCTATTGAGAATGTGTTGTAATGGTTATAACATTTTTTGTGTTCGTGTGGACTAATTTTTTTGGATGTTAGACGAGGAATCCTTGTTTTTATGTGTCTTTATTTGGGTGGTACTATTACCTCTCTCCTAGAGGCTCACTTTCTTTCCCCTCTATGGTAGAAGAACCTTGATGCACTAGCAACTAAAATTTCTCCAGGCACACTTGTTTGCTTTCCAAAGGTACATATGTGACTCTCTCTCTTACTGAGAACTAAATCCAATGAGGTCTAGCTGGGACCACATGCCAGGGAGACCCCTTGAATGTTTATAGGTCCAGCACTATCAACAATGCTGGAGCTAGAAGGAGGGCATCTATATTTTTATAGTTGATAACTCCACCCACCTACATCATACTTCCTCTGGACATGGCAACAAAATTCCCAGCACTTCTCTGACTCATATTCTTGAAGCAAGCAGATATTCTCAACCCAACCCATAACAAAGTTGCGAGATTTCTTACGAGCATATCTGGGCAATTCGACCCATAACTAATAAGTTCACAAAGGTTATCGAATTAATTCTTGCAGCAAATAATATTCCTTATTTCCGAAGAATAAAGCAACCACTCCTACTGGGATAGTGGTTTATACAGTAGAATATTTTATTTTCGCTACTCTCAAAGAGTTGGCGAAATTTGTAAAAAATATATAAAAATGAGAGCAACCTCCATCTTTTAACGTGGGTGATGGGGACAACATTGTGCTTTCAGACGATACTTTCCACATGTTATGAGGACACAAATAAGAGGAATAAGATCCCTCGGATTCTAAAAAAGAGGAGGAGGAACAGATAAAGACATTGCATACCAATGTCTGGATTGGATGACTTAGAGTCCACTTTCCCTTTGGGTATTTTACATAAGATGCCAAGACACCCAGAAAATATATTAACAAAATATGATCCTGACAAGGCGATCAAAGAAAAAGACCATTTGGATAATTTCTACCTACACTTGCATATGCTAGAGGTACCTTACGATAATGTTGCATGTAGAGTCTTTCCTTGTACCTCATATGGTAGAGTGATTGCTTGGTATCATAGTCTTCCTGCAAATTCAATTCAGAATTGAAGGGGGTTTAAGAATTTGTTTCTAGAAAAGTTCGTCGATGGCAAAACAACAACCATGTTATTAAAAGAGTTGGGGAATGTGAAGATGGGGGGAAATAAAAGGTGAAGGACTTTAATCATAGATTCAATTGAATATTGAACCAATTTCCTCCGGAGACATCACCTCATGCCTCCATTATAATTGATTACTATACTTTTGCCTTGCCAACAAGCATATCATAGTTTGTGAAGAGGGAAGTGAAATAAACTTTGGCGCAAAATTTTGATGAAGCCATTGTTGTTGAGAATAACTTGCGTTCAATCGGGGTCATGTTGATGATGATTCATCCAAATACTCCAAGGATATAGACAAAAGGGGCCTCTTCAAATAAGGCCAAAGACAAAGAAGCTACTGATCTGGAAAGCTTAACCCTAACGATCAAGACTATGTCCAACGAGTTGGCAGAACTACAACCGAGCACAAGTTGGACCACTTTCAGCAGTAAGCCCTTGAAGTCTAACTTCTTGAGGAAGTTAAATAACAACAACAATAAAAATAGTAAGCAGACTAAGTCTATACTGAGCTCGAATGTCGTGTTGAATGTCGAGAGTATGGGCATGGACCAATATTGTTCTTTTCACCAAGAATATCATTCAAAAAATACATGCCCACAGTGGAATCACAACATGAATGCTTTAGCTTCACATATGATTGACTCAGTGCTTGCAGATGAGAAGATTGAACAAACAAAAGAAAAGTAAGAATCTAAGGCGGCTGAAGGGACTGCAAGTTTCGAACACACAATTAATAGTTTCGTTTGTGTGTTCAATGATAAGAAGAAAAACACTAAAGAACCACCACCAAATGAGGCCCCAACTCAAAATCGAAAAAACCAATATAAATTGAGACATCAAGGGCCCGTTCCTAAACAAGACATGACGAGGCAAAAGATGAAAGAACATCAATTAATAAAACTCACTCTTCCCATCAGCCAAGCTTCGAGCAAGTCTGGAGATACTAACACAACAAACAAGACTTCTGCCAACACTAAAAGCAAGACCATCACACCAAAAGTACCAGGTAAAGTCACTCCTCCAGACACTTCAGCAATCCTCGCTACACTTGACTACAACATAGTCGAGGATATGAAGAAAGAAAATGCAAATATTTTAATCTTTGACCTCACAAGAATAGCAGGCCAGCTGGAACTTCTTGTACGAGCCCTTGATTAGGCCTCATCAGGCAATAATGCTTCTTCCCAAAGGATATCTGGTAATTCTTTTGTTCCCATTGATTATTTTGTTAACGCTGCAACATTAGAAGATAATACTCTTTGCCCTCCATTTCTATTGACTTAAAATTTTCAATTACAATGTTCACAATTGTTTAGTTGATTCTGGTGCATCCATAAATGTAATTCCATTATCTGTTGCAAAGAAAATAAATGCCAAATGGGAAAAAATGAAGGCACAAATTATTTAGTTGGAAAGATCTTTGGTCGAGGCTATTGGTGAACTTAGAAATGTTCTTATTAGATTATCTAAAGACAATCGAGTTCACCAATGTATAAATACCATATTCGAGACATACCAGAAGCATATGGTTCACTCCTTAGTCAAGATTAGTCAAAAAAATTACAAGTTTATTTTCAAACCGACTGGCCACATGTGGCTTCCATATAGGGGAAAGAACAATCAAATCCGAGTGGAAACAGAAACTTACATGAAATACACGGTTACATCCTTGGAAGGTAAAAATGAGTTGATCGCTTTCGCTGAACTATTTTTTGGTAATTTCTTTTTGGAAACTGACCTTGGGTGCTATCTTGCACAACCATCACTGATTCCACCAGATACACAGCTGGAGCACCTTCCTTTCTCTCTAACTAGTGAAAATTATTTATGTAATATAGATGTACATAGTATTACTAGCCATAATGGTAGTAATTGTACATGAAATAGCTTCGTATCTTGTAAATTTTGGACTCTTCACTTTGATGGTTCCACAGTAGGTTGTGTCCTTACAGACCTGTAAAATAAGAGACATGTACCTTCATGCCATCTATAGTTCGAGTTCACTAATAACACTGCAAAATATGAAGCACTCATACTTGGATTGAAGAAAGTTATAGTCCCGAAGGTAGAGTTTCTAAAGGTAATCGATGACTCAGAGGTAGTCACTCGTTAGGTACGAGATACTATACATTGCGTTTCATCTCATCTCAAAAACTATGAACAGGAGGGATGGTGTTTGAAAAATCATTTTAAA
This sequence comes from Pinus tabuliformis, assembly GCA_031772625.1. NCBI lineage: Eukaryota > Viridiplantae > Streptophyta > Pinopsida > Pinales > Pinaceae > Pinus > Pinus tabuliformis. The sequence goes on from CM062819.1 coordinate 533,489,159, forward strand.
TATTTCAATATTGTTTCTATTACAAGAGTTAGAAACGCAACAGCATATACATTATCAAATGCTACTACTAGGATGTCGCCATTGAAAAATGGTTTTTCTATTGAAATTTTATATAAACCATCTTTTCCTAACAATGCCACTAATTTACGTGTATATAATGACGATCGAAAGATACTACACTTTATGGAAAATTTTGATGTATTTAAATACGTCGCCATAAAGGAGGATGAACACAAGCAGGATCTACAAGAAGCATCTCAAGCACCAAAAGGAAACACCATGCCAAAAGGCATAGTGTCCTTAGAGAAATTATATGAGTTTCAGAACCGGTTTATAGGGCCAACAAATAAAAAGACTCAGAGTTCAAAGCTTGCATCTGAACAAGTATATCTAGGAACCCCACAAGATCCAAAGTATGTCAATATTGGTACCTTCTTTTCTCCACAAGAGCGACAAGAATTTATTCATTTATTTAAGTAGTATCAAGATGTGTTTTCTTGGATATATGATGATTTAAAGACTTATGATACCCACATCATACAACACATGATTCCTATCAAATAAGGGGTGAAATCGTTCCAGCAGAGGCTATGAAAAATCCACCCAACACTCGAGCCCATTATTCAGAAAAGATTGAGAAAGTTGTTGGATGCTCGGATCATCTTTAAAATCAGACATTCCACGTGGGTGTCCAACTTGGTCCCAGTAAGAAAGAATTCTACTTAAATACGTCTGTGTATTGTTTTCTAAAATATTAACTAGGCTTCTCATAAAGAAAACTATCCAGTGCCATCCATGGAGTAGATACTCCATACTCGGGAGAATGTTGGGTTGTGTTATATTCTTTCCACGATTAGTCCACGTAGTTAACCAGGGGGTTAGAGGGGGGGCGGAGCCCCCCCCTTCATTGTGCCGATTGCGTAGCGAGGGGGTCACAGGGGGTTTGAGGGGTGCATGTAACCACCCTCTATGGGGTCCAGGGAAGCGCCTCGGAAAAAATTGTTTTTTGGACCATATATTAGGTTGGGCGGACCTACTTATGGTTTTTTGCAATATTTTCACACATGGTTTTGGACGCAATGGTTTTTGGTCCATGGTATTGGATGATTCAGCATGTATAAATATGTATTGTAACATTGAAAGGAAGATAATGAAAAATCAAGATGGTAGTCCCGGTTTTGGGATCCAGGGGAAAATCTCAGTGTATATGTGTTCTATGTGTTATGCTCTTGCATTGTTTATTTTCTGTGTGTTAGAATTCGTATGCAGGTAATTTATGTATGGGGTTAAAATCTACAAGTTTTACCAAGTGATCTATGTTTTATTCTTAAAACAACATTCATAATTTATCTACAGTTTAATTCTCTTTGAGTTGTTTCCATTTTTCTCACACTCACCCTCCTACAAAGAATTAATTCCATCAGTAGGACTGTCTACCTTGCCCTTGTGTAAAAAAATTTCTCTCTTCATTTTATCACTCGACAAATAATCAATTTGACATGAATCCATGCCCAGTGCATTTGTCTTCTTTCTTACCAGCAACCTTTGAAAATCATACCTTATTTAGCACTATACCTAGCCTAAAATCATATTAGTTGAACAAACTAAGTGAGAGAGGCCTCTCCAAGGATAGAAGGGCTAAACTCTAGCCTAAAAGTGGTTTTGTTGTTACCTCTGAATTTCTCTCCTCGGCATAAGGAAATTATGGAGTGCTAACATTATGGCATCATTGTCGGGTAACAAAAGGTTCCATCTTCCCCAGGAAAGATCATCAAAGTTTCAGGTTTGATTTTTGATGGTGGACAACAATCAGACACATGAAGGTTGTACCAATCACCTGGAAACTCCAATCAAGTTCCAACCTGATCCAAAGACTCCATTGGTGGCAAGATCCAGAAACTAGAGTTTTACTGGCAACTCTATTGGCCAAAAATGAACTCAAATGTGAGGTATGCGCCCATGAATCATGCTCACATTCCTAGTTTTCCAAAACGAATGTCTTGCATAGATTGGAAAACTTATTTATTGAGATTCAAATATCAGGTAAGAGATTATGTTGCACTTCACTTGGTCAAATTTCACATGCATGTGTGTAAGCTAAGGGTTGATTTTCATGAATATTTTCTCATGAAGATGTTCATGGTATCCTTGGAGGGAAATGCACAATCATGGTATGAAAAAGTTCCAATTGCTAGTTTATATTGTTTAAAGGATTTTCATACAAATTTCTCTGAAAATAAAAAAGAATCTTATCCATATTTATTGTTGGTTCAAAATTGATGTGGACATTTTGAGAGTTTCATTGAAAATTTAGAAAACTTGTATGGAGATAACAAGTTCATCGATGAGGAAATTTTAGAGGCCCTTCATGATAATCCTTTTCAACATCAAGAAGAAATGTTAGAGGCTAGCTGCCATAACACTCAAGACAATCTTTAACACAATACAATTTCTCCTTTGATTATAGATCAAAATTTTAATGTTCAAATTCATACTTTTGTCCTTGAGAATGTTGATCAAATTCTACAGTCCTCAGAAGCTTTAAAGAATCAAAACAATGATTTGGATAAGTCATCAAATTTTGGAATTCTCTAATCTTTTTATGAGTCACCTACTCAAGTAAACAGTCAGATTAGATTCAATGAAGAGTTGATACCTGCATATGAAAATTGTGATTTGGAGCTTAAAAGAAGATATAAAAAAGAAAATGTTGCTCTAGGTCCTTGAGTGCACTGGTGCACTCATTTTTAGAGCGCACTCATTTGACTCGAAGAAGTGTGCCCTCCTTGAGTATACTGGCACATTATGATACCCAAATATCATCCCTTCAACCTTCCCCTATGCACCATATGCCCTCCTGAACTGTTTGAGCGCATTGCCACATCCTGAAGGCACGAAGTCCAAGCCTTCAGCCTTCAGGAGTGCACCTTGTGTCCTCCTTGAGCCCTCTTGAGCAGATGAGCACACCCCGAAGGCACAAAGCTTCATCCTTCAGCCTTCAGGAGTGTACCTTGTGCCTTCCCTCTCTCCCTTGAGTGCATAGCACACTTGGGAAGCCCGAAGCTTTTCCCTTCATTCTTTGGACTTGCGACATGCGCCCTTCCCTGGCTACCTTGCTTTTTAGGGTGCATGAGCGCATCTCGAAGCCTCTAATCTCCTCCTTCTCAACACTCTAGACTCTCGAAGTGCATCCTTTGCACCATATAGCTCTGTTGACTGTTTTAGGTGCACCCAAAAGGCATGAAGAGTAAAATCTACATAAAACATGGTAGAGTAGGAGATTTTCACACTGATGGTTTTTCATCATGAGTGATTATAGAAACAGGTATTACAGGGACCTCATGGCAAGTACACACAAATAAGATCGAGCAAAGAGGATAAAAAAAGGAAGCACAAGAAGAACCAAGAACACACCTGAAACTTGATGATCAAAGTACCATCAAGACTCCAATATTGAAGACCCTTCGAAGGGTCGAAGCACCATGAGTAGATTATGAGAAGGAAAAAACACAGTGGTAGCCATGTCACCACTAAAGAAAGTACATATCATCAGTCACTATCAGTCCTAGTCATCCCAGATAGTGACATGTCAAGTTTCATCATATGATGACATGGAAGAAAAAATATATTATTGTAATTATTGTAAAATACAAGCAAGTAGAATTCCAAGAGTCATATGTAAACTCAAGAGTCACAAAAGTCCAAAGGACATGTAATACCAAAATTCATATGTAATTCCAAAAGTCATTTGGAACTTCAAAGGTTGTAGAAGTCCAAAGGTCACTAGAAGTTATAAAGTCAAGAGTCATGAGGATATGAAAGGTCACTCCTTAAGTTATAAATAGATCATCATTTCTCATGTAAATAACTTTTAGCCTTGGCTTCACCCATAAGGCATAAGAGAGATGTTGGGTGTGGAGCCTGATTATCTTCTATAGTACCGGCATTTTGGACCCCAGTTCAAAATGGGGCGGCAACGCCGCCCGTAAAATAATCGCTGCCGTGGGGGGTCTAGGGGGGGGAGGCAGCGACTTTTGGGAGCCCCCCCCTGGCGGGGGGTTTCGGGGGCAGCGCCCCCGAAGCTAAAAACAGCTGTAAAATTGCCTTGTAAAAGTATAGTAATTTCTAGTCAATCTGGGCCGTTCATTAGGCGGATGATCTGATGGTAGAACTTATGTTTAGTTTAGGGTTTTTTGCCCTATAAGGAAACCCCTCTCTTTATATGAGGGCATTGTATTTGAGGTTGTGAGATATAGATGTGTATTCGGTGAGCGAGAAACATAGAGGTGAGACTGTGAGAGAAAACAGAGGATATTACAGCGGTTTTTCTGTAGGTTGTATCTCTTCATTTTGCTGGATAATAGAAAGGAAGGACTGGCTATTCGGGGTGGACGTAGCCCAAACTGGGTGAACCACGTATATCTGTGTCTCTCTTGTTTTGTGCGTTTTATGTGTTTATATTTCTGCAATATTTTATGTGTTCCATTGCTCCGTAATATATAATTTTCTAACAAGAGATAAGTTAGTACTTTTTGGGAGCAAGTAATGGCCCCAACGCTCCACTATTATAGCAAGTGATGCTCTTTGTATTCATACATCTTGGGGCTTTTACTTAATATTTTGAAGCCTTGATGACCAACACGTTTTCTCATGGTTCATTTTTGCTTTCACCACTACTAAGGTAGTTGAACTATTTCAGTTATTCTAGTGCTTATTATATTGAAAATGTGTTGTAATGGTTATAACATTAGCCGTATTCATGTGGAATATTATGTTCGATGTTAGACGAAACATCCTTGTTTGTGTGTGTCTTTATTAGGGTGGTACTATTACCTCTCTCCCATAGGCCCAAAATTCATATGTAATTCCAAAAGTCATTTGGAACTTCAAAGGTTGTAGAAGTCTAAAGGTCACTAGAAGTTATAAAGTCAAGAGTCATGAGGATATGAAAGGTCACTCCTTAAGTTATAAATAGATCATCATTTCTCATGTAAATAACTTTTAGCCTTGGCTTCACCCATAAGGCATAAGAGAGATAAGTTAGTACTTTTTGGGAGCAAGTATTGGCCCCAACGCTCCACTATTAGAGCAAGTGATGTTCTTTGTATTCATACATCTTGGGGCTTTTACTTAATATTTTGAAGCCTTGATGACCAACACGTTTTCTCATGGTTCATTTTTGCTTTCACCACTACTAAGGTAGTTGAACTATTTCAGTTATTCTAGTGCTTATTATATTGAAAATGTGTTGTAATGGTTATAACATTCGCCGTATTCATGTGGAATATTTTGTTCGATGTTAGACGAAACATCCTTGTTTGTGTGTGTCTTTATTAGGGTGGTACTATTACCTCTCTCCCATAGGCTCACTTTCTTTCCCCCCACCAGTAGAAGAACCTTGATAAGCTAGAAACTGAACATTCACCAGGCACACTTTGCTTGTTTTTCGAAGACACATATGCGACTCTCTCTCTTGTTGATAGCTAAAGCCAAAGAAAATATTTAAGTAAATGACAGTCAGGTCATATTCTGGATGGGGCTCCTATCCCATATCGTGTGAGGTCTAGTTGGGACCAAATATCGGGGAGACCCCTTGAATATTGGCAACTCCAATGCTGTAAAAAAGAAACAAGGTTTTACCCCCAAAAAAATGTCAGTTGATGCCTCAAAATGATCCTGGAAGGTTTCAGACCCTATTTTGCTAAACTAGGTCCCACTGGTAAAAGCGGTCCCGTGAGTTGACTCCTCCAGTTTTTCCACTCTAAAAGCATCGAGATAGATGAAAAGCAACATAATGATCTAATCTAGATCAACAAAGCCTTTTTCCCACACTCCCCGTATAGCCTTTCTCTGCACACCAAAATAGATCAGTGTACATAGTATTGCCACATTATTCACTTCACTAAAATCATCAAAATCCTCACAATAACTTTAATTTTGGAAACAGTGGTCGCTTTTGCCAAAAATATTTCTAATATTCCCGAGAATTAACGAAATGTTTGTGGCCTTTAAGTCTAGTGAATAAATTAAGAATTTATAGTGGTTGAACAAAAATTTACAAGAATTTATAAATGTTAACTAATAAGAATGTGTGTTTGATGAATAAAGGAACTTGTATCTGAGTTTTATATAGACAAAGAGATAGTGTGTAATAAGATTTAAGAAACCAAAGCGCCCAAAACATATGTCAGGTGTAATTTTTTTTATTCTTTAAGTTAAAAGGTATACAAAATTTTGCATGGATCATTCCTATCGAGCAATAGAGGTGAAAGAGATTGATGTCCCTAATCAAATCCTTGGCCCGTTTATTTAGAAAGTAAAGGCAATCCCCTTTGTCGCAAGAAAATAACAACAGGGTTTCTCCTCCTCATCTTATTCTTCTCTAGGTGTTGCATCTACATTAATACTAGTGATTTTTTCCTAGCAATGATTACAAAGGAAGCACAAGGTCCTTGTGATAGTATCCACAGCCAAAATGAGCTTTGAATATTGTTGTTATCATTATCAACCCATGCAAATGAATGATTAGATTTAATCTCTCATTTGAGAGAGGAGGAGGATTTTACCTTAAGATAAGAAATTGTTAGCAAAATCACGAGTACTTCTTCCTAAGTCGTCGACTGTTAAGAAATTTACTGCATAACATAAATAATTACTGAGAGGAATAAATATAAAAATAACCAGCAACAACCATAAACACATAAGCACAAATGTTTATCCGGGAAAACCCCAAATCTGGGGAAAAACCCAACCTAATAAGACCTTATTAGCATTGGCCAAAACTCTGACCAATCCAACCAAGTGAACCTTCACCGCTCACCTCCAGGTCTTGCCTTACAATGAAGTCCTTCCAGCTTTTTATAAGCTCCATTACATATAATACCACGGGCAGAATACCATGGGTGCACAATACCATGTGCCCCAAAACCATCACTGTTTAACCTGGTCAACTTTGACTCTATCTCGAGTCAAGTTTACCTAACAATTCCCCCCTTAAACTTGACTTGGGGTTCCTTGACTAACTCCAGCCAAACCTGCTAAGTGAGACAATCCCGCTCACTCTAGCCCTTACCCCCCTCAAAGTTTTTACCCGGGGTATTGTTAACCCGACATCCCCCCTCTCAGGGGTACACATGCCTTACCAGGTCTTACAGCAGTATGCCCATTTTCATGCAATAATTTTGACTTCATTAAAATATTTTTTTTTGTTTATTGCTGCTGCCATTCTGATCCATCCTCTCTTAATTTGATTTGCTCAAAAACTTCTATCAAACCGCTCCAACTGCAAGCCCGACGAGAACCTCATAGATTCCAGCACCGGTGGCCTCACGTAGCAGAAAACGAACAATTTTCGAAGCCGCATGAATCCCGAACAATTCGTCAGCATGTTCCAAACCGGTAAATATCGCAAATGCACTGCGATCCCTGGCAGTTACGGACATTCTCCTCGAGGTTCCACGTACGATTGTTCCACCATTATTTTCAGACCCAGATATGTAAAAAGGTTGCATTGATCTTATCAAGCACTATAAACCCCTGGCATCAAAGAATCCCTTTGAAGCTGCATTGATCTTATCAAGCACTATAAACCCATGGCATCAAAGAATCCCTTTGAAGCCAAAATCTGGCTCTGATACCAGTTGTTAAGAAATTTACTGCATAACATAAATAATTACTGAGAGGAATAAATATAAAAATAACCAGCAACAACCATAAACACATAAACACAAATGTTTATCCGGGAAAACCCCAAATCTGGGGAAAAACCCAACCTAATAAGATCTTATTAGCATTGGCCAAAACTCTGACCAATCCGACCAAGTGAACCTTCACCGCTCACCTCCAGGTCTTGCCTTACAATGAAGTCCTTCCATCTTTTTATAAGCTCCATTACATATAATACCACGAGAAGAATACCATGGGTGCACAATACCATGTGCCCCAAAACCATCACTGTTTAACCTGGTCAACTTTGACTCTATCTCGAGTCAAGTTTACCTAACATCGACTGCCCCACCTCATTTGTTAACATTACAATGAAGGTGTGCACACCGATATCCATTGTGCCATAAAAGGAAATTTCTTTCTATTGTGAACAACATGATCCATGAGAAAACACATTAGTGCGAAATTAGTTGTATGGAAGAGGAGTATGTGCAAGAGAAACTTTATTCTGCACACATCCCCACCTTCATACACATATTGTTTTGCACAACTACCAAGCCATCTAATACATAGTTTGGCCCACGCCACTATTACTTGTGTGTTGTAATCTCATTTGATATCAAGTTGTAAATATTTCAAGCAAAACCATTTTGTTCAAGGCCAGATATTTGTTCAGCACCCGCCCCTCCTCGGGCCTCCGATGCTTACATAAGGAACTTGACACCCCATTAGTTCTAGCATCCTTGGGCAGAACAATAGCAGTGTCAAGAGTAACAATGTTAGTGTCAGTGTCAGAGCGTTCACTGACAAAATGGCCACTTACAATATTAGCCCTTTTTTTCATTTTAAAATGATTTGTCATGCATTGGAAAATAGGAAAAGAAATCCACTCTGCCAGGGCTATTAGGTCCCATCAAAGTGCTCTAGGACTATCAGAAAATGAGAAATACATTTTTCAAAAATTATAATTTTTTTTTAATAATTTAATGAAAATTGAAAATAAGGAAAAATCGCTACAACTTTGATTATGCACATGAAACTTTGGTTAAAGTAATAAATCTTAGCAAACTAATCCATAGTCAATGGACTATTAACTATGAGGTGATTGCTATAGTCCCCAGTAGAGGTGAAGACTAATAATGGCTTTTTTGTGAGTGGATAATGCCCTTAAGTGGAAAAAAGAAAAAAACCATAAAGAATTCCTCATAAATTACAATAATACTCTCATCGGATATGAGCAACATCTTAACAATGAGTAGAGTAATGTTTTTTTTATCCCTTCTTGTCTTTTATTCAAGAAACCCAGTATTCCTCGGAGGTACAATTTGGAATTTCAAAATTGGGTTGGCTTAAATGAAAAATATTTGATAGCTCTAAAAAAATTTAACTATAATTATATTTGATAGAAAAGAATAATTAATTTATTACACTTCATCATATTTAAAAAATAGTTTGTAATTAAAAACAATTATTAACGGAAAATTGAATAATTATAATAAATCTAACTATTTTAATTCTAGTAATTATGATAACATTAATCCTAATAACTCTAACATTTTAGATAATTCTAGTATCAGTAATAATCCTAATAATTCTTCATTTAATAAAAATAATAATAAGTCTTCGTTTAATAATAATAATAATAATAATGAATCATTCGCTTGCTCTTTAAGAATTAGGTTATTAACCTTTCTAAGTTCTCTTTTGATCCTCCGATCTATAATCTTCTTGAGAAAGTTTTGAATTTTTCCCTAGCCTCTAGAAAGATTCCAGTTGAGGAGATCATCTGCTCCACTGAATCTGGCATCAAGGAGTTGCCTAATCACACTGAGGATGTTATTAGGAAATATTGTTCCATGATTCTTAGGAATTCTAAGCCGCCTAAAAGAAATATTAGCAAGGCTGAATTTGAAGCCCTAAAATCTTTAAACAACCTTGATGTTGTTGTCCTTAAAGCAGATAAAGGAGGAGGGGTGGCGATTTTAGATAGAGATGATTACAGGAAGAAGATGTTATATCATCTATACAACAGTAGGAGCTATAGAAAGCGAAATAAGAACCCCTTTAAAATGGTTTCAAAAGTTGTTTCCCTGGCAATTAAGTCTAATACTTTTGTAAGCTCATTAAGTCACAAGCTTATAGAAAGTAACCCTCTCACTCTTCGAGGATATATGGGCTTCCCAAGATTCATAAGAAAGGGACCCCCCTTAGACCTATTGTCAACACCATAGGTGGACGAACGTATCTCCTTCCTAAGTATTTAGCTCAGAAGCTTAAGCCATTGGTAGGTAAGTCTAGTTCTTTTGTTAAGGATTCTTTCTCTTTTGTGAATGAATTGAAAAATGTAAAAATTGAGCCTGAAGATATTATGGTTAGTTTTTATATTATCTCTCTTTACACTAACATCCCCATTAACGAGGCTATTGATGTTATCAATCACATAACGGATCCTGATACTGCAAGGCTTATAGAAATTTTCCTTACGTCAACCTTCTTTAGTTTCGAAGGTGAATTCTATGAGAAAACGTGCAGGGTGGAAATGGGTTCCCCCCTTTCTCCACTGATTGCTAACCTCTTTATGGAAGATTTTGAACCAAGAGATTTAGCTTCGGCTAGATTTAAGCCAAAATTTTGGAAAAGATTCATTGATGATACCTTCAACATATGGCCCCATGGGTAGGAAAAATTGGTATCCTTTTTCAAGCATCTCAATAATCAATCTAATTCCATTACATTTACCATGGAATGTGAGTTTAATGGAAGCTTTCTCTTCCTTGAAGTTCTTATCTCAAAGAAAGATAATGGTTTTTTCTCCCACCAAGTTTTTCATAAGGAAACCCACATGGAACAGTATCTTCATGCTAAATCTCATCACTTTCCAACCCAAAAACTAGGAGTTCTCAACACTCTAGCAACTAGAGCTTTAACGATTTCTGATGAAGAACATCTAGAGGTTGAGAAAACCCATCTCTTTAATGTCTTCAAGAAGAATGGTTATAATAAGTTCGAGGGTTTCCGATCCTTTTCAAAAGCTAGTCAAGGACCTAGTTCTAAGAAAGAGGTTGAGGTGGCCTCTAGTATCCAGCTTCCCTTTATCCAAGGGATGACTGACAAGATTGATAGGATCTTGAAGAAGCATAAGATTGGATCCACCTTTAGACCTTTCAAAACCATTTGTGGCTCTTTAAGATCTGTCAAGGACCCGATTGATCCCAAAAGCATGTCAGGTGTTTATTTAATTACATGTTCTTATGGAACCCCCTTTATTGGAGAGACTGGTCATTCCATTTCTCAAAGGATTCAAGAGCACGCAACGGATCTTAGGCACTGTAGGACTCACTCCTCTGCTCTAGCAGAACATGCTAAATTAATAAAACACCGTATTTTCTTAGAGGATTATAAGGTCCTCGCGAGGGTTGATCATTTCCATCTTCAAAAATTAAGAGAAGCCATCGAGATTGAAAAGAGAAGTAAGACTCTTAATAGGGACGATGGATGGAAGTTAAGCAACTCATGGGTACCTTCTCTTTGTTCTTAACCCCCCTGGGTTTCTCTCTCCTCCTTTGGTCTTTCTCCTTTCTCGATTGGTATGTGTCTGGTTCTATGTTTTCTTTTATTGTAATTGTTTTGGATTTTATTTTGAATTTTGGTTTATTATTGATTTTATGAATAATAATATTATTATATTATTAGATAGATATAATTTAATTGGTTTTTATTAATTGTTATTATAAAAAATTCCCTTCTTATTACATAGATATTTCTTTTAGTAAATCATTATTTATAATTAATATAATTTGAATTAATATGATATTTGAATCCTAAAAAAAAAAATTAAAAATTTGTTAGAGTATATAATAATTTCTGAAGTTTGAAAATTAAACAAATTAAATATAAAATTCAAAAATAAGTAACAATTAAATTGTTTTTATCCCTTAACCAATCTTTGCATTTATTTTTCTTTTTGAACATTGGAAATTTACCATTGCATCTCTAGTATAAATTAATGGTCAGTTGATCTTGCTCCTTATCCTTGTCCTGATGATGAACCTAGATAAAAGTTCGAAACGCATAGACCCTAAAATGGTTATGTGATTTCTTTGGAAGATCTTAGCTTATAACAATTAGTAATGTTTTAAAAGAAACATTATTATCACTATGTATGATTTGAGTGCTTAATGATTAAAAATATGTGCTTCTTTTGGAAAAAAACTATAAATTCAAAGTTAAGAAAGATAAAATATATACACAATCACTCTGTAATACAAACCAACATAGATCCATCGTAAGCACGGATCTAACATGAGCCGAGAGGATCAAATTTCTTCTGCAAACTTATTTTAGAGTGCAAAAAAAATAATGTGTAATTTTTCATTGTTTAAATTGTATTATTGAATGCTAGATATTTTTAAGTATGCATCAATATTAATTCATATTAAAATATTTTATTCATAACCTACATTGGATATTTTATTATATACAACATTAAAATATTTTCTTTTTAATATTTTTTCTATATATAGATATATATGAAGTTGATATTCACATAAGTTAAATAACATAGATATTCAAATAATTTATTTAAATAAAGGTTTAAAATATTTTTGAAAAATATAAAGGTTTAAACATCTTACTCACGCGTATTTGTTTACTTCTAATTACTTTACATGAAATTATATTAGATTATATAGACAACTAATTAAACATGAATAACATGTTCTTTTTTATTTTTTATTATAGGTGACATTGCTCTTCTATTTAAAGAATATTTTATTTTTATTTTAAGAGGGACATGTGTCAACTCCAAATTGAGCATGAACATTATTACACATTGCCTTCACATTGGGTTGTAGAATGAACCTCTAGAATCAATCATGCTATAACTAAAAATCACATAACATTATGCTCTATGAAAAAAAATCCTCCTATAACACTATGCTCTATGAAGAAAAATCCTCCTAACCCAAATGTCACCCTCAAAATAAATTCTCAAAAAAAAAATTTGAGGCCGAAAATTCCAACCGTAAGGCCTTTATGGACCAAATTGTCAGCACTCTTTAAGACGACGACAAACATTTACTTCAAATAAACTAGCAATTGCCCAAAAAGGTGCAAAAAGAGGCCGATAGGTTTTTTAAATTGGAAAAAAGATATGAAAACGGGAAAACTGGTATGAGAAATTGTTACGAGTGGAAACATCTTAGGGTCTTGGGTTGAAAACACCAACAGAGCAAAGGTCATACGACATAAACAAATGTGCAGACAAAAAGTATAAATTCTTAAACCACTGAAGTGGGAAGAGGTGGTATTACCTAGAGGTCTTACGTTCGAGGTCGATCTCGCAGGGTCCAAACGATCTGCTCCTTCTGATGCCTTTAGAGCCTATAACTTATCCAAGAAAAAAATATACAACAGCAGTAACAGAAAACATGTTCATGATATATGTGTTAGATCATATAAGAAAATGAGCAATTGATCATTAATATAAGATTTATAAGAAATTCACAACATGGATCAACACATAAACATGATAAATATTAGAAACAAAACAACATTTCTTTATTGATGTAAGCTAAATGAAAGGTGGAAAACTACAACCTGGGTCTTCCTCCAACTCCAAGCGGAACCATCCTCCAGATTCGTCCTGTCCCGACCTTAGTAATATTCCTTCATCGATACACACAGGGATGTCATAAGAGGGATGAAAGACATCTCAAAAGAGGAAACAAGGTTTCCTATAACTTGGGAGTGCAGGAGGCACGGGGTTTTCTTCATACTTGATCAGGGATCAATCAACTATAATAACAATATTTGATCCCTTCTCCCCTTAGGCCTTCCCATGGAGGTTTATTCATACTTCTCCAAATTAGTTTTTTCAGTTAGGAAACAGTTGAGCCACAGGCTATAGTAGGTGAGTAACAGGTAAAACTTGTAAACTCCACCTGAATTTAAGGAGATTATTTATTTGTAAGTGTTTTAATACATATATGTGGGTTGGGTATATACTGAACCATGTGTACACGCTTTTAACATGGGCAAAGTAGCGTATGGGAAGTAAAACATTATTTTTTAGAACTTGGACCAAGTTTGGAAAGGAAGGCCATAACCAGAGCATCAAATCTACCAAGAGTGGTGAATGGTGCTATAACATAAATATATAATTTCTAGAGCTCAAACTAAAACACTAATTTGATATACTTCTAACAAAATACTAAAAATCTAGACTAACAACTGTTGGAAACCACCATTTAAGTTCGATTAAAATGATTGGATTATAACATCTATAGTCTAGATTATATTATTAATTAATATTTTTGTTTTTCTAAAAATTAATTAAAATTTATTTACAGTGTATTTTAATTTATGTATGAATGATAAGTGGTGCTATTTTAATTTCATATATAATGCAAATTAAAATACAAAATATTGAAATTTTGTAATCAAGATAACTCCATGTAAATATAAATTCTTAATAAAAATATATAATCGTTATATTTAAAGAAATACTCTTGTCATTCATAAAATTAATAATTTAGTAATGCTTAACTTCATAAATAACTTAACTATTTATAAAAGAAAAATTCAAATTATAAAATTTATAATTTAGTAATGCATAACTTGATAAATAACACAACTATTTATAAAAGAAAAATTCAAATCATAAAATTTATAATTTAGTAATGCATAACTTCATAAATAACTTAACTATTTATAAAAGAAAAATTCAAATCGAAAGATACTCTCTCCATATATCTAGATATAAATATAAACATTAATCGAACTTGTGTATGATTCTATTATTCGAGAAGATCAAAACCGAGAAACATATCAAAAACCTTAACCTTGATAGGGGCGATGTGAGATTGTTTTAATTTTAATTGCTTTATGAGCAGTCGGCCAATGTTTATTCCAAATGGTTTTAATTTGAACGAATGAGTATTTATCTATCTCTGATTTCACACACATTGTATCTGTCATTCACTTAATGATTGTTCACATTTGTTTTATATTGTTTGAAATTGTGATTAGAAGTATAGAGTTAAAATTCTGAAGAACTACATTTCTAATTCACAATGGTGTCAACAAAAATAATTGTCACATGCATGCGAATTAGAACATTAGCAAAACTGGCATGGTCAAATTTGACATAGTGTTTCAGAAGTCAACTGCTATCATTGCAAAAAAAAAAAAATCTTGCTCTTTGGTTCCATGAAGTTCTAGTAACATTAGCTAAAACCACAAATAACTGACATGCTACCCAGAACTCGAATATGAAGTTAACTTTTACCAAATACAACTCGAAGCTCACTGGATACCTTAAAGTGTCACTCTTGTAATAAAAAAATTGCATTTCAATTACTGGTATCCAGATAATGGATTTCTGAGTATTAACTTTTACCAAATACAACTCGAATTTCACTGGATACCTTAAAGTGTCACTCTTATAATAATAAAAAAAATTGCATTTCAATCACTGGTATCCAGATAATGGCTTTCTGAGTATTAATTGAAAGGTGTGTTTTCTACATAATGCCCTAACAACTACAATAGAGCCTGGCACTTAGAGATATTCTATTTCTGAGAAAAGCACATCATGCTAACTCTGGAAATTTTAATATAATTAATAACTATGTATGCATCCACATAATGGATTTCTGAATATTAGATCAAAGAACTTGCACTCTCCATAATGCTCCTCACGACTATGATAAAGCCCAACTAGAAACCAATACTAACAAGTATTTTACTTCTCGTAAAAACACAGTATCCTAGTTCTAGGAGTTTGAATATAATTAATAAATACAGTGCACATATTTCCATGAAATTCTTGCAAAGGGCCTTATAGAAAATTTGCCAAATCTACCCATCCAAAAATTGATCATGAAAAAGTAAAAACATAATCAAACAATACAAACAAATTGAAAAGTTAAAAATGGTAATAATTGCAATAAAAGCAATTACCTACATATAGCCACCAAGTTAGTAAAAGGAAGACATCCCAACTATTGTTGTTCATGTTCACAGTAATTACTTGCCAACAATTACTGCACATATTAACGATAATTACTTGTCAACTATTTACAGATGCAAGATGCATCTTTCAAATATTTCAAATAAAATATTTCTAATGCAAAAGATTATCATATAGCATGACATTAGGAATATTATTTGGCACAACCCAAGAATGAATTGATGAACTTTACAAGTTTCATGCCACAACAATTATGAAAATAAAAGTGGGTATAGAAATAATATAAATTGTACATACAAACTGTATTATCTTAAAATTTAGGTTTTATATTTAGACAGATGCAATGGAAACTTAACATCTTTAACATAATAAAATTTTAACTTTAGCCACTGATAAAAGGAAACAATAGCAGCAATGATGATTAGTGTATAACGTTGTAATTTTAATTACTGCTAACCACACAGTAAAATTATCAATAAATTGCAAAAGGATAAATAAACTAGACCACAATAACAAAGGGATCAAGATGTATTTAAAAAAAAAAAATCTTTACAATTCATGCATTTGAGATACAAAGGTCATAAACAGAAGACACATGTTGTTTTTCACATAAAACCATAACTTCTCACTAAATTCCATCAAAACATAATTGGAAGAAAAGTGGATAAAGTAAGAATCAAATACAAACGTAACAACATCAAATATATCATCAAATGCTATATTTCCAAAAATTATGATCAAACACACGAGACCACTAGAATCCTAACAAAAACCATCAAGGAGAATTACATAAGTACCAATAGATCATGATAATTTGTAGTGAATTAGAATTCTATATCAAAGACCTTCTACAATGACTATCCAACTATACATTTACAACAATTTAACCTCACTACTGCTACTCCAGCAAAAGAATCTACTAATCTAATTGAAACTTAGTCTTTGCCTCTAATATTTGGCTTAGCCCACACATAGTAGATGGATACCACTTTAATATACTATAAATACACTTGCTTTTGCATTTGAAATCCAATTAACCTGTTATAGCTACATGTTGAAGACTATCAAGTGCAAAAATTCATTGAATTAGCTCTTGTTTACACTGTCTTGATACACCGACTATCTTCAAGACCCTATAATATAGTTAAAGATGAAATTCAAAATCTCAAGGAAGATCAGCAATTTGTGTGACACCAGGCATATTGTTCTAATGGCAAGAACCAAGCCCCCAAACATGATTTGATGTAGAAGGTCTTGAAGCCATCTGTTGAATATCTACATAGAAATCATCATTGATTAGAGTGGCAAGAGCATCACTAATATCATATTGCTCTTTCTCAACAAGCTCAGCATAGGAATCATACCAATCCAAGACAGGCAAAACATTTGACCTTGCAAGGTTCAATAACGTGGAAATTCTTCATCTCCACAGTTAGTGCTAGACATAAATTCGTTGTGCTCTTCAATCTTTATGTTCACCTGTGACAAAAATGCAATTAAAAAAATGTGCCTTCTCAAAAAGAGGGGTGAGACTATAACAGATTCAGTACCTTTAGTTGCAATAATAGGTTTATGTAGTTTCCAAAATAGAAATACGTTAAGAGATGAAAATCCATGTGTTTTCCCTATTCTTTTCATGAAAACAACTCACTAAATGGAAACACTTACCAATTGCTGACTGAGCGGATGATGACTCGTCCCATGGACTGGTGCTCAAGAGATGGGGGGGTGTTTTCACTGAATATTGAAGCAGCGGGACTACCGAGAGGGGTGATTGGATAACTTTATTCACTGCATTCTATTTCTGACTCACTTGCTCCAACATAATTGGTCAAGTTACTTCTTGATGAGATTGGTGGCAATTGTGTAATCATTTATGAAGATCGCGTATTCCGGCCACCACCCATTGCTTGAGACTCATGCAGCAAAGCTTCTAACAACCCACAGTTGTGTGGAGAGAAGCCATCAACATGGGTGGATGGAATATGAGGTGGTAGTGTGTATGAGTTATTTTCTGTAGGAGTAGTCATTGTCTCCATATGCATGCCAGTGGTATGTGTTAGGTTCCTATAACAATAGGAGTCATAATTTTGAATGATTGAGGTTAACCCTTGTAATATTGTACATACCTTTGCTTTTGCAAATGTTTTCCATATTCAAAAAATTAAAAAATGTAAAGAGGGTATGTCCTAAAAGAATAATCAAAGGACAAAAAGAACAAAATGGTCAAAAAAGATGAAAAATATGAACCCCAAGGAAAGAAAAAAGACCATGAAAATCAGCAAGCCAAAATGCCACTCCTATTTACTTTTTATGTATAATAATGATTGTGTGCAGCTTGTTCTTATTACCACAATCCATGATAGTCAAAATGTTTAAACTTGGCTATTTCATGTTTTCAATTTCATGTCTATAGATAGAAAATAAAAATTTGGCCAAACAGTGTAACCTTGGCAGATAATTAGATAGGTAGAGTAAATAAAAGGAGCCCAACTAACCCCAAGGGTTAGCTCCATCGGTCAAACCGGGGCCTCGCCAATGGGAGGTCACAGGGTCGAAACCCGAAAGCTCTTGGGGTCAGGTCAGTTAATAGGCCGAGGGGTGTGACCCCCTTTGGGTGGGGTCCACCCTAGCGTTGTTCGATCCTGGACGTAGCGGACCCACTAACCATGGGTATCCGTGAACCAATAGTTAAAAAAAAAAAAGGAGCCCAACTGTTTAATCTGGGCCCTCGGAAGTAATAAGGTTAGATTTAGTTAGTTTACTATTGTAAAGAAAAGGAAAAATATTTGATAAGGGTTTGCTAGCTCAAATGCACCCTAAGAAAGAGAAGTAAAAATGGTAGGATGAGTAGATGGGTAAGTAGAAGAAAGGTTGGAGAAGTATGATGATTGGCACATTTATCATCTTTCAACATGTATTTCAAATGTGAATGGGAAATCAAGCATGCAAATGGACTTCAAAGTCAATTAATTAACTTCCTCCATTCATTTCACCTTTTACTAGAATAATTTCCCATAATAAAGTTCTAAGTACAAAAACTTTTAAGTCAAAAGAGGCTCAGAGCATTTCTCTGACTTTTGGAGGGACCGGACCCTCGGCTCAATGACTTAAGGACAACAAGTACTAGATTCCCCCTCATAAATCCATCTCCCTTCATCCCCCCTCATTTCCCTAGTAAAACCCATTTTCCTAAGGATAAAACACTATTTTCCTAGGGAAAGTAATAACCCCCCATGAAAAACCCCTTTTTTCCAAAAAACCCACAAAAACACATTACCCTAAGTATTAATGTTAATATGTGAAAACATCAAAGTTCACAAAAAATATCATTTGCTTATTGATTTTTCCCTTGTATGCTCATCTTTTCACATTAATTACTGATTTATTATATTAAAGCCCGATGAAAACACCTTTCCCCGTATATATATAGCTCCTACATATTAATTAACCCCACCCCTTAGTTTAAATATAAACTATAATATATAGTCACCCTGACCAAAATATCTAATCAATCGATCTGCGATCAAAAGGAATAAAGTGCCATTTAAACCCTCCATTAATCACCCTGATGGCTTAATCCCACCTTAATCCATCATTAACCCTTATACCACCGCACTTAAGCGCCCACCGGGCCCCCCATTAGCCTCAGTGCAACTTTCCCGCCTGATCACTGTGCGATCGCTTCCCTCCACATTCGACGGCCCTTATCCATATCATGCCAACCCATCCGTCGAATGATACCTACCCGATAAAGTGGTTTGTCCACGATCCCCCGATGCTACGTGTTAGCCGATGAGTGAAATCAGGGAGCCCCTCCCGAAAACCATCGGGCGTCCAAAAGCGGTGCAATAGAAACCATTTACCGGCCCGCTACATGAAAAAACAATCACTGTTCACCCCATACCTGCCAAAATTGGCTTTTGCACATAAAGCCAAAAAAGCCCCAAATCATTTGTTTTCACTGGAATTTTAGTTGTAAACCTCTGTTTGCATGCACACCACCTGCGAACATTGAAGTCGTCAACCCACATCCAATTGCACTCCAAAGATGCCACAAACCGCCCAGATAACCTTGCAGCCTGTACAGAACCCCTTCAACCATCTGCAGTCACTAGCTGCCCTGTTCATAGCCATTTTTACCTCATTTCCAGGTATTTAAGCCACAATTCACTGAAAAATCCTGTTAATTTCAAAGAAAACTAGTGATTGAGTAGTCTTAGTTAAGTTTAAAATTAATTAAGGAAT
Organism: Pinus tabuliformis; assembly: GCA_031772625.1. Taxonomy (NCBI): domain Eukaryota; kingdom Viridiplantae; phylum Streptophyta; class Pinopsida; order Pinales; family Pinaceae; genus Pinus; species Pinus tabuliformis. The sequence goes on from CM062819.1 coordinate 533,509,044, forward strand.
CATAACCAACCTAAGCCTACTCTGTGCTAAACCACCATTGCCCCCGAACGTAAAGTAATGGCTCTCGTGCAACGTCGAAAGGGTCCTAATGTAGTTGGATCGTTCGGATTGTTACAACCTTTAGTAGATGGTTTGAAATTAGCTATGAAAGAACCTATTTCACCAAGAAACACTGCAAATTACCTCCCCCATTCTCAAATCCACAAGAATTGATAATGGTTGCCCCAATCGCCATGGATGTGAGACCCATCTCTACACCCCACTTAAACCTGGACCACCTCCCCCTGGCTGATAGGGATTTCCAGATAAAGGACACCTCTATCCATGAATCCCCACTCAAAGTATACTGCCAAAGTAGGGATAGATACTTGAACCAGGCTGATGAAATTGGTCTGTGGGAGTCCAATTTGCCTAAGTACCAGTTTCCCAGTGTCCACATTTTCCCAGAAATTGTACATTATTGCCATGCCAACTATGTCCCCAGTCAAAGAGCAGTCATGTCCCCCAACCAGGCCATACTTTTCACTATCATTGCTGACTCTATAAATGAGATGCTACAACACCAGCCTGGCCAAAACTTAACTCCCCTCTCCATTGGAGACTTGTTGGACTTATATCCCAAACTCAACCCTACAATATTGGCCCAGATAATCCAAACCTTCATCGTAGAAGAGAAGTATAACCCCAAAGACCCCCCTCCATATGTAGCAGCTTTACTTTCTCCTTGGGGCAAAAGTATTGTGGATATGATATCTAGTGTCTTGGGTTCTACCACCAATGAATATATTGAAGATATTATTTTAGCCTTCATGTCCATATACACTCCAAGACAGCCTCCTGCTATCATATATGACTATGCTCAGTTCATAGCTGACAGGATGCATGAACAGTTCCTCAGAATGAGTAATGAGAGAGTCTTCAAATACTCCTCGGTCTTGTATCACCTTTTCCTATATTACCAATCAGACAAATTCCCACTTACCTTGCAAAAATTGGACACCAAGGGCCAACCAAGATCAGTTATCTTCTGGACCCCATTGATTCATCAACATCCCTCCCCCTATTCATATAATGAATTCATAGATTCCTTTTTCCACCCTGTGATGACCATGCTTAGTGGAACCCCTCCACCAAGAATCAGTCCTGAGATTAGGAGAGTCCTTCATCTAAACATCAATCATCAGGTGGGAGATTGGTACTTGTACCAAAAACACACTGAAATTAGGATTTATGGTTGTGAGCTGGCCCCATGCAAACTACCTAAATACCTCCCAATGAGGTTATTTTCCCTAGAGTACTACAAGCAGATAATAAATTCAGATTAGGTAAACTTCGTTAAAGCCAAAAAGAAAGCCTAGCTCAAGATCAAATACCAATTGGGTCCTTTTATTTGTAATAGCAGAGAAGTTGGAAAGGAGGCAGACCTAATCCTTCAGAGACTAAAATTAAAACAGAGCTTCATATGGAGATATGATCCCTTGGATTTCATCTGCAAAAGAAGGAAAAAAAACAAGATGGCTCCCTATATCCATCACCACATCCCTGAGATAGAAAAGTATGCCAACCAATTGCAATGGGTGGAAAACACTTTAGAGGACAGGGATAATACTGAAGCTATTGTGGAAAACACATTAATAGATCTAGAAAAACAACTTGATGAGGATTCTTTCCTGCAAGTTCCAGGACAATCAGATAGGCCGGAACAATCAAACAAGCGAGATCAGTTAACCAGAACAGAACCATCAAAAGAACCAGCAACTACTTCAAGTGCCCTTCCAGTCATGTAAACTCCTCAGAACGAGGAAAAGGTCCCAAAAAGGAATAGAGAAGGGGCTTCCACTTCAGGAATGCCTACTTCTGATGTACAACAAGAGTCAAACAAAAGGCAAAAACCTAATCTAGCCTCTAAGCAAGAGTTCACTGATCACTCAGCTGAGCTCACTAATACAGAGGTTGAAAGAAGTAGGCCCACCGCTCCATCTGGGAGTATGCAGGAGCCCTCCACATCACAAACTCAGATATTGATGAGGCAACAAAGTGTTGAGGTATCCTCCTTTAGAATTCTTGCAGATAAAGATCAAGACATAAAGGAAAGATACAAAGAGATTAAAGCTAGGAATGAGAGGCTTAAAGCCCAAACATATACCCAGTGTCTGAAAATGACCCCCGCCAATCAAACAAGGCTAATGTCAGCGTTTGATATCAAAGAGGGGAAAATGCAGATGAAATTTATCAAGCCAACCACTCAGCAGCCAAGAGCAGCATCAGATTTCATAAAGGTGGACTTTGAAGTACTGGCAAGGGATATTCATCCCATTGACCATATTGAACTGCACAAGCAAACAGGAGAGATGATTTACTCTACATTAACAGGGAAGGCCATTGTTTCCCACCAATTACAGAACTCCCTGAACAATACATCAACACAATTTCAGTTGGAGAAGGCCTCCTCACAGGCCAAGGATAATAGAATCAAGTCCTTAGAGGACTTAGTGATTGAATTGGGACACGATCCCAAGGATGTAAAAGCTACAGAGCAGCTGATTAAAAAGAAAAATGATGACATTGCTACACTCAAGAAGCAGCTAAAGATACCCCAGCTGCATCACCCACAAACACAAGAAGTCCTAGAAGCACAGCAAGGACATGAAGAGCTCATGGACTTGGTCCTGAAACTAAACGATCAACTCAAGGAGATAGAGAAGGAGTTGGACACTTTAATTCAGTCGAAGCATAGTGACTTGGCCAAAAATTCTATAACTGTCTTCCCCACAGTATCTATAGCAGTTCCTTCCACACTGGCAGCGTCACTGGCTCCCACAGCTAAACCTACCACAGCATTTCCAGTGACAGCAGAGTCTACAACAGCAACAGGTACACAGGGAGAGAAAGCAACAGAATTAGTAAAAGCCATGGAAGAGATGTTTATCCAGGCTATAGAGATGAAGAGACTAAAGGAAAACGTAGCAATTCTGGAAACTAATTGTAAACTTGCCCAACTCCAGCAAAAAGAAGAAACAAAAAAGGCATTGAGAATGGGTGAGAGAATAAAAATCCTAGAGAAGGATTTAACAATACGGAAACTACTAGGTCAAACCAAAGAAATGCTCTGGGTCAATATCATTGACTCCATCAATGATATTTGGCCATCAATTCAAGTTATATTTGAGCAGAGAGAATTAGTGAAGATAGCTACTAAATCTATCCAAAAAGTAAAGGAAGATATGGGGAATAAACCAGAGGATGCCAATCGACTCATCCACTTTCTAAACAGCAAGAACATATATGAGCTCCATGAGCTTAACATAGAAGATAGGACTGAGGCCATTCTGGAGATGAGGAAGGTTCTTTCAGATTTTGAGGGAGAAGGGTCTTCCCAGTCCTATGGTCATCAATGACAAGCTCATGCCTCAGCTGGACTATGGAGATAGATTAAGAAAATTGGCTAAGGAACAAGCAAGTTCTTCTGCAATTAAAGCCCTGCCAACAGGAAAAGTGTTATATGACACATTGGAGAAATTATTTTTTCTAGAGCATGAGGTGAAACACTTGTTCCTCACTAAGCCAAGTTTTGTAAAGTACACAGAGGCAGATGAAATCTATAGAAGGATGATGAATGTAAAACTACCTAATGTGGAATGGTGGAAAAATATGACAGATTTACTGTAATAAATTTACATTAGAAAGTTATTGTACAGTAAAAGAAAGCAGCCAGTTAAAACAGGTAAAAGCAGAGCAGCACAGTCAAAGAGTAGCATGGTCAAAGAGTATCAGTTGAAAGATAAAAGTGAAGAAGATTCTAGTGTAGAAATGCTACAAATATCAGCCAGCTTAAAGGGCTCCAACTTAACTAAAAATAGCCAACAACACCACAAGAAAAGGGACATCATGAAGCAGTTCAACATCTGTCTCTATCTTCATGCAAGAAGCTATTTTTATTCCTGAGATTAAATCTCAAGTTGTTTTGAGATATTTTGTAAATATTTTTGTATATATACTTCATATTTCGAAGTATTATGTGTGGATTCTTATACTTTCAATAGAATTTTACTCAAAGACTGTAAAAGCTCTTGTATGATTGATGAATAAAGATCAGCCTAGGGCCTATGCTTAAAAGTTGGTTTGTGATTACCACGAAGCCTTCCCTTCTTCCAAAACTTCTAAGGAAAATTTTTGAGTGATAACATAGTTTTGACCATACTGGGGACTCGATCCCTAGTCTCCTAAAGCTTTAAGCAAATCTTAATCATCATCTTGAGCCCCTTAAAGTCATTTTCTACGGAATTTTTAAAATTTACACTAAAAAACATTTTAAAAGTTATAATTCTGGCTACCAGGAAAGCTCATTATACCAGGGCCAACCTGGATCCAAACCCTATAGTTATTGTGGATGATCCAGATAGAATTGTAAGAAAATCCCAAAAAGAAGAAAGTTTAGCTTATAAAACACCATTAGTTAAAGCTAATTCTTGTCCTTACCAGTGGTTGTTTTTAGAATATTTACCTTTTTATTTGCAATTTGATCTCTCATTTTTTAGAACAAAATCTGAAAGTGTGCTTGATGAAACTGTTCTAGATCCTTATTTTATTGCGGACCTTGAAGTTCAAAGAGCTAATAGATCAATTAATGAATATATTCTGAATACTCCACTCTCATCCATTAATACTGCTCTAACTGCTGAATTTTCTGCTCAATCCTCCAACGTTATTAATACCCCTTCCATCACTACCACACCATCCATTATTTCCACTTCATTTCATTCCAGTGGCCCATTCATTCTACATATCCTTATACAACCTAGAATCTTGTTTCCACCTATAGACACTCCCACTTCACCCATTAGCTCTTCAAGTTCACTTATAAATACTTCCATCTCCCCTATATCCACAATTGTCCCTTTTATCCCAATTTCCGTTATAGAAACCCCTTCATCCACTATTAATATTTCAAGTTTAATTGTAGATATTCCAAATTCCATTGTTAATGCTTCGGTTTCAATTGGAAATCTTTCATTTTCAACTGTAAGTATTGTTAGCTCATCCATCTCCATCTCAACCCAAACTAACCTTCCCTTATCTTCGAGCCAAGCCATGGCTTTAGCCATGGCCAATAGATATGCCCCTTTGGTGTTGCCTAGTCAGTTACATGACCTACCTCAGGACTATCAAAGCAAAATTCAATTATTTGATGCTACAGGCCTATACACTGCTCAGCAACATGTTAACATAATGAATGATTATTTTGAGTTACATGAGATAGATGATGCAGATGTAAGAATGAGACTTTTTTCCCAAACATTAGCTGGGGAAGTTAGAACCTGGTTTAGAAACTTAGCTGCTAGTAGTATTGCAGATATGACAAAATTTCATAGGATGTTCATCGAGAGATTGGAAAGGAAGAAAAACCCATTGCAGATACTTTATGAGTATGAGAACATTAAGAGAGGTCCTAAAGAATCAGTTCAAGACTACTACACCAGGTTTAATAGCACTTAAAATGCCATCCCTGCCAACCTTAAGCCTCCTCCTGATCTCATAATGATGAAGTTCCCTGATGGTTTCGATCTAGATATGGCCTACCAAATTAGGGAAAGAGAGCCTGCAACCCTAGAGAAAATCCAAACCAGTGCAATAAAAGTAGAGGCTAATATTTTAGCCAAAAAAGCCCGAGCAAAGATGGAAAGGAGAGTAGGATTTGTTGATGAAGCTTCAACATCTGATGGTAAAGTAGATATTTTGGCCAAAAATGTAGAAAGAATCATGGATAGACTTGACAACCTAGATAGAAAAACATGGGATAATCAACAAGTACCCCTAGTTAGGAATGCTAATTTCAGGAAAAGCCAAAATCAAAACCAAAACACAGGAAAGAATGGACCTGATCAAAACATTAGACCCCCTTTTCAAGAAAACTATGCAGAATCATCTGATCTTGATGATCCCGAACAAGATACCCAAATCAATCTAATGGGATTAGATGATCAAAACCCTATATTCCTCTCCCAGGATGAGGAAGAATTGCATATGTTACAACAGCTTCAAACCCAGTCTGGAGAGTCATTTGACTATAAACAGGGATATGACTCTGCCATATTTGAAGTGCACAAACAATATAATTTGAGAAGTAAAAAGAATGTTGGTCCTCCTAACCAAACTAAGAAAGCAATGGAAAATCAACCCAAAATAACAAATAAAGTTCCTGTTTCGGAAGTGCTTAAAATCCTCCCTAGACCAAACCAAAATCCTCCTAGTCCCATCATTGAAGAAATAACTGCCAACCAACCCCTGGTTGAGCAGCCATCCACATCAGTTCCACTTAAAGAACCAGAGAAAAACACCCATAATGCTAGATCTGAAAGTCCCCATAAGGAAATCCCAAGTAAACAAAAGGAAGATAATTCCACTCAAAACCCTGTTCCAAAGGTCTACAACCCTTCCTCATTATTCAATTTGGGAGCAGAGATATCCAAGTTGAAAATTTCAATCCCTTTGACTGAACTAGTTAAAAACGAAACTTACAAATCACAAGTAAATCAGAACTTGAACATTACTGAAAACGAAGACTCAGTTAACTTGTTTGATGATAAACCAGAATTAATATTTGGACCAGATGTTAATCGAAAACCGCAAGAAGGAGGAATTCCCCCTTTTTACATCAACCTTAATATTCATGATAAAATACTACACAATGCCATGTTAGATTCTGGGGCTTCTCACAACCTAATGCCAAAATCAGTGATGGAAAAATTGAAACTTGATATTACTAGACCTTACAAAGACTTGTTCTCTTTTGATTCAAGTCAAGTAGAATGTCTAGGGTTAATCAAAGATTTGTGTATTACCTTAGTCCAATATCCTGCCAAGAGCATCCTCATGGACATTGTAGTGGCTGATATCCCACCAAAATATGGCATGCTGTTGTCCAGATCTTGGGGAGCCAAGCTTCAAGGATCCCTCCAACTGGATATGTCATATGCCACAATTTCTGTGTTTGGACAACCCAAGAAACTATATAGAGAAACTTTCATGAAATACATGGTAAGCAGTCAAGATCGACCTCAAAACTATCCCATCTACTCCATGCATTCAGATGTAGACTCTTTTATCATGTTCAACTGATCTGGATTTAAACAGGAATGCAACAAATTACAGAGATAACCATAAACATAGAGATGCAGCGGAAATAATACTTATCTCTGAGAAGAGATGTTGCGGCTACATGCCTCTAAGCTGCCTTATAATGAGGCTCAAGGGACTTTTTATTATTGAAAAATAAGAGCAAACCCTAAACAACCAAAACTCTAACCCGAGGAGATGTAACACCAAGAGTTTCTCGGCCCCGTTGGGGTGAGTTGGATAGCCAACTTCCCGGGGTCGCGACTTGGTCATATTATCTCCATTTGACGCGCATGATAGCCCATTGGAAAGATCTATCCGAGGACTACAATGAAAAAGAGAAATTTTAACAAAGAATTGATGGCGGTAGATTTCCAAAGAAGCGTCGTTTAGGGCCTCAAAACGGCTCCAGAAGTTTAGGACCCAAAAAACTGCTAAAAATAGTAAACTATGCAACAATTAAGGAAACTGAAAACTGAAAGAAGAGATGGTGGGGGTCCAAGTGGAATTCGCAGGTGGCCACCAATATCCACTTGGATCATTCCTCCGCCCTTAGGAAGCAATGGTCCCCATTGCGTTGAATTCCTCCATGAGATGAGGGAACTTCTGTTGAACTTGGTCCCTAGTGAGCCACTTGCCTCGGTGAAGGAGTTGGCCTGCTTTGACAACTCAATACAGTTGGATATTCTACTGGCGAGTGTGCTTGATCTGTGTGTCCATTATCCAATCAGTTGCAGCTTGTTCCATGCAATATGGATTTAAGTCTATGGGTGTGAGTTGTTCAGCAATGTCGGATGTGTCTAGTAATGGTGGAAAGTATGGCCGAAGGCGATCCACATTGAACACTGGGTGTAGGCCAAGGAATGGGGGAATGTTGAACTCAAATTCATTGTCTCCCACAACCTTGGTAATGGTGTAAGGACCATATCGGAGTGGTCTAATTTTCTGATAAGCTTCGGTAAGGCATTCCTTTTTCAAATGCAACCAGACTTTGTCACCCACCTAAAACTTGTGTGGCACCCGATGTTGATCATGTCGCTGCTTGTACTTGGCATTTGATTTCTCCAGAATGCCATGGACCTACTGGCGAATATGTTGGATGTTCTCAATGAAGTTGTTTTCCTTATCTGTTTCGGACTGGACATGAGTCGAATCTGCGTGAGTAGCTATAAATGGCATGGCCACATCAATGGGACATAGTGGCTAGAATCCCAAGCCCACCTGAAAAGGGATGTGGCCAGTCGAGCTGTGGAGAGCCCGGTTGTAGCTGTGCCAAACATAGGCGAGGCTCTCATCCCATGTGCATGGATGCTTGGAGTTGTACATGCACCGAATGTGTACAATCATCCTATTGACAACCTCTGTCTGGCCATCAGTTTGAGGATGGAAGGCTATGGACTTAGTGAGTTTGGTGTCCAACAATGACCAGAGACTGGACCAAAATGTACTGAGGAACCTATTGTCCCGACCTGAGATGATAGACAGTGGGATCCCAAAGTGTACACACACTCATTCAAAGAAGAGTTTAGCAGTGGCTTCTGCTATGATATTCATCTTGTAGGCCGCCATAATGGCCATCTTCGAGAACCTGTCGACGACCACAAAAACACAATCATTTCCATGCTTAGTGGAAGGAAGGCCTCACATGTAATCCATGGAGATGGATTCCCAAGGTCGACTAGGGGTAGGCAGTGGGGTATAGAGGCCTTGCTTCTTGATGGTTGGTTTCGCAATGGCGCAGGCAGTGCATGATCTGATGTACTTCCTGACATCTTGTCGAAGATTTTGACAATACAAATACTTCTAGAGTATTGCCACCATTTTCTCGACCCCAAAATGCCCAGCAACCCGACTGTAGTGTGCTTCCCAAATCATCTTGGGACTCTCGCTTGAAGGAACACAAATGCTACCCAAGTGGCATAATAGGGCATCCTCAAGGTGAAAATCTAGAACATGCTGACCCTCCAAGAGTGTCTGGTATGTGTGTCTGAATTCTGGGTCAATTTTGTAGAGAAGTGGCCAATCAGAAGTCTCATGCCCACAAGAGTTGAGCACGGTGGTTAACGCCATGATCGGTGGTCGACTCAGACAATCTGCAACATTATTGGTGCTGCCCATCTTATACTTGATATTCAAAGAAACTATTGCAGGTATGTGGACCACTTCTGATGGCGATCATTCTGCAATTTCCCTCAGGTCTGTATGAACTGCAGGGGTCAGTGGTCTGTGTGGATGACAATTTCCTTCCCCAAAATGTAATGCTTCCATTGTTGGCAGGCCTGCACAATGGAATACATCTCTTTGTCATAAGTGGGATACTTTCGGACTGTGTCTGGAAGTGTCTCACTGTGATATGCCACTGGGTGCCTATGTTGAGTAAGAACTGCCCCAATAGCATAGTCAAAGGCATCTGTCTCGACCTCAAATGGTTGTTGCAAGTCTGGTAATGCAAGCACTGGTGTCGAGCAGAGGCGATCTTTCAACTTTGTGAATGCCTTATGTTGAGATCCAAACCAAAATATTTTTGCTTTCGCTCCTCCCTTGGTGACTTGACTCAAGGGCCAAGTGATATGAGAAAATCCAAACACGAACCTGTGATAGAAGTTGGCAAGACCTAGAAATTTGCAAAGCTCTGGCAGAGTGGTTGGAGATGGCCAATCCCGAATGACTTGGATATTGGCTGGATCCACATGCACCCTGTGTTCATAAATAATGTATCCTAGATACTGAACCTGGGTCATGCCAAAAGTGCATTTCTCCAAATTGGCACATAATTTGTGTTGCCGCAAGTGTTTGGAGAACCTGTCGAATGTGGTGGAGGTGCTCTTCCCAACTCTGGCTGAAGATTAGGATGTCATCCAAGTAGACCACTACAAATGAGTTGGTGAATGGCTGCAAGATGTCATCCATTAGCTTCATGAAGGTTGTAGGAGCATTCGTCAATCCGAAAGGCATAACCAACCATTCAAAAAGGCAAGGCAGTCTTCCACACATTGAAGGGTTCGATTGGTACCTGGTGATATCCTGGCTTCAAATCGATCTCGCTGAAATATTTTTCCCCCTTCAGTTGGTCCAAGAGGTCATCAACTGTGGGATCGGGTAGCTATTACGGATAGTGATCTTGTTCAGTGCCCGATAGTCAATACAGAGTCTCCAAGTCCCATCCTTCTTCTATACCAACACGATCGGGCTCCCACACGGCAATGAACTTGGACGGATGTGACCTTTTTGCAGCAACTCTTGAATCTGCCTCTTGATTTCATCGTTCTCTAGAATGGAGTGCCGATAGATTGGTCCATTGGGCAGCGGCGCACTTGGGGTCAGATTGATGGAGTGCTTGACCTGATAGTGTAGAGGAACCCCTGCAGGGGAGGTGAAGATGTCCTCGTAATCCTCCATGACCTTGTCCATCTACAGTTTTCGTGCGGAGGGGCCCTGTATGGAGATCGTGGCCACTGTCTTCTTCTTTCCTTGAGGGCATATCATCAGGAAAACAAATTTCCCAGTTTTGGAAATGAGCTTACTACATTGTTTTGCAGTAACCAAAGAGATGGCGGTAGGCGGTGCTACCTCTGGTATCCTGTACAACTTATTTCCCAAAGTAACAATAACAGCACGGGGCCTTGATTCATACACAGCATGTCTCTTCCACAAGTATGGTTGTCCTAATAATACATTACAAAATTCAAGGGGAGAAATGTCACATAATACCTCATCCGTGAAGGGCTTGATGTTGTATGGAAGGCGACACTGCTGGCTTATGCGGAGATGCCATCCTTGGTGAAGCCACCTGATGGTGTACAGTTGTGGATGTGTCATGGTCGGTAAGCCCAGCTGCTTCACGACATCTGCCGAAATGAGGTTCTTTTGGCTCCCGCTGTTGATAATGAACTATGCGGGGAGCCCTTTACCCACATCTAGGAGTGGAAGAGATGCTCCTTCTCCTCTGGATCTTCGGGTTCCTCCTTCTGGATCTTCGTGGTGGCAACAGTGGCATTAGGCTCTGCATCGATAATCTACTTCCCTTTGTCATTCCTCTTGTCAGGTTCTAACTCAGAGTCGGAACATGCATCTGATTCTAAAACCTTTAGCTCAGCGACCAATGACTACTTTGCCCGACACTCACTTGTGTTGTGAGTGGCGCTCTTATGGAACTCACACCACTTTCCCGTGTCCTTTTTCAGCTTCGCGATGCTATTCTTTGCTTGCAGCTTTGGCGGGTTATCTTGGGCCACCCCACCTTGGCTTTGTCCTTTGTTCTGCGACTTGGGGGCACCTTTCCCTTGCTTCGGATTCACGGATCCAAAGTCTCGCTTCTTCTATTTAAACTTTTGCTTGACCTTGACAGCATATCGATATGCCATGCCGAGCGAGGAGATGTTCAGGAATTCTATTTCTTCCTAGATGTACTTGTGCAGGTAGCCGCAATACTTGAGTACCAAATGCTACTGTGTATCCTTGATACCCAACTTTGTGCGAAGGGTATGGAAAATATTGGTAAACTCCAGCATGTCTTGGTCCCTTTCCTGCCACAGCATGGTCCACTTTATGTATTGATCCTCATAGCTTCCAATAGGGTAGTACTACTCCTTGATGGCATCCCAGAATGAATTCAAAGTGGGTGCGGCTAAAAATAGTGAGCATAAAATTTCATCCTTCTGCTCGCAGTAGGTTTCCCACCAATCCTTGACGTGGGTGCTGCTTTGAGAAGAGCAAAAATAATCTTTTCCTGACTGCAAAAATCATGAATAGAAAAATAACCCTCTCGTAGATTTAACCATTTATCGACGGCATCTGTGTCTATCTGACCCTCGAATATGGATATTTCAAAATTAACTTGTACCTTAAACGGTGTGGCGTTTCCAGAGTAGCTATTGGAAGTCGATGCATCACCCCTGGGTAGCCGCTGAAGGATCTGGGCAAAGTTGTCCATCATCGCGTTCCTTTGTCGCTCGAGGGCTTCTTCAAGCAAGATTTTAATAGGATCTCCTGCCCCCTTGTCTTTCTTTTCATCTGCCATGGGAGGCCGTTGGGATTTGCGAGGCTAGTCTTGCAAAGGTTCGACTAGTTCAAGCCCTAACTCCTTATATCCCGACCTCATTGGGGACATGCAAATAAAAACAGAGAAAAAAAGCAGACCGCTCTGATACCACTAATCCAGATTTAAATAGGAACGCAAAAAATTACATAGATAACCATAAACATAGAGATGCAATGGAAATAATACTTCGTTTCATTAATGTAAAATACTGAAATATGCTTACAAACAGCAATGGAAATAAACCAACTAGGGCGATGGTAGCTTATCTCTGAGAAGAGATGCGGCGGCTACATGCCTCTGAGATGCCTTACAATGAGGCTCAAGGGCCTTTTTATTATTGAACAATAAGAGCAAACCCTAAACAACCAAAATGCTAACCCGAGGAGATGTAACACCAAGAGTTTCTCGGCCCCATTGGAGTGAGTTGGACAACCAACTTCCCGAGGTCGCGACTTGGTCATATTATCTCCGTTTGACACGCATGATAGCCCGTTGGAAAGATCTATCCGAGGACTACGACGGAAAAGAAAATTTTAAACGATATATTGTTGGCAGTAGATTTCCAAAAAAACGTTCTTTAGGGCCTCAAAAGAGCTCCAGAAGTTTAGGACCCGAAAAACTGCTAAAAATAGTAAACTGTGCAACAATTAAGGAAACTGAAAAACTGGATGATAAACCACCTGTCTGGCCGCTCATTGAAGCCAGCATCATTTCTGCTTTCAGAGAACTGCCTGAGCCGCCTCCCCCAAAGACTCGTCGACCAAATCCCCCTCCCATCATTGATCAGAGTACTCCCTGGGCGTATTTCGATGGTGCTGCAAATGCCCAAAGCTGTGGGGGTGGTTTCATTCTGCACATTTCCACGAATCTTTCATATCATATCAAAGCGGGACTGGGGGTAGGCACCAACAATTTCGCGGAGCTAATCACTTTACGCCATCTCCTTCACTTTGCTATTAGTCATCAGTGCTCTAGTATTAACATATTTGGAGACTCACAGATTATCATTAACTGGTTCAATGAGATCTCAATATGCCACTTGCACACACTCAGAGTCATATTTGATGAAGTTCGGCAACTCAAAGAGGTTTTTAACCATATCTCTGTTGCTCACATTTACAGGGAGCATAATATGGCAGCTGACAAGCTGTCAAAGGAGGTCGCGCTGATGGAACGTGGAACATGGGAGATCACAAAATTTTTGGATCAGCAAGAACAGAAATTTTATCATAGGCCTTATATAGACCCGGGTTATCCTACAGCGGGTCCACCACACTTCTAATATATTTGACTCGGCAGCAACATTACAGAACACAGCTTTATGCATAAACTTACTCTTTCTTTGAACAGACTGAAGGTTGCTGACAAGCAACACAACTTTTGATAGATAAACAGAGCACAAAATGTTTATATCAGACAGGAATATATGTAATTTTTGTATCTTTGTACAGATCTACAGCGATCATGGCATATGCTATAGCATCTACATATGTAATCTTTTCATATATTAATGAAAACTTTACGGATTTTTCCAGTGGAAAAAAAAAAGGAAACTGAAAAACTGAAAGAAGCAATGGTGGGGGTCCAAGTGGAATTGGCGGGTGGCCACCAATATCCACTTGGATCATCAACATTGATCAAACACCAAACGAAACTCCTAATAGTGTTGTTGCAGAACCAAAATAAATTGCAGCTTCCTCTGCTAATGAATCTAAAGAAACTTCAGAATTGTATAATGAAGAAAGTAATCAAGTTGCCAGAAATAAAAATAAATGGGATACCAATGATGAGAACTATGTACATGAAATTTTATGGAATTTAGAATTCGATGGCTCTGTAAATAAGTTAGGAGCAGGAGTAAGAGTATGGATTTATAATTTAGAAAACAATCACTCAGAGGGCCATGCCTATAGGTTAAATTTCAGATGTACGAATAATATGGCCGAGTATGAGGCTTTCATTCTAGGTCTCAAGGTAGTTAGGAATTTAGGTGCTCAAAGAGTTTCAGCCATAGGAGACGCAGAGCTAGTTGTAAATCATATTAGTATGACTAAATACACTAGATTAGGTTTTTATAGAGGAACCATTGTAGAAATACTCAATACTTTTCTAGACACACATCTTGCAGTAGTTCCTAGGAAGCACAATATGCAAGCCTATAGTTTGGCAATGTTTACTAGTACCTGCAGGTTACCCTTCCAACCTAACCATCAGTACACTACTGAGGTCAGGCACAGACCTTCAATCCCAAATAATGTGCATAACTGGCAAGTATTCTCAAATGATAGACAGATAAACAACTTTTTAACTTTAGAAGAAGAATTTGCACACAATAACATAGACATTAATAGATCCATAGATCTTAACTCTACGGATGAAGTAATAATAAATGAGCTAGAAGGTAATGAAGTAGATAGTTTTAATCTCACTAAATTCACAAGGTCAAATATAGACAACCTCGAACAGGTTGAGATTGATGAAACAATTAATAATGAAAATGAAGTAATTAATCTCAAGGATAATTTCTTACCAAAAGGTTTAACCCTCTGGAAGACTTATTCGATTCAAATGATGTTCCTAGGAAGCCTAAAATGGAACCATTAAAATCTGATATTGAAGAGTGTAACATAGGCACTGCAGGCAATCCCAAGCTAATTAAACTGTCAAAGTCACTCCCCTTAACAGAAAAGGTGAAATATATTGAGTTATTGAAATAATTTTAGGATATCTTTGCTTGGAGTTATGAGGACCTTAAATCCTGTGACACCAGCATCATCCAACACACAATTCCTCTCAAAGAGAATCAAAAACCTTTAAACAAAAACTTTGGAGAATTAATCTTGTCTTGTTACCTTGAATAGAAAAAGAAATTAAGAGAATGTATGATGCCAAGATAATTGCACCAATAAGGTTTTCTGAATGGGTCTCAAACTTGGTCCCAACCAGGAAGAAAACTGGTGAGATCAGACTCTGTGTAGATCTCAGAAACCTGAATAAAGCATCACTTAAAGACAATTACCCTCTTCCCAAAATGGACCACATATTACAAAGGGTAGTTGGATCAACCAGGATCTCATTACTGGATGGGTTTTCTGGTTACAACCAAATTTTGGTTCACCCTGACGACCAACCCAAGACTGCTTTCACCACTCCTTGGGGCACCTTTATGTATGTCAAAATGCCTTTCGGGCTAATGAATGCAAGAGCCACTTTCCAGAGGGCTATGGATATAGCCTTTTCTAAAGAAATCCATGATTTCCTTGTGATATATCTTGATGATATTACTGTTTTCTCAAAATCAGACAATCAACATCTAGATCATCTAAGGGAGGTATTTATAAAATGCAAAAATTATGGCATCTCCTTAAACTCCAAGAAATCTTTATTTGGATTGGAAGAAGGGAAATTGTTAGTACATATCATTTCTAAAGATGGCATAAGAATAGATCCTGCAAGAATTGAAGCCATCTTGCTGATGCAGCACCCTAGGAATATCAAAGAACTTCAAGCCTTTTTAGGAAAGATTAACTTCCTTAGAAGATTTATTTCTAACCTAACAAAGTTAATTAGAGCGCTAAATAACATGTTGAAAAAGGATTCTACCCTAAGTTGGACTGTCGAAGCTAAGAAATCATTTGAAGACATCAAGATAGCCTTGACAAAAACCCCAGTATTAGTTAGTCCCAAATTTGATAGGGATTTCATTTTTTTTTCCTTTGCTTCTGAGCATACAATAGCTGCAGTTTTATTGCACAAAAATGACCAAGGACATGAACAGCCCATTGCTTTCTTTAGCAAAGCCTTAAGAGATGCTCCCTTAAAATACAACATAATGGAGAAACAAGCATTGTCTTTAGTCAAAGCTATCAAATATTTCAGGGTATATATTTTGTATTCTCATATTGTAGACTCTGATCCTAATTCTGTAGTCAAATACATCCTGACTCAGGAAGGTCCTTATGGGAAAATGGAAAAATGTATTGCTACTATCTTAGAGTAGGATATGGAGATCAAACCTACAAAGTTAATCAACGGCCAAGGCTTAGCTAAACTTATGGCTGAGTCGAACTTTCAAGCCTTAGACGTAAACTTTATTGTCACACTAGATGAAGGAGAGGAGATGGCGACTCCACCGATCAGTCAAGCCTTTGTTGAATCACCATGGTATGCTGATATCACCTACATTTTACAAAACTTACAAGCTCCTCCTGGATTATCTAGAACCAAAGGTAGGTTTTTAAAAATGAAATATTTGAAATTTTGTATACTTGATAATGCTTTGTTTTGGAAAGATCATGAAGGAATTCTCCTTAACTATTTGTTAAAAGATGAGGCTGAAAAAGTTCTACAAGACTTTCATGCAGGTGACTGTGGTGGACACCTCTATTAGAGAACCACTGCAGATAAAATCTTAAGGGCAGGTTTCTACTGGCCAACTTTGTTCTCTAATGTCAAGAAATTTGTGACCTCTTGTCATAAGTGTCAAATTTTTTAAGGAAAAAGAAAAATTCTATCATTACCCCTTAAACCAATCACTGCTAGAGTACCTTTTCAACAATGGGGTTTAGACTTCATTGGTGAAATTCACCCGCCCTCCTCTGCCCAACATAAGTGGATCCTCATAGCCATAGACTATTTCACAAAATGGATAGAGGTCATACCTTCAAGGCAAGCCACAGATACTGTTATTATTATCTTCCTTGAAGCCAACATTCTGTCTAGATTTAGATGCCCAACCAAGCTCATTACTGATAATGCAGCAACTTTTAAATCCAAACGAATGATAGAATTATGCAATAAGAATCACATTACCCTGGGTCATTCTACAACCTACTACCCTCAAGGAAATGGACTGGCAGAATCTTAAAATAAAAGCCTGGTGAACATTATTAAGAAGTTACCGGAAGATAATAACAAAACATGGAACAAGAAGCTAGTCAAAGCCTTATGGGCTGACAGACTCACCACCAAGAAGTCAATTGGTACATCCCCCTATCAGCTAGTGTATGGCATGGAAGTTATTTTTCCATCTTCTTTGGGAGTACTAGTGATGAAGATGCTCCAAGAACTGCAATTTGAACCAAATGATATGAAGAGGAGGATAAACCAGACTATTCATCTCCAGCAAACTAGAGAAGAGGTCTACATTAGATCTCAACTTGTGCAGGAAAGGATCAAAAATATTTTTCATAGAAGGACCAAGGCAAATGATTTCTACTTAGGTGATAAAGTACTCAAGTGGGATTCGAGAAGGGAAGATAAGGGTAAGCATGGGAAATTTGATTTCCTATGGAAAGGCCCCTATATCATCTATGCTTACAGAGGGAACAATGCTTTCTTCCTTAAAGGACTAGATGGTACTAAAGAAGCAGGAGGACCAGTAAATGGTCGAATGCTCAAACACTATATTGAACCTAGTTACTAATTTCACTTATCATTTGTACATACTTTGCTTTTAAAAGTCTAGAGTTGATTGGATGGTGATTTTGAAGTTGAAGCCCGAAGAGAAGGCCCTAGGCTTTAAAAATTTTACTATCATAAATAGTAATAATGCAGAAACATAAAAGGGAAATGTTGTAAGGTAATATCACAGCAATTCAGAAAGCCATTGATCTACAAAGTTCTTGACATTTCACTAGGAAATGCTATCCCCAAGTGGAGCCACTGTTAGGTTCCTACACCAATAGGAGTCATAATTTTGAATGACTAAGGTTAAACCTTGTAATATTGTACATAACTTTGCTTTTGCAAATGTTTTCCATATTCAAAAAATTAAAAAAATGTAAAGAGGGTATGTCCTAAAAGAATAATCAAAGGACAAAAAGAACAAAAAGGTCAAAAAAGATGAAATATATGAACCCCAAGAAAAGAAAAAAGACCATGAAAGTGAGCAAGCCAAAATGTCACTCCTATTTAATTTTTATGTATAATAATGATTGTGTGCAGCTTGTTATTATTACCACCATCCATGATAGTCAAAATGTTTAAACTTGGCTATTTCATGTTTTCAATTTCATGTCTATAGATAGAGAATAAAAATCTGGCCAAACAGTGTAACCTTGGCAGATAATTAAAAGGTAGAGTAAATAAAAGGAGTTCAATTGTTTAATTTGGGCCCTTGGAAGTAATAAGGTTAGATTTAGTTAGTTTACTAATGTAAAGAAAAAGAAAAATATTTGATAAGGGTTTGCTAGCTCAAATGCACCCTAATAAAGAGAAGTAAAAATGGTAGGGTGAGTAGATGGGTAAGTAGAAGAAAGGTTGGAGAAGTATGATGATTGGCACATTTATCATCTTTCAACATGTATTTCAAATGTGAATGGGAAATCAAGCATGCAAATGGACTTCAAAGTCAATTAATTAACTTCTTCCATTCATTTCACCTTTTACTTGACTAATTTCCCATAATAAAGTTCTAAGTACAAAATCCTTTAAGTCAAAAGAGGCTCAGAGCATTTCTCTAACTTTTGGAGGGATCGGACCCTCGGCTCAATGACTTAAGGACAACAAGTACTAGATTCCCCCTCATAAATCCATCTCCCTTCATCCCCCCTCATTTCCCTAGTAAAACCCATTTTCCTAAGGATAAAACACTATTTGCCTAGGGAAAGTAATCACCCCCCATGAAAAACCCCTTTTTTCCAAAAAAACTCACAAAAACACATTACCCTAAGTATTAATGTTAATATGTGAAAACATCAAAGCTCACAAAAAAGTGCATTTTCTTATTGATTTTTCCCTTTTCCACTCATCTTTTCACATTAATTACTAATTTATTATATTAAATCCTGATGAAAACCCCTTTCCTCGTATATATATAGCTCCTACATATTAATTAACCCCACCCCTTAGTTTAAATATAAACTATAATATATAGTCACCCCGACCAAAATCTCTAATTGATCAATTTGCAATCAAAAGGAATAAAGCGCCATTTAAACCCTCCGTTAATCACCCTGATGACTTAATCCCGCCTTAATCCATCATTAACCCTTATACCGTTGCACTTAAGCGCCCGCCAAGCCCCCCATTAGCCTCCATGCAGCTTCCCTGCCTGATCACCGTGCAATCTCTTCCCTCCACATCTAACAGCCCTTATCCATATTGGGCCAACTCATCCGCTGAATGATACCCGCTCGATAAAGTGGTTTGTCCACGAGCCCCCGATGTTATGTGTCATTCGATGAGTGGAATCGGGTGACCCCTTGTGAATACCATCGAGCACCCAAAAGCAGTGCAATAGAAACCATTTACCGCCTGCCCGCTACACGACAAAACAATCACTCTTCACCCCGTACCCACCAAAATTGACTTTTGCGCATAAAGCCAAAAGAGCCCCAAATCATTTGTTTTCACTAGAATTTTAACTGTAAACCTCTGTTTGCATGCACGCCACCTGCAAACATCGAAGTCGTCAACCCATGTCTAATTGCACTCCAAAGATGCCGCAAACTGCCCAGACAACCTTGCAGCCTGTACAGAACCCCTTCAACCATCTGCAGTCACCAGCCGCCCTATTCAGAGCCATTTTTACCTAATTTCCAGGTATTTAAGCCACAATTCACCAAAAAACCCTATTAATTTCAAAGAAAACCAGTGATTGAGTAGTCTTAGTTAAGTTTAAAATTAATTAAGGAATCTTAACCAACTTAAGCCCACTCTGTGCTAAACCACCATTTCCCTAAAAACACTACAAATTACCTCCCCCATTCTCAAATCCACAAGAACTGAGAATGGTTGCCCCAATCGCCATGGATGTGAGACCCATCTCTAAACCCCACTTAGACCTAGACCACCCCCCCCTAGTTGATAGGGGTTTCCAGATAAAGGACACCTCTGTCCATGAATCCCCGCTCAAAGGATACTGCCAAAGTAGGGATAGATACTTGAACCAGGCTGATGAAATTGGTCAGTGGGAGCCCAATTCTCCTAAGTACTAGTTCCCCATAGTCCACATTTTCCCAGAAATTGTACATTATTTCCATGCCAACTATGTTCCCAGTCAAAGAATAGTCATGTCCTCAAACCAGGCCATACTTTTCACTATCACTACTAAATCTATAAATGAGATGCTACAACTCCAGCCTGGCCAAAACTTAACTCCCCTCTCCATTGGAAACCTGTTAGACTTATATCCAAACTCAGCCCTGCAATATTGGCCTAGAAAATCCAAACCTTCATCATAGAAGAGAAGTATAACCCCAAAGACCCCCTTCCATATGTAGCAGATTTATTTTCTCCTTGGGGTAGAAGTATTATGGATATGATATCTAGTGTCCTCGGTTATACCACAAGTTAATATATTGAAGAGATTATTTTAGCCTTCATGTCCATATACACTCCAAGACAACCTCCTGCTGTCATATATGACTATGCTCAGTTCATAGCTGACAGGATGCATGAACAGTTCCTCAGAATGAGTAATGAGAGAGTCTTCAAATACTCCTCGGTCTTGTATCACCTTTTCCTATATTACCAGTCAGACAAATTCCCACTTACCTTGCAAAAATTGGACACCAAGGGCCAACCAAGATCAGTTATCTTCTGGACCCCATTGATTCATCAACATCCCTCCCCCTATTCATATAATGAATTCATAGATTCCTTTGTCCACCCTGTGATGACCATGCTCAGTGGAACCCCTCCACCAAGAATCAGTCCTGAGATTAGGAGAGTCCTTCATCTAAACATCAATCATCATGTGGGAGAATTGTACTTGTACCAAAACCACGCTGAAATTAGGATTTATGGTTGTGAGCTGGCCCCATACAAACTACCTAAATACCTCCCAATGAGGTTATTTTCCCTGGAGTAATACAGGAAGATAAAAAATTCATATGAGGTAAACTTTGTTAAAGCCAAAAAGAAAGCCCAGCTCAAGATCAAAGACCAATTGGGTCCTTTTATTTGTAATAGAAGAGAAGCTAGAAAGGAGGCAGACCTGATCCTTCAGAGACTAAAATTAAAACAAAGCTTCATATGGAGATATGATCCCTTGGATTTCATCTGCAAAAGAAGGCAGAAAAACAAGATGGCTCCCTATATCCATCACCGCATCCCTGAGATAGAAAAGTATGCCAACCAATTGCAATGGGTGGAAAACACTTTAGAGGACAGGGATAATACTGAAGTTGTTGTGGAAAACACATTAATAGATCTAGAAAAACAACTTGATGAGGATTCTTTCCTGCAGGTTCCAGGACAGTCAGATACGCCAGAAAAATCAGACAAGCCAGAGTAGTCAACCAGAACAGAACCATCAAAAGAACCAACAACTACTTTAAGTGCCCTTCCAGTCATGCAAACTCCTCAGAATGAGGAGAAGGTCCCAAAAAGGAACAAAGAAGGGGCTTCCACTTTAGGAATGCCTACTTTTGATGTACAACAAGAGTCAAACAAAAGGCAAAAGCCCAATCTAGCCTCTGAGCAAGAGTTCACTGATGACTCAGCTAAGGTCACTAATACAGAGGTTGAAAGAAGCAGGCCCACCACTCCATCTGGGAGTATGCAGGAGCCCTCCACATCACAAACTCATATATTGATGAGGCAGCAAAGTGTTGAGGTATCCTCCTTTAGAATTCCTGTAGATAAAGATCAAGACATAAAGGAAAGATACAAAGAGATTAAAGCTAGGAATGAGAGGCTTAAAGCCCAAACATATGCACAATATCTGAAAATGACCCCCACCAATCAAACAAGGCTAATGTCATCCTTTGATATCAAAGAGGGGAAAATGCAGATGACATTTATCAAGCCAACCACTCAGCAGCCAAGAGCAACATCAAATTTCAGAAAGGTGGACTTTGAAGTACTGGCAAGGGATATTCATCCCATTGACCAGATTGAACTGCACAAGAAAACAGGAGAGATGATTTACTCTACATTAACAGGGAAGGCCATTGCTGCCCACCAATTACAGAACTCCCTGAACAATATATCAACACAATTTCAGTTGGAGAAGGCTTCCTCATAGACCAAGGATAATAGAATCAAGTCCTTAGAGGACTTAGTGATTGAATTGGGACACGATCCCAAAGATGTAAAAGTTGCAGAGTAGCTGATTAAAAAGAAAAATGATGACATTGCTGCACTCAAGAAGCAGCTAAAGATAAGCCAGTTGCATCACCCATAGACACAGGAATTCCTAGAAGCACAACAAGGACATGAAGAGCTCATGGACTTGGTCCTAAAATTGAACGATCAACTCAAGGAGATAGAGAAGGAGTTGGACACTTTAATTCAGTCGAAGAAAAGTGACTTGGCCACAAATTCTAGAACTGTCATCCCCACAGTATCTACAGCAATCCCTTCCACACTGGCAGCATCACTGGCACCCACAGCTCCACCTGCCACAGCATTTCCAGTGACAGCAGAGTCTACAACGGCAATAGGTACACAGGGAGAGAAAGCAGCAGAATTAGTAAAAGCCATGGAAGAGATGTCTATCCAGGCTACAGAGATGAAGAGACTAAAGGAAAAGGTAGCAAGTCTGGAAACTAATTGTAAACTTGCCCAAATCCAGCAAAAAGAAGAAACACAAAAGGCACTGAGAATGGGTGAGAGAATCAAAATCCTGGAGAAGGATTTAACACTACAGAAACCACTGGGTCAAACCAAAGAAATGTTGTGGGCCAATATCATTGACTCTGTCAAATATATTTGGCCATCAATTCAAGTTATCTTTGAGCAGACTGAATTATTGAGGATAGCTACTGAAGCTATCTAAAAAGTAAAGGAAGAACTGGGTAATAAACCAGAGGATGCCAATCGACTCATCCACTTTCTAAACAGCAAGAATAGATATGATCTTTGAAATTTTGTATACTTGATAATGCTTTGTTTTGGAAAGATCATGAAGGAATTCTCCTTAACTGTTTGTTAAAAGATGAGGCTAAAAAATTTCTACAAGACTTTCATGCAGGTGACTGTGGTGGACACCTCTATTGGAGAACCACTGCAGATAAAATCTTAAGGGTAGGTTTCTACTGGCCAACTTTGTTCTCTGATGTCAAGAAATTTGTGACCTCTTGTTATAAGTGTCAAATTTTTGAAGGAAAAAGAAAACTTTTGTCATTACCCCTTAAACCAATCACTGTTGAAGTACCTTTTCAACAATGGGTTTTAGACTTCACTGGTGAAATTCACCTACCCTCCTCTGCCCAACATAAGTGTATCCTCACAGCCATAGACTATTTCAAAAAATGGATAGAGGCCATACCTTCAAGGCAAGCCACAAATATTGTTATTATTAACTTCTTGAAGCCAACATTCTATCCAGATTTAGATGCCCAACCAAGCTCATTACTAATAATGAAACAGCTTTTAAATCCAAACGAATGATAGAATTTTGCAATAAGAATCACATTACCCTGGGTCATTCTACAACCTACTACCCTCAAGGAAATGGACTGGCAGAATCTTCAAATAAAAGCCGGGTGAACATTATTAAGAAGTTATCGGAAGATAATAACAAAACATGGAACAAGAAGTTAGTCAAAGACTTATGGGCTGACAGACTCACCACCAAGAAGTCAATTGGTACATCCCCCTATCAGCTAGTGTATGGCATGGAAGCTATTTTTCCATCCTCTTTGGGAGTACCAGCGATGAAGATGCTTCAAGAACTGCAATCTAAACCAAATGATATGAAGAGGAGGATAAACCAGACTATTCATCTCCAGAAAACCAGAGAAGAGGTCTACATTAGATCTCAACTTGTGCAGGAAAGGATCAAAAATAGTTTTGATAGAAGGACCAAGGCAGATGATTTCTACTTAGGTGATAAAGTACTCAAGTTGGATTCGAGAAGGGAAGATAAGGGTAAGCATGGGAAATTTGATTTCCTATGGAAAGGCCCCTATATCATCTATGCTTACAGAGGGAACAATGCTTTCTTTCTTAAAGGACTAGATGGTATTGAAGAAGCAGGAGGACCAGTAAATGGTCGAATGTTGAAACACTATATTGAACCTAGTTACTAATTTCACTTATAATTTGTACATACTTTTCTTTTAAAAGTCTATAGTTGATTGGATGGTGATTTTTGAAGTTGAAGCCCGAAGAGAAGGCCCTAAGCTTTAAAATTTTTACAGTCATAAATAGTAATAATGTAGAAACATAAAAGGGAAATGTTGCAAGGTAATATCGCAGCAATTCAGAAGGCCATTGATCTAGAAAGTTCTTGACATTTCACTAGGAAATGCCATCCCCAAGTGGAGCCACTGTTAAGTTCCTATACCAATAGGAGTAATAATTTTGAATGACTAAGGTTAAACCTTGTAATATTGTACATACCTTTGCTTTTGCAAATGTTTTCCATACTCAAAAAATTAAAAAATGTAAAGAGGGTGTGTCCTAAAAGAATAATCAAAGGACAAAAAGGTCAATAAAGATGAAAAATATGAACCCCAAGAAAAGAAAAAAGACCATGAAAGTGAGCAAGCCAAAATGCCACTCCTATTTAATTTTTATGTATAATAATGATTTTGTGCAGCTTGTTATTATTACCGCAATCCATGATAGTCAAAATGTTTAAACTTGGCTATTTCGTATTTTCAATTTCATGTCTATAGAAAGAGAATAAAAATCTGGCCAAACAGTGTAACCTTGGCAGATAATTAGATAGGTAGAGTAAACAAAAGGAGCTCAATTGTTTAATCTGGGCCCTTGGAAATAATAAGGTTAGATTTAGTTAGTTTACTATTGTAAAGAAAAAGAAAAATATTTGATAAGGGTTTGCTAGCTCAAATGCACCCTAATAAAGAGAAGTAAAAATGGTAGTGTGAGTAGATGGGTAAGTAGAAGACAAGTTGTAGAAGTATGATGATTGGCACATTTATCATCTTTCAACATGTATTTCAAATGTGAATTGGAAATCAAGCATGCAAATGGAATTCAAATCCTCCATTCATTTCACCTTTTACTTGACTAATTTCCCATAATAAAGTTCTAAGTACAAAAACCTTTAATTCAAAAGAGGCTCAAAGCATTTCTCTGACTTTTGGAGGGATCGGACCCTCGGCTCAATGACTTAAGGACAACAAGTACAAGATTCCCCCTCATAAATCCATATCCCTTCATCCCCCCTAATTTCCCTAGTAAAACCCCTTTTCCTAAGGATAAAACACTATTTGCCTAGGGAAAGTAATCACCTCCCATGAAAAACACCTTTTTTCCAAAAAAACCCACAAAAACACATTACCCTAAGTATTAATGTTAATATGTGAAAACATCAAAGTTCACAAAAAAGAGCATTTGCTTATTGATTTTTCCCTTTTCCACTCATCTTTTCACATTAATTACTAATTTATTATATTAAATCCCGAGGAAAACCCCTTTCCCCATATATGTATAGCTCGTACATATTAATTAACCCCACCCCTTAGTTTAAATATAAACTATAATATATAGTCACCCGACCAAAATCTCTAATTGATCGATCTGCGATCAAAAGGAATAAAGTGCCATTTAAACCATTTGTTAATCACCCGATGGCTTAATCCCACTTTAATCCATCATTAACCCTTATATTGCCGCACTTAAGCTCCTGTCGAGCCCCCCATTAGCCTCCGTTTAGCTTCCTTGCCCGATCACCGCGTGATTGCTTCCCTCCACATCCAACGGCCCTTATCCATATTAGGCCAACCCATCTGCCAAATGATGCCCGCCCAATAAAGTGGTTTGTCCACGAGCCCCCGATGCTACGTGTCAGCTGATGAGTGGAATCGGGCGACCCCTCCCGAATACCACTGAGTACCCAAAAGCGGTGCGATAGAAACCATTTACCGCCCGCCCGCTACACAACAAAACAATCGCTGTCCACCCCGTACCCACCAAAATTGACTTTTGCACATAAAGCCAAAAAAGCCACAAATCATTTGTTTTCATGCCGCAGACCGCCCAGAAAACCTTGTAGCCTATATATAACCCCTTCAATCGTCTGCAATCACCAGCTGCTCTGTTCAAAGCCATTTTTACCTAATTTCCAAGTATTTAAGCCACAATTCACCGAAAAACCCTGTTAATTTCAAAGAAAATCGGTGATTGAGTAGTCTTAGTTAAGTTTAAAATTAATTAAAGAATCTTAAACAACCTAAGCCTACTCTGTGTTAAACCACCATTTCCCTCAAAACACTGCAAATTACCTCCCCAATTCTCAAATCTACAAGAACTGAGAATGATTGCCCCAATCACCATGGATGTGAGACCCATCTCTACACCCCACTTAGACCTGGACCACCTCCCCCTGGCTTAGGGGTTTCCAGATAAAGGACACCTCTGTCCATGAATCCCCGCTCAAAGTATACTGCCAAAGTAGGGATAGATAATTGAACTAGGCTGATGAAATTGGTTTGTGGGAGTCCAAGTTGCCTAAGTACCAGTTCCCCAGAGTCCACATTTTCCCAGAAATTGTACATTATTGTCGTGCCAACTATGTCCCCAGTCAAAGAGCAGTCATGTCCCCCAACCAGGCCATACTTTTCACTATCACTGCTGAATCTATAAATGAGATGCTACAACTCCAGCCTGGCCAAAACTTAACTCCCCTCTCCATTGGAGACCTATTGGACTTATATCCAAAACTCAACCGTGCAAGATTGGCCCAGATAATCCAAACCTTCATCATAGAAGAGAAGTATACCCCCAAAGACCCCCCTCCATATTTAGCAGCTTTATTTTCTCCTTGGGGTAGAAGTATTGTGGATATGATATCTAGTGTCCTGGGTTATACCACTAGTGAATATATTGATGAGATTATTTTAGCCTTCATGTCCATATACACTCCAGGACAGCCTCCTACTGTCATATATGACTATGCTCAGTTCATAGCTGACAGGATGCATGAACAGTTCCTCAGAATGAGTAATGGGAGAGTCTTCAAATACTCCTCGGTCTTGTATCACCTTTTCCTATATTACCAGTCAGACAAATTCCCACTTACCTTGCAAAAATTGGACACCAAGGGACAACCAAGATCAGTTATCCTTTAGACCCCATTAATTCACCAACATCCCTCCCCCTATTCATATAACGAATTCATAGATTCCTTTGTCCACCCTGTGATGACCATGCTCAGTGGAACCCCTCCACCAAGAATCAGTCCTGAGATTAGGATATTCCTTCATCTAAACATCAATCATCAAGTGGGAGATTGGTACTTGTACCAAAACCACACTGAAATTAGGATTTATGGTTGTGAGCTGGCCCCATACAAACTACCTAAATACCTCCCAATGAGGTTATTTTCCTTGGAGTACTACAGGCAGATAATAAATTCAGATGAGGTAAACTTTGTTAAAGCCAAAAAGAAAGCCCAGCTCAAGATCAAAGACCAATTGGGTCCTTTTATTTGTAATAGCAGAGAAGCTGGAAAGGAGGCAGACCTGATCCTTCAAAGACTAAAATTAAAACAGATCTTCATATGGAGATATGATCCCTTGGATTTCATCTGCAAAAGAAGACAGAAAAACAAGATGGCTCCCTATATCCATCACCGCATCCCTGAGATAGAAAAGTATGCCAACCAATTGCAATGGGTGGAAAACACTTTAGAGGATAGGGATAATGCTGAAGTTGTTGTGGAAAACACATTAATAGATCTGGAAAAACAACTTGATGAGGATTCTTTCCTGCAGGTTCCAAGATAGTCAGATGGGCCAAAACAATCAGACAGGCCAGATCATTCAACCAGAATAGAACCATCAGAAGAACCAGCAACTACTTTAAGTGCCCTTCCAGTCATGCAAACTCCTCAGAATGAGGAAAAGATCCCAAAAAGGAACAAAGAAGGGGCTTCCACTTTAGGAATGCCTACTTCTGATGTACAGCAAGAGTCAAACAAAAGGCAAAAGCCCAATCCAGCCTCTGAGCAAGATTTCACTGATGACTCAGCTGAGGTCACTAATACAGAGGTTGAAAGAAGCAGGCCTGTTATAGACATTTTTGTGCCTTGCATCACTGAGCATGAAATGTCAATAATCAAGGGATCCAAAGTCCCTAAACATGTTGTTCCTACCCCTAGAGGAACAAGGCCAGCAAACTACAGCAATTCACTGAAGTTCTCCACCTGAAAACACTCAAAAACAGGCCAATTCTAGATCATGTCAACTGCTCCACTGAGCATCTGCGCTGAATGTCAACTGCTCCACTGTCTACCTGCGTTGAATGTCAACTGCAACAAAGGCTACCTGCGCTGAGCGTAACTGGACAAGTGGCAGGCTCATTTCTCAAGGTGTCAATGCCCAGGAAGCTTCCAAAATGACACTTGGATCAGGGAATTCGACTGGTGATGAGTAAGAGGTTCCAAATCTCCAAGTGGAAGCAAGAACCTCCAAGTGGACTCAAGAACTGAAGTGGGAGAGGACACTAGTCAGTTTCATACCAGCCTCAAGCTGACTCATCCTCTCTTCAAAACTCCTATATATAGATCTCTCTCCATGAGGTCAAGGGGGCTGGAATGTTGTGATTGCAAAGAATTGCTGTTGGTTT
The DNA here is from genome assembly GCA_031772625.1 of Pinus tabuliformis. Lineage (NCBI taxonomy): Eukaryota > Viridiplantae > Streptophyta > Pinopsida > Pinales > Pinaceae > Pinus > Pinus tabuliformis. The sequence continues at coordinate 533,537,689 of CM062819.1, forward strand.
GTGGTTAGATCATTGGGTGTTTATGCTTTGAAAGGGGCTGAAGAAGGAATTCCATTCTGCTGGGAAGGAGATGCTGGGTTGGAGGCCTATGGGTTGTATCTCTTCCTGAACCTTGTTTATCAATCAATAAAGCTTCTTGGTTATTTCCTATATGCTGGTGTATTTTGTATGATTTGCATTAGTATATTTGATTTACTTCTAATCCTGAATCATTTATGAATATGTATATTTGCCTTTGTGTTGTGTCCTTCTCTTGTCGCAAGTAGTTGTTCTCTTGTCACAGGTAGCTATTCTCTTGAGCAAGCGAGGAGGCGAGTAGCTGTGGACACCCCAAAGAGGAGAGGATCTAGATCGAGGGACAACCGAAAGATAACAGTAAGTCTACCAATATCCTCTCTTTCATATTTCATAAAGGAAGAAACCGAAGTAGCTGTATTCGTTTGTTGCTAAAGTACTGTCACACCTTAGGTGGATAGGATCGTCCTGCATAGGCATTTTTCCCCACAACAAATTGGCGACTCCGCTGGGGAAATTTGTTTTAGTCATTTTGTTTGTGTTTGCATCATTGTTTACTTCATAGACTCAACGGCAACAATCGAACTGCTTTGCAAAGTAGAATGTTGCTGCTTTGATCCTTCACTGGGTTTTTGTCTATGATCTCAACAATGGACTCACAAATGACTTGATGATCCTTTGTGATAGTCTTTAGTACCCTCTCAAAGCATCCCTCTGTTTATACCTTGCTTGTGTTTCTGATTTGGCCTGAAACAGTTGATTTTTGAGCATTTTATGACCCGGAAACCAAGAGAAACGAGAGTTTCTCCTTTCAGCGCAGACACTGTGAAGGCAGTCTACATTTCAACACAGGTCCCGTGAAGGCAGTCTGCATTTCAACGTAGGTCCCGTGAAGGCTACCTACGCTGAATGTCAAACTGACAGTGTTACACTTGCGCTGAACCAGTGCGGCCTTGTGCAGCTGGGGTTCCTTGCCGTCTTTTGCCCTGTTTTGATCTCTGTTTTTGCAGCCTTTAACCAGCATAGGTACCACCTCTGATAACCCCTTTTCTTTGCTTGAATTCCGCCTCATTTTTGTACAAAAAGACTGTAGGTGTTTTTATGTGTTTGTGGCGTCATTTACAGTTTTCCTTTGCATGAGCGAAATAGTCATCCAGTAGCCTTGATTCAGATCTGATTGATTGATTGATTGTGATCTTAGGAGAGAGTTCATTGGCTGTTTGCAGTTTGATTATCATTTACTTTTGCTTATTGGTTTGAATTTGTCACTTTTAAGTGTCGAAACAAGTACTTCTTTCGAAAAATCGCAAAGTGATTGTAATCTCTTCTACCCTTGCTGATTTTGGAAAAAGTAAACTTGTTTATTTTCAGTCATTTAAAAGCAAATTCAAAGTTGTACAAAGAGCTTTCTTTGTAGGCATTTATACTAAGAAAGTGGAAAACAAACACCTGCATTGTGCATTTGCATTTTGATGAGTTTGCATGATTGATTTAGGAAGAGTGCATTAGAGTGTGCTGATTGCTCTTTGAGAAAAGATAGTCGCTCTCTTTTCCCTTAGTAGCTAGGATTTTCAAAGTTGAAAGATTATAAAGCTTGCTTATCATCTTAGACTGCATTTAGGAATTTGTACCATACATCTCGTGGTGATCCTGAAAGACAAACTTTAAAAAAGATCAACTTAAAATAAACTGAATGAACCTAACAACGCTTTGCAACATAACGCACAACATAGAGGTCTAGGTAGAGACGTGTTCCGGCGTCGTTAAACCTAGTGACTGTCGATCTCAAAGAAGGTGGGTGATTCCTCCTGAGCGACGATAGCGCTAATACGGACTTGTGTTCCCACGTACCGTCGCGTATATATTGGGAGACCCCTATAGGCATATATCCTTTATCCTTAGGAAGCCGTGTCGACCGCCCTACTGATCGCAATGCAGTGAACACAGCATTCACGAAGATCGACCACCCGTACCGTAAAAAGTATTCTGTGGTTTTGCGAAAAGTTTGGCACACCCTCTGCCTAGATCTCCAGAGCAGTTTCTTTTGGCCTTTTTCAGACTATATAACAGAAAAAGTCCATCCGAGCATTTGTCACTTCGGGCTTGTTAAAACATCGAAGGAGACTAGAGTCATCTTTAGTTTTTTCTCGACTCTTTAAAACTGAAAAAGCAAGTTGTGTCTAAAGCATCGTTAACAATTTATTTTAAACGGAACAATCACCCTTATTCCCGCGTTGATCTTTAGGTTGAAAAGATGGAGCACACCAACCAAGGAGTTCCCCTTGGTGGAAATCCTAGTCCCTTCTCCTCTTGGGGAGATGTTGGTGCGCCCCACATGGCCACATTGTCGCTTCCAAGACTGACAATTGCCCTACCAGTTTGGCTCTTTTCAACCAATGTCGTTCAGAATACCACCATTCCTGAACAGTCGAGTCAACAGTTAGATCAGACAAGAGTTGCCTCCCAGCCTTCTACTTCATCTTCCTCTCCTCCTTCCTCTTCGCTTAACGGAACTGGTCGGTCAAAGAACCGGGTTCCTAAAGAGAAGAAGGAGAAGAAGAAGAAAGAAAAGAAGCAGAAGGAACCTAGGGCGACTGGGGGCAAACAAGCGTCATCTAACAGAAATACACACACAGCACTCGTAAGGCCTAAATCGCCATGTGTCATATGCAGGGGAGACCACTTCCATAGAGATTGTCCATGTATCCCCCAGATACTAAGAGACTGGTCCCCCCGTTTGCACAATTCGGTAGCATCGACCTCTGATAGCCATGTCGATTGTTCACCGTCAACTAGTGGGAGTGAAGCTCCAGGACAGAGCGGGAAAGCTAAATTTCCCTGCAGACTGTGTGAAGGCGATCACGCCATCCACCGTTGTCCCTTCTTAGACGAGGCAAAAAGAGTTCTGGAAGATCGCCCGATATTACGAGCAAATCTTCCTCCTGGATATCAAAAACTCTTGCCAAGTCCCTCGCTAGTTGAGAATCCGGTTGACCCGCCCAGGTGGTCAGCCGAAGCACCTGTCATTGAAGATGAACCGTCTGAATCCATACCTGACGAAAGTCTAAAGGTTGAAACGGCAGTTGACCCGGTTTTGCCTTCAGAGGCTCTATCTTCGGATGACACCATCACAGAGGAGAATAAAGACGACATCGTCCAAATTCTCTTCATCAGCACTGACTCTGATGATCAAGGGGGCAATGCCACCATTCCTTTATCGCAGGAAGGAAGTTCATCAGAGCGCTATCCGGCCGTCTACTCGGTCCTACCACCAAGCAACCTGGTTGTGTCCTTTGACTGGAACCAACTAGGCAGACCCTGCTTGCCGGCTAGCATACCATTCAGAGTTATTGTCCAAATATACAGAATGGTAATGGCTGGTACAGTTATTGATGAAGGGGAATCTGTGAGTATCCTTTCCTCTATTGCTTGGAAAGCGCTTGGTTCGCCTGCGCTTTTGCCTGAAATGAGAAATCTATCAGGCTTTGATAAGGGAACCAGTCGCCCTTTAGGGATCCTCCCCAATGTGCCAATAACATTGAAAGGGAAGACCGTTCAACTAAACGTGATGGTCGTTCAAGGACCCTTGGATTATAACCTACTCCTTGGACGAAACTATATATATTGCATGGGAGCTATAGTCTCCTCACTCTTTAGAGTAATGTGTTTTCCGCATGAAGGAAGAATGGTCAAGCTCGTGGACCAACTTTCGTTTCCCGGATCACACATCGCAAATAGTCATATACCATCCCTAAATGGTCTGTTCACGAAAGAAGTGTCTCAACCCACGGTCCGTCCTCCTGATGAGCGCGAGTAATCCGGGAGGATATGACTGGAACCCAGGGGGCATGCGTCCTGGTCTGCTTCGACAGAGAACTTTGGGTATAAGATAGGTTTCCGCGGGAGAATATGACTAGTCCGTACCCCGTCCGTAGAGGAAAGAGGGTTGTTCTAGAATAAGATTCTTTTGTCAAAGTTATGTGAGTGGAATAATCTGCTTTTCACTCACCTTTGTCTATTTCGGTAGGCATTGCCGAGGAAGTGTTTTGTTTAATCTGCTAACGAGACAATCTTTGGGTAACCTGAAAGAGGTAAGCCTCTCCCGGTAAAACGAAAGTTTTAGTGGAAAAGAAGTAGAGGTAACCTTGAAATTCTATCTTATGCCTGGGGGCATGCAAACCTTTTGGAGTGCTTGCAAGGGGCGACTATTTATTTTTTAAATTTTTAGGTCCTTCCCTTTAAACCTGTAGGTCTAACCCTTTAAACTCGTAGGATTAGTCGTTTCCAAGCTTGCATAACGAAAGGATGTTGAGAAAAGCGTAGTGAGATGAAGCTCCGGGAAAAAATAGCAATCTCACATGAGACACTCTTATCATATGACTGGTATAATCGAGCAGTTTTACCGCGGAATTTATGCTCGTTAAAAAATAGAAAAGCGAGATCCGAGCAGTTTTAGCACATAGTTCATGCTCGTTAAAAAATAAACATAAGATTGAGCAGTGTTTTGGCGCATTCAAGCTCGTTAAAAAATGAACCCATCCCGGTAAATAACCATTAAGAATGTAACCTGATCAACCATAAAAGCCTTGGTCGTGTTTGTGTACCGTCACCTCCACTTTTCATTTGGCCGATCGTTTACCTCCATATGATTGTTTACCCATTTTGAGGAACAGCTGCGAAGAGTGATTTCACCTAGCCATCCTTGTGACACTGCCGTGATTGGAAAATTCCAACCTGTACCTGGAATCAGCTGCTAACCCTGTTCATCACTCGTTCCTCGAAAGACGAGTCTTCTTTAAGCTCTTTTCAATTGACTCGTAAAATATGAAAAGATTGCCGAGTTTTGGCCTTCCAGCTCGTTAAACGACCGGAAGAGCTATCCCTCCTCTAGATTTTAATCTTTTTGGACCTGAGGGATTATTGCACAAAAAGATCGAGCGCTTGTTTTGTTCGGCTCGTTAAAAATACCGAAAATTCATCCCTTCTGTATTGTTTTATACTTTTTCGGACTTAAGGGATTAGATGACGAAAAAGGAATTTTGGAGTTAACTTTATGTACCTTTTCAGACTCTCTAAAAATGAAAAGGGCCGAGTTTTCCTTGTCGTTAGATTCGTTAAAATCACTAAATAGCGACAAACTTGTCTTTAGACGAGAACGAGTTTCACTATTGCTAGGCTCGTTAAAACATAGCGATGGGCTTGCCCGAAGGGCAAGTTATAGAACAAGCATATGTTATCCTCCTCAAGCTTGACAAAAATAAAGAGGTACTGGTCAGCAATGACTGGGGAAAAATTGGGAAAAATCAAGAAGTTTTTGATGGTAGCAGGTCGCTCTTGAACATGACACTTTTCCTCCGTACCACATCGGGTTGGGTTGTTTCATTCACCGGTCATATCACCATGGTCTCGCCATACCATCCATACTTGGGGTAATGATACCAATCCATCGCATCAGTGTCGCCATATGTTCAAGAGAAGTCGTTCAGAAAGAGTCAACCGGGTCCCATCCACTGCCATACATTATCCTTCATCCATTCATGACCGCCACCCTGAATCATATGTCACAGATTGTTTTCACCTCCACTAAAATCATTAGCTCCGTTCCGTGTCACTGATGTGGGATTCATTAAGGCCCTCCCTTGACGGATCGCTTCTTGTCGACATCAGCTCATTATCCAAGAAGTTGATCTAGGAACAACCCCTTCAGTACTTTGAAGCTTGCATGCCTCAATGGAAAGTTTCTCACTTCCGGCGACAGGTATACCTCAATGACCTTCGACCGGGAGATTTTGCGTGGTGTTCGACGCCAAGTCCTTTATTCACACCACGTGAATTGTACTGCAGTACCTTGAGGGTCATTATCATTATCGGTGATTCCTCTCGCGCTTGTTAACGGTTTACATCATTGACCGGTAATCAAGCGATGTCTTTCCATGTTCGACTTCAGCGCAATTCTCACATGGATCGACTTGTACTTAGAGTGAAGATCGAATGAGTTTGAAGACCCCGGATCTAGTTTCATCCATCCGGGCTGCGATATATATTCAGGAAAAATAAAGACATTTGACATGTACATTATTGCAGCAGATGATCATCCTACTCAAAGGATGATAGTTTCGCCAGAATTATCAGTCTACCATCAGACGATCGTCTGTTCTATGTACCAAAATGTATTTATAAAGCTGAGCATGGGAATGCCCGCCTCAGCTAGATCATGAAAGCAGAATGAATCATAATGTATTGTATTGTATCTTATTACAGGTCTCCTCCCAGCAAATGGATGAACTTCGGACTCCCCTGGATAAAGCATTTCACCCGATAAACGGCCTCATACTTTAGGGGGCAACTGTTATAGACATTTTTGTGCCTTGCATCACTGAGCATGAAATGTCAAAAATCAAGGGATCCAAAGTCCCTAAACATGTTGTTCCTACCCCTAGAGGAACAAGGCCAGCAAACTACAGCAATTCACTGAAGTTCTCCACCTGAAAACACTCAAAAACAGGCCAATTCTATATCATGTCAACTGCTCCACTGAGCATCTACGCTGAATGTCAACTACTCCACTGTCTACCTGTGTTGAATGTCAACTGCAACAAAGGCTACCTGCGCTGAGCGTAACTGGACAAGTGGCAGGCTCATTTCTCAAGGTGTCAATGCCCAGGAAGCTTCCAAAATGACACTTGGATCAGGGAATTCGACTGGTGATGAGTAAGAGGTTCCAAATCTCCAAGTGGAAGCAAGAACCTCCAAGTGGACTCAAGAACTGAAGTGGGAGAGGACACTAGTCAGTTTCATACCAGCCTCAAGCTGACTCATCCTCTCTCTAAAACTCCTATATATAGATCTCTCTCCATGAGGTCAAGGGGGCTGGAATGTTGTGATTGCAAAGAATTGCTGTTGGTTTGTGGTTAGATCATTGGGTGTTTATGCTTTGAAAGGGGCTGAAGAAGGAATTCCATTCTGCTGGGAAGGAGATGCTGGGCTGGAGCCCTATGGGTTGTATCTCTTCCTGAACCTTGTTTATCAATCAATAAAGCTTCTTGGTTCTTTCCTATATGCTGGTGTATTTTGTATGATTTGCATTAGTATATTTGATTTACTTCTAATCCTGAATCATTTATGAATATGTATATTTGCCTTTGTGTTGTGTCCTTCTCTTGTCGCAAGTAGCTGTTCTCTTGTCACAGGTAGCTGTTCTCTTGAGCAAGCGAGGAGGCGAGTAGCTGTGGACACCCCAAAGAGGAGAGGATCTAGATCGAGGGACAACCAGAAGATAACGGTAAGTCTACCAATCTCCTCTCTTTCATATTTCATAAAGGAAGAAACCGAAGTAGCTGTATTCGTTTGTTGCTAAGGTACTGTCACACCTTGGGTGGATAGGATCGTCCTGCATAGGCATTTTTCCCCACAACAAGGCCCACCACTCCATCTGGGAGTATGCAGGAGCCCTCCACATCACAAACTCATATATTGATGAGGCAGAAAATTGTTGAGGTATCCTCCTTTAGAATTCCTATAGATAAATATCAAGACATAAAGGAAAGATACAAAGAGATTAAAGCTAGGAATGAGAGGCTTAAAGCCCAAACATATGCACAGTTTCTAAAAATGACCCCCACCAATCAAATAAGGCTAATGTCAGCCTTTGATATCAAAGAGGGGAAAATGCAGATGAAATTTATAAAGCCAACCACTCAGCATCCAAGAGCAGCATCAGATTTCAGAAAGGTGGACTTTGAAGTACTGTCAAGGGATATTCATCCCATTGACCATATTGAACTGCACAAGCAAACAGGAGAGATGATTTACTCTACATTAACAGGGAAGGCCATTTCTGCCCACCAATTACAGAACTCCCTGAACAATATCAACACAATTTCATTTGGAGAAGGCCTCCTCACAGGCCAAGGATAATAGAATCAAGTCCTTAGAGGACTTAGTGATTAAATTGGGACACGATCCCAAAGATGTAAAAGCTACAGAGTAGCTGATTAAAAAGAAAAATGATGACATTGCTGCACTCAAGAAGCAGCTAAAGATGAGCCAGCTGCATCACCCACAGACACAGGAAGTCCTAGAAGCACAACAAGGACATGAAGAGCTCATGGACTTGGTCCTGAAACTGAACGATCAACTCAAGGAGATAGAGAAGGAGTTGGACACTTTAATTCAGTCAAAGCAAAGTGACTTGGCCACAACTTCTAGAACTGTCATCCCCATAGTATCTACAGCAATCCCTTCCATACTGGTAGCATCATTGGTACCCACAACTCCACCTGCCACATCATTTCCAGAGACAGCAGAGTCTACAACAGCAATAGGTACATAGGGAGAGAAAGCAGCAGAATTAGTAAAAGCCATGGAAGAGATGTCTATCCAGGCTACAGAGATGAAGAGACTAAAGGAAAATGTAGCAAGTCTGGAAACTGATTGTAAACTTGCCCAACTCCAGCAAAAAGAAGAAACACAAAAGGCACTGAGAATGGGTGAGAGAATCAAAATCCTAGAGAAGGATTTAACACTACAGAAACCACTGCGTCAAACCAAAGAAATGTTGTGGGCCAATATCATTGACTCTGTCAAAGATATTTGGCCATCAATTCACGTTATATTTGAGCAAACAGAATTAGTGAAGATAGCTACTGAAGCTATCCAAAAAGTAAAGGAATAACTGGGGAATAAACCAGAGGATGCCAGTCGACTCATCCACTTTCTAAATAGCAAGAATAGATATGATCTCCATGAGCTTAAAATAGAAGATAGGATTGAGGCCATTCTGGAGATTAGGAAGGTTCTTTCCAAAAGAAACCTTATGTTTAACTTAGAAGAGAAATGCCATAACATGCAGGTAGCCATTGATAGATTCATGGCTAAGTTTCAGATTTTGAGGGAGAGGGCTCTTCCCAGTGCTATGGTCATAATGACAAGCTCGTGCCTCAGCTAGACTATGGAGATAGATTAAGAAAATTGGCTAAGGAACAAGCAAGTTCTTCTGCAATTAAAGCCCTGCCAACAGGCAAAGTGTTATATGAAACATTAGAGAACTTATTTTTTCTAAAGCATGAGGTGAAACACTTGTTCCTCACTAAGCCAAATTTTGCAAAGTACACAGAGGCAGATGAAATCTACAGAAGGATTATGAATGTAAAATTAGCTAATGTGGAATGGTGACAAAATATGATAGATTTACTGTAATAAATTTACATTAGAAAGTTACTGTACAGTAAATGAAGGAAACCAATTAAAACAGGTAAAAGCAGAGCAGCAGGGTCAAAGAGTAGCATGGTCAAAGAGTATCAGTTGAAAGATAAAAGTGAAGAAGATTCCAGCATAGAAATGCTACGAATATCATCCAGCTTAAAGGGATCCAACTTAACTCAAAACAGCCAACAACACCACAATAAAAGGGACAACCTAAAGCAATTCAACATCTGTCTCTATCTTCATGCAAGAAGCTATTTTTATTCCTTAGATTAAGTCTCAAGTTGTTTTGAGATATTTTGTAAATATTTTTGTATATATACTTCATATTTCGAAGTATTAGGTGTGGATTCTTATACTTTCAATAGAATTTTGTTCAAAGACTGTAAAATCTCTTGTATCACTGACTGGGCCAGCATGCTAGATTGATGAATAAAGATCAGATATTTTAAGGGATTCATGTGTAAAGCGAAGTACAAATGAGCAATTTTCTTGTGTTGTTTTATCTCTCTTAAAGTTGTTTCAAAATCTTAAATGTTTCAGAATTCTGAATGTTTAACTTATATATTATTTCAGAATTTGGTTAACTACACTCTGTCTTACTGTTATACATTCTTAATGTTTTCTCTTAAACTATCTTAGCTAGGGAATTCTTAACTGCTCCTTAGCTTTCATAGTTTCTCTTCTAATCTATAGTAAAGGATTCTTAATTTCCCTTTACTCATGATTCACTGTTGTTCCCCCATATTAGCCTCGGTCTAAGGATTCTTGATTGCCCTCTCACCCCCGTTAAGACTCATTTCACCATTTAGTCCAAGGATTTGTACTTCACTCTGCTATCTTGCCCCTTGAACATTCCCTTTAGTGATTTAACTCCAGTTTTTCTACCCCTTCTTTGACTCCATTGCCCAATGGTCTAAAGGCATCAACCTATCAGCCTATTTTAAGGATTCCACCACCAAATCTTAATACAAATCAAAAAACCCCCTGAACTCTAGAACTAGCCTAATATCTAAGCAAACATAGCTAAATTATATAGAGAGAGCCCTCTCTGAGCCATAGGTTGGCTAGAGCCTATGCTTAAAAGTTGGTTTGTGGTTACCTCGAAGCCTTCCCTTCTTCCAAAACTTCTAAGGAAAAGTTTTGAGTGATAACAGTATGCACAGACTCTGCAAGTTGGCTTGAAGGGAGCTCCAACTTCACACTTGGGAAGGGTGTAGGAGGAGAGAGATTTCCAATGAATAGGACATGGCTGCCAATCTTCAAACCCCCAAGGGGTGTTGATAGATTATGATTGGAATTCCTATTGCTCAGATTAGGATCATAAGGAAAACCATTTGCCCCAAACCCATCCAATCTTAGAGGTTGAGCATGTGACGACCCATCCAATCTAATATATTCACATAGAATTTTCTCCTTCAGGTGCTTGTCTTGTCATATATCTCTCTCTTCATACCTTCTACAACACGTAAATAATTTGTTAACAACCTCTGAATAAGTAACAATTACATATACTTCAAGAAATAATCTAAGGTACACAGAATGAGTAGAACAACAAAGTCTCATTGAAAAATTACCATCATTCAATCCATGGAAAGAGCTTTGAAAGCAAATAATACTCAAAAGAATAAAATCCTTACCCATTCATCTAGGACGCCTTCTGTAGGACCATGAGGTTTTGCAGCCTTGTCATCTACAGGGTTCTTGTGTGCTTCATTATGAGCTTCTACTTCTTCTATAGGCTTCTTCAATTTCTCGAGCTCCTTGTAGAAACAATTAACATTTTAGGGCTTTCAAGTGACAAAAATAAATGCAAAACCAATTTAATTTGAATGACCTCAACAAAAATTGAGCCCATCTTGTGAAGAACCATAAATTATATCTTGGATGGTTGTTGTGGATCAAGAAATATCACACACAATTCATTCTCCACCACTAGTGACTCCTTATTCTCATCAAACTTTAGATCAAGACAATGGTCATGTTTCAGTTTTGATAACAAAAGAATAAACATTTCAAATTCCAGTGCCTTAAATCCACAGAAAGAACAAAATGATTATTATTTAACATATACTATTTTTACAAAGGGATGAAATAGTGATCCAATTTCACAGAAACTAAGTACGTATATCTTAAAAAATATCAAAATTATAATAAAAAATGCCAAAACCACAATGTACGTAAAGATTCTACCAATATTAAAAAATCTAAAATCCACACAAAAGAGCTAATATTAAATCAATCAAAATAGGGCACTGAGAAAATTAAAGATTAAGAAATTTAATGAATGTCTCAGCCATGAGAAGAATGGCTAATTATGGTTGAAAGGTATAATAACAGTATGTTCGTGTTGAATCAAAAGGGTTGGAAGCAATGGATGGTGGTTCTAAAAGTTTTAAAACAAAACTCCACAAACCAATTCTAGAGTAAATTCAGTGCCCTCTCTTAGTTTAAAGCTCACAATTTTGAATTTATCCTTCGTCTTCTTCTTTTTCTGAGGGTTTTTTGGCTTCTCCACAAATTTTACAACAGTGCCAAATTATCATCACTATCAGAAAACCTCTTTTGGAAGCCACGCATAACATCCAAACATAACATTGATTTAATTATAAAGAAAAGGTATTGTTCAAATCCATGCTCCCAAGTACCATATAGCTCAGAAAGTAAAACTAAGTATTTTATATCACCAAGACTTGTATTTCAGCTGGTTGTCTGGCCAGATATATCTCTCCTTGTACCTTCTACAACACAAAAATAATTTATTAACAACCTTTAAATAAATAACAATTACATGAACGTCAAGAAACAATCTAAGGTACAGAGAATGAGTAGCACAACAAAGTCTCATTGAAAAATTATTGGCATACAATCTGTGGAAAAACCTTTGAAAGCAAATAATACTCAAAAGAACAAAATCCTTACCCATTCATCTAGGTCACATTCTATAGGACCGAGAGGTTTTGCAGCCTTGTCATCTACTGGCTCCTTGCATGCTTCATTATCAACTTTTGTTTTTTCTATATGCTTATTCAATTTCTCCAACTCCTTGTAGAAATAACCAACATTTCAGGGCTTTTGAGTAGCTAAAATAAATGAAAAAGCAATTTAATTTGAATGATATGAATAAAAAATGAGCTCATCTTGTGAACAGCCATAAATTATACCTTGGATAGTTGTTGTGGATCAAGAAATACCTCACAAAATACTTTCTCCACTGCCAGCGACTCCTTATTCTCTTCAAAATTTAGGTCAAGACAGTGGTCATACAAGTTGAAATTTACAAAGGCAAACCAAGAGTTTGAGAGTGGTAGAATCCTTTTTGGAAAAATCGCAAACCATATACTTGTGTAAACACGAATATAAATTTAAACCATGCCACAACCAAAAGAAAGGTTCCTACAGACTAATATTATACATAGACTCTTGTCATCTGAAAGTATTTTCCATGATAATTGCTTATGCATTGATAACTAGTCTGCATACAAAGAAAACTCTAACTTAACATAGACCCTACATACAAAACATACCCAAACTTAACACAGACCCTGGAGCATTATTGCTGAAGATAGACGAAAAGAAGAGGGGTTTTCAACATAATACCTCATAATACCTCTAAACGCTTGTTGAAGAGGACCGAACCCTGATACTGCAATCATAAGAGGTTGAGGTTGTTCAGCTGAGAAACAAAAAAGAAAAATGGTAGTTAAACAAAGAAGGAACAATAATTAGTGAGACCTTTTCGTTGTTGCCGAAACTGCAAGCCATGCTTGTTCATTCAGCTACGAACCAGAGCAAAGGCAACGAAGAAGATGAAACATAAGACAGTCATTAGTGACGACCGTAAGCCAAGAACAACAGTCTTGTGTATGAGGTAGAAACCCAAGTGAAACAAGGGTTTAGCAGAGGAATTTTTCTCCAATAGTAAACTCCTTGACCCTAGAAATAATCTTTATATCAGTCATATTGAAACGCAAGGGACAAAACCTCTACTGAATGTTTATATGATATTTCTTAACTCTTCTCGCAGCAATTCTCGCATCCTGGTGTCCTGCTGTTCAGTGCCATAAAAACAACACTAAAATTCAAACGGACTCTCCTGAAAATGGTACGCACATATGTCAAATGGAGAGCAGAAAGGTGGACTAAAAATTTGTGCACAGATGTCAAACTGACACGAAAAGTTCAGATGGTTGATTGATTCAAAAGAAGGTGTATCAGCCTAAACATTTGATAACATTGTCGCAAATACAAATCCACCTAGCCAAACGTTACCTCCCAAAAAAGATTCTTAGTCCGAAAATCCCAACGGTATAGCCCTCATACTAAATTTCAGTACATCCAACAATGAAGTGAATCCTTAACTCTTTGTGGGGCCAAATTGTCAGTCGTCCTGAGGACAAACAATGTTTGATTTTCAGTGGAGTTTGATTTGGAATGTATGTCATGTCACAATTAAATCATAACAATGCAAAATTCCTAAATTGCTTGTGAGATTTGGTAAAAGAGATAATCAATCAACCTTGAGAGCTTGCTTCTTGTTAAGGGAGGGTATTATGTTTTTATTGAGATTTTTGATAATTATTTTATATTTATAAAAAGGATGAAAATTAAATTTAAATCAATGAAAATATTCTTTTTATTAATTTAATTAATTAGATTTAGTTATTAATTTAATTAATTAGATTTAGTTTTGTTGGTTGAGAAAAATGTTATTATCTTGTTCATTTACATTTAAATTTATTATGAATATTTTCTATAATGACTTTGTTTAAGCCATTCCTAAAACAAAATAAAACAAAACTATATATATATATATATATATGATAAATAAATAAATAAATACATATAATCTATATTCACATATTAATAATTAGAATTTTATGTGATCCTATACTTTTTCTATAACATGAATTGATGTCTTTTTCTATAACATGAATTGATTAAGCATGAAGATTAGAATATAATAACTTGAAGCAAAGGAAAGGGAATATTGTAGTTTTAATGTTAGAGAATTTTGTTTCTAAATAGAAAACAAATGTTACAAAACATTTTCTACGAAAAAATTATATAATAAAACTATAATATAACAATTTATTTTATAAAGTAGAATTTTTAAGAAAAATACAATAATAATATGTATAAAAAAAAAATTAATATATCATGATCAGTATATTATAGAATTATTGATATCAAATTCTTGTTATCAAATATTTTTACTAATTAAAATTTCAATTATTGAAATATTATTTATATCAATTTTTTTTAATTTTATTTTAGTTTTTTTTAATTTTTTTAATTTTATATATATATATATAGAAGAAATTTTAAATATTTTTTAACATATAACATAAATTCAATGCAAACTACACATAATATACATAAAGAATGAGAAACTGCATGATCACAAGGAGCGATGACCCATAACAATTAATATAATAGGGAAAAGGTAATCACATGTTAATTTAGATTCTATAGATTGTTTTCAGAATTATGATATTACACGTTTATTTTTTAGCCAAGAGGCATATTCTACAACCTAGTATGATGTTTAACCTTGTCTATTTGTCAGTCATCAAAATTAAAATTTTGGTTATGTCGACCAAAATAAAAAAATTTAAAAATCTAAAAATAAAAATAAAAATTAAATAATTATACAAAACATTTAAATAATGTCAAAGTCATAAAAAAAAATGCAAATGAAAAAATAGATCTCTCCACTCATATTAAATCCATATTTAAAATAAATCTCGTTTTATACCTACATTATTATTAAAACATTATTAAAACCATGTTAAAATTATGTTCTTACACGTTTATTTTTCCATACCTATCATTGTAAATATAGAAGTATGTGCATTTCGATTGGTGTATATGTCTGTCTCTTTCATATCTCCATACCAATCAATGTACTTATAGAAGTATGTGCATTTCAATTAGTGTATATGTCTCTTTATTTAAATTGCGAAGGGGGATTTTATACTTTAGGAGGTCCACGATTTTTACGATGTTTATTTTATTGTTATGAAAAGGTAGCCATTGTTATGAATTAACCATTAACATGTGATAAGGGATTTTAATCAATGTGATCCATTATCAAAATGAAATTGCATGCTATTCAAGATGAGGGAACTTTTAAAAACAAAGGTTTATATATAGAAATTAAATAGAGTTATTATTAAAATTAATATGAAAATAAATTTTATTCATAATTATAAAAATAAAGATTTAAATTAATTATCTTTAATTCTATTTATGTTTTTATTTGTATATATATGAGTGAGCATATAATGTGTGTTCTTTTTTACATATATACCGATCATGTAATTTATTTTGAGTTGGTAAAAAATATGCACAAATGGCACTAAACAGAGTTGACTTATATTCATACTTGTATAATAGTTGATAAAACTCAATTTCATGTTAATTTAATGGCAATTATCTTTGAACTTTAAATGTAGAAAATGGATATGTATAATCAATTTCATGTTAATTTAATGGCAATTATCTTTGAACTTTAAAAAGTAGAGAATGGATATATATAATTATATGCTATACATTCTTAATATATAATTCATTTTAATTTGAGATTTTTAAGCACAAAGAGATTTAATTATTTTTTGGACCATTCATAGTGTTTAATAAATTTGGAGTTAAGACGGATTTACACTAATAATATTTCAAACATGAATTTTAATAGAGCGCATGTTACATTTTAAAAAAAAAATTAACGAGAAGAGTAACCATGATGAGTATAAAGGGATTTAGTGAGAAATTAATGAAAGTTTAATTAATCACTTTAGATTTGATTTCTATGTCATTGTTTGAAATAAATTTACATATAAGTGAAGTTATGATTTGATTTACAATACAAAATATTAAGTGAATAGCATTTGCAGTTATTAATCATGGCTAAGCACACTATATTTTTCTCTATATAAAGTCAAACCAATTTGACTTTAATTACTTTACTTGTATAGAAATATTTTAAAGTTTACTAATGTTTAGGGATTAGTAACAAAAATGTTATTTATGTATTTTGCTTAATTATTCATATTCAAACAGGAAAGGGAAAAAAGAAAAATAACATGTCATCTTTAAGTTTGGCCTCTAAGGGGAGTTATTATACCATGAAAAAAAAATTCATTCCATGAGTAAAACTTTTGTTAAACATTTAGACATAAATCGAGGTCATTTAATATGTTTTTTCAAATGTAATAAATATAAGTGGGAAATTGTTCCATAATATTTTACAAGATGATGTGGAAATAAGGTGGAATTAACTTAAGCATGGCATGATAATGGCACTGTTAGATGAAGAATATGAAAAAATAATAATATGTGGTATCACATTGAGAAGATTTTTTTTTTGTAAGCTAGTACAAAAAAATTTATTAATAAAAAGATTTTACATTGATATCATGATTGTCCAAAAAGACTAATCTGGGAGTATATGTCTCCAACCAGATATTCCTAAAAGAGCATCCAAGCTTCCAAAAAGCAGGATCAAAATTGATCAACATTTACTACTTTTCTTATAGAGATAATACAAAGATAAGCAATAATTTATGTGCTCTGAAACCAAAAAAGTTAACAAAACTAGTATCAGAAACTATGCCAAGAGTGAGCCTTTGTTATCATTTTGTTGCGCCGAGAGCCATCGAGAAGGTCCAAAAAAGAAGAGAAAAAAGCTCCAGCATCATTTGTTTTCCGGAAAGATACAACTAAAATGTCATACCCGTTGATACTACTGAAATGAAAGAAACTATGAACTCCTTGGAATCAAGAACAAAACACAAGTACAAAAGAGGGACCAAAATCTTTGGGTTGGGCCAAAACCCAAGGGTCTCAGCCCTCTGAAACTAACTTAGATGCAACTTAATATCCAACTTCTCATTATGATAAATTAAAGGTCTCATACATCACATAAAATTTCAAAATGATAATGTCAAGCTTCAAGCTCAATAGCCACACCTAGCTGAATAAAAACTTCAAATCCTAATGAGATTTTCTTATTTTTTATTTATAAAAAATGGTCGCTGATAGTATCTGCCTTGAAAATAGGAGTGATTCTCTCCTTGATCTCGGAAATGGTGGATCTTGTCCCTCTTGAGCTTCACTTGGACTAGGATTTACTCGGCTTCCAATGAATTCAAACTGGTGAGAAAGGATGTTATGATCCCAAGCCAAGTTAGGGAGTTAAGGAGGTGGGAAAATCCCCTAGATTCTCTGATGGTTGTCTCCATAAAGCCACTACATAGTAATCACCTAAAAAATGTTTCTTTTTTCCTGCAACTAAACCACATTAGGCCACATACAATGACAAACCCCTTTTACAATTCTTACTAAGCATAATATAACAAAAAATGTGTATTAATGTGAGAGAATGATAGTTTTAAGGCTAGAGGATGGCATGATGATCTTCAAAATATACCTATTGATGGGACTCATCAACAGGATCATGAGTGTTATTCACAAATTTGTCGGCCATAATTAGGGTTTTCTTACTTTACGCCCAACCGATCTAAATCCACTACAAATCTCCATAAAATACCCAAAGAAACCTTCTCTTATACCAATATGATTCATAAACTGCCATGGATATTCCATTGGACAGTTCGTCACAACATATCTGATAAAATTATATTTAAAATCTGAAATTCTACACTATTACAGATTTATTAAATTTCTGGATCTACATATTTATTGTTAATAGTGCATGCATGTGAATTAAAATTATGAAAAAAATAGAGAATGGAAAAATAAAAACTCACACATACATTTGACACAAGATATGCTCAAGGAAACCCTTTCGAGAGAAAAACCCAGTTGGAAGGTAACACTGCTTCACCTTCTTTCTTTGTATGGAAATATGGCTACAAGTTCAAAGAAGTATGGCATGTGGCCTGTGGGCTGCTAAAATGCACAAATCCTCTCTATGTACTCTACCTCCTATAACTCTTGGTTATTTTTTTCAGTTATGGAACAAATGCACTCGAAAGAATGAAACCCCTTTTCCTCTCTGTGGCCCGGTTATAACACATCTAGATAACCTCCTAGTGGTTAGGATTGACTAACTCAAATCTTAACTAGAGTTACAATATATACTCTTATAGAGTTTTCTACATCATAATAACATTGATAGCCCATTTTCCATGAACATTGGGGGCTAACATTGTATCCTCACGAATTATGGAGGTGAAAATAGGAATGTCAACTTCTGAGCGGCATAACTTCTGCATACTAACTCTGATTGACATGATTCTTGTGCCATTGGAAAGGTATCTATGTGTAGAATAGGAAAAAAAGATTACATATTAAATTAGTGTTTTTATGTTACAACACCCTCCAAAATTTCACTACATTTGAATTTTGGAGCCTACTTTAATGTCATATCGACTGTCACCTTGGCTGTCAAGTGTCGTTTTGTGTCGATTCATGTGTTTTGAGTGTTCTTAAGTGTCGTTGCATTGATTTAAATATCCACATATGAATTTCATGGCCACAACACCTTTCTTGTCGTAAAATGAAACTTTTGGGTCGCAGTCGCACACACTTCAATATTTGTACTTAGGGAATGTGCATAAAGTGGTGTTTTGATGTATACTCATTGTTGGTTTCATTTTTCTAAGATTTATTGATGATTTAGTATGTGTTTCACCTAGTTTTATGTCCAAACTCATCTTTCCCATTCCTTGACCAATCATCCACACTTAGACAAGTTTCAGTTGAAAAGAGAGCCTATTAATGCCAAGAGCGCATGAGCGCACTCTAAAGCCTTGATGGAAGATCCTTCATTTTTCAAAAGCATTCCCTGTGCCCTCTCTCAAAGTTGGGTGCACTCTCAAAGCACGAATCCCCTTCCTTGTCCCAAACTATGCCCGCTAAGAATGACTAGGTCTTTTTAGAGTGAACTCCTTCAAATCGAAGAAGTGCGCCCTCCTTGAGTGCACTGGTACATCCTAAAGACCCAAATATTATCCCTTCAACCTTCTGCTATGCGTCATGCGCCCTCCTGAACTGATTGAGCACACTGTCGCATCCTGAAGGCACAAATCCCAAGCCTTCAGTCTTCAGAAGTGCACCCTGCGCCCTCCTTGTGCCCTCTTGAGCACATGAGCTCACCTCGAAGGCATGAAGCTTTAGCTTTAACCTTCATGAGTGTGCCCCTATTCCCTCCCTCTCTTCCTTGAATGCATAATGCACTTGGGAAGCCCGAAG
This sequence comes from Pinus tabuliformis, assembly GCA_031772625.1. Lineage (NCBI taxonomy): Eukaryota > Viridiplantae > Streptophyta > Pinopsida > Pinales > Pinaceae > Pinus > Pinus tabuliformis. The sequence continues at coordinate 533,557,126 of CM062819.1, forward strand.
CTTTTCCCTTCATCCTTCAGACTTGTGACATGTGCCCTGCCTTGAATACCTTTCTTTTTAGGGTGCATGAGCACATCCTGAAGCCTCAAAGCTCCTCCTTCTCAGCCCTTCAGTCTTTCAAAGTGCGCCCTTATGTTGTGTAGCACCATTGACTTTTTTAGGCACGCCCAAAAGGCATGAAGAGTAAAATCTGCATAAAACATGGTAGAGTAGGATATTTTTAGGTTGGTGGTTGGTCATCATGAGTGATTATAGAAACAGGTATTATAGGGACCTCATGGAAAGCATACACAAAGAAGATCGGATAAAGATGATAAACAAAGGAAGCACAAGAAGAACCAAGAATACACATGAAACTTGATGATCAAGGTACCATGAATACTCCAAGATTGAAGACCCTTCAGAGGATGGAAGCATCGTGAGCATATTATGATAAAGAAAAAACATAGAGGCAACCATGTCATCACTAAATCAAGTCCATATAATCAGTCACTGTCAGTCCCAGTCATGCCAGATAGTGATGTGTCAAGCTTCATCACATGATGACATGGAATACAAAATATATTCTTATAATTATTGTAAATACAAGCAAGTATAAGTCCAAGAGTCATGTAAATTCAAGGGTCACCAAAGTCCAAAGGACATTTAATACCACAACTCATACGTAATTCCAAAAGTCATTTGGAACTTTAAAGGTTGTAGAGGTCCAAAGGCCACTAGAAGTTAGAAAGTCAAGAACCATGAGGATATGAAAGGTCACTCCTCAGGTTATAAATAGATCATAATTTCTCATATAAAGGAATTTTAGCCTTGGCTTCTCCCACAAAGCATAAGAGAGATAAGTTAGTACTTTTGGGGAGGAAGTACTGGTCCCAATGCTCCACTATTGGAGCAAGTGATGTTTGTTGTATTCCTGCATCTTGGCACTTTTCCTTAATATTTGAAGCCTTGATGGCCAGCACATTTTCACACATGGATTATGGATGTTTCTAAGACTATTCTATAAATGTTCATGGTTCATGTTTTCTTTCACCAGTACTAAGGTTTTTGAACTATTTCAGTCATTTTAGTGCATATTTTGTAATGGTTATAACATTTGTCATGTTCATGTGGACTATTTTTTTGGATGTTAGATGATGCATCCCTTTTTTTTTGTGTCTTTATTAGGGTGGTACTATTACCTCTCTCCTAGAGGCTCACTTTCTTTCCCCTCTGTGGTAGAAGAACCTTGATGCACTAGCAACTAAAAATTCTCCAAGCACACTTGTTTGCTTTCCAAAGGTGCATATGTGACTCTCTCTCTTACTGAGAACTAAATCCAATGAGGTCTAGCTAGGACCACATGCCAGGGAGACCCCTTGAATGTTTACAAGTCCAACGTTGTCAACATTGTTGGAGCTAGAAGGAGGGCATCTAGATTTTTATAGTTGATAAATCCACCCACCTACATCATACTTCCTCTGGGCACGTCAACAACATTCCCAACACTTCTTTGATTCATATTCCTGAAGCAGGTAGATCTTCTCAACCCGACCCTTAACAAAGTTGCGAGATTTCTTACGAGCACATTTGGGCAATTCGACCCATAACTTGTAAGTTCACAAAGGTTATCGAATTGATTCTTGGAGCACATAATCTTCCTTATTTTCCGAAGAATAAAGCAACCACTCCTACCGGGATAGTGGTTTATACAGTATAATATTTTATTTTCGCTACGCTTAAAGAGTTGGCAGAATCTACAGAAAACATAGAAAAATGAGAGCAGCCTCCATCTTTTAACGTGGGTGATGGGGACAACATTGTGCTTTCAAACGATACTTTCCACATGTTAGGCGGACACAAAGAAGAGGAAGAAGATCCCTCAGATTCTAAAAAATAGGAGGAGGAACAGATAAATACATGGCATACCAACGTCTGGATTGGATGACTTAGGGTCCACTTGCCCTTTGGGTATTTTACATAAGATGCCAAGACACCCAGAAAATATATTAACAAAATATGATCCTAACAAGGTGATCAAAGCAAAAGACCATTTGGATAATTTCTACCTACACTTGCATTTGCTAGAGGTAACTTACGACAATGTTGCATGTAGAGTCTTTCCTTGTACCTCATATGGTAGAGTGATTGCTTGGTATCATAGTCTTCCTACAAATTCAATTCAGAATTGATGGGGGTTTAAGAATGTGTTTCTAGAAAAGTTCGTCGATGACAAAACAACAACCATGTTATTAAAAGAGTTGGGGAATGTGAAGATGGGGGGGAAATAAAAGGTGAAAGACTTTAATCATAGGCTCAATTGAATATTGAACCAATTTCCTCTGGAGACAGCACCGCATGCCTCCATTATAATTGATTACTATACTTTTTCCTTGCCAACAAGCATATCATAGTTTGTGAAGAGGTTAGTGAAATAAACTTTGGCGCAAAATTTTGATGAAGCCATTGTTGTTGAGAATAACTTGCGTTCAATCGGGGTCATGTTGATGATGAGTCATCCAAAGACTCAAAGGATATAGGCAAAAGGGGCCACTTCAAATAAGGTCAAAGATAAAGAAGCTATTGATCTGGACAGTTTGACCCTAACGATCAAGACTATGTCCAATGAGTTGGCAGAACTGAAACAGAGCACAAGTTGGACCACTTTCAGTAGCAAGCCCTTGAAGTCTAACTTCTTGAATGTTGTGTTGAATGTCGAGAGTATGGACATGGACCAATATTGTTCTTTTCACCAAGAATATCATTCAAAAAATACATGCCCACAGTGGAATCACAGCATGAATTCTTTAGCTTCACATATGATTGACTCAGTGCTTGCAAATGAGAAGATTGAACAAACAAAAGAAAAGGAAGAATCTAAGGCGGCTGAAGAGACTGAAAGTTTCGAAGACACAATTAATAGTTTCGTTTGTGTGTTCAATGTTGAGAAGAAAAACACCAAAGAACCACCACCAAATGAGGCCCCAACTCAAAATTAAAACAACTAATATAATTGAGACGTCAAGGGCCCGTTCCTAAACAAGACATGACGAGGCAAAAGATGAAAGAACATGAATTAAGAAAACTCACTCTTCCCATCAGCCAAGCTTCGAGAAATTCTGGAGATACTACCACAACAAACAAGACTTCCACCGACACTAAAAACAAGACCATCAGACCAAAAGTACCAGGTAAAGTCACTCCTCCAGACACTTCAGCAATCCCCGCTACTCTTGACTACAACATAGTGGAGGATATGAAGAAATAACATGCAAATATTTTAATCTTTGACCTCACAAGAATAGTAAGCCATCCGAAACTGCTTGTCCAAGCCCTTGATTAGGCCTCATCAAGTAATAATGCTTCTTCCCAAAGTATATCTGGTAAGTCTTCTATTCCCATAGATTATTTCATCAACGCTGCAACATTAGAAGATAATACTCTTTCCCCTTCATTTCTACTGACTTAAAATTTTCAATTACAATGTTCACAATTGTTTAGTTGATTTTGGTGCATCTGTAAATGTAATTCCATTATCTGTTGCAAAGAAAATAAATTCCAAATGGGAAAAAATGAAGGCACAGATTATTTAGTTGGAAAGATCTTTGGTCCAAGCTATTGGTGAACTTAGAAATTTTCATATCATATTATCTAAAGACAATCGAGTTCACCAATGTATAAATACCATAATTTGGGACATACCGGAAGCATATGGTTTACTCTTTAGTCAAGATTAGTCAAAAAAATTACAAGTTTATTTTCAAACCAACTAGCCACATGTGGCTTCCATACAGGGGAAAGAACAATCAGATCCAAGTGGAAACAGAACCTTACATGAAATACATGGTTACATCCTTGGAAGGGAAAAATGAGTCGATTTCTTTCGCCGATATAATTTTTGGTAATTTCTTTTTGGAAACTAACCTTGGGTGCTATCTCACACAACCATCACTGATTCCACCAAATACACAGTTGGAGCTCCTTCCTTTCTCTCTAGTTGGTGCAAATTATTTATGTAATATAGATGTACATAGTATTACTAGTAATAATGGTAGTAATTGTACATGAAATAGCTTCGTATATTGTAAATTTTGGACTCTTCATTTTGATGATTCTAATACGCAGGATGGTTCTAGAGTAGGTTGTGTCCTTACAGACCCGGAAAACAAGAAACATGTACTTTCATGCCATTTGGAGTTTGAGTGCACTAATAAAACTGCAGAATACAAAGCACTCATACTTGGATTGAAGAAATTTATAGACCTGAAGGTAGAGTTTCTAAAGGTAATCGATGACTCAGAGGTAGTCACTCATTAGGTACGAGATACTATACATTGTGTTTCACCTCATCTCAAAAACTACCAACAGGAGGTATGGTGTTTGATAAATCATTTTAAATATTTCAATATTGTTTCTGTTCCAAGAGTTAGAAATGCAACAACATATACATTAGCAAATGCTACTGCTAGGATGTCACCATTGAAAAATGGTTTTTCTATTGAAATTTTATATAAACCATCTTTTCCTGACAATGTTACTAATTTACGTGTTTTCAATGACGATTGAAGGATACTACACTTTATTGAAAATTTTGATGTATTTAAATACGTCGCCATAAAGGAGGATGAACATGAGAAGGATCTACAAGAAGCATCTCAAGCACCAAAAGGAAACACCATGCCAAAAGGCATAGTGTCCTTAGAGAAATTATATGAGTTTCAGAACCGGTTTAGACGACCAACAAACAAAAAGACTCAGAGTTCAAAGCTCGCATCTGAACAAGTATATTTGGGAACCCCACAAGATCCAAAGTATGTTAATCTTGGTACCTTCTTTTCTCCACAAGAGCAACAAGAATTTATTCGTTTATTTAAGCAGTATCAAGATGTGTTTTCTTGGACATATGATGATTTAAAGACTTATGATACCCGCATCATACAACACATGATTCCTATAAAATAAGGGGTGAAATCGTTCTAGCAGAGGCTATGAAAATTCCATCCAACACTCGAGCCCATTATTCAGAAAAGATTGAGAAAGTTGTTGGATGCTCGGATCATCTTTAAAGTCATACATTCCACATGGGTGTCCAACTTGGTCCCAGTAAGAAAGAATTCTAGTGAAATACGCCTATGTGTTGATTTCTAAAATATTAACCAAGCTTCTGATAAAGAAAACTATCCAGTGCCATCCATGGAGTAGATACTCCATATAGTATCTGGGTCTGAAATGTTTTCACTACTAGATGGATTTTCAGGCTATAATCAAGTGCTTGTAGCGGAACTGGACAGGTTGAAGACTATGTTCTAGACTAAATGGGGAACATTCACGTTCAAAAGAATGTCGTTTGGACTAATCAATGCTGGTGAAAATTTTCAAAGAGTGATGGACATTGCCTTTCGTGGCCTTATAGGTTAGAGAATTATTGTCTACTTAGATGATGTCAATGTATTTTCTAAGAAAAGGTCGGATCATGTACGTCATCTAAAGAAAATATTTGAGCGGTGTCGAAAGTACGAAATTTCTTTGAATCCTAAGAAGAGAATCTTTGGTGTGCCTGAAGGGATCCTGCTATGGCACATCATAACAAAGAGCAGTATTAAGATTGACCCTGATAGGGTCAAGGCTATCACATAGATCTTGTTCCCGATGAATAAGAAATCCATGCAGTATTTATTAGGGAAAGTCAATTTCCTCATAATATTCATCTTTGATTACGCACAGATAGTCAAACCCATACAGGAGATGGTTAAGAAAGATGTAGTATATAAGTGGGACAAATGGGAGAAAGACACTTTTGCTTGGATTAAACAGGATATTGTCAATGCACCTGAACTCTTTAGTCCATATTATGGTAAGGATTTCCTACTCTATACATTTTCTTATCAATTTATGTTGTATTATATTAGAAGGACAATGAAGGAAATGGGAAACCTATCTCTTTTATGAGTGCTAATCTATAGGGACCAAAATTAAATTACATTGCCATTGATAAACAAAAATAAGTAGTATATAAGGCAGAGAATTATTCCAGACCCTACTTATTGAAAGTTCACACCACTGTGTTCGTACCTCACCTAGCAGTAAGAATGTTGCTTGTGCAACAAGAGCTAGGAGAGAAAGGGATAATTGGGTGACCTGTATTCAATAATATGATCTAGAGTTTAAAATAGTTCATACTATAAAGAGTCATGGCCTATGCAAACTAGTTGTTGAAGCAAAGGATTCTCTCGAACAAGATATCTCGAGATGGGAACAGTAAATTGAAAAGTATAATATTGATTGCATTCCTCATTCCACATCCACAGCACCCTATTATGAAGAGTTACGACAGTTTTTGGAAACTCACACCTTTCCCTTGCACTTATCAAGTAAGCAGAAAAGGGAACTTAAACACTATATCATATCAAGTGGTCCATGGAATGTTATTCCAAAAGCACCATAATGGAGTTCAGTTCAGGTGACTTAAGCCGCAAGATATGGAGAAGGTTATGAAAGATCTACATGATGGATCGGCTAGTGGTCACTATGCGGGTGATACCACAACACACAAAGTTATGGGGGATGGTTATTATTGGCCCACTCTTTTTAATGATGCTCACACCTATGTCTGCAAGTGCCAAGCTTGTCAAAAATGCATCGGCCGTGATCAAAGGTTGGTCGCTCCACTTCTCCCAATAGTATTCGAAGAACCATTGCAACAATGGGGCCTTGATGATATAGGATAGATTATTCCACACTCATCAATGCAACATTGATATATCCTCACAACTACAGATTATTTCACTCTGTGGTCGGAAGCAGCTTTACTTAAACAAGTAAATGACCAGGAAGTCATTCACTTTATACAACAGAACATCATCACTAGGTTTGGCATTCCTATGTCACTTGTCTTTGATAATGAAACTTCTCATCATTAAAAATTTATGAGTTTGCATTGGAAAATGGGATTGTTCTCAAGCATGCATCTAATTACTATCCCCAGGGAAATGGTCTAGTTGAATCCACAAATAAAAATCTTATTTGCATCATTAAGAAGACCATTTTCTCTAAAAATAAGAGTTGGAATATTGCTTTGACTAATGCCCTTTGGGCCGACTGTGTTACCCCTAAGCCTTCTCTGAGAACCTCGCCATACTTTCTGGTGTATGGTAAAGAAGTTATCTTACCTCTAAACCTGTACCTCCCAACCTTGCAACTCTCTTAGGAGTCACAAGGTAAACCTTGCTTACTGGTTCAAAACATGATAAACACTTTACTAAAACTCGAGGAAGAGCGGCTCAAAGCCAAAGACTAATTTTCTATGCATCAAAATCGTATAAAGTGTTGGTTTGATAGAAAATTCGCAGGGGCGAAGAGCTTTGATGTGGGCGACCTAGTTCTAAGATGGGATAAACCCCATGAAGATAATGGTAAACATCCAAAGTTCCAACCATTGTGGATTGGACCATTCATAGTTGAAGAGAAACTCGGCCATAATGCTTTCAAGCTCAAATATTTGGACGAGAGGCTTGACCCCCTACCCATGAATGGCCAAGATCTAAAGCATTATTTTCAGTAGCAACTACAAGCTGCAATTCCTATACATATTTTTTTGCATCTTTTCTTTATTTGTTTGTTTTGTGTTGTCATCTATGAGTTTCATGTCTTTTATGTTTTATTGTGTTGGTCACTATACATAAATAAGAATTGTGTATGAAAGTGCATGGACCAATTAGGAATTTTTAGTGCAATAAAAGAGGAATGTGACAACTTCAACACTTGGCTATCCGTTTATTCTCTTTCCATGATTGGGGAAAATTACTTAGGTTAAGGTAAGTCTAGATGGAAAATATGATTCATCCAATAGGAGAACGTTGAGGGAACCTATTAGATCTATGCGTATGATAGCACCTGAACTGCTCAACTTGGCCTATGTATTCTTATGTGTTAACACATGTCCAATCTAGTATAGAAGGGATAAGGGGAAAATTTAAAGAGAGAAAACATAAATCAGAGGTCGATAACGGTGTATCTTTATGTGAGTTCAACCAAGTAGAGAAAAGAGAGGATGATGTGTATGAAACCAGGTTGAAAGGGGAACTTGGGGCAATCAATACTTTTTGAAGGTTTGATCATTAACCAAAATCTAATTCCCAGAAAGGGAAGTTGAAGTTCACCCAGTCTATCACCAAGTGTTGTTGTTGCTACAACACCCTCCAGAATTTCATTACATTTGAATTTTGGAGCCTACTTCATTGTCATATCGAGTGTCACCTTGGTCATCAAGTGTCATTTTGTGTTGATTCATGTGTTTTGAGTGTTCTTAAGTGTCGTCGCATTGATTTGAATATCCACATATGAATTTCATGTCCACGACACCTTTCTCGTAGTAAAATGACACTTTTGGGTCACAATCGCACACACTTCATTGTTTGTACTTGGGGAATGTGCATAAAGTGGCATTTTGATGTATATTCATTTTTTATTACATTTGTCTAAGTTTTCTTGATGAGTTAGTATGTGTCGCACTTGGTTTTATGTCCATAACTCATCTTGTCCATTCCTTAACCAATCATCCACACTTAGACAAATTTCGGTTGAAAAGTGAGCCCATTAAGGCCAAGAGCGCATGAGCACACTCTGAAGCCTTGATGGGAGACCCTTCATTGTTCAGAAGTGTGCCCTGTGCCCTCCTCAAGAGTTGGGCACTCTCAAAGCACGAATCCCCTTCCTTGTTTCGAAATGCACCCTCCAAGAATGACTAAGTCTTCCTAGAGTGCAATCCTTCAACTTGAAGAAGTGCACCCTCCTTGAGCACACTGATGCATCCTGAAGACCCAAAGCTCAGCCCTTCAACCTTTCCCTATGCACCATGTGCCCTCCTAAACTGATTGAGTGCATTGTCACATCTTGAAGGCACGAATCCGAAGTCGTCAGCCTTCAGGAGTGCACCTTGCACCCTCCTTGAGCCCTCCTAAGTGCATGACTGCACCTCGAAGGAATGAAGCTTCAACCTTCAGCCTTCAAGTGTGCGCCACGTGCCCTCCCTCTCTCCCTTAAGCACATAGAGCACTTGGGAAGCCCGAAGTTTTTCCCTTCATCCTTTGGACTTGCGACATGCACCCTGCCCTAACTGCCTTGCTTTATAGGATGCATAAGCACATTCAGAAGCCTCGAAGCTCCTCGTTCTCAACCCTTCATTCTCTCAAAGTGTGCCATTGCACCTTGTAGCTCCATTGACTATTTTAGGCACACCAAAGGAACGAAGAGTAAAATCTTCATAAAGAATTTTAGAGTAGGGGATTTTCAGACTGATGGTTGATCATCATGAGTGATTGAAAAAACGGGTATTACAGGGACCTCATGGAAAGCACACACAAAGAAGATCAAACAAAGAGGATAAACAAAGGAAGCACAAGAAGAACCAAGAACAAACATGAAATTTGATGATCAAAGTACCATGAAGACTCCAATATTGAAGACCCTTCAGAGGGTGGAAGCACCGCGAGCAGATGATGGGAAAGAAAAAACACAATGGCAACCATGTCACCACTAAAGCAAGTCCATATCATCAGTCATTGTCATTCCCAGTCATCCTAGATGTGACGTGTCAAGCTTCAACATATGATTACATGGAAAACAAAATGAATTATTGTAATTATTGTAAAAGACAAGAAAGTAGAATTTGAAGAGTCATATGTAAAGTCAAGAGTCACAGAAGTCCAAAGGACATGTAATACCAAAAGTCATATGTAATTCCAAAAGTCATTTGGAACTTCAAAGGTTGTAGAATTCCAAAGGTCACTAGAATTTAGAAAGTCAAGAGTCATGAGGATATAGAAGGTCACTCCTCAATTTATAAATAGATCCTCATTTCTCATGTAAAGGACTTTTAGCCTTGGCTTCTCCCATAAGGCATAAGAGAGATAATTTGGTACTTTTGGGAGCAAGTAGTGGCCCCAACGCTCTACTATTGGAGCAAGTGATGTTTGTTGTATTCATATATCTTGGGACTTTTACTTAATATTTGAAGGCTTTATGGCTAGCACGTTTTCACACATGGATTATGGTTGTTTGTAAGACTATTCTGTAAATGTTCATGGTTCATGTGTGCTTTCACTAGTACTAAGGTAGTTGAAATATTTTGGTTAGTTTAGTGCTTATTCTATTGAGAATGTGTTGTAATGGTTATAACGGTCATTGTGTTCATGTGGACTATTATGTTGGATGTTAGACGAAACAGCCTTGTTTGTGTGTGTCTTTATTAGGGTCGTATTATTACCTCTCTCCTAGAGGCTCACTTTGTTTCCCTTTTGTGGTAGAATAACCTTGATGCAACAACAATTGAACATTCACCAGGCACACTTGCTTTCTTTTCAAAGACATATATGTGACTCTCTCTCTTTCTGACATCTAAAGGCAAGGCAAATCTTTAAGTAAACGACAGTTGGGTTGTATTCTGGATGGGTCTCCCATCCAATATGGTGTGAGGTCTAGTTGGGATGACATATCGGGGAGACCCCTTGAACGTTGGCGTGTCCAGAACTATCAACAAGCAACAAATTTTTACCCCCAAAAAACGTCATTTGATGCCTCAAAATGCTCCTGGAAGGTTTCAGACCTTGTTTTGCTAAACTAGGTCACACCGGTAAAAACGGACCATTGAGATGATTCCTCCAGTTTTTCCAGTCTAAAAGCATTGAGATGGATGACAAACAACATAATGATCCAATCCGGATCAACACAGCCTTTTCCCCGCACTCCCCTTATCTGCACACCAAAATATATCAGTCTACATCCTTGCCACATTATTCACTTCACTAAAATCATCAAATTCCTTGCAATAACTTTGATTTTGGAAAAAAAGGTCGCTCCCAGACTTTAACAAAACATTTGGGGCCTTTAAGTCTAGTGAAGAAATTAAGAATTTATAGTGGTTGAACAAAAATTCACAATAATTATAAATGATAAAGAATAAGAATATGTGTTCGATGAATAAAGGAACTTGTATCTGAGTTTTATATAGACAAAGAGATAGTGTGTAATAAGATTTAAGAAACCAAAGCGCTCGGAACATATGTCGGGTGTAATTTTTTGAATTCTTTAAATTAAAAGGTAGAGAAAATTTTGCATGGAGCATTCCTGTCAAGTGATAGAGGTGAAAGAGATCGATCTCCCTAATCAAATCGTTGGTCCATTTCTTTAGAAAGTAAAGGAAATCCCCTTTTTCGCAAGAAAATAGTAACAAAGTTGCTCCTCCTCATATTGCTTTTCTTTAGGTATTGCATCTACATTAAGACAAATGACTTTTAGTCAGCAATGATTACAAAGGAAGAATAAGGTCGTTGTGATAGTATCCACGGCCAAGACGAGATTTGAATATCGTTGTTATCATTGTCGGCCCATGCAAATGAATGATTAGATTTAATCGCTCATTTGAGAGAGAAGGTGGATTCAACCTTAAGGGCAGAAATTGTTAGCAAAATCGTGAGTACTTCTTCTTGAGTTGTTGATTGCCCCACCTCATTTGTTAACGCTACAATGAAGGGGCGCACAATGATATCCAAATTTTGCACCATAAATGGAAATTTCTTGCTATTGTGAACAACAGGATCCTTGAGAAAAGACATTAGTACGGAAGTAGTTGTGTGGAAAAGGAGTGTGTGTAGGAGAACCTTTATTCTACACACACCCTTACCTTAATACATCTATTGTTCCACACAACTACCAAGCCATTTTGATACATAGTTTGACCCACACCATTATTACATGTGTGTTGTAATCTCATTTGATATCGGGTTGTAAATATTTCAAGCAAAACCATTTGGTTCAAGGCTCGATATTTTTTCAGTGTCCGCCCCTGCCTCCCCACCCCCCTTGAGCCCCCCATGCTTACATAAGGGACTTGACACCCATCAGTTCTGACATCCTTGGGCATAGCAATAGCAATGTTAGGAGTAACAATGTCAGTGTCAGTGTCAGATCATGCACTGACAAAATGGCCACTTACAATATTAGTTTTTTTTTTTCATTTTAAAATGATTTGTCATGCATTGGCAAATAGGAAAATAAAAATGCACTCCACTAGGGCTATTATGTCCCATCAAAGTGCTCTAGGACTATCAGAAAATGAAAAATACATTTTACAAAAATTATAAAATTCTTTTAATAATTTAAAGAAAATTGAAAATAAGAACAAATCCCAAAAACTATGGTTATACACATGAAACTTTGGTTAAAGTAACAAATCTCAGCAAACTAATCCATAGTCAATGGACTATTAATCGTGAGGTGATTGCTATAGTCCCTAATAGAAGCAAGAACTAATAATGGCTTTTTCGTGAGTGGATAATGCCCTTTAAGTGGAAAAAAATAAAAAATAAAAACGCATAAAAAATTCCTCATAAATTACAATAGTACTTTCATGGGATATGAGCAACCTCTCAACAATGACTAGAGTAATGTGGTTTTTATTCCTTGTTGTCTTTTATTCAGGATTCCCTGTATCCCTCAAAGGTAAAACTTAGAATTTCAAAATTAGATTGGCTTAAATGAAAAATATTTGATAGTTTTAAATTTTTTTTGCTATAATTATATTTTCTAATAAAAAATTAATTAATTATTCAATTTCATCTAATTTCAAAATAATTTGTAATTAAAAATAATTAATAATATTAAAAAATATATTATTATTTACTTAATGATTAAAAATATATATTTTTTTGGAAAAAATAAAAATAAATTCAAAGTTAAAATAAAATATATACACAATCACTCTCTAATACAAATCATGCTACAACTAAAAATCACATAGCATTGTGTGCTATATGAAGGAAAATCCTCCTAACCCAAATGTCACCCTCTAAAAAAATTCTGAGGCCGAAAATTCGAACCGTAAGGCCTTTGTGGACCAAATTGTCAGTACTCTTTAAGACGACCACAAACATTTGCTGCACAACTGAAACATCTGATAACATTGCCGCGAATACAAATCCACGTAGGATCCAAAAAAGAATCTTAGGCTGAAAATTCCAACGGTACGGCCCTCGTGCTAAATTTCAGTACATCCAACAATGAAGTGAATCCCTAACTCTTTGCGGGGCCAAATTGTCAGTCGTCTTGAGGACAAACAATGTTTGATTTTCAGTGGAGTTTGAATTGGAATGTATGTCATGTCACAATCTGCGAATAAAAGAACAAATTACCAGTAATTAAATCATAACCATGCAAAATTCCTAAATTGCATGTGGGATTTGGTAAAAGAGAGAACCAATCAACCTGGAGAGCATGCTTCTAGTTAGGGGAATCTTTTTCTTGACATTAAAAAAAAAAATGAGGGGGTGAGTTTTTTTAGAAGACGCTGTATTAATCCGAAATTCACAATTTACATATATTTACAGAAGTGAGATTGAATTCGCAATGTACACATATTTATAGAAGTGTGATTGTTACAATACGCTGCTCCGCAGTGAAGCAAGATTAAAATTGATCAACAATAAGCTGCGGAGAAGCTGGAAGCATGCATCGAGGGATTGAACCCAGGTGGGAAGGCAAAAAGCTGTCTGTCCCCAGTGTGGGGTAAGCCTTTTTCTTGACATTATAGTTTAGGGAGAGTATTATGTTTTTATTGAGATTTTTGATCATTATTTTATATATGTATTAAAAGGATGAAAATTAAATTTAAATTAATGAAAATATTTTTTAATTAATTTAATTAATTGGGTTTAGTTTTATTGGTCAAGAAAAGTGTTGTTATTTTGTTCATTTACATGTAAATTTATTATGAATATTTTTTATAATAATTTTGTTTAAGCAATTCCTCAAAACAAAATATATATATTCCTCATATAAAATATAAAGATATTTGGTGAAAAATAAATAAATATATATAATCTACATTCACATATTAATAATTAGAATTTAATGTGATGATATATTTTTTCTATAATATAGATAGATTAAGCATGAAGATTAGAATATAATAACTTGAAGCGAGAGAAAAAGAATATTATAAATTTAATGTTAGAGAATTTTGTTTCTATGTAAAAATAAATGCATCAAAACATCTTCTACTAAATATATATATATAATGTAACAATTTATTAAAAATTATTCATTTTATAGAGTAGAACTTTTAAGAGAAATACAATAATAATATGTAAATAATAATAATAATAATATAATATAGTGATTGGTATATTATGATTATTAATACAAAATATTTTTAATCAATTATTGAAATATTATTTATATCACTTTTTTTTAAATTTTATTACAAAATATTATAAATATATGGACTTAAATAAAATAATATAACAAAAAAAAATTGAACATATAATATAAATTCAATGCAAACTATGGCATAATTTACGTAAAGAATAATAAATCGCAAGGCAAGTAACTTTGGCTTGCCAAAATATATGTTATTAGTTTGAAGACTCATACTTCGACATGAGAGTTTAAATTTAAATTGCAGACTTGTTATTAGCTATTTTCATCAATTAATGAAGTGTTGTTGAAGTTTTAACTTCTAGTTTTAAGTTTGTGTGCTTGCTTGAGCCATGGAGGGCCCATATTTCTTGAGCTAGTACATTTTGTTCTTGTTATGCAATATCTTAGTAAATACTTGTTGTTTCATATATTTTTTCATCATATTTCCATTTGTATATTCACTAATGGCATCCTTGTACATTCAGGTTTGAATCGGGTTATAAAACTAGTTTCTTAGACAGTAAGCCTTGAAAGCTAGTTTTGAACTGTTGGTTATAGGTGTCTTTTCCTTTTTGTTTTATGACTGTAATACTCACTTTCTAGAGTTGTCAATGTTTTTTTAATATATTTTTATCAATTGGTTATTTAGTGTAAGGTAATTAACATAACAATCATATTCTTTTAACTTTGCATAAACAATCATACTTGTTTAATTTTGCATCAATGGAATACTTAGTGAAGGTTTAAATGTGTTTAAGGAATATAAATTAGCCATTGGTTGAATATAAATATTAGTTAGATACTAAATACTAGTCACTATTTACCAATTACGAGTTATTGGTTCTTAGTTATTTATTTTAGACTTCAATTAGATACTAGCTATCAAATTATATATTGATTAGACATACTTACATTTGATTAGCATACCTACATTAGTTTATATATACTTTGGTTTGATTAGTTTAGATCTACTTTGGTTTGATTAGCTTAGATATATTTTGGTTTGATGAGCTTGGATATACTTTGGTTTGAATCATAGTTATCATAGTAACATTTGATAAGCTACGTCACTATTGCATTGCATTATTGAATTTGTATTCTTGCTCAAGGCTCATAGATTCCAATCTCATTTCTAGTTCTTTATTACCAAAGATTAGTTGTTGTTTGAAGAATCAACTTTACTGGCCAAATTTCCCAAGGTGTCGAGAGTGTCATTCACCAACTTGCTAAGAGAAGAAGGCCCAAACTCTTGAGGACTTTTCTTATTTCCTTGAATATTTTAAACACCATAGTCCCCTGCTTTTGTTGACTACTTTCCTAGAATAGAATGATGGTTTGTGAACATGTCAACTAAAGGGATGAGTAGAAGACTATGAGTGACCACTCATCTTCACTCTCATAGATGGGGAAGGTTAGAGTGTGTTCTCATCCTCTTAACTAGTATGGGTCAAAATTGATTGAGTTGATTTAAATACTACCATAGTGTCCACTTTACTCCATTGGCATGAAAGACCCTAATGTATGAGTCAACCTCTTTGATTGAAAACCCATTTGGTCATTTTTATTTCCCAATATTTGAGTGAAAGTTTGACATTTTGAATATGGTTGCATAGAGAACTTGGATTTGTGTGATAAATCCCAGTATATGCCCAATATGAAGTATTCTTAAGTCAACTCATTATGATTTCCATTTCAAGCTTGTGTGTTACAAGTTTTGTTTCATGCTTCCTTAACATAGTTGTTAGTTTTAACTTAGACGTGACAATCAATCTAACTTTGATCCTGCACATTATTCTT
The DNA here is from genome assembly GCA_031772625.1 of Pinus tabuliformis. Lineage (NCBI taxonomy): Eukaryota > Viridiplantae > Streptophyta > Pinopsida > Pinales > Pinaceae > Pinus > Pinus tabuliformis. Next base: position 533,573,095 of record CM062819.1, read on the forward strand.
GCACCTCACAAGTTTACCAACCTAGATTGATAAATCAAATCTAACAAAATTCTAGTACAATTGAATTGACGACAATAATATCTCTAATTTCACAAGGTTAAATGTGAGTGCTATTAATGAAGAAACAACGGAAAAACTTAATAAATTTTTACAATATTCAAGGAGGAATATGCAATTTGAAAACTCCAAACCTAATGATATTGATGCCCTTACAAAGAAGTGGATTAGAGTTCCTTTACCTCTAAGTGCTAATCCTAGTCCCCTACCAACCTAAAAGAAAGATGATGTTTCTTTAAACATTGCTTGATGGTTGTATTGAGAATGATCTGTGTTGCATGGTCACTTTTAGAAGTCATGATGACCGTGACCCATTCTTAATGTGGAAGCCTTACTATAGATAATAACACTCTTATTTCCATATTGTTAGTTCTTAATGCAGCTAATTTAATCAAAGTTACAGTAACCCTTGCATATTTGTTGCTTATCATCCTGTCATCCTTCCATAAAACAATGAAATTTTTGTATATGAATCACTTAGATGCTGCTTGATAGCAATTTTAAAGTAATATTTAGATAATATCTACATGTACAAATGTTTTTGTACCAGCGTAGATTCATTTTAACCCTAGATTTATAAACATTGAGAAGGATTTTCCAGTTCTGCACTTCAAAACAGGTTTCATCAGAAGAGATTAGATAGTTCTCCATGCTTGATAGATTTGGGGTTAACATGGATCTATGTTGCTAAATGGAGCTATGTTATTTAGTTATACATTTATTAATCAAATTTATTAAGTTTTTATATATTTATAAATTATATGTTGTGAAATATGATAGTTACAAATATGAATAACTATTACTTAAATTTACTTTAATGATATGCATATTATGAGTTTTTTTTAGAAAATATTGTTAGTAATTTTATTAATAAAACAAAATTATAATATAACAAATTGAATTGAATTGCTTTATTATTTTTATTACTTTTTTAGTGGATCTGAAATTATTATTATATTATTATTATTATTATGCTTCATTTTATAAACATTACAACATCTCTCCCATATTTAGCCGACATTTAAATGTTTATACCCATTTACCAACACTACAACATCTCCCCATTCTGGGTTGTAGAGCACCGTGCAATTATTATTATTGTTATATTATTATATGCATCTTACATTTTTTAAAGTTGTGCCCTAATCCATATAAAAGAGAAATGTTGTAAAAATGGAAATTATTATCCATTTTGATTATGAAATTGATGAATAGCTCGTACTTGTGAATTATATTTAACATCTAAATTATGAAATGAATGTGTAATGAAGTAGATCAACCATAGAAGTATAATGAGAGAATGAGAGATTAGGAAAAATGAGTGATGTTAGGGATGAAGATTGCTTAAGAGACTCATGGAAATATTGTGGAGGAAGTTGAGGAAATGGTTTTAACAAGAATCTAACTTGAACATAATTGTTATGTTACCTATCATTATATATTATAACCAATTGTACAATACAAACACAAGAGAATATGTATTACATATCACCCTCTATATCCATTATTCCTCATGAATATCTATTATAACCAACAAAAAATTAAAAAAAATGATCTCTTCCTTTCCGAGGACAAACAATTAAAAAAAATAAAAACAACAACAACACAGATTTAATCTCTATAACGCATTGACAATAACAAAATCGCATGAGTCTTTTTAAGTGAAGTTTTTTTTTTAGGGTGGTTCATGGACACTGAGTGGCTGCTACATCCACAGGGAAATCCAAATAGAACAATCTGAAGGAATCTACCTGCTGATGAAACTAGCAAGGCCTAACCCTAAGGGTGTCGAGGAGATTTGACCCCGTGACCTCCCAATAAGTGAAGTACTTAGCAACAAAAACTTGACCAACTAAATTATCGCTTAAAATTTATAATTTCTAAATAAAACATTTTAATAAAAACACTAAAATTATTCCAGTGATCACAAAAGTAAGGAACTGTACTATCAACTATTATGATGGTTCTAGGCAACACCTTCCTCATAGTAAGTTGCCACAAGATGTTTGTTAAGTGTTATAAATCCTATCCATGGAGGTCAAGTGTAAGAAATGTAGAAGTTCCAACATTTTCGAGAATATGCGAGCCAATATTTATTCAACTCAATGGAGCGACTCCCAGAGAATTAAAAGAAATTAACGGAGTCGTCTAACGAGGCGAAGGAATTGCCCGAACGGCTAAAAGCAGCCGGAATCCAGGCAAAAAAATTTCAAGAAATCTTGTAAAGACGGTGTTTGAATCATGTTTTAAATGGTAGAAATTGATTTAGAACCATCAAAAACTTCTAAGACACCTAAAATTTTGAAGTTTAACAACTATAACTTAAATTTATAAAAATCCTTGTCAGAGTGTCTCTAAATATGACCATAATTTCCATAACTTCCTAGGCAATTCCTCCGGCTAATTAGACTACAGCAAAATTAACATGAAACAAATTTAATAGATGAAGCGGAGTATTGACATGCGTAACACCAGATGCCCCATCCACAATTCACAAAAACCCATAATTCAATGTTAAGTTTATTGAATGTTAATTTATTGCATTTAAGCCACGTTGGCCAAATCTGACCCCAAAAAAATCCACGTATAGTATTTTAAATTAACACGATTCCCATTAAATATCCTATCTCACCTGTTTTTCCCTTTTAAATGTTTCTTTATAAAATGTGTGAGTCAATACTTGGTAGCTACTATTTTGTTTTGTTTATATTTCTTAGAAAATGTGTAACTAAATTCTTGGACAACAACTTCTGCTTTGACTAGGTAAATCGGTGGCCTTTCCTTAACTAGATTACATTTGATTCGATTCGAACTCTGTGAAGCAACGTGTGTGTTCGGTCCTTTAGCTGCACGCCTGCACCATGAATGCCCACACCATGAATGCCCAGTGTCCTTAACTCTTGTGGGGCCCAATGGCCAACACGTTTGAGATGAGGACAAAGAGAGTTTGATTTTTTGTGTGGAGTATTATTTGGCATCTCTGTCATGTCACACACCATGAATACCGAGGAAATTATAACCGATTAAATCATGAAGATTGAATATTCTTAAATTGAAGGTCATATTCGGGGATAGGGATAAACAAGTTTGAGTGTGTTTTAAGTTAGTGGTTGAGTGTGTTTTAAGTCCGTGGTTTTTAGTAAGATTTTTTGGAAGTTTTTCCAATCTAATTTCTCTAAAATTTAGCAGGAATTTATTGAAACGCTAGCTTAATGAGTAACCCCTACACAATCGAACTGCCATAGAGATTTTCAGAGTGATGAATCTATATATACAATCAAACCAGTGTAAATAACAAATTCACAAAACTTTTTTAAAACAATAAATATGACTTAAAACATCAAATATTAAAATAATTTATGTCTATATAAAACCAAACTCATGTTTAAAACTCTAAAAACAGTCATACATTTATTTAACCATATAGATTGATTGAGGTATGAGAATTAGACTAACACACTCAAAGTAGGGAGAACAAAGATGGAAAGGCATTATGGTGATTGTGATGTTTAAATATTGAGAAATTTTGTTTTTGATGAAAAATAAATATGTTAAAGGTGTTTATTAGTGTAAGGGTGAATGGAGATAAGTGTATGGTAAGAATATGTGATATAATAGATTGTCAAAATACTCTCTTTTTTAGTAGAGGTTATGAGAAAATTGTATTAGTGATATATAAAAAGAACTTTTAAATGTTAGTAGATTAGAAGGTAATGGAGAGTCACGAGTATATATTAAGACGTTAATATGAAACATTTTCAATAATTCAAATTTCAACCATTAAAAAGTAATCTATATCAATTTTTTAAAAATCTCATCATAAAATACTAACAATATTTACTTTCAAATGAGATAATATAAAAAAGGTTGTTTTACCACTTTTTAACATATACTATAAGTTCAATATAGACTATGGTGTATTTTACATAGATAACGAGAAGCTATAACTAATAATAATTAATCTATTAAGAGAATGTACCTATTAAGTTATAATTTCATGGATAACTTTGAAAATTAACATGTTAAACCATTTTAAGGTTAAGTTCTTGTGCTTTTATTTGCATATGTATATGTATGCATGGAATTAAATGCACCTCAATCGACATGTAGTATTTGTTTTTTTTATAAATATTAAATACTATATTTAAATTAGGAATGGGGGGTTTCCTTTTCTAACGAATCCATTAATTGGATTATTAAAATGCTTATTGTTAGTGTTATGAACAAATGGGCATTGTCATGAACTACCCATTAACTACTGACCAAAAAGACCGTATTCAACATGGTCTATCATAAAAAATGAGAGTGTTGTTAAGGGTGAGGAAATATTACAACACAAAAAGTAAAAATAAGTGTTATATTTTGTTTACTTTCACTTATATACATATCCATTCTCTACATTTAGATTCTAAAGGAAATTGCCAACTAAATTAACATGAAAATGACTTTTATCAACATAAGCATAAGCCATTTACCTCATTATTGTTTTGTTTAATAAACTATCTAGCCTTAGTATTATTATGATAAAAAAAAGTATAAACAACACTTTATGTGACCTTCAACTTGGGAAACCATGACCATAGGAGTGACAATATATCATAATTTCCATCATGCCAAAAGCTACAATATGTTAGACACCTAATCCATAAGCATAGGTGTGGAGGAATCCCAAAAGTCACGAAAGTTCTTGGTATATGAAACCAAGGGTCAAACATATGTATTAATATTTAGATGTTGTAAATGAAATGCATCTCACGTTGATCCTAAGACAATGTTTTTTTCATGAGTGCTTAACATGGTATCAGAACAAGCCTATTCCTACCTTGCTTAAGTTTGAGCCACTATGTAGCCTCCCTCCACCATAAGATTTGTGGTCTAATCAACCTAGGTGCACTCTACATGTGTTAATGTTGTCAATTTCGCAACCAGTCCCACGATCTATCAGGTTTTCCATTACTATATGAGTCACTCTAGTTATTCCTTTGTGGAAATACATTCATTTTTCATGCTGATCTAGCACTTAGTCTAGTGTGTATTGCCCTGCTCAGACCTGTTTTCCTGTGTGCATTACCAGTTTGTCAACACAACACCATATTTACAATCCCTGCCTTTTTGTATGTCTATTAGCACAGCCACTCGTTACCTTTCTCAAGTTTGCAATGTTGTCAAATATGTTATATTCTGAATGGCATTGATTTATTTAGTGTTAATTTCAATTATTCTATGCACTTCCTTCAAGCATTGAAAGTGTTCATCATTCTATGCACTTATGCTCTTCCTCGACCTAGGATTTCTCTCTCCTCTATGTAATGTTTGCACCTCACCTAGACTTGGATTTTCACCATCTCCATGAGCTCCCTCTTATCCAAACTCTAGTCCAGAAACCCCCCATGCACTAAGGCATTATTCTTTAATCTCAACATTAATCTTCTCATTATATGCGTGAATGCTCCAAATTTATGTTTTGATCTTGGCAAAGCATACCTTTTAGGTGGCTCAATTCCTGTGATAGGGTGATGATTTTGGCACGAGCTTGGTATGAAAACTTTAGCATATGTGATTCAATTTCCAACATGCCTGCAACCAATTTTGGGTGTTTTTGACACAATCCACATTGTAACTCACAATTTAATGTAATACTTGTGGTCATTGCGATAATAGAGAAACCTCAAGAAAGAAGATTAAGTAAGTGGGTTGTTCTGGCTAAGTATTTTCAATTTTCTTATCATGTACCTACAATTGTAATGAAAAGAAAATCCCCCACCCCCCCTCCAATTCATAAAAATTGGCATTGTTGTAAAATATGTTATCCACAACATTGCTCTTTGAAATCTCGTTTGAGTAAAAAATATTTGGAGTTAACATATTTATCATGTCGTTGTTACCAAGGTAATTGTAGCTCACAATCAAGTTTCCTTATAATCAATGCAACTAGGAAAACCACAAGCACTGACCGGTACTCTTTTCCATATTCTCTATTGGTTCGTCATCTTCATTTTATGTTGGAGCTTAAATTTTTTTTTGCATAGTCGTTTCTCTTCCTATGCATCCCAAGTTGGCTGAAAAAAATTAACTTGAAGAAAACCAAACATGGCATGACTTGGTTAGTTCAGTTAACTATAGGAGCTAAAAGAATAATAGTTTAACTTGTGAAGGAATGTCCCATAAATATGAATGGGCTAGATACAAAACAAAATTTAAACATAATACCATTGGGATCATATGATTACCTAATTGGCATGGGTTGGATGGAAAAGCATCATGAATCACTAGAATGTTACAACAAAACATTTTCTTGTATGGATGAAGAAGTACAATAAAGGTAAGTGGAGGGAATACCAACACCATTTTCTATTAGGGAAATATCAACTATGTAGCTGAAAAAAGGTTTCAGAAAAGGATCCCAAATTTATGTAACCCCCATGGAGGAGATTCCTAAGGATTGGGCACCAAGTCTGGGGGACCACCTAGTACTTAAGGAATTTGAAGATGTGTTTTCCTAAGTTCCATGGTTTCTGCCTAAATGAAACATTGACTTCTCTATAGACTTGGTACCTTGAGTTGCACCAATACCCAAAACACCATACATGATTAGTACTCCAGAATTGAAAGAATTACAAATGCAACTAGAAGAGCTATTAAGGAAAAGGTACATATTCCCAAGTGTATCACCATAGGGTGCCCCAGTCTTATTCATTAAAAAGAAGGATGGTACACTAATACTGTGCACCGACTTTCATCAGTTGAACAAGGTCATAGTGAAGAATAAGTATCCATTTCCATGAATACTAATGATTTATTTGACCAACTCAGGGGAGTTAAGGTATTTCTAAAATTGATCTAAGGTTAGGGTATCATTAAGTAAGGATTAAGGAAGAGGACATCGGTAAGACAATGTTTCAAACTTGATATGGGCATTATGAGTTTGTAGTGGTGTCATTCAAGTTATCTAATCCACTAGGTGTTTTCATGTGCCTCATGAATGATATATTCTAGAATTATTTAAATAAGTTTATTTTTATGTTCTTGGATGATATCCTCATATATTCCAAATTTGAGGAAGAGCATTAACAACATTTGTGGATTATGCTACAAGTTAGTTATATGCCAAACTGAGTAAGTGCTCATTTTATCAGTTAAAGATTCATTATTTGGGTCATATCATTTCAAAATAAGGGATAAGTACAATAGACCCAACAATGATTAAAGAAATTAAATAGTGGCCAACACCCAAAAATGTGACAGAGGTAAGGTATTTCATGGGTTTAGTAGGTTACTACAGAATTTTATTAGAGTTTTCTCAAGGATAGCCCATCCTATTACCTCCTTGGAAAGGAAAGGTGAAATATTTGATTGGTATAATGAATGTGAAGAGGTCTTTCAACATTTAAAGAGGTTGCTAACAAGTGCATGGTCACTTTTAGAAGTCATGATGAGTGTGACCCATTCTTAATGTGGAAGCCTTTCTATAGATAATAACACTCTTATTTCCATATTGTCAGTTCTTAATGCAACCAATTTAATCAAAGTTACAATAACCCTTGCATATTTCTTGCTTATCATCCCATCATCCTTCCATAAAATAATGAAGATTTTATATATGAATCACTTGGATGTTGCTTAATAGCAATTTTTAAGTAATATCTAGATAGTATCTACATGTACAAATGTTTTTTTACAAACATAGATCCATTTTAACCCTAGATTTATCAATAAATGAGAAGGATCTTCAAGTTTTGCACTTCAAAATAGGTTTCACCTGAAGAGATTTGATCATTCTCCATGCTTGATAGATTTGGGGTTAACATGGATCTATGTTTTTAAATTGAGCTATGTTATTTAGTTATACATTCATTAATCAAATTTACTAAGTTTTTATATGTTTATAAACTATATGTTCTGAAATATGATAGTTACAAATATGAATCATTATTACTTAAATTTACTTTAATGATATGCATATTATGATTTTTTCCTAAAAAATATTGTTTGTAATTTTATTAATAAAAACAAAATTATAATATAACAAATTGAATTGAATCACTTTATTATTTTTAATATTTTTTTGTAGTTGATCTGAAATTATTATTATTATGTTTCATTTTATAGACATTACAACATCTCTCCCATGTTTAACCGACATTTAAATGTTTATACTCATTTACTAACACTACAACATCTCCCCCATTTTGGGTTATAGAGCATTGTGTAATTATTATTATTTTTATATTATTATATGCATCTTACATTTTTGAAAGTTGTGCCCTAATCCATATAAAAGGGAAATGTTGTAAAAATGGAAATTATTATCCATTTTTATTATGAAATTGATGGAATAACCCCTACTTGTGAATTGTATTTAATATCTAAATTATGGAATGAATGTGTAATGAAATAGGCCCACCATAGAAGTCTATGGGGAGAATGAGAGATTAGGAAAAACGAGTGATGTTAGGGATGAAGATTGCTTAAGAGATTTATGGAGAGATTCATGGAAATATTGTGGAGGAATTTGAGGAAATGGTTTTAACAAGAATCTAATTTGAACATAATTGTTATGGTTACCTATCATTATATATTATAACCAATTGTACAATACAAACACACGAGAATATTTATTACATATCAATCTCTATATCCATTATTTCTCATGAATATCTATTATAACCAACAAAGGTTTTTAAAAATGATCTCTTCCTTTCCCGAGAAAAACAACTAAAAAGAAAAAACGACAACAACAACAAAGATTGATCTCTATAACGCAATTCAAAATCAACATGAATGGGGTGGCAAGAGGGGGATGGATTCTCATTAATATTGAAGGAAACATCGAAGATAGATATGCTTGGGGCCTAGATAGATAGAGGAAACGATACGCATTCCCTAATCATAGTCATGTGTTCCAAATATTGGACCGAGGTCGACATTCTTGGCTCAACCAAGATTTTAGGAAGGCAAAGCAATTTTGAAATCTTAGGGTATTTAAACCAATATCCGTTACCCCCCCTCTCTTCTTTCTTTCTCTATATAATCCCCCCCGACCCTTCCTCCCCCTCCCCTCATCTCCCATTTCACTTCTCCTCCCTAGCCCTCGTCACCCTTCTCCTTCCCATACCATTAAGCCTCATTTCCATTTCGTTCCTCCTCCACTCCATTCAGTTATGCCACCCTTCTCCATTTCATTCCATCTCTCGCTCCTCGGTCCCTGTCTCATCGGTCGTTACTCGGCTTGACCCGTCCTCACGCCTCGTGGCGTTGAAAGCCTCACCTTGCTGCAACAACGTGGCATCTTCCATCAAGAAGGTACTACACTTGGTTTAGGGAGATCTCACAATGTGAGAACCAAACCCACACGACATAGAATCTGTTGTAATGGTTGGTGATCTAGCATAGGAGACAATAGGATAATGGGAGAGCATGAGAAACATTTAATCCCTCTGCTCCGAACTTCTCAGACCGCACGTGGGAGGAAGGCGTGGGTTAGGATGGAGGACGATGATAATAGATGGGAAATTTTGGTTGAGCATTGGGATCTCAACTTCATGACTATCAATCTCTAATACTGCATCAAAATTTAGACCTGCACCTTTTATAAATGGGGTAACAATTCGATCTATTGCCATGGTTTTTGGTTAATCTCTACCCAAGTAGTCTCTGTGAAGGCCCAACGGCTGAAGCTGGGGTCACTAAGCAATTTTTGTAGGTTTCAGGTCAAAGCGTCGACTATCATGGTGGTCTTTAGTGGCGTTTGCACTCGAGAGGGGAAGCTGGTTGCTGATATACAAAGTGTTGGTAGACTGAGTGTTGTAAAGAATTGTGTTGGTAAGTTGAGTTGAGCGGGGGATTTTAAGCAGCAAAACGCGGGCTTTGGGTTAAGTGTCTAGAACATTCTTGAGTTGGGGGCCCGCATGTCTTGGAGATTAGACATTCTGGTTGTTCCCTGGTGAAGAATATGAGCATGCACAATAACTCAGCGAAGGAAAGTTCTATGTCCGGTTCCTGAGGCTGTTGTCGGCCTAGGATGGGGGGATCAAGGGAGGGCAGAGCTCGGGAAGGTGGCAACAACATGTATACATGTAAGGACTGTGTGCAAGAGCATTTGGAAATTCAGGAAGGTCTGGCTATTCTGTAGAGGTGTATCCACTAGTAGCAAAAGGAGGCACTGACTATGCAGGAGCAACAACTCGAAAAGAAGGAGTGCATCCGACAACTGGAGGACGAGGTGGACATGCTGAGACAACAAATTGAGCATCTGAAGCTCAAAATAGAAGAGAACAGCTTGAGGACTTAAGAAGAATTCACTGGACTTGATATTAACAGTCCAGCGCCGATGGAGGAGTAATTTGTTCTCTCACTCAATTTAAAAATGTTTTTGTATGGCAAACTATACGTGTAAATATTTACTATTTCAGTATTGTAGAATGTATAGCCATAGGCTACCAGTAATGGGATATTTTTGTAAGAAGTATGGGGAAAACTCTCAGGGAAGGGATGGGGAAGAAATGAAGTTTCAGAAGCCCTTAGCAGGCTCGAAATTATGATGTAAAATCCTGATTTTGAACGTGAACGGATGCGATTTATATATAAATATACTACTCATTCTCGTTAAAAAAACAAAAACAAATCAACATGAATCTTTCTAAGTGAAACATTTTTTTATAAGGTAGCTCACAGACATTGAGTGGCTGCTACATGCACGGGAAAATCCAAATAAATCAACCCAAAGAGATCTACCTGTCAGCCAAATTAACAAGGTCTAACCTCAAAGGCATCGAGAAGATTTGACCTCGTAACCTCCCGATAAATAAGACACTTAACAACAAAAATTATTCCGCTGACCACATGAATCAATCCACTATAAAGTATTATGATGGTTCTATGGTTCTAGGCAACGTCTTCCTCGTAGTAAGTTGCCACAAGATGTTTGTTAAGTGTTATAAGTTGCCACAAGATGTTTGTTAAGTGTTAAAAGAAAGTAACATGAAGCAAATTTAATAGATGAAGCGGAGTATTGACCTGCGTTCGTAACACCAGATGCCGCGTCCACAATTCACAAAAACCCATAAGTCAATGTTAAGTTTATTGGATGTTAATTTATTGCCTTTAAGTCACGTGGCCAAATCTGACCCCAAAAATTTCCACGTATAGAATTTTAAATTAACACGATTCCCATTAAATATCTTATGTCACCTGTTTTTCCCTTTTTAAATGTTTTTTAATAAAATGTGTGAGTCAATACTTGGTAGCTATTATTTTGTTTTTTTATTTCTTAGAAAATGTGTAACTAAATTCTTGGACAACAACTTCTACTTTGACTAGGTAAATCGGTGGCCTATCCTTAACTAGACTAGTTTCGATTCGATTCGAACTCTGTGAAGCAACGTGTGTGTTTGGTCCTTTAGCTGCACGCCTGCACTATGAATGCCCAGTGTCCTTAACTCTTGTGGGGCCCAATGGCCAACACCGTTTGAGATGAGGAGGAGGACACAAAGTTTGATTTGGCATCTGTGTCATGTCACACACCCATGAACACTGAGGAAAAAATTATAACCAATTAAATCAGGAAGATTGAATATTCTAAATTAAATGTCATGTTTGGGATATGGATAATCAACTTAGTGTGTTTCAAGCCAGGGGTGACTATGCTTTTCTAATGAGTATGTTTAGAGTTTATTTTAGAACAGGGTTATAAGCATTTTTATTTATTTCTAAATAATAATGTATAGGCAATTTAAATTTAATAATTTGAATATATATATATATATATATAAAATTTAACTGATAAAATAATGAGTTTTCAAATCATTTTTTTTAATTATCTTTATGATTTTTATTTTATAATAGTGTTACAATTTTTCATCCTTGCATAAATTAAATGGTAGATAATTGTTTTGTTGACTATTTAATTTGTATGGTTTTGCTAATTACTTTCAATATTTAGTATGTAAATTCAAAATTAAAATTAAACTAATAAAAATAATTTTTCATTAAATTATTAAAGGAAGGAGAAGCGAAGACAAGTGCAAAGGTGGGAGTTTCACCGGTTGACCAAGCAGCGATGGAAGCTATTGATTCAGTAGACCCTGCATCTAAGCCAGCAGCAGAGATTGCAATACCATCACCAGCAGAAAAGCAAGCAGTATAGGCAGCAGTGGTTTTAGCAGTTGATCCACCATTATACGCACCAGCAACGGAGTCACCACCACTAACATAAGCATACGCACCAGTTAACAAACCATCACCTCGCCCGGAGACGGATCCTTTAGTTCGAAAGCCTATTGATTCGGAATCAGTTGTATTTGAACCAGTGGTTGGAGTTTACCTAGTAGTTTAACCAGTTACATATCTAGCAGATCGAAATCGAGTTGACCCAGTTCCAGGAGCAGATTTAGTTCCAGGTGAAGAATATCCATAACCACTAGTGATAGGTCGAGATCAAGAAGACCCAGCGTCTGTTCGACAGCCATCACCCCGCCCAGATCCTGATATAGAACCACCTGCAGTGATGGAGGCGAAAGTCGACCCATCCGCATCATTTCAAGAGCCATACCCCGTTCATCGAGATCCAGATTCACTAGCTTCATCTCGTCCAGATACAGATCCAGTCAGATATCCAGGGCCTACTATATATCCATATTCAGAGCCTATTCGAAAGCCAGCATACCTCGTTCAAGTTGGAGATACGGACCGGATCAGCAACAGAGGAAGTAGCAGTTGACCCAGTACCAGTTGTTTCAGTGAAGTATAGCAGATGATTCAAATAGACTCTTCCCCGCAACAACCTGTGTGTTATTTTACAGTATAGAGAGTCCATGGATGAGCCAGGTTCACCACCTCAGGAACCAATTGGCACTTCACTGATAACTCAACAGACAATCTTATATCCAAGTCCCGGCAGGAAGTTCCTTCTAAGCCTCCAGTTATGCTTTTAAGAGCATAGATGGTTTGCTTGATGGCTTTTCACTCACGTGCTATTATTATTGATCCCGGTGGATCGATCTACTTAATTGATGAATGGAATTCATCTACCGGGTAAGCCGAATCAATCACAGAGAGAGTTGGTTCACTGAATCTATCTTTTTTTTTGGGGGGGGGAAGGGAACCCTCTCGATAACGAAGCCGCCCCCCCTTTTTTTTCTACCTGCCCTATTAGCGTAGCGAGCGGGCACCGTTTTCAGGATTACAAGGTCGCCTTCCCCTTGGGCGGGAAACCCCAAGCTGCGCCCGGTCAAGCACCTCGGAAAGCCTTGTTATAGCCTCTTGTAGCTGCGCACTTCAGGCCGGCCTTGCTATAACTTCACCAAAGAATTTCACACCGATGTATCGCCCTCGACCGGGTCATCATGATACTCTATAGGCCTTATCGATCGAACTGGGAGGTTCACTATCTGTAAGTCAATCCGTTTTCCCCACCAGACAGATAAGGAAAAACCTTTCCCGAGCCGAGCGAGCAGGGGAAAAAAGTGAAACCTTTTACTTCAAGGGGCATAGCGAGGGGAAGGTGAAACCCCGCTTAGCTTAACTTCAACCCGCTTAACGGGGAAGGGGGGGGGGCGGTCGCCCGCCGGCCGATCAGATCTCTGAGATTGACCAGCCAGCTGCCCTATCTATTCATCTCTATTGAAGAGGAGTCAGCTGCCTGCGCGAGTCACCTTCTTACTTATAGCTCCGAGTAACCCTCCTCTAGGCTCCGCTGGACGACATCGACGTTCCTCCCGTCGTCTGACCGTCCTTGTGATGGTTCCCTGGGATCAAATATTCCCACCTAGGTTTACGTTGCCACGATCGATATTGGCCCGGCGTTTATGTACTATCGTATGTAATGCGTGTCGCAGGGGGCACTATAGTATAGGGATTTCCCTTTCTAACGCATATTCTGTCGTACTGGCTGGCATAGAGCTGTCTCCCTGCCTGCAGGCAGATGATAGTGCCGCGCACCTAATATGTGAAAGCGTCAAGCAGCGCGACCCGGTTCTACGTCCGAAGTGCTCGTCCAAGGAGGGAGTTTGCCCGACCCCCCGAAACCCAACTTGAATCACCAACATAAACCCCACCCACAAATTCATTAGTTTCGAATATAGTGAATCGATGGCGGCCCGGTGGTTCTTCAAGTTCCTCTCCTTATCAGTCGAGCCCCTCTCCTCTCGATGGCGGCGATGGCGGCGATGGCGGCCCTTATGGTCGAGCGATAAATCCCTCACCATATGAATAGTGAGTCCCTACCGGGCCTATGGTCGAGCGATAAATCGATGGCGGCCAGTCGAGCCCCTGCCGGTCCTCACCATATGAATAGTGAGTGACTCCGTCCCTTATGGTCGAGCGGCCTAACGGCACCTCTCCCTCTCCTCTCCTTAACAGTCGAGCACCTAAAGGTCCTCTCCTTAACAGTCGAGCCTGCTTGCGCATCCTTATGGTCGAGCCTGCTTGCGCATCCTCTCCTCTCCTTATCAGTCAAGCCCCCTAAAGGGTCCTTATCAGTCGAGCCCCTGACGGACCTTATGGTCGAGCAACTAAAGTTTCAATTTACTTATTGGGTCTCTCAAATAAGTCAAAAAAAGGGCGATGGCGGCCTTTTAGTCGAGCGTTCGTTACCTCTCCCATAGGTCGAGAGTTCGACAGGCTCACCCTCACCCTGCCGGACCTCTCCTTATCAGTCGAGCCCCGTTGCCGGTCCTTGACAGTCGAGTGTGCTTACGCACCCTGTCGGTCCTCTCTTTTGGGGCCCCTCCCCCTCACCATATGAATAGTGAGTGACCCCTATGAAGAAGTAAGGGCCCTTCTTTGGTCGGGAGAGTGGGTTCGTATGGGGTGCTTATTTGGTGAGGGGCCCAAAAGAGAGTTGCTCGTCTTAGTGACTTATTTGAGAGGGGCCACGTTACCTCACCCTATTGATTATGCAAATTGAGGGGTTTTCTATTTTGGGGTTTGTTTTCCGAAGAAAAGAATCACCCCGCTAACAGCCTCTTCCTCTTCTTCCCTGGCTGGATCGATAAAGATTTGGAGGTTGGGAAAGACCCTCACCCATATGAATGAGTGAGCGACTCCGTCCCTTGTTTCAGTCAGAATTAGTCCCCCGGATCCCGGGACATTGGCTTCCGCCAACAGTGAACTCCTAAGGATCGCATCCCGCGCATATTCTGCATTATAGCCTGCAACTGATTCAGCTTCCGCTTCTGGGGGATCAGGAGGAGCTCGATTAGTTTCTGCTGGACGAGAAATAAAAAACATAACCAATACGGGGAACAAGGGAATACCAAACCATATCTGCCTTTGCGCCATGACAATCTCACTCAAATTACGGGGACCTACACATATTGGTACAGTATACCGGGGTCCCCGGTCAGGGCCACACGTGCAAGTTTCCCTGCATGTGGCTCGTCCGTGCTTTGCTTTCCAAGGGCGCGCCCCCGGCCCCTTGAATGAAATGAATAGATGGAGGGGAACTTCACCGTGTTCAGAGACTATGGCAGGCATTCGCCATATCCATCCCTAGCTAGCTGATCGGGGTGCATAGGCCTACCGACCAAGCGCTCGCTTCAGCTTTTTGCCCTTAAGCAGGTTGTTGGAAGTATCGGTGTTGGGGCATATAGGTTGTGTTGCTCTATCTCGGCATCCGGAGGGAGGCAAGCAATTGGTTGGGTCTTGGAGCGAACTACTCATGTGGTTGGTTGCCCCCTTTCACTGTGAATAAAAGCATTTGCTGCAAAAGGGTTAGGGGGTTGGTTGTTCGGCAGATCCCCAGATATTCCCGGAGCTACGGTCCCTCCGCAAGGTTCTAAATTGGGCACTATCTAGAATTCATTTGTGAATTTGTTACGGCAACTACGATCGATCCATAGTGCCGTAATTCTGTAACTATAGATCTTGCCTTTCCTTCGCTACGTCTAGGTCTTACGCATAGCGAAGGTAAGGTCCCTCAATTTACTTCTTTGGTGAGGGGCCGGTCTTCGAGTTCCTCCATTTTCACCCACCCAAGATCTAATAGCAAGAAAACGGAGCTGCTCCTATCCTCGCATGCTTACTCACCCTCTCCCGTATGGTCGAGCAACTCAAGTTCCTCTCCTTAACAGTCGAGCCCTCTCCTTAACAGTCGAGCCCTCTCCTTTTAGTCGAGCGTTCGTTACCTCACCCTGCCGGACCTATATTTCTTCCCCTCAAAGCCTGAACGCGAAGGTATAGTCTCTGAATTGACGAATGCCGGCCAAGGCCCCCCACCAGATAAGTGACTTTTAAGTGACTCGCCCGACCTAAGAAGGGCGAGGTACTATAAGAGGCACTCACCCATTATGGGTGAGGGTGCGTAAGCACACTCGACTGTCCAAGGACCCTTTAGGGGGCTCGACTGATAAGGACCTTTAGGTACTCGACCCCAAGGGAGAGGAGAGGAGAGGGACGGAGTCACTCACTATTCATATGGTGAGGGTGCGTAAGCACACTCGACTGTCCAGGAGAGGGTGCGTTAGCACACTCACTATTCATATGGTGAGGGTGAGGTAACGAACGCTCGACCCCCGGGCCGCCATCGTTTTCACACTCGACCGACAAAGGTGATTTATTGCTCACCCATAAGCCCCCCACCCAATAAGCAAACCAAAAAGGTACGAGGGACGAGTCGCTCGGTCGTTATGGCCGAGGTACGTGAAGTGACTCGCACTACTGTAGAGGGCGAGGAACGAACGCGAGCCCTCCGAAGGCGAGGGCCTTGAAGGATGCGCAAGCAGGCTCGACCATAAGCCCCCCCACCCAATAAGTAAATTGAACCTTTTGATTAAGAATTAAGGTTATCCCTATCGGACCGATACCTACCCCTCGCTACTATCTCTCTATAGATAGGTAGATAGATAGGTAGATAGATAGGGGGGGGGTATAACCTTGCGGCACCCACCGGATTTTACCAGGACCCGCTGCCTATGAAATAAATAAGAGAGAAAGAAATAGGTGCCCAGCGATTCCTTCATCAATAGGGGCATCATCATCACCTACAGCCCCTTCCTCTGCCGAGCACTTCCACGAAATGGAAACGGGCGGCATCGTCGACCGACATTTGTTGCCCTGGTGTATATTCCGGAGTACATTTATGGCCGATCTGTCACCCATACATTCCTGGCCCCTATTCATATTAGTCCCTTAGGTTCCGAATATATATTCCCGCAGTTCAGATTCGGCCTATTACTATTCATCATTAAGGTTCCCACTTCTCCATCCAAAAGCATGGTTCCTGTCGCTGTAGAGTCCATTCGTTGGGTGATCCCTCGCTCTCACGTTCGAGTGTTTGCTCGTCGTTTAGGCCGATGAGTGGCATCTCTGCCCATTGCAGCCACCCCCGGGGGTTATTCGCACCTGGATAGTACCAGGACCCTTGGTGCCGCCGGACTGCCTTTTCCGGAAGGGGCCTCAACCCTGTTGTTGCAACTCAAAATTAGCCTTGCGGCGAGACGCGGACATTACCCATGCTGCGGTTCCCTCCGGTCCGTTCCCGGGTCGGGTTAGGGTAACATCCGACCGAGTGCTGTAGCGGATCCAAACGCGCTCACGAGGCGCACAATAATAATAAGACCAATAGATACTTCGTAAGAGACCATTTGAGCTGCAGATCGTAATGCTCCTGGAAAAGCATATTTCGGATATGGGGGAGTTCCAGTTTCCAATAATCAACGAGAGGATCATACCCCCCACCCGGTCCTCTATGGACCGTACGAGCACGTCCGTCACCACCGCGCTTACGGCTCTCTACCCCAACTTGCTTGTTGCTCTGGCCGGGGTCTTCCCCCCCCCCCTTTGATTCCTCGGGAAACCCCCCTTTTGATTCAGAATGAAGTGGCGGGGCATGGCCTCCCCCCCCCCCCTTCCTTATCTAACAGATATGATCTCAGTTTATATAACTGTGTTCAATGAAGAGTTGGCCTTTACTTTATGGTAAGGAGCGAAGCCGCTTGTCCTTGCTCTCGGAAGAGCAAGCGACTACGTTCCTTCCTCAGGCAAGGTCAATCCAATCCTTCGACAATGCTGCTATTATATACGTAATTACGCTTTAGCGTAGACAGACACAACTCCGTTTCTTATCGTACTTCTCTTTTTTCCCCTCAAATGGTGTCACTTTCTTCCCCTTTGAGAAGGTAAGTAAGTGCTGATCTTCGACAATGCTGCTATGGGCATATGTCATTATGCATTCATTCTTTATCTACGTAATTACGCTTTTCTTTCCTGATCCTAAGTGACTTATTTGGTGAGGGTGAGGGGAAATCCTTTGGGTGAGCAATCCAGCAATCCTTAGGTTGACTTAAAGCGACATGCTCGTAAGTAATGCGCGTCACATCTTCTTCTGTTCTGTCTGTCTTCAAATAGTGATTTGAAGGTAATCAATAGAGCACATAGCTCAGGTCAAATCAGGACAAATCATACTTATTCGAGCAGTACCTACCTCACACCGGCCGTCGTTCGTGCAGCGTTTCATTTCATTCCTTCCTGCAATAGTGGATTATGGTATCCTACGATATTATTGCACCCATTAAGAAAGCCTTTTGGGGTTTCTTTTCATTGCCCATTGCCCATTTTCATTTCCAGCTGCATTTCCCCTCACAAATTTCATCGCATGTAAAGCCAGCCAGACAGCCAGACAGCCAGACTCAATTACATTGGACCTAGTCGCCGATCTATTTTCAGAGGAGATCGGCGTACTCCAATCCTGTTATTCGAGCTCCGCCCAATCCGCTTATCATAAAGTGGAACATAATCTCAGTTGGAAACAGCATTTTCTCGAGGTGCAGGATCAGAACTATCAATCACTATTGGGGAAAAGGTAGTTAGCAGTACCCCCCTTGAAATGAATGATCAATCAATGCCGGCCCCGGGGGGCGCGAGCTGAGAAAACAAGTCAATTGGTGTCGACCAACCAACTCTTGCTTGTTGGGATAGGTAAGATATAGAGATATAAGGGCAAACAAAGAGAGGGGGATACATCTTGCTTAGATCACTCCCTCTTCCTGGTTTACCCAATATCCCTAAAAGGCCCATACTGGTAGGCTCGCTGACGATCCCCATTAATGAAACTACTATAGAACACTTATCCATTTAGGTATGGGTAGGACCACCCATTATGAGTAGATGAGTAGAGTAGGCCGATCCTAGTAAGTATTCTTTCCCGGATCTCTTTATTACGAACCGATAAGATCTAAAGCACATTCGGAAGGGGGTGTCCTACCACTGATTCTCCAACCCCGCTATGTTATGTGCATTCAACTAGCACTTACCCTTTCCCCAAAAAAGCAGTAAGGGGAGTAGGCGGATCGGTCAATTCGGAAAGCGTCGTTCGCGTACGGCGGGTGGGCAGGGATCTATGTCGCTGGCTGGTGAGAACCAGTTAGTTAGATGGGTCTAGTAATCAGGGAAAGCAGGACTAGCTGGAATGGTAAGGATGACGAATGCCACCGATATAAGTAGGTGCTGCATATGACTCTGCCTCCATTCTGTGCTGTGCCTGCTCGTGAATCAATTCAATAGAGATGAATGGATAGGGCAGCTGGTCAGAGATCTTTAAGGCGAAAACACCACCCTTTCAATAGATAGCACTAGTGAACGCGGATGCGGTGTGTGTTCCAGAACCATTTTTCATGGCTCTCGCACATTATTGGACAATAGAGTAAGGTCCTGCTAGGCGAATTGAGGGGGCAAGGAAATAGGGATAACCGTCTTTAAGTAGGAATGTACGTGCCGCTTTCTTTATGGATATAAGCAAGCAGGGGCCAGGGAAATAATGGGTTAACCCAAGACTTCACCCTATTAACGAAGTGGAGGGTGCACTAACGACTTAATTGGATGGAGTTAGGTCCTTAGTCAATACAGATTCTATAAGGCGCTTATGAAGCCTCGATCGATCAATCAATAGGCAGGCAAAGGCAGGCCCTCTTCATTCCCCTCAATCCTTTGTTTTTACATATATATTGAGAATGGAAGAAGAATAAGTAAGTTTATAGAAAAAGAAGTAAGTTTCAAGGTGCGAAGCCGCCCTCCGGGGGCAAGGTATTTCTCTCAGGAAGGACGAAGGACTGATGTTGTCGCAGAATCATGTTGGCGGAGCTTTGAGAAAGACACCAAGATCACGTAACAACGACTGTTGCCAGCATATATCGGCAGTAAGTGTGGCAAGAGCTCGATATTCGGCCTCAGCACTGGAACGAGAAAGAGTCGGCTGTTTGCGAGAGCACCAAGAGAGAAGATTGGGGCCAAGGAATATGCAGCCACCAGAAGTGGAGCGGCGATCATCAGGGCACCCGGCCCAATCAGCATCAGAATAAGCAAGAAGCATTTGTGATTGGTCGAAAACGAAGACCATACCCCTGCTTTTAAGTAACGTAAGATGCGCTTGACTGCCTCAAAGTAAGTAGTAGTGGGGGCATGCATAAACTGACAGACTTGATTCACGGCGTAGGAAAAGTCTGGTCGAGTCATGGTCAGGTATTGAAGCGCACCCACAATACTACGAGAAGTGGTCGCATCAGACAAAGGGTCACCATCAAATTGATATAATTTGAAGCCAAAAGGAGCTGGTGTAGAGAGGGGCTTAGCAGCAAGCATATTAGTGCGATGTAGTAGCTCAAGAGCATACTTTGTTTGAGTAAGCACAAGTTCATTAGAGGAACGAGAAACTTCCATACCTAGGAAGAAGTGTAGGGGGCCAAGGTCTTTCATGTCAAACTGAGAAGCCAGGGAGGATATAAGCATGTCAATACCACGTGTGTTGCTTCCGGTAAGAAAAATGTAATCAACGTAGAGAAGAAGAAAGATGCACCCAGCTGCACTACTGTGAATGAACGGGGATGAGTCAGCACGGCTACCAACAAAACCACGCTCACGAAGAGCTGAGCTGAACCGGAAGAACCATGCTTGCGGGGCCTGCTTAAGGTCATAGATGGCCTTGTAGAGTCGACAGACATAGTGTGGTCGTACTGGATCAATGAAACCAAGTGGTTGAGTCATATATACCTCCTCAATGAGATCACCATGTAAGAATGCATTGCGGACATCAAGTTTTGGAACCTGGTTCATTGGTGTTCCTCGTAAATGCCTTGCTGTTGATGGAACCCCTTGGCAACAAGACGAGCCTTACTCAATGGAGCCATCTGCCTTGCGTTTGGTCTTATAGACCCATTTGCAACCAACGATATTGAAGCCAGGTCGTGGAGGAACAAGAGTCCATGTGTTGTTGCGTAGCAAAGCATGAAATTATTCTTGCATAGCAAGACGCCAATGAGGCTCTCGCTTGGCCTGAGAATAGCAGGTTGGATCTGAGGATGCAGTGGTAGCAAGCATAGCAGAAAAGCACGGTGGGATAGGATGACGAGTAGCATATAGCACCTTTGGTTTCCGAATGCCACTTTTCGACCGAGTCACCATGTGATGAGTCGATGTCACCGGTGTTGTCAAGGAGGTCGTCGTAGCAGAAGAACTGGGAATAGAAGTGGTAAGGTAATAGGAGCTACTAGGGCTAATGTTGAGTCCTACCTCCCCCTCGCTTTGCGGTAGTTCAGGTGGGAACCACTCAATTCCCCGGCTCGCTTACCCTCCTAATACGGAACGAGCCGACCCACTCTATGCATAGCTGACCCCGTCACTTTCACATTGACCAGGATCTCGCTTAAGAAGCAATGACCTCTTTCTTTCCTTACAACCTAACTGTTCATATAAGCATTAGTACTTCGAAGTACTTATCTAATTAAAGCAAAGTAAATAAAAAGAGCCTTTCTTTCTTGTCTTACTTTCTTTCTATGGAAGGGGGAGGCGCTGTATGTCGCTATTCAATTGCGAGGGCGCTCGCTATTTAGATTATAATAGGGGAAGAGAAACACAAGGTGGGGGGTCTCCACTACCACATTGGGATAAAGAATACGACGACAAAACACTTGAAAGGAAATCTTATTTGAGGTCCGATTCATACCCTCTTATTTCATGAAGAAGGGCGAAGTCAACCCAGAAAGGTCGGTCCTTGCGATATCGCTTGCTCGAACAAAGCCCCGTAAGGAATCGATAAGTACTTCGGCAAGGGCGGATATATATATAA
This sequence comes from Pinus tabuliformis, assembly GCA_031772625.1. Taxonomy (NCBI): domain Eukaryota; kingdom Viridiplantae; phylum Streptophyta; class Pinopsida; order Pinales; family Pinaceae; genus Pinus; species Pinus tabuliformis. Next base: position 533,595,209 of record CM062819.1, read on the forward strand.
GGTAGCTCCAGCCTAGTGAATGTGCCAGTTGCAGGGTCAGAAGCATAGGCAGTCAAGGTTGCAGGTGAATAAGTGCGTTAAGGTTATCCCCTAGTGGTAGATATCTTGTGGTGAATCGACTTAAACCAGGACTGGTTAAGCAAATGGAACTGGAATTATAACGGATTCTTTTACACGGTAAACGCCCTCCACCGCCCGCCTTTGCTACTTATTCTAGGTCAATAGCTGGTGATTCCGGATCAAATGTACCTTAAATTATTATATGATTTCATTTTTACTAATAATTAACGTTTTAATTATTAAAAACAAATTCATATTTTTTAAAACAATGAATATGAGTTAAAACATCAAATATTAATATAATTTATGTCTAATACAGAACAAAATTCATTATTAAAACTCTAAAAAGAGTCTTACACTTCTTCAACCATGTAGATTGATTGAGGTATGAGAATTAGACTAACACTCTCAAAATAGGGAGAGCAAAGATTGAAGGGCATTATGGTGGTTGTGATGTTTAAATAAGGGGAATTTCGTTTTTTATGAAAAATAAATATCTTAAAGGCATTTATAAGTGTAAGGGTGAATGGAGATAAATGTTTAAGAACATGTGATATAATAATTTGTCAAAAAACTTACTTTTTTAGTAGAGGTTTTAAGAAAATTGTATTAGTGATATATAAAGAGAACTTTTAAATGCTAGTAGATTTGAAGGTAATGGAGAGTCACTCGTATGTATCAAGACGTTAATATGAAATATTTTCAATAATTTAAATTTCAACCATTAAAAAGTCATCTATATCATTTTTCTAAAAATCTCATCACAAAATACTAACAATATTTACTTCCACATGAGATAATAAAGGTTTTTTTATACTATTTTTGAACCTATACTATAAGTTCAATATAAATTATGGTGTATTTTACATAAATAACTAGAAGCTATTACTAATAATAATTAATATATTAAGAAAATTTAATTACATATTAATTTATAATTTCACGGATAGCTTTGAAAATTAACATGTGAAACCATTTTAAGATTAAGTTCTTGTGCTTTTATTTGCATATGTATATGTATGCATAGAAGTCAATGCACCTCAATCAATATGTAAGTATTTGTCTTTTACAAATATTAAAGACTATATTTAAATTAGGAACGGGGGATTTCCTTTTCTAGCGAATCCATTAATTGGATTATTACAAGGCTTATTGTTAATGTTATGAACAAATAGGCATTGTCATGAACTACCCATTAACTACTCACTAAAAAAACCTTAATCAACATGGCCTATACAAAATGAGAGTGTTATTAAAGGCTAGGAAATATTACAACACACAAAGTAAAAATAAGTGTTATATTTTGTTTACATTCACTTACATACATATCCATTTTCTACATTTAGATTTCAAAGGAAATTGCCAACTAAATTAACATGAAAATGATTTTTTATCAACATAAGCATAAGCCATTTACCTCATGATTGTTTTTTTAATAAACTAACTAGCCTTAGTATTATTATGATAAAAAAGAGTATAGACGACACTCTATGTGACCTTCAACTTGGGAAACCAGGACCATAGGTGTGACAATATATTGTTATTTCCATCATGCCAAAAGCTGCAATATGTTAGACACCTAATCCATAAGGATAGGTGTGGAGGAATTCCAACAGTCACGGAAGTTCTTGGAATATGCAACCAAGGGTCAAACATATGTATTAATATTTACATGTGTAAATGAAATGCATCTTACGTTGATCCTAAGTCAATGTTTTTTTTCATGAGTGCTTAACATGGTATCAGAACAAGCCTATTCCTACCTTGCTTAAGTTTGAGCCACTATGTGGCGTCCCTCCATCATTTGATTTGTGGTCTAATCAACCTAGGTGCACTCTACACGTGTTAATGTTGTCAAGTTTACAACTGGTACCGAAATCTATCAGGTTTGCCATTACTATATAATCACTCTAGTTATTCCTTTGTGGAAACACATTTATTTTTTCATGCTCAATCTAGCTCTTAGTCTAGTGTGCATTACCCTGCTCATACATGTTTTCCTATTTGCATTACCATTCTGTAAACGCAACAACATATTTCAATCCATGCCTTTTTTATATGTCTATCAGCACAAAGAATTGTAACCTTTCTCAAGTTTGCAATGTTTTCAACTATGTTCTATTCTAAGTGGCATTCATTTATTTAGTGTCAATTCAATTATTCTATGCACTTCCTTCAATCATTGAAAGTGTTCATCATTTTATGCACTTATGCACTTCCTCAACCTAGGAATTCTCTCTCCTCTATGTAATGTTTGCACTCTCACCTAGACTTGGATTTTCACCATCTCCATGAGCTCCCTCTTGTCTAGACTCTAGTCCAGAAACCCCTCATGCACCAACGCATTATTCTTTAATCTCAACATTAATCTTCTCATTATCTGCGTGATTTCTCCAAATTTATGTTTTGATCTTGGCAATGCATGTCTTTTAGGTGGCTCAATTCCTGTGACAGGGAGGTGATTTTGGCATGAGCTTGGTATGAAGACTTTAGCATATGTGATTCAATTTCCAACAAGCCCGCAACGAATTTTGGGTGCTTCTGACACCATCCACTTTGCAACTCACAATTTGATGTAATACTTATGGTCACTGTGATAATAAATAAACCTCAAGAAGGAAGATTAAGCAAGTGGGTTGTTCTAGCTGAGTATTTTCATTTTTCTTATCATGTAACTACATTGACAATGAAAGGAAAATCCCCCCTCCACACACCTCCCCCCCCCCCTCCTGTGGTTCATAAAGATTGGCGTTGTTGGCAAATATGTAATCCACAACATTGCTCTTTGAAATCTCATTTGAGTAGAAAATCTTTGGAGCTAACAGATTTATCCTGTCATTGTTACCATGGTAATTATAGTTCACAATCAAGTTTCCTTATGACCAATTCCAAATAGGAAATCCACGAGCATTGACTGGTACTCTTTTCCATATTCTCTATTTGTTCGTTATCTTCTTTGCGGGTAAGAGCTTACAAATTTTTTTACATAATTGTTTCTCACAAGTATGTATTAAGACGTCAATATGAAACATTTTCAATAATTCAAATTTAAACCATTAAAAAGTAATCTATATCATTTTTTTAGAAATCTCATCACAAAATACTAACAATATTTACTTTCAAATGAGATAATATAGAAAAGGTTTTTTTTTTTTTTACCATTTTTTAACATATACTATAAGTTCAATATAAACTATGGTGTATTTTACATAAATAACGAGAAGCTATGACTACTAATAATTAATCTATTAAGAGAATGTACCTATTAATTTATAATTTTATGGATAGCTTTAGAAATTAACATGTTAAACCATTTTAAGGTTGAGTTCTTGTGCTTTTATTTGCATATGTATATGTATGCATGGAATTAAATGCACCTCAATTGACATGTAGTATTTGTTTTTTTATAAATATTAAAGACTGTATTTAAATTGGGAATGGGGAGCTTCCTTTTCTAGCAAATCCATTAATTGGATTATTAAAATGCTTATTGTTAGTGTTATGAACAAATGGGCATTGTCATGAACTACCCATTGACAACTGACCAAAAAATCCATATTCAACATGGCCTATCATAAAAAATGAGAGTGTTGTTAAGGGTGAGGAAATATTACAACACAAAAAGTAAAATATTTTGTTTACTTTCACTTATATACATATCCATTCTCTACATTTAGATTTCAAAGGAAATTGCCAACTAAATTAACATGAAAATGATTTTTATCAACATAAGCATAAGCTATTTACCTCATGATTGTTTTGTTTAATAAACTATCTAGCCTTAGTATTATTATGATAAAAAAAGGTATAAACAACACTCTATGTGACCTTCAATTTGGGAAACCATGACCATAGGAGTGACAATATATCATAATTTCCATCATGCCAAAAGCTGCAATATGTTAGACACCTAATCCATAAGGATAGGTGTGGAGGAATCCCAACAGTCACGAAAGTTCTTGGTATATGAAACCAAGGGTCAAACATATGTATTAATCTTTAGATGTTGTAAATGAAATGCTTCTCACGTTGATCCTAAGTCAGTGTTTTTTTTCATGAGTGCTTAACATGGTATCGGAACAAGCCTATTCCTACCCTGCTTAAGTTTGAGCCACTATGTAGCCTCCCTCCACCATAGGATTTGTGATCTAATCAACATAGGTGCACTCTACACGTGTTAATGTTGTCAATTTTGCAACCAGTCCCACGATCTATCAGGTTTGCCATTACTATATGAGTCACTCTAGTTATTCCTTTGTGAAAATACATTTATTTTTCATGCTCATTCTAGCACTTAGTCTAGTGTGTATTGCCCTGCTCAGACCTGTTTTCCTGTGTGCATTACCAGTTTGTCAACACAACACCATATTTACAATCCCTGCCTTTTTGTATGTCTATCAGCACAGACACTCGTTACCTTTCTCAAGTTTGTGATGTTGTCAAATATGTTATATTCTGAGTGGCATTGATTTATTTAGTGTTAATTTCAATTATTCTATGCATTTCCTTCAAGCATTGAAAGTGTTCATCATTCTATGCACTTATGCTCTTCCTCGACCTAGGAATTCTCTCTCCTTTATGTCATGTTTGCACTCTCACCTAGACTTGGATTTTCACCATCTCCATGAGCTCCCTCTTATCCAAATTCTAGTCCAGAAACCCCTCATGCACTAAGGCATTATTCTTTAATCTCAACATTAATATTCTCATTATTTGCATGAATGCTCCAAATTTATGTTTTGATCTTGGCAATACATGCCTTTTAGGTGGCTCAATTCCTGTGATAGGGTGATGATTATGGCACGAGCTTGGTATGAAAACTTTAGCATATGTGATTCAATTTCCAACATGCGCGCAACCAATTTTGGGTGCTTCTGACACAATCCACATTGTAACTCACAATTTGATGTAATACTTGCGGTCATTGCGATAATAGAGAAACCTCAAGAAAGATGATTAAGTAAGTGGGTTGTTCTGGCTAAGTATTTTCAATTTTATTATCCTATACCTACAATGGTAATGAAAGGAAACCCCCCCCCCCCCCCCCCCCCCCCGCTCCAGTTCATAAAGATTGGCGTAACTTGTTGCAAAATATGTTATCCACAACATTGCTCTTTGAAATATCATTTGAGTAAAAAATATTTGGAGTTGACATATTTATCATGTCGTTGTTGCCAAGGTAATTGTAGCTCACAATCAAGTTTCCTTATAATCAATGCAACTAGGAAAACCACAAACACTGACTAGTACTCTTTTCCATATTCTCTATTGGTTTGTCATCTTCATTGTATGTTGGAGCTTAATTTTTTTTTTGCATAGTCGTTTCTCTTCCTATGCATATCAAGTTGGCTGAAAAAATTAACTTGAAGAAAGCCAAGCATGACATGAATTGGTTAGTTCAGTTAGCTATAGGAGCTAAAAGAATAATAGTTTAACTTGTGAAGGAATGTCCCATAAATATGAATGGGCCAGATACAAAACAAAATTTAAACATAATACCATTGGGATCATATGATTACCTAATTGGCATGGATTGGATGGAAAAGCATCATGCATTACTAGAATGTTACAACAAAACATTTTCTTGTATGGATGAAGAAGTACAATAAAGGTAAGTGGAGGGAATACCAAGGCCATTTTCTATTAGGGAAATATCAACTATGTAGCTGAAAAAAGGTTTCAGAAAAGGATCCCAAATTTATGCAAACCCCATGGAGGAGATTCCTAAGGATTAGGCACCAAGTCTGGGGGACCACCTAGTACTTAAGGAATTTGAAGATGTGTTTTCCTGAGTTCCATGGTTTTTGCCTAAATGAAACATTGACTTCTCTATAGACTTGGTACTTGGAGTTGCACCAATATCCAAAACACCATACATGATTAGTACTCCAGAATTGAAAGAATTACAAATGCAACTAGAAGAGCTATTAAGGAAAAGGTACATATTCCCAAGTGTATCACCATAGGGTGCCCCAGTCTTATTCATTAAAAAGAAGGATGGTAAACTAATACTATGCACAAACTTTCATCAATTGAACAAGGTCATAGTGAAGAAAAAGTATCCATTTCCCGGAATACTAATGATTTATTTGACTAGCTTAAGGGAGTTACGGTATTTCTAAAATTGATCTAAGGTTAGGGTATCATTAAGTAAGGATTAAGGAAGAGGACATCGGTAAGAAAATGTTTCAAACTCGATATGGGCATTATGAGTTTGTGGTGGTGTCATTCAGGTTATCTAATCCACTAGGTGTTTTCATGTGCCTCATGAATGGTATCTTCTAGAATGATTTAAATAAGTTTATTTTTATGTTCTTGGATGATATCCTCATATATTCCAAATTTGAGGAAGAGCATTAACAACATTTGTGGATTATGCTACAAGTTAGTTATATGCCAAACTGAGTAAGTGCTCATTTATGCGTTAAAGATTCATTATTTGGGTCATATCATTTCAAAACAAGGGATAAGTACAATAGACCCAACAATGATTAAAGAAATTAAATAGTGGCCAACACCCAAAAATGTGATAGAGGTAAGGTATTTCATGGGTTTAGTAGGTTACTACATAATTTTATTAGAGTTTTCTTGAGGATAGCCCATCCTATTACCTCCTTGGAAAGGAAAGGTGAAATATTTGATTGGTATAATGAATGTGAAGAGGTCTTTCAACATTTAAAGAGGTTGTTAACAAGTGCATGGTCACTTTTAGAAGTCCTGATGAGTGTGACCCATTCTTAATGTGGAAGCCTTACTAGAAATAATAACACTCTTATTTCCATATTGTCAGTTCTTAATGCAACCAATTTAATCAAAGTTACAATAACCCTTACATATTTGTTGCTTATCATCCCATCATCCTTCTATAAAATAATGAAGGTTTTATAAATGAATCACTTGGATGTTGCTTAGTAGAAATTTTTAAGTAATATCTAGATAGTATCTACATGTGCAAATGTTTTTTTAAAAACATAGATCCATTTTAACCCTAGATTTTGTTGAGAATGCAACAAGATGATGGAGCTTAGTGGAAAGGAGTCGCCTTCACTAAGTGGGCCCACAGGCAAATTATGGCGCAAAGTCTATTTTAGACTATGTCTATTTTTAGACATATGGATCATGGTCTATGAGTTGCAGGATGCTGTTTATGGATGATTGGTCATGTTGGAAAAAATAGATGGACTTCTATTTTTGGATCACAGCAGGAGTGATCAGAGTCTATTTTTAGACTACTAGTCAAAAATAGAAAAGTCAAATATTATTGTCTCATAATAATATTTAGACTATAAACATTATCTTATCCTCTTGGAGCACTTCAGTTTGAGCTACAGATGTGGCACATGCAGCTGTCAGAAGGAAATACGCTTTCTTTGTGGGTCAGTTGAGCTATTGCATGTAGGACTTTAGTTAGAACACATGTGGTTGAGTTTGGTGGAGTTGGATGTGGAGTTGATGGAGTTGTGTTCAGTTTGACTTGGTTAAACTAGTTGTACTTAGTCTAACTACAAATAGGCTAGTGATGAGTTGTGTGAATTAATTATTAACTCATAATGCAACTGAAGAATACATCAGTTAACTCAGTGCATGTACAGTTCAGTGGAGACAGGTGTTAGAGGTTGAGATTGCTATCAGTTGTGACTATAGTTGTGCATGAGATCTTGCACAATCAATGTATTGAGTATGCCCATGATGATTGCCCAGTATATGCCCAGTAGAATAGTTTGTGCTCACGTGATTTCCAGTGTGAGTTCTTCTCAGCAGGTATTATGCAATAAAGGCAGGCAAAGCAGCGGAGGAGATTTGAACCTGTGACTTGTTCGGATCTGAGCTAGTTTTTTGTGTAACAGGTGGAGATAGTGTTGGATACTTGTGAGGAGTATTGTACTATGTAATGTTATATGTTCTCAATCATTAATATACAGATAATGTGGGGTTTTCAGATGTAAGCTTTCCCCGGGTTACATACTGTGTTAATGTGTGCATGCGATTGATGTTTCATTGTTTTTGATGCTGCTAAATTGATGATCAACGTAGAGGAGGTTATGTATTATGCATGTATTCCGCAATAGTGTATAATCGGGATAATCTCTGTTGAATAAGTGTTTATTATTCAAAATTTCTATATGGTATCAGAGCTGTTGATCATCATATCTATTATTCAGAAAGTGTTTACATTTTATTTCTTCAGGCAGAGTCTGTAATCGAGCTAGGTAGCCTCTGGATTCATCCTTCCTTTGGAAGGTGAGATATCCGGTAAAAGCCCATATAGTCAATCTCTGTACGAGAAATACTTTGTTCTCACGGATTCTAGATCAGAGGCGGTTGAGTTTGGAGCTGGTGGAATTCGAATTTGCAGCAATGTTTTCTAGGTATCAACGTTGCAATGTCTTTCAACGGATTGCGATTGGAGTATGCTCTTGAGGGCAGCTCGAACTATATTGCATGGAAGGACAGGATGGAGGCAGTGTTGGATGATAATGGGCTGAAGGATTTCATAGAGGCTGATGTCCCAAAGCCTACTGATACTGCGCAAGTTGATGCTTGGAAAAAGAAGACAGCAAAGTGTTGAAGGATTATGTTGGAGGGCGTGAAGGATCACATTGTGTCCAGCCTGCATGGTAAGGCCTCTCCATACTTGATGTGGAAAGATTTGACAGATCTATTCCAAAGAAAGAGCGATCAGAGGAAGCTAGCGCTCAAAGATAAACTCAGAAACATCAAACGTGAGAAGGGAGACAGTATGCCCAAGTATCTCACGAAGTTCACTCAGTGTAGGGATGAGCTGGGAAGTGTGGGGGTAACTGTCGATGATGAGGACTTGGTGAGCTTGGCTCTCCTTGGTCTTCCGAAGAGTTGGCATTCTTATCAGGACTCTGTCAATGGTCGGGAGAAATTGCCAGGATGGGAGAGACTTTGGTCAGATCTTGTGCAGGAGGAGATCAAGCGGAATACCAAGGACGGATCTTCATCAAAGGGACCTGATGAAGAAAATTGTGCTTTGGCTGCCAAAGCAAAGAAGGTGAAGAGCAAGAAAGCTTCTCAGTCTGGTGCGAAAGGCAAGAAACAAGACATGTCCAAGGTGAAGTGCTTTCACTGTCACCAGCACGGACATTATCCCACTAATTGTCCGCGGAAGAAGAAGAACAAGCAAGTTGCTGGATCTGCAGCAAGAGAGGCTCTAGCCTCGCAGTTTGAGCTTGATTTTTCATTGATCGCATGCTTGGTTTTAAGTGTGATGGGATCGGTGTGGTTCTTGTACAGTGGTGCGTCTTTTCACATGACAGGAGATCGAGATTTGTTTTCTAATCTAGAAGACAAAGATCTTGGAGTGCACATCGAGAGGGGCAATGATGGTAGATACAGTGCGACTGGTATCAGTACCATTTCATTTGAGAGGGATTCTGGTAAACCCTTTGTATTGAAGGAAGTGATGCATGTTCCAGGATTGAAGAAGAATCTTATCTCTGTGGTGATTTTAGAAGACAAGGGATATGATGTTGTTTTCAGCGAGGGACAGGCTTGCCTGCGCAGCAAGACAACTGGAGAAACCCAAAAGATAGGGGTTCGAGTGAGGAACCTTTATCAGTTGCATGTAGATGGATGTGCAGCAATGGCATGCAAGGCAGAAGGATTGGTGAGCCGGGATGATGGTGAGTTGTGGCACAGGAGATTGGGTCACCTTCACCATGGAGCCTTGAAGATACTGCAGCAGATCACTATAGGGCTTCCTAAAGGCACTCTTGCGCAGTCAGATTAGTGCAAGGGGTGTAATTTGGGAAAGTTTGTGAAAGCCACCTTTCACGAGAAGGATAGTCGCGCCACGATGATCCTTGAGAGAATTCACATAGACGTGTGTGGACCTTTCTTAGTAGCTTCGACAACAAAACACATGTATTATGTGATTTTTGTTGATGATTTCTCTAGAAAGTGCTGGATCTTCTTCATGCAGAAGAAGAGCGAGACATACTCAAAGTTCTGTGAGTTCAAAGCACTGGCCAAGAAGGAGTCGGGGAAGAAGGTGAAGGCTCTTAGGAGAGATAATGGTGGTGAATACATCTCTGGTGAGTTCAAAGACTTTTGCAAAGCAGAAGGGATTCGAAGAGAGTTCATAGCTCCCCATAACCCACAACAAAACGGGGTTGCTGAGCGGAAGAACAGAACAATCATGGGTGCTCCATGGGCAATGTTGCATGATCAGGTCCTACCCCTTCACTTGTGGGCAGAAGCATGCAATACAACAGTTTCTGTGCAAATCCGTTGTCCTCACAGGATACTTGGCATGAGTACACCCGAGGAGGCTTATTCTGGTAAGAAACCTGATCTTTCTCATTTGAGGATTTTTGGTGCTAACGTTTACATGCATGTGACGAAGGATGCCAGGAAGAAGTTGGAGCTGACCGCAGAGGTTGGGATATTTGTGGGGTACACTGATACGCCCCACAACTATCGTGTGTATTTGCCAGACAGTGGTAACACTGTTGTGCGACGGGATATAAAATTTCAGGAGGAGAAAGCCATGAAGTGTTCGCTTGAGAGGGAGCTACACTTGCATGCAAATGAGGAGCTATTAGTTCCTAAGGATGAGCTTCAAGACGTGATCAGCCACAGGACGAGGTTCATGGAGTGGAAGAGACCACTCATGCAACACCAACCATCAGAGGGCGAAAGCGCTTGAAAGAAGTTGAGCGACTAGCTCAAGATGCAGAGAAAGTTGTAGGACCACCTACAGCCCAATGCAGGCAGAGACAGTCACCTGATCGGTACACTGGATACATGGCTCTTATGAGCAAATGTGTTGTGACTGAGCCATCCTCTTTCGAGGAAGCTGTGGAGGATCCCGCATGGGTAGACGCCATGGTGGAAGAGTATGATTCGATTGTTAGAAACAATGCATGGGAGATTGTTCCAAGACCGGAAGGGAAATCAGTGGTGGGTTCGAGATGGATCTACAAAGTGGTGCAGATGGGGTGGCACATTCATCAGGTGGATGTGAAGACTGCGTTCCTTCCTGGAGGTTGGAGGAAGGAGGATGCTACTTCAGCGGAGGTAGTGGATGCCACTGTTTATCGACAGTTGGTGGAGTCGCATGTGTGCAGGCTCAAGAGAGGCACATCGGGATATGGATCTTGGTACAGACAGGAGGATGTAGATTGGGTAGGGAGCTCAATGGATGACATCATGTACCATCATATCAGAGATTGTGTGCAGCAGAGAATCATGTTACTTTCATATATTCCAACGGAGGATCAGGATGCTGATATCTTGACGAAGGCGCACACCAGGAGCAAATTCTAATACCACCGAGGCAGGATAGGGGTTGCTGATAATCCATATCTTGTTGAGAGGGAGTGTTGAGAATGCAACAAGATGATGGAGCTTAGTGGAAAGGAGTCGCCTTCACTAAGTGGGCCCACAGGCAAATTATGGCGCAAAGTCTATTTTAGACTATGTCTATTTTTAGACATATGGATCATGGTCTATGAGTTGCAGGATGTTGTTTATGGATTATTGGTCATGTTGGGAAAAATAGATGGACTTCTATTTTTGGATCACAGCAGGAGCGATCAGAGTCTATTTTTAGACTAATAGTCAAAAATAGAAAAGTCAAATATTATTGTCTCATAATAATATTTAGACTATAAACATTATCTTATCCTCTTGGAGCACTTCAGTTTGAGCTACAGATGTGGCACATGCAGCTGTCAGAAGGAAATACGCTTTCTTTGTGGGCCAGTTGAGCTATTGCATGCAGGACTTCAGTTAGAACTCATGTGGTTGAGTTTGGTGGAGTTGGATGTGGAGTTGATGGAGTTGTGTTCAATTTGACTTGGTCAAACTAGTTGTACTTAGTCTAACTACAAATAGACTAGTGATGAGTTGTGTGAATTAATTATTAACTCATAATGCAACTGAAGAATACATCAGTTAACTCAGTGCATGTACAGTTTAGTGGAGACAGGTGTTAGAGGTTGAGATTGCTATCAGTTGTGACTATAGTTGTGCATGAGATCTTGCACAATCAATGTATTGAGTATGCCCATGATGATTGCCCAGTATATGCCCAGTAGAATAGCCTGTGCTCATGTGATTTCTAGTGTGAGTGATTCTCAGCAGGTATTGTGCAATAGAGGCAGGCAAAGCAGCGGAGGAGATTTGAACCTATGACTTGTTCGGATCTGAGCTAGTTTTGTGTGTAACAGGTGGAGATAGTGCTGGATACTTGTGAGGAGTATTGTACTATGTAATGTTACATGTTCTCAATCATTAATATACAGATAGTGTGGGGTTTTCAGCTGTAAGATTTCCCCGGGTTACATACTGTGTTAATGTGTGCATGCGATTGATGTTTCATTGTTTTTGATGCTGCTAAATTGATGATCAATGTAGAGGAGGTTATGTATTATGCATGTATTCCGCAATAGTGTATAATTGGGATAATCTCTGTTGAATAAGTGTTTATTATTCAAAATTTCTACAGATTTATCAAGCAACGAGAAGGATATTCAAGTTTTGCACTTCAAAACAGGTTTCACCTGAAGAGATTTGATCATTCTCCATGCTTGATAGATTTTGGGTTAACATGGGTCTATGTTTTTAAATGGAGCTATGTTATTTAGTTATACATTCATTAATCAAATTCACTAAGTTTTTATATGTTTATAAACTATATGTTCTGAAATATGATAGTTACAAATATGAATCATTATTACTTAAATTTACTTTAATGATATGCATATTATGATTTTTTCCTAAAAAATATTGTTTGTAATTTTATTAATAAAAACAAAATTATAATATAACAAATTGAATTGAATCACTTTATTATTTTTAATATTTTTTTAGTTGATATGAAATTATTATTATTATTATTATGCTTCATTTTATAGACATTACAACATCTCGCCCATGTTTCACTGAAATTTAAATGTTTATACTCATTTACTAACACTACAACATCTCCCCATTCTGGGTTATAGAGCATTGCGTAATTATTATTATTTTTATATTATTATATGCATCCTACATTTTTGAAAGTTGTGCCTTAATCCATATAAAAGGGAAATGTTGTAAAAATGGAAATTATTATCCATTTTTGTTATGAAATTGATGGAATAACCCCTACTTGTGAATTATATTTAATATCTAAATTATGAAATGAATATGTAATGAAATAGGCCAACCATAGAAGTCTATGGGGAGAATGAGAGATTAGGAAAAACGAGTGATGTTAGGGATGAAGATTGCTTAAGAGATTTATGGAGAGATTCATGGAAATATTGTGGAGGAAGTTGAGGAAATGGTTTTAGCAAGAATCTAATTTGAACATAATTGTTATGGTTACCTATCATTATATATTATAACCAATTGTACAATACAAACACACGTGAATATTTATTACATATCAGTCTCTATATCCATTATTGCTCATGAATATCTATTATAACCAACAAAGATTTTTAAAAAATGATCTCTTCCTTTCCCGAGAAAAACAACTAAAAAGAAAAAAAGACAACAACAAAGATTAATCCCTATAACGCAATTCAAAATCAACATGAATGGGGTGGCATGAGGGGGATGGATTCTCATTAATCTTGAAGGAAACATCGAAGATAGATATGCTTGGCGCATGGGTAGGAAGACAAACAATCAAGCTGAGGCTTATGGCATATTTCTAGGAATTTCCTTGGCTAAAAAAAAGGGCATCAGAAAGATCCAAGTCTTAGGAGACTCAATGTTGATTATAAAACATATGAAATACAATTCATCAGCGAAAATCAAATCATTCAGAAATCCCAAGGTATGATTCCCCTCTTTGATTTTGTGTCATTATTTCACATCATAAGAGGGAATAACCAGGAAGAAGATAAGCAAGCAAATTTGGCTTGTTAGTTGAATGCAAAAAGAAGTATAGTGAATGAGATAGAGGAAACGATATGCATTTCGTAATCATAGTCATAGGTTCCAAATATTGGACCGAGGTCGACATTCTTGGCTCAACCAAGAGTTTAGGAAGGCAAAGCAATTTTGAAATCTTAGGGTATTTAAACCAATATCCCTTACCTCCCCACCCTCTCTTCTTTCTTTCTCTATATAATCCCCCCCCGACCCTTCCTCCTCCTCCCCTCATCTCCCATTTCACTTCTCCTCCCTAGCCCTCGTCACCCTTCTCCTTCCCATACCATTAAGCCTAATTTCCATTTCGTTCCTCCTCCACTCCATTAAGTTATGCCACCCTTCTCCATTTCGTTCCATCTCCCGCTCCTCGGTTCCTGTCTCATCGGTCGTTACTCAGCTGAACCCGTCCTCGCGCCTCGTGGCATTAAAGCCTCACCTCGCTGCAACAACGTGGCGTCTTCCGTCATGAAGGTACTACACTTGGTTTAGGGAGATCTCACAACCTGAGAACCCAACCCCCACGACATATAATCTGTTGTAATGGTCGACGATGTAGCATATGAGACAATAGGATAATGGGAGAGCGTGAGAAACATTTATCCCCTCTACTCTGAACTGCTCAGATCGCGCATGGGAGGAAGGCGTAGGTTAGGATGAAGGACGATGATAATAGATGGGAAATTATGGTGGAGCATTGGGATCTCAACTTCATGACTACCAATCTCTAGTATTGCATCAAAATCTAGACCTGTACCTTTTATAAATGGGGTAACAATTCGATCTGTTACCATGGTTTCTGGTTAATCTCTGCTCAGGTGGCCTATATGAAGGCCCAACGGCTGAAGCTGGGGTCACTGAGCATTTTTTGTAGGTTTCAGGTCAAAGCGTCGACTATTAGGGTGGTCTCTGGCGGCGTTTGCACTCGAGAGGGGAAGCTGGTTGCTGATATACAGAGTGCTGGTAGACTGAGTGTTGTAAAGAATTGTGTTGGTAAGTTGAGTTGGGGGGGGGATTTTAAGCAGCAAAACACAGGCTTTGGGTTAAGTGTCTACAACATTCTTGAGTTGGGGGCCCGCGTGTCTTGGAGATTAGACATTCTGGTTGTTCCCTGGTGAAGAATATGAGCATGCACAATAACTCAGCGGAGGAAAGTTCTATGTCCAGTTCTTGAGGCCGTTGCCGGCCTAGGATGGGGGGATCAAGGGAGGGCAGAGCTTGGGAAGGTGGCAACAACCTGTATACTTGTAAGGACTGTGTGCAAGAGCATTTGGAAATTCAGGAGGTCTGGGTATTCTGTAGAGGTGTATCCACTAGTAGCAAAAGGAGGCACTGGCTATGCAGGAGCAACAACTCGAAAAGAAGGAGCACATCCGACAACTGGAGGACGAGGTGGAGATGCTGAGACAACAAATTGAGCATCTGAAGCTGAAAATAGAATAGAACAGCTTGAGGACTTAAGAAAAATTCACTCGACTTGATATTAACAGTCTAGCGCCGATGGAGGAGTAATCTGTTCTCTCACTCAATTTAAAAATGTTTTTGTATGGCAAACTATACGTGTAAATATTTACTATTTTAGTATTGTAGAATGCATAGCCATAGGCTACTAGTAATGGATATTTTTGTAAGAAGTACGAGGAAAACTCCCAGGGAAGGGATGGGGAGGAAATGAAGTTTCAAAAGCCTTTAGCAGGCTCGAAATTATGATGTAAAATCCTGATTTTGAACGCGAATGGACGCGATTTATATATAAATATACTACTCATTCTCGGTAAAGAAAACAAAAACAAATCAACATGAATCTTTCTAAGTGAAACATTTTTTTGTAAGGTAGTTCATGGACATTGAGTGGCTGCTACATGCATGGGAAAATCCAAATAGATCAACCCAAAGAGATCTACCTGTCAGCTAAATTAACAAGGTCTAACCTCAAAGGCATCAAGAAGATTTGACCCTGTGACCTCCCGATAAATAAAACACTTAACAACAAAAATTTAATCAACTAAACTATCCTTTAAAATTTATAAATTTACAATTTCTAAATAAAGCATTCCAATCAAAACACTAAAGTTATTCCGCTGACCACATGAATCAATCAAGTATAACCTATTATGATGGTTCTAGGCAACGTCTTCCTCGTAGTAAGTTGCCACAAGATGTTTGTTAACTGTAATAAATCCTATCCATGGAGATCAAGTGTAAGAAATGTAGAAGTTCAAACCTTTTCGGGAATATACGAGCCAATATTTATTCAACTCAATGGAGCCACTCATAGAGATTTAAAAGAAAGTAACATGAAGCAAATTTAATAGATGAATTGGAGTATCGAACTACGTTCGTAAAACCAGTTCACAATAACCCATAAGTCAATGTTAAGTTTATTGAATGTTAATTTATTGCCTTCAAGTCACGTTGGCCAAATCTGACCCCAAAAAATTCCACGTATAGAATTTTAAATTAACACGATTCCCATCAAATATCTTCAGTCACCTGTTTTTTCCTTTTAAATGATCTTTTATAAAATGTGTGACTCAATACTTGGTACTATTTTGTTTCTTGTGTAACTAAATTCTTGGACAACAGCTTCTACTTTGACTAGGTAAATCGGTGGCCTATCCTTCACTAGACTAGATTCGATTCGATTCGAACTCTGTGAAGCAACGTGTGTGTTTGGTCCTTTAGCTGCACGCCTGCACTATGAATGCCCAGTGTCCTTAACTCTTGTGGGGCCCAATGGCCAACACCGTTTGAGATGAGGAGGAGGACACACAGGTTGATTTGGGATACGGATAATCAACTTTGTGTGTTTCAAGCTAGGGGTGACAATGCTTTTCTAATGAGTATGTTTAGAGTTTATTTTAGAACAGGGTTATAAGCATTTTTATTTATTTTTAAATAATAATGTATATGTAATCTAGATTTAATGATTTGAAAATATTTTTATATATAGATATAATTTAATAGATAAAATAAGAGAAACTAGTCTTATTTGGTTGGAATAGGAATGTTCATTGATTATGAAGATTACATATATCTCTAAGATTAGCTTTATGACTAATTATTTCCATTGCTTCTAAACTAGTGGTAAGATATGGTAATAACTATGAATAGTTACAAGATCATAGCTTACTTAGATCAATAAGCTAGAACAGTTACTCTTCTAAGCTAATATGGTGTTACTCTTCTGTTTACTTGAATACATGGAATTTGTTGTATATTCACATGATAATGATTAGGTAAAGAACGTATGATTAATAGAACTGGTATGAGCACTGCAACCTATTCTGGTATTGTCACTCTTATCTGAGCTAGTGATACTCGTGTAATCATCATTATGGAATTAGACTTTTATTCTATAATGGTGTTATAATTTTTCATCCTCGCATAAATTAAATGACACATAACTACTTTGTCGACCATTTAATTTGTATGATTTTGCTAATTACTTCTAATATTTTGTATCTGAATTCAAAATTAAAATTAAACTCATAAGAATAACTTTTCATCAAATTATTATATAATTTCATTTTTACTAATAATTAATTTTTTTAATTATTAAAAACAAATTCATAGAAATTTTTTAAAATAATGAATATGAGTTAAAACATCAAATATTAATATAATTTATGTCTATATAGAACGAAACTCATTATTAAAACTCTAAAAGAGCCTTACACTTCTTCAACCATGTAGATTGATTGAGATATGAGAATTAGACTAACACACTCAATAGGGAGAGCAAAGATTGAAGGTTATTAGGGTGGCTATGATGTTTAAATAGTGACAAATTTTGTTCTTGATGAAAAATAAATATCTTAAAAAGCATTTATATGTGTAAAGGTGAATGGAGATACATGCATAAGAACATGTGATATAATAATAGTTTGTCAAAATAGTCATTTTTTTAGTAGAGATTTAAAAAAATATATTGTATTAGTGATATATAAAGAGAACCTTTGAATGCTAGTAGATTTGAAGGTAATGGAGAGTCACTCGTATATATCAAGACATTAATATGAAATATTTTCAATAATTCAAATTTCAATCATTAAAAGCCATCTATATCATTTTTCTAAAAATCTCATCACAAAATACTAACAATACTTACTTCCACATGATATAATATAGAAAAGGTTTTTTTTTACCATTTTTGAACATATACTATAAGTTCAATATAAACTATGGTGTATTTTACATAAATAATGAGAAGCTATGACTAATAATAAATAATCTATTAAGAGAATTTAATTACCTATTAATTTATAATTTTATGGATAGCTTTAAAAATTAACATGTGAAACCATTTTAAGGTTAAGTTATTGTGTTTTTATTTGCATATGTATATGTATGGGTAGAATTCAATGCACCTCAATCAACATGTAGGTATTTGGTTTTTTACAAATATTCAAGACTATATTTAAATTAGGAACGAGGGATTTCCTTTTCTAGCGAATCCATTAATTGGATTATTACAATGCTTATTGTTAATGTTATGAACAAATAGGCATTGTCATGAACTACCCATTAACTACTCACTAAAAAAAACCTTAATCAACATGGCCTATACAAAATGAGAGTTTTATTAAGGGCTAGGAAATATTACAACACAAAAAGTAAAAATAAGTGTTATATTTTGTTTACATTCACATACATACATATCCATTTTCTACATTTAGATTTCAAAGGAAATTGCCAACTAAATTAACATGAAAATGATTTTTTATCAACATAAGCCTAAGCCATTTACCTCTTGATTGTTTTTTTAATAAACTAACTAGCCTTAGTATTATTATGATAAAAAAGAGAGTATAGACGACACTCTATGTGACCTTCGACTTGGGAAACTAGGACCATAGGAGTGACAATATATCGTTATTTCCATCATGCCAAAAGTTGCAATATGTTAGACACCCAATCCATAGGGATAGGTGTGGAGGAATTCCAACAGTCACAGAAGTTCTTGGAATATGCAACCAAGGGTCAAACATATGTATTAATATTTACATGTGTAAATAAAATGCATCTCATGCTGATCCTAAGTCAATGTTTTTTTCATGAGTGCTTAACATGGTATCAGAACAAGTCTATTCCTACCTTGCTTAAGTTTGAGCCACTATGTGGCCTCCCTCTACCATTTTTTTTGTGGTCTAATCAACCTAGGTGCACTCTACACTTGTTAATGTTGTCAAGTTTGCAACTGGCACCGTGATCTATCAGGTTTGCCATTACTATATAATCACTCTAGTTTTCCTTTGTGGAAATACATTTATTTTTTCATGCTCAATCTAGCTCTTAGTCTAGTGTGTATTACACTACTCATATGTGTTTTCCTATTTGCATTACCATTCTGTAAACGCAGCAACATATTTGCAATCCATGCCTTTTTTATATGTCTATCAGCACAAAGACTTGTTACCTTTCTCAAGTTTGCAATGTTTTCAACTATGTTCTATTCTAAGTGGAATTCATTTATTTAGTGTCAATTCAATTATTCTATGCACTTCCTTCAATCATTGAAAGTGTTCACCATTTTATGCACTTATGCACTTCCTCAAACTAGGAATTCTCTCTCCTCTATGTAATGTTTGCACTCTCACCTAGACTTGGATTTTCACCATCTCCATGAGCTCCCTCTTGTCCAGACTCTAGTCCAGAAACCCCTCATGCACCAAGGCATTTTTCTTTAATCTCAGCATTAATCTTCTCATTATCTGCTTGATTACTCCAAATTTATGTTTTGATCTTGGCAATGCATGCCTTTTAGATGGCTCAATTCCTGTGAGAGGGAGGTGACTTTGACACGAGCTTGGTATGAAAACTTTAGCATATGTGATTCAATTTCCAACAAGCCTGCGACCATTTTTGGGTGCTTCTGACACAGTCCACTTTGCAACTCACAATTTGATGTAATACTTACGGTCACTGCGATAATAAAGAAACCTCAGAAGGAAGATTAAGCAAGTGGGTTGTTCTGGCTGAGTATTTTCATTTTTCTTATCATGTAACTACATTGACAATGAAAGGAAAATCCCCCCCTCCACCCCCTCGGTTCATAAAGATTGGCGTTGTTGGCAAATATGTCATCCACAACATTGCTCTTTGAAATCTCATTTGAGTAGAAAAACTTTGGAGCTGACAGATTTATCCTGTCATTGTTACCATGGTAATTATAGTTCATAATCAAGTTTCCTTATGATCAATTCCAAATAGGAAATCCATGAGCATTGACTGGTACTCTTTTCCATATTCTCTATTGGTTTGTCATCTTCTTTGTAGGTCAGAGCTTACAATTTTTTTTACATAGTTGTTTCTCTTCCTATGCATCCCAAGTTGGTTGAAAAAACTAACATGAAGAAAACTAAGCATGGAATGGATTGGTTAGTTCAGTTAGCTATAGGAGCTAAAAGAATAATAGTTGAACTTGTGAAGGAATGTCCCATCAATATGAATGGGCTAGATACAAAATAAAATTTAAACATAATACCACTGGGATCATATGATTACATAATTGGCATGGATTGGATGGAAACGCATCATGCATTACTAGACCGTTACAACAAAACATTTACTTGTATGGATGAAGAAGTACAATAAAGGTAAGTGTATGGAATTCCAAGGCCATATGTTAGGGAAATATCAACTATGTAGCTGGAAAAAGGTTTCATAAAAGGATGCCATATTTATGCAACCCCCATGGAGGAGATTGCTAAGGATTAGGCACCAAGTCTAGGGGACCACCTATTACTTAAGGAATTTGAAGATGTGTTTGCCTAAGTTCCATGGTTGCTACCTAAAATAGACATTGACTTCTCTATAGACTTGGTACCTGGAGTTGCACCAATATCCAAAACGCCAAACAAGATTAGTACTCTAGAATTGAAAGAATTACAAATGTGGCTAGAAGAACTATTAAGGAAGGGGTACATATGCCCAAGTGTATCATCATAGGGTGCCCCAGTCTTATTTGTTAAAAATAAGGATGTTACACTAAGACTATGCACCAATTTTCATCAGTTGAACAAGGTCAAAGTGAAGAATATGTATCCACTGCCCAAAATAAATGATTTATTTGACCAACTCAGGGGAGTTAAGGTATTTTTGAAAACTGATATAAGTTTAGGGTATCATCAAGTAAGGATTAAGGAAGAGGACATTGATAAGACAACATTTCAAAATTGATATGGGCATTATGAGTTTGTAGTGGTGTCATTCAGATTATCTAATGCACTAGGTGTTTTCATATGGCCCATGAATAGTATCTTCCAAAATTATTTAGATAAGTTTGTTTTTGTGGTTTTGGATGATATCCTCATATATTCCAAATTTGAGGAAGAGCATTAACAACATTTGTGGATGATGCTACAAGTACCTAGAGAGAATTACTTATATGCCAAACTGAGTAAGTGTTCATTTTATCGATTAAAGATTCATTATTTGGGTCATATTATTTCAAAAGAAGGGATAAGTATAATAGACCCAACAAAGATTAAAGAAATTAAATAGTGGCCAACACCCAAAAATGTGATAAAGGTAAGATATTTCATGGGTTTAGTAGGTTACTACAGAATTTTATTAGAGGTTTCTCAAGGATATCCCATCCTATTACCTCCTTGCAAAGGAAAGGTGAAATATTTGATTGGTATAATGAATGTGAAGAGGCCTTTCAGTATTTAAAGAGGTTGTTAACAAGTGCACCTATATTGAAGATTGTTGACCCGGATGAAGACTTTCTTGTGTGCATAGATGCATGTAAAGAAGGATTTGGAGGAGTTCCCATGTGGAATGGGAAGGTAATATGTTATGAATCTAGGAATTTCAAGCATGAAAAGAATTTACCACTCATGATTTGGAGCTAGAAGCCATTATACATGCCTTGAATATGTGGAGGAGTTACTTCATGGGAAGAAACTTGAATTTGGAACTTACCACATTGGGTTAAAGCATTTGTTTGGGCAACCACATTTAAATGCAAAAGAAGTGAGATGGCAGGAATTTTTGGTTTATTATAACTTTGAAATTAAGCACATAAAGGCTAAGGAAAATAAATTGGTTGATGCACTCAATAGAGGGTGTATGCAATGCAAGCTATAACCATAAACACATGTAAATATAATTTGAAAATAAGAATTTTATAAGATGGGAATTGAAATTAGCTATACATGGAAATAAAAAACAACCTACAACAAGGTGAAGTACAACCCAAATACAGGGATTATGAAATGGAAGAAGATGGATTTCTTTTCTATAAAGGCAGAATCTATGTGCCAAATTCCCAAGAGGTGAATAATTTAGTGTTGAGAAAAATGAATAGAGTGCCTTACGCTAGGCACCCAGGGTACTAGAAGGCAATCTTAGTAGTAACAAAATAATACTTTTGACTAGCTATGAAGAAATAAGTGGATTATTATATAGCTAGGTGTTTGGAATGCCAAAGGGTTAAAACTAAGCATAGGCACAAACATGGTCGCGACATCTAATACCCATTCCTAAGTGGAAATGGGAAATTGTTTCCATTCATTTCATTACAAAACTACCTAGAACAATGAAGCAATGTGATTCCATCAAGGTTGTGGTGAATAAACTCACCAAGGATGCCCACTTCATTCCGATTAAGTCAACACACAAGGTAGCCAATGTTGTTGGGATTTACATGAGGAAAATTTCTAGGCTGCATGATGTGGCCAAGGAAATTATTTCAGATAGAGATCCCAGGTTTACATCCAATTTTTGGACATGCTTATTTAAGGGATTTGGCACTGATTTACATTTTAGTACAACCTACCATCCAGAATTAGATGGTCAAATGGAAAGAGTTAACCAAGTTATTGAATACATGCTATGGATTTATGTGATGACGAACTATCACAATGGGAAATGCAAGACACTAGTAAGTTGGGATAGTCCAGTTGACAAGTGCATTCTAGGTCCAGATTTGCTTAAGGAAATGGAAGAGAAAGTACCAAAAATTAAACATAATTTTAAGGTCGCCCAAGATAGACATAAAAGTTATGCATACAAGAACATGTCAAACAAGGAATTCAGAATTGGTGACCATGTCTTCCTAAGGGTGAAGGCAAGTAAAATTTCTTTGAAATTGGGCAGTTGTATGCAAAGTTGACAGTGAGATATTGTGGACCATTTGAGATCCTGGAAAGGATCAGCCCAGTTGCCTACAAGATTTCACTATTAGAATCCATGCACATTCATAAATTTTGTCATGCTTCATTGCTTAAAAAGTATGTTACAGATGCTAACCATGTGGTTGATTGGAACATGATTCTGGTCAAGCCTGACGGAGACTTTCAAGTCCAACCAGTGTGGATTTTAGACGACAAAGTCAAGGTGCTCCAAAATTGATCCATTACCTTGGTAAAGGTGCAATTGACCCATTTTGGTCCTAAATATGCTACATGGGGGCATGAGGATGTGATGAGAGAGGAATACACTCATCTTTTAGATACATTGTTATATATGTGTGTATATATAAGCACTAAGGATAGTGCCTAAAAAAGGGGTAGGGGAATTTAACACCCTTATTCCACCCCTAGAATGTAAATGGCATGTATATGCTAAACTACGCTAGTGAGCCGAGACATATTAAATAGATTGATTAGCATAGGACGTCTTTTGAGGGCCATTGTGCCTAGGTGCATGTGTGTAAATGTGTTATGGGAGTCATTCTGCATGTGTATTTTGTGTTTTTGGGCATGCATGCCTATGTGTAGATGTTCTATATTTTGAGGCTAGAAGAATTGGTAATGTAATTATGTAAAAAAAATGTATATTATTAAAATTATAATGGTTGTAGACCAAAAAAAAAAAAACGAGTATGGGGGGTTGAGACTCATGGAAGAGTAAGAAGAGACACATATGATTTAAATAATCATTAAAAGTGCATATGCAAAATAACTAAGGTCCACTAAGTGGCTTGGGAAAGTGCCAAGTGACATAAGAAAGGCATGCATATAAAAGAGGAGTGTTGACACTATGAAAGGGGGGTGATTCCAACACTATGAAGATTATTCTTGGTCATTGATTGTAGCAAAAAGCCATGGAATCATGGATATCATTGTGGAAATGAAAGCATGTAAGGAAACCATAGGACTCTAGAAAATTCCCTTTTGGATGAGTAAGGTGCCCTAGAAGGTGATGGCACATCCCAAGGGATTGCAGGTGAAAAGAAGGTTGTGCACCACTTGGGTTCATGCTGATGGGGAATGTGAACCTACTAGTCAGAGGTTGTCGACTTTGGTACCTTGGCTGTGTGATGGCCTGAAAGGGTACTTAGAAGATTTGTGAGGGAAGTGGAAATCCTAGAAGTTGTAGGTCACTCGAACATTCCTATATGACTAAGTAGGATGCCATGGAAGGTTGTGGCATAACCCAAGGGACCGCAAGTGCAGAGATGGGTGTGCAACACTTGGGTGCAGGCTGATGGGGAATGTGATCCTATTGGTTGGAGGCTTCCAAGTTTGGTACCTTAGTTGATTTCAGGTACTGGTTATGTACCAATATTTGAGTGAGATGATGCCCATGGAGTCAAACCCCCATATCAAGGGTGACCCATTATTGAAATAAAAATTAACAATGTGGTCTATGGTTGGGTGGAGCATCAAGTCCTACAACCAGTTGGACATAATTAAAAGATAATTATTATAAATTGTGTGTATTTGTTTTCCATTGTAAACAATCCATAGTGTGAAATGCATATGAATCTTAATTTAAATACATTTGTGCCTAACTATTGCATATTAGCATGCATTTACTTATGTATGGAAACATGCCATAATCACTAGAATAAGGGGGAATTTTCAAACACAGGCTACCATGGGTAATTCACTCATAATCATGCCTCAACTGGAGGTTGGAATAAGCCAGAACTAGGTCGAGGGACATTACAATCCCTTCAAAGATGACGTATTGTGTGATGTTGCCCCACTTGAATTCTGTGATGTTATTTTAGGACAACCTTATATGTGGAAACATCATGTTATTTATGAGTCCCATCCACATAATGTCATTTTTACTCTAGGGGCTAAACTCTATAAGCTACCATAGGTAGTTATGACTACCACAATTTCATTTATCTCAACAAAATAATGTCAAAAGGTAATCTATTGAAGTGCAAAATTTGTCCTCTTCATGGTTAAGTTAGAAGGTGAAAGGAAGGTCATACAACCATGATTTCCTGAGTATAGGGGATCTCTACATAATAGAAGTAGGTGGAAAAGATTGTAGAAGCATATAGAGATATCTTTGCTTCGCATATGGGAGTGTCTCTACATTGCCAGGTCAAACACTCAATTGACTTGATATATGGTGTTTCTTTACCTGATGGGCTATTATATAGATGATGTATCTTGGAGAATGAGGAAATAAAACATTAGATTCATGACCTCACCCAAAAGGGCCACATTTTATCAAGCTCCTCACCTTGTGGGAGCCTAATTGTGTTGCTGCATAACAAAGGTGGGACATGGATACTTTGTTTTTATTATATATTCATGGACAAAATCATTTTCTAGAATAGATACCCAATCTGTTGGATTGACAATCTTTTTTATTAGTTTAAGGGTGCAAAGTTCTTTAGTAATATTGATATGAAGTCAAGCTACCAAGTCTAGGTTTAAATTGAATAAACCAATGTATAAGAACATTCTTCAAATGTAAAGAAATCCTTTTTGAGGTGTTGGTCATGTCCTTCTTCTTAACTGATGCTCTAGCGATGTTCACGAGGATGATGGATAGTATCCTACTATGATTCATAAAATCTTATTTGGTTGTATATTTGGATGACATCCTCATCTTTAGAAAAACCTAATAAGAACATTTTTTGCATATTCAACAAGTCTTGAGCACCCTACAACAACACAAGTTGCATGTCAATATGGAGAAATTCTCATTTGGCATGGAGTGAATTTAGTATTGGCCATACAACATGAGTAAAAATGGGTGCATGTGTACCTATCCAAGATCCAATTCAATCGGGATTGCCCAGTTTGAACAACACTAATAGATCTATACAACTTCTTGGGACCTACTAACTTCTACTGAAATTTTGTGTTGGGGTTCTCTCATATCGCTTGGCCCTTAGGTCAAACAACCCAAGGTGGATCTAAAGCAAAATTTTCCTTGTCTAATGCACAACAAAAATAATTTAAGGATATGAGTCACCACCTCTACTATGCACCATTCCTCGTCATGCCAAACTTACCACAACCATTTGAGATTGAGGCAAATGCCTCCAACTGTCTATTGGTGTAGTCCTCACTCAACAAGGACATCTGGAGGCCTATCACTATGAAACACTCTTTGATACTTGATACCCCACGTATGACAAGGATGTTAATTTTTATGTAGCATTGGGAGGTATTCCTGCATGCCAAAGAGGTCTCCAAGTCAACCTATGGATACTAAAATTAAGATTTATTTGTGTGGCACTGAGAAGGCCCAACTCAGGAAAGGGTATGTCCCTTAGGTTAATTTAGCCCCATTTGACTAGTATATATAATTTATGTGACATCTAATTTTTCTAAACCAAGCAAGCAAGTTTATTCTGCATATTTCTGAGGTCTCTTGACGACTACACTTGTGGAGAAAAGGAGGATGAATTGATCATTTTTTATTGAGTTGTTTCTCTCTCTTTTGACCGAATTTTAGCAGAGTTTACTAGTTTTACTGGTTTCGACCAATTTTATCTTGTTGGTGATTTGACCAGGTTTGACTGGTATTTTTTGACTTGGAAATTGGCACATATTTCTAAACAATTTGGATTTGTAAATCTTGTTGAAGAATAATTTCTCCTGAAAGAAAAGTTGTTGGGTTTTCTTGCAAGGTTGGGTTTCCCATGGTAAAATTATTGTCTC
This sequence comes from Pinus tabuliformis, assembly GCA_031772625.1. NCBI lineage: Eukaryota > Viridiplantae > Streptophyta > Pinopsida > Pinales > Pinaceae > Pinus > Pinus tabuliformis. Next base: position 533,622,031 of record CM062819.1, read on the forward strand.
TATTATGCTTGGTTATCTGTCTTTGATCCTTCTTATTTTTGTTGCATTTATTGTTGATATTTTTTGAATTGTTATTGCTCAATGATATTTGTGGCATAAGAATATTGTGCAAAGAATCATTAGGTAGTAATTATCTGGTAGAATATAGTATTCTATTGTGCTCTTGTGGAAAATTAAACATGGTATCAAAGACTTATTCAAATAGCTACCATTGAATCCAACCTAAGAGCCAAGTGTTTAGAAAATTAATTAGATTTTATATTTCTTACCAAATTGTGTCAAGTATTAGAATGGAAGGTAGGTTGGATGATACTACAAATCTTTATAAGGAAGTTATTCTAGAGTTATAGGGAGCTAAGGAGAAAGTATTTACTTTTGACCCTTCAAATTCCATTACAAATAGTGATATTTTGTTGTTGGAAAATAATACTTCTAGACACATGATAGGTTTTGAATATTCTCTCACATATTTGACTAAGAGGGAGGATTATACATATTATTAGGACAACCATCCTAGGCATCGGTGCCCAAGGAGAAGAAGGAGGAGGATATGTCAAAAGTTAAGTACTTCATTTATAATGATTTTGGACATTATGCCTCTTAGAATCATGAGAAGAAAATGAAGGAAAAGCAACATGCATTAACAACCAATGTTTATGATGATGATGATGGTGAGCATCCACCTCAGAATAAACCAAAGGAATTTTCCTTTAGAAACTATTACCAATAGTGGTGATGTTTGGTTTATGGACAAGGCATATGATAGGTTTCTAAGACTCTACAATCCTCAAAAGTTTCTTCCTTAATCAAAAAATAGGTACTTCATATTTTTCTCCCTTGATTATTATTATTATTATTGTTGTAGTCAACCTCTTGTCCTTGTATTTTTTGCTTGGTTATATTTTTTTTTCTTCCATTGCCTCTTGAATGGAATTTTGTAGAAAGGAAGAATTATGGAGTCTACCAATGGAATGATTCATGCATTATATGGCAGCATCGAGAAGTGCCAAGTGAAGTTTTTGACAAGAGGATTTTCGCAGAAAGAGGGAATAGACTACGATAATATTTTTGCTCTAATCACCAGATGATGATATTCTTGGGCTCAATCATAGAATCAACAATATTGATTTTCGTTCAAGAGGGAGGATTGTACAGATTGTTAGGACATACGTGATTATGCCAAATGTTGGGAAGTGCTTACAATCCTAAGGGAGAAAAGAGTCATGCAGAATGGAAAGAGAAACCTTCCAAGAGGATGTCATGAATTTCTTAGATTCTTAGAGACATGAGGTCTCTAGGATTTGTATGCCTTCTACGAAGGGACCATGTTAGACATAAGAGTATGCTTCAGTGAAAAAGGGAGCAATAGTGGTAGAAGGACTTACCACAACAGGATTTGCTTCATTGTTAGAGAGAGTTAGTCTTGGAGTTTGAATATGAAGGATCTTGGCTTGATTCATTATTTATTAGGATTGGAGGTGTGGCAGAGGACTGATGATATATTCCTCAGAAAAGGGAAGTACATTGTTCATATTTTGAGGATATTTTGTATGATGTACTACAATTCCATGGCTATAACTATGGTGATCAATTGAAGAAGCTGAGTGATTCTGCTTCAAATTCAGCTTTGGTGGATCCCACAATGTATAGGAAGTTGATTGGATCCTTTATGTACCTGGTTTACACCAGGTTAGATATTTACTTTGCAGTGAACACCCTAAGCTAGTATATGGTCAAACCGAGGCATATACAGTGAGTTGTAGCAAAGCATGTGTTGAGGTACCTACATGGTACAAATGGATATGGTTTCATATATGTATCAAGAAGTGAAGTGAGGCTATATGCATATATTGATTCATATTGGGCTAGAAGTTTAGAGGACAAAGAGAGCACCTTGGGGTGTTGCTTCAACTTGGGATTGACTATGATTTGTTGGTTTAGTAGGAAGCAAACTTTTGTCGCACTCTAAACATCAGAGGCGAAGTATATTGCAGCCAATCTTGTAAGTTTTGAAGTAGAGTGGATTCAAAAGCTTCTTGCAGGATCCTTTGATCAAGTCACTTAATCCAATACATGGTGCAGAAAAGAGTAGTGAAACTCTTAATACATATCAATAGGAGTAGATTTCATACATTATCACCAAGCCTTTATCTAGAGTGATGTTTGTATACTTTAGAGACAAGCTTGGCGTGATGTAGAATGTCTCCCTCGTTGAGAGGGAGAGTTTCTATGTTTGTAGGATAAGGTAGATCATCTCCTAAGAAGCTAAACATATTTGGTTATGCATGTTGATTTGAACTAGAGAGATGGATACATTCACTTGAGTGGGCGTGAAGGACTTTTCTTGGGTCATGATGATTTGACCAGGGGTGAATGGCCTAAGGAAATTGTAGGATTGGACAAATCTTCTCCTAAGAAGCAAGAATGACTTGGCTTGTTCATGCTAATTTGAACAGAGGAGATAAATGAAATTCACCTAAGAATCCATTGAGGACTTTTGCTAGGCCATGCTGATTTGGCCCGAGGTGAATGCTCTAGGGGAAAATCCTATCCTGAGAAGCCATGAAGGAATTTGGTTGGGTCATGTTGATTTTACTGGAGGATATTGTTACATTTACCCGAAAATCCATAAACGACTCTGGCTAGGCCATGTTGATTTAGCTAGGGGTAAATGGCCTAAGATACTCGCATTACCTACTCTACGATGGAGTGATCTATAAATGTGCACGTGAGGAGTCACATTACCTACTCTGGGATGGAGTGATCTATATATGTGCATCAACATAGAAATCTCATAAAATTTTCTCAAGGAAGGAGAAATTTCAGCTAAGGTAAAATTTGTTTGCAGCTAAGGAGAATACCTTCATTGCTAAGAGGGAGTGTTGATTTTTGTGTAGAATCATGAGGTATTCCTGCATGCCAAAGAGGTCTCCAATTCAACCTATGAAAATTAAAATTAAAAATTATTTTTAGGGCATTAATTCAGCCTAGCTCATGAAAGGATGTGTCCCTTGGGTTAATTTAACCCCATTCAACTAGTATATATAATTTGATGTGACATCTCTTTTTTCGAAACCAAGCAAGAAAAATTCTTCTTCATATTTATGAGATCCCTTGACAGCTACACATGTGGAGAAAAGGAGGATGAATTGATTATTTTTTACTGAGTTATTTATCTCTCTTTTGATCAAATTTGACTAGAGTTCATTGGGTTTTACCATTGTTATATTGTTGTTGAGTTTGACCATGTTTTACTGGTATTTTTTTACTTGGACATGAGCACAGATTTCTTGACAATTTGGATTTGTAAACCTTGCTAAAGAATAATTTCTCCTAAAATAAAAGTTGATGGGTTTTCTCCCAAGGTTTGATTTCCCAGGGTAAACTTATTGTCTCTATTGTGCTTGGTTGTCTTTCTTCGGTCCTTACTGTTTTCATTACATTTAGTGTTGATATTTTCTAAAGTTTAATTGCTCAATAATATTAGTGGCATAAGAATGTTGTGGGAAGAATCATTACATAGTAATTATCTAGCAGAAAATAGTATTGTACTATGCTTTTATAGAAAAAATAAAAAAAGGAGATGTACTCCATCATCTCGGAATACCGACAATGGAAGCATTATATTTTGGGGAAGGAAAAAATCAGGCACACTAGTCACATGCCTCTACAATTCATATAGACACAAGGAAATTTATAGAATGACTACCATTAGAAATGGTCCACATACCTACAACAATTCCACTTGAACATCAAGTACAAGAAGGGACTTTCCTTTTAGCCTTTACAACCATCCATATACATGGGTAACCCTAGGAGAAAAAATTTCTCCTATTATTCATATTTCTATCCAACAATCGCACATGGTATTTACTTCTTGACAATAGAGATTACTCTTCCATTATCCACATGATAGAGATGATGACCAACAATCTCCACATACAACAGCCCATCAAATTTCCTACACAAACCCACCCACCCACCCACACATACACACAAAATATAGAACATTGAATGAATAGTATTTGTAGTGATTAGTCCTTGCCATGCTAGGGATTATAGTTTTGGTACAAATTCAAAGCAAGTCTTTCAATTATTTTGCTTATTCGTGCATAAATATTTCAAATTTTTCTAATTCTTTGGGGTAAATTATTCTTAATTTGAATTTTTAGAAAGAAACAAATATATTTTGGTTTTTTAAATTCCCTAAATGCAATTGTATATTCAACTCTTCGTATTTATGTGACCAAATTTCCCTTGGTGTGTTTTTCCAAATTATCTCTTATTCTCAAATTTTACAAGTTGAGTAGGCCTAATAGTTATGAACATGTGTTTCCTCCTATGAGATCACATGTACAAAACCAAAGCATGATAGAGTTTGTACATGTTGAATAATTAATATTGGTACATCGTTATGATGCTTGAAGGGTAGGTATCCCCCTAGAGTGGAACCCCCATATTAGAGTGTCTACAGATGTTTTGGCCCTTGCCAAGTAACAAGTTCCTGCTAGTACTAGCTTGAGGGATGTCAATACTAGTGACACAAAATTTAGATTTAAAGAAATTCTTAAATTCAAAAATGAATTGGAAAACAAGCAATTAAAAAAAAAAACTAAAAATTAAACACATCATTATTCTTTGGCCTTGTTACCAATCCATATACATGGGTAACCCTAGGAGAAAAAAAATATCTCCTATGATGTGGATTTCTAGCTAACAATCACACATGTTATTTACCTCTTGACAATAAAGATTATTCTTTCATGATCCTCATTATAGAGACGATGACCAACATTCTCCACATATAACAACCCCTCGTATGCCTCTTATATATAGATATATAGATATGGTCTAGAATATGCTTACCTAATTAGCATATTCTATGATGATGGTGGTTCAACACACATGGGGTACATGAGCCATTGTTTCATTCAAAGTGTTTGCATTAATGCATTATGAATTTTAGTCAAAATCATGGGTTGTAATCAAAGAATGAATCGTGATGCTTGGAAGCTCTACTTAATGCCTTATTTCACCTTGGTGGTAATTAATTCTTTCTTATCAAGTGTAACCACCTCGATTATTTTCTTTTCTTTTCCTTAGATAGATATGGTTTTTTCATATCCCTCCACACTTAATACTTTCTCTTTTTTCTCCCTACTTTTGAGTTAGGTGTTGTCAATCTCTCGTGTTAGTTCCTTGTTTTCCTTGTCCTATGAAAATGAGGCTCTTGTAAATACATGGAGGTTGATGTTATTACACGAAATAATAAAAGACCATGTGCCAAAAGATAAAATAAAAAATAAAGGCAAGGATGAATCATAGTCAAAATCTAAGTTAGCTTGAACTCTACACCCTCAAGTGAGGCCATCACCCCAATTACATGAATATCATGATATATCAAAATGAAAGGGATTGAAAAGAATATCCCAACCCCTATTAATGATGAACTACCTATACTAAAAATTAAGATTCAAAATAAAATCAATGAAGTTGGCAATATGTTAATCAAAGAAAAGAAAAAGGATAATTAAGGGGTGGAAAAAGTAGTCTTGAGGAAATTGTAACTTGAGCACAAAAGCGCTCCCTCTACAAAGGCATTCATTAATGATGATCTTTCATAACCCATGTATAAGACTATCCCAACAGTCATGTTCACCCCTAATCATATCACTTCCCACATAAACCTTTCAATTCAAGAGTCGACTTATTAACTTTTCCTCCCAGGGGGACTTTTCTTTCATTATTATTTGGGTGTAGATAATCATGGGTATTTGATGACCCTCCCATACCTAAATTTGAAAACTTGCAAAAGTTCATGGGCTAGTATGAATTTTGAATAAAATACTTGATGTGACCACTTAGTGGTTTTAGCATTAAATATGATTCACTTTTAATGTCACATTGACTATTGTACACATGTTTTTTTATCTCACTTGATTCCTTGATCCATGTCGAACAACATTTAGGCTTGATGATGAGTGTTAGACTATGTGATGACTCGACAACTTTCTAGATACGCTTCATCACACATTGGTCGATGGACGTCACACCATGGAGCTAGGAATTTTCACATATGAACTTCATGTATCAACCCTTTGATGGTGTTGATATGTGGCTTGATGACATGGCACTTGATGATGATCATACACATTTTTCGAGAGGTAATGTATCCTTTTATTTTGATGATGTCGTGATGATGATGGAGGATATTGCATATATGATGCCACACTTATTTGAGAAAAATAGCACATTGGATGATGATGAGAAGACATGACCTTTTGATGATACTTTCCACCTTTGGGGAGAGACATGAGTTTTGGAGCATTTACACCCACTTTTAGAGATGATGTCACCTTCATGAGGCTTTTACACTGACAAGTGTAGAACTGTTGGAGATTACTTTCATGTTTTAAAATTGTATCTACATTTAGAGGCATATTTGGGATTTGCATAAGACCTATCCAACTTGTATCATGGATTATTATGTTTTCAGGGGCTTTAGTGAATTGCTAGCTTAGAGAGGTAAAGTGAATGGTTTACTTCATATAAATAAGGGAACATTTGCGTCATTTTAAACATTTCACATTGTGGAGAGATCACTTATCTTGGGTTATTATCTTTTCTCTCTAGCTTGCTATGTATGCCTAAGTAGAGTGACTTCTTTGGAGGACTTGTGATGTGGATGGTTTCTCTTTTCATGGATGATTATTGGTGAAATTTGATGGATGCATACCAAATCAGTAAGTTATTCTTCTTGATCTTGTCTATGTTGATGGATAAGGGTTTTGAAGTCTTCAACAAAGTGTTTTTGATATTTTATCTCATTATCTTAGACAATTTTTTTATCAACTTCTTTGAGGTGACCTAAGTGTAGCTCCATCCCTTGTTTACCCTTGAAGATTTTATGATGATGAGGTTAAATATCTAGGGGACACAAGTTGGTATCCCTTAGTCATCTAAGCCTACATCCATTCCATTTGTCTCCCAAGTGTTTTGATTATTGATTCCATATGCCCTAGATAGAGAAAGGCACTAGTCTTCCTCTTGTTTAAATCATTATTGTCTTAAAATCATTTTTTTCATGTTGTTAGAGTAATTTAGGGTTTAATTACATCAAAATGTTTTTTTTCAACATTTATAATGTATATGTCTTATTCTTGGGGTTGGAAAGTGTTTGGAATAAATTAAAAAAAATGGTGTCATATTTAATGCAATTTTCCACCAGTTTTCAACCACTTTCGAGGGTTGATGTCTAGGGGTTTTTTTCTATTTTCTACTCTTTTACAATAGAATATTTTTGTAGTTAAGTATCTATTTTCTCTTATTATAACTCTTATTTTTCACTTTATTAGCATAGATTCAGGGGCTATTTATTATTGCTATTAGAAATTGGCATATTGCTACAATTTCTCATTCCACAAGCTAGTTTGTAACAACATGGTGTGATTTCTTGATTGTGTGTGTTTTGGGACCTTCCTTGAAATTATATTGGTTGAAATAAACCTTTAGAAAAAACATATCACCATTTGAACTCAAATATATAAATTAACTTCCAAAATCATCATAAACCCTAATTATTAATCCTCATATAATGGTGATAGAAGTAGAAGCCTTAGGGAGCTCTTGACGTGGTTTGACTTGGTCATTTGATCCTTAAGATCTACTGCAGAAGCCACCCTTATGTCAGATTAACTCCTTCACTAAGTTGAGGGGATAGGTTACTAAGGGGATAGTGGTGGCTCTCCCATGTTATTGGTTGTCGTAGTCACATGGTGAGCCTTTGCACTAAGGTGCAAGATTTTGACATAACATTTTTGCATTATTTTTTTGGAGGATTTGAGTCCTTCTCCGAAAGGTTCAAAGTTTATGTTTCAACCCAATTTGGATGATTACATCTAAAATCCTTTTTAGTTTTATCATCTAAACTCCATAATCTCATTCAAGCTTAGGAGGCAGTAATCAAGTACCCAATAGAAGATTTGTTATCCCTCCTAAACTCTATAAGAGAAGAATCCAAGAAAAGTATCTTATGGTTAATTTTGTCTTTAAGAATACTCTAATAGTAGTTTCAATTTCTAGTAAACCATGGATCACCAATGATTTCAAGCCGTTGGACATGTTTTCTATTCCAAATTATCCTAATAAAATGCTCCAGAAGTTTGATGAATGGTTACCTAAATTCTCTAGAAATAATGTTGAAGCACATAAAAATATTATATGAAGTTGTTGGGATTATTCATAGTGAAGAGGAGGATGTTGTGATGAATTTAATTAACAATTTATATTCTTTTTGTGTGTTGCCTAGAAAAACTTGCCATGTTTTTTGTTATTTAGCTTGTTTGTGATTTGTGAGATTCGTAGTTAGCTAAGAAACCATAACTGAGGGGCATCTAAACTATGAAAGTGAAATAGGGATGGCCTAGGTCATACCAAACCTTAACATAGTTGGATTTTTTGTAGTCACGGGGTCTTGTGACATCCCTTGTGGTTAAGCCCTCTCGTAAACATTATTATGCATTGTATTCATGTAAATAATGTGGAAAATGTAAAACATTGACTAGTTTAGAAGTGGACACGGATTCAAATGTACTAGGAGGAGGAGATTACATATAAATTCAATACTTGCATATTAAATTATCACCTAAATCCCTGTTGCAAGGGATGGACCTTATGTTTAAGTATTTAATAGAGGAAATGGGCTCTTGATCAGAGGACAAGTCCCTAGACTTGCCTCATGGAGCTTAGTGTAGCCTTGGAGCTAAGAGAACATGTGCTAACACCACTAATAAACTAATAGATAAGTGCGCTCTTATTCCCACAGTATCTAACATCATTGATAAACATTATTTTATTCATGCATATCCTTCACCAGAACTGAACTGAGACACTTTGTGCCCTACTTGAGACCTTGTGTTGTTTTGTTGTGGGTTGAATGTCACTATGGTGTTACAACTAGGAGTTGTTGAGAGATCACCTAAGAAATGGACTCTGCCTCTTACCTTTTGTTAACTGGTTGTTGGTGAGAGAACTCTTGAGTAATTACCTCCTCAGACTCTAAATCGAGATCGAGGTTGGTCGAACGCATGAAATATTGCAGTGCAGTCAACCTATGTTTGGGTGGAGAGTTGAGGCCCCACTCTCAATTGTCAGTCATTTGAAGATAATAAGATAATTTCTTACTTGTGTACTTAGTGCATTGAAAAGATAATTGTTGTTTCTATGTGATATTTATATGTATCAATATTGTTAATGAAGGATATGTTCTTCATGTCTATGTATGATGAGGTGTTCTATGTATATGTATAACTCTTATGTTTAAGAGGGGGTTGGAGGCCTTTGTGTTAGTTAATACTTTCATGAAGTGCAAATATATTTATATGGTCATGTATGGCTACGGAATGTGGTTGAATAATCTATTACAATGTGTGAATTTCATTTGGTTGGCATGTTATGGAGAATTACAACTCTCAACATCTTTGAGACTATGATTGTATTTTCTAGGTAGGGTCTGAGTATGCTACATCATATGATATATTAATAAGATCTCAATAATAGGGATTTGTTCAACGCAGAAGCCAAGTTGACGTTTGGTCAAGAGGGTTGGTTGTTATTTGACTAGACATTTAGTGGAAAGAGGCTAAGGCACAAGTAGACGATACTCAAATTCTACGGTCAGTTGAGACTTGAGTCGATGAGTTGTTCCTTGCACATAGTTAGAAAGGTGTTGAATTTCCATAATGAGCGCACAGTAGCCAGTTTGGGCCCATTATGGGTGGGCTTGGATTGTTGGGGTACCCAATTCATTTGAGGTTAATGATCAATGATATTGTGGCTTGTTCGTTATTTCTGTGTATTAAGTTGTCAACGTAGGGCATGGGTCCTTGAAGAGTGTGGGACATATTCATTGTTGTTGTCCTCGACCAAATTTATGAGGGTGTTGATCAATTATATGCATTAATCTTATTGATTATCAGCATTGAGGTTCCTTCAACCCAGATTAGCGTCTCAATTGGTTGTGTTAAGTAAACTGAATCTATTAATTCGGCTAATTGTGTTAAGTTGACTAGATCTGTTAATTCAATTAGTTGTGTTATGTCGATCATATATGTTGAGTTGTGCTAAGTTGACTAGATGAGTTATTTTGATCAAAATTCTCTATTTGTGTTAAGTTGATTGCTTGTGTTAGGTCAACCAGTCATGCTAAGTCGACTGGTTGGGTCATTCTGACTGATCTTGTCCAGTCGTGGTAAGTCAATTGGTTGGGTCATTTTGATCGATCTTTTCTAGTCATGCTAAGTCAATTGGTTGTAGTAAGTCGATTGTTTGTGGTAAGTCGATTATTGGTGGTAAGTCAATTGTTTGTGCTAAGTCGGCTAGTTGTTTTAATTCAATTGGTTGGGTTATTTTGAGTGGTTCCATCATGTTGACTAGGTGAGTTTGGTCGACTAATAAGGTTATGTCTAAAATCACTTGAACAACTAAGTACGATGGTGTATTCCAAAGTTAATTTCACAAGCTTTAAAAAGTAGGAAATTCTATAACCTCATTTCCATAATGAGACCATGGAGGTTAGGTTAAATGAAAGTAATACCTTCCACTGAGTTGGTTTAGTCTAAGTGGTGGAAGGGACGATTAGATTTTTGAAGCAACAACCTTCACATAATGAGTACCTTAACAAAATATCATTCCATTGACTATTCCACATTTCATGGGTTAGCAAAACTTACCATTTTATTAGAAATTTCAAGAGGAGAACTGTGTTATGGATTTATAATCCCTCCAATGTTTCAGATGGTTATTTGATCCATCATCAGGGACTAGAGAGCTTCATGCGTGAATGAGGGCTAGAAGGCCTTCATATAGGAGAAAATAAATACTAGCCATTAAGGAATGGGTCAAAGTTAAACAAAATGAATCAGAAATAATAATTGAATTTTGACCCTTTCTATTGAGGGATTAAATAATTAATATAAATGAACAATTGGTGGACAATTGATATATAAAATTAATAAATAATTACTTAAGAATTGAAATATTGAAAATGGGTGAGTGGACATTAATAAGAGCAATCGGTAGAACTTTGCGCAAAGGAGCCGAGGGCGATTTTAGGGTTTCCTATGTGCTAATTACTGTGCAGGGCTGGAAGCAGTTACCTCTCGTTTTGCAGCACTGTATCGCAAAGGTCAAAAGATGACCAACCGAATGGGGGCAGAGGGGTCCAGTGGGACCCCTACTTTCAAACAGATAATCATGCAGAAGCAAAGACAAAATAAGTATGAAGGGGTCAGGATCTCAGGGCTTGACAATAACAAGCAGAATGGCAGAAGAAATAAGGAGAAAATACAAGGAGAAACTGACAAGCCAGACAGCACAACGGAAGGCAATGGCACAGTGGGTGAAAGCCTGATAGGAACAAAAGACAAAGTAACCTCAATAATTAAATCATCAGAAAACGAGGAGCGACAAGCTGAAGAAGACAGGGAGCAAACTGACAACAGGCAAGGAAAGCCGGAAAAGGAAGGGGAGACAAGCACAAGACCCAATATATACTCTGCATCAAATGGGGTCTGCAAACCCAAAAAGACCAATAACCTCAGGGTAGTAATAACTGACCCAGAGATTCAGGCTTACAGAGAGCACATGGCAGAGCATGTTGTCATTTGCAAATTTATGGGCATTTGGCCATCTGAAAGGACTCTTTGTCATTGGATCAGACAACAATGGAAGCCGAGAGGGGATGTTAAGCTTCATCTGGGAGCCAAGGGTTTCTTCACAGTTGTATTCTCCAACCTAGAAGATAAGGATAGAATTTTTGAGGGTGGTCCATACTTTCTGGCTTCAGCTGGCCTGTACATGCGACCATGGAAACCAAACTTCGCCCCAGAAAAAGAATCTTTCACCCAAGTCCCAGTTTGGATTCGTTTGTTCTCTCTCCCAATAGATTATTGGGGTCTGAATGCCTTGAAACAAATTGGTGACCAGTTGGGAACATTTATCAAGGCCTCAGAAGCAACATTACAAAAGAGATATACATCTTATGCCAGAATATGTGTTGAAATGGATGTTTCCGGGGCACTGCATGAGGGGCTCTGGCTGGAATACAGGGACGAGGATTACTTTCAGGCCATAGATTATGAACAGATTCCCTTCCGGTGTCGCAAATGTCATGAACACGGGCATCTGATGAGAGATTGTCCTCTGATTCGGAAGGAAGCAGAAACCGAAACAACACAAGCCCACAAAGACAAAGAAACCTTCATAAAACCCAAGTCTAGACAGAGAGCAAATAGAAGGAAGAACTTTAAAGGTAACACAGACAGAAACAACCACAACAACCCTTTTTTGATCTTAGATCTTGAAACAGATTCGGAGGATAAGCACAAAACCCTAGCATCAGATGCAGGGCAGGATGAAAAGGAAGAACCACCCAGGGAAGGAACGGATGAAGGGGACCTCAACAATGAAGTTCAAATGCAGGAGAGAACAGAGGAAACAGAAGAAGAAACTGACATGCTCACCAGTGATGGCGGAAGCGAGGATCAAGAATGGGAAGAGGCGCTAGCCAGGGAGGGGATGAACCTACCAGTAATTGCTGAGAACTGGAAGGCCCGAGGAATAGAGAATGCACCGGAAGAAGAAATCAGGAAGGTAAACGACCTGTTCATAGCAAGGCAAAAAGCAGAATTAGAAAAGCAGAACAGGAAGTTAGGTATAGTGAAAGGCAACAGCTTCCATTCGAAAAGTCTCTTATGGAAATCATCCAGCTCGAAGCAGAAGAAAAGAAGAGGCCGTAGAACTAGTGGTGAAGTTCTACAGGAGCTAGGCATGATAATGATAAATTCAGGGAAGATGAAGGCGCTTAGCGCCTTCCAGTCCTTCCAATGAAAATCAGTTAAATATGAAGATCATCTCGTGGAATGCAAGAGGGCTTAACAGCCCGGCAAAACACAGGATCTTAAAGAGAAAAATCCAGAAATACAAACCAGAGATCATGTTTTTACAAGAAACTAAATGCAGCAGCTCTAGTATCAACAATCTTTGTAGAAAGCTTGGAAGAAATTTAGAAGTTTTAGAGATTGAGAGCCAGGGACGAGAAGGAGGCCTGGCAACTATTTGGGATACAAGAGAAATCCAGATTTTATCAGCTGAGGCGAACAAACACTTCATAGCGGTGGTTTTTCAACCCACAGGTAACTCTGGTTCCTTCCTTTGCATCAACATTTATGGTCCTCAGAAATTAGAAGATAAAATAAACTTTCTGAATTCATTAACCAAACTTATTGAAAGATATCCAAGGTCTAAGTGTATATTGGGGGGTGATTTCAATATGATAACCACCCTTCTGGAAAAAAAAGGGGGTCTGAGGAAACTTAATAGGGATGCGGAAGCTTTTACAAGTTTCATTGAAACTGTCAAAATGGTAGATATATACCCCAAGAGTGGCATGTTTACCTGGAACAACAGAAGGGGGGGAGATAGGCTGATAGCTTCTCGCTTAGACAGATTTTTAATCTCAGAAAGCATTATAATGGATGGCATAACAGCAGAATCAGATATCCTTCCCAGTGGAGGGTCGGATCATTGGCCGATCTCGCTTATTGTTGAAGTTCAGGGGACTCCAAGGAACAAACCTTTCAGATTTGAAAAATTCTGGTTAGACCACCCTAACTTCCTCAAGATGGTTGAGAAATGGTGGGCTGAACCTTTGGAGGCAAGAGGATCCAAAATGTTCAATCTCCAAAAGAGGCTGAAAGCAACCAAAGAAAAGATCAAAGAATGGAACCGAACGGTTTTGGAAATATAATCCAGGAGAAAGCCATTCTAGAGGACAAACTGGAACAGATTCACAGAGAAGGGGCAGCAGGCAACCACAGTGCCGAAGCAATGGAACAGGAAAAAGTTCTTTCTCAGCAATGGCACAGAAGATGTATTCAAGAAGAGATACTTTGGAAACAGAAATCTAGAGTCCAGTGGCTCAAAGAGGGGGAGCAAAATACGAAATTTTTTCACAGGTCGGCTCTAGACCATAGAAGTGCTAACAGGATTCTTGAGTTGAAAAACAATGCAGGGGAGATATTAAAAAATCACAATGATATATCTGCTCTGCTCTCGGATCACTTCAGCTCAATTGCACAGGAACCGCCCACAAATAGAGAGGAGGCCATTAAGGAAATTACAGCAGCCATTCCTAAATCCATTACCTCAGATCAAAATTGGGCCCTTTGCAGAGAAATCTCTCTGGAGGAGGTGGAGGAAGCAATCCAGAGTATGCCTAATGATAAAGCACCAGGTCTAGATGGATTCACCATCAACTTCTACAAGGCTTGCTGGAACACTGTTAAACAGGAGGTATGGGAGGTAGTTGAGGATTCCAGACGCTCAGGTACTATTCTAAAATCCCTCAACTCCACCTTTTTAGCGCTCATTCCTAAGGTTGAAGAAGCAAAGACACCTGATAAATTCAGACCTATTGCCCTTTGTAATGTTATCTATAAAATTATCTCAAAAGTCATAGCTAACAGACTAAAGTCGATTCTTCCTGGTATCATCTCGGAAGAGCAGTCGGGGTACGTTGAGGGTAGACAAATTCTAGATAACATCTTGCTAGCGCAGGAGATGATTCACTCACTTCATTCGAGAAAAGAAGCAGGAATGCTGATGCAATTAGATTTATCAAAAGCATATGACAAAGTTAGCTGGAAGTACCTTGAAGCTGTTCTGGAGGCATTCGGTTTTTGTAGGACCTGGATCAAATGGATACTTGCTCTCATCAAATCTCCAAGATACTCAATCCTTGTCAATGGTGCGCCCTCATTACCTTTTACTCCTTCGCGGGGAATAAGACAGGGGGATCCCCTATCCCCTTTCCTATTCGTCATCCTAATGGAGGGCCTAAGCAGAATTATAGCCAAGAAAAAAGCTGAAGGATCTATAAAAGGTCTGCAACCAATTAGATCGTTACCAGCCACAACTCATCAACAGTTCGTGGACGACACCATGTTACATGGTACCCCCACAGTGAAGGAGGCTATGGCTTATAGGGGTATCCTTGATCTCTTTAGCCGAGCCTCTGGCATGGAGATTAATTTTTCCAAATCCACAATTTTCTTTTTCAACACTCATCCGGCAATTCAAGCTCACTTATCCCAGCTTCTTGGATTCAGGATTGGTTCCCTGCCTTCGAAATATCTAGGGGCCCCCCTGACTTTGAAACCTTGGCAGAAAACTCACTGGGAGAAGGTTCTTGCCAACATGGAGAAAAAGTGCAGGCACTGGACGAACAGAGCCCTAAACCTGGCGGGTAGACTTATCTTAACCAAGGCAGTGTTGCAGGCAATCCCGCATTATTTACTTTCTATTCTTCCAGCTCCCAAGGGTATCTTGCAACAAATGAGAAACATACAGAGATCCTTCTTATGGAATGGGAATGGGGATAAGAAGAAATGGGCTTTGGTGGCTTGGAACAAGCTTTGCCAGCCAAAATCTAAGGGGGGGCTAAACTTAGTTGATCCGTCTGTGGTCAACAGAACCTGTGGAGCTAAGATATGGTGGAAATGGATCAAAGAACCCAATTTACCTTGGGCGAGGCATTGGAAGGAAAAATACATTCCAAACTGTGACACTCAGGATCTCATAAGACTACAGGAAGTCCCGGAAGGATCATCAATATGGAACCATGCCAGAAATAACATGAGCTTAGTACAGGAGAACAACTTTTGGGAGATTCGCAATGGAAGGCTTGCCATGTTCTGGGAAGATGCATGGTAGCAATTCCCTAAACTGGATACCCCAGAGCTTTCTCTCCTCAAGAGAACAAGTCAAAACGAGGGTCGATACAGAGTCAATCAATATTGGACCCAAAGCAGCAGGGATCCGATATGGAGGGATTGGATCAATTTAAACCCTGGGAATACAGAGGAGAACAACGAGAGCTTTCAGCAATTCAATGAGAGAATCCTCAAAAGAAAGATTCGAAAAACTGAGGAGGATGATAAGCTAAGATGGGCTTAAAAGGTAATGGTAATTTTTCATTAAAAGAAGCTAGGGATTTAATTGAAAAGGAAGAACAGGTAGAAGCTGTGCCATGGCATAGCAAAGTGTGGGACAACCTATTCTGGCCGAAAATCAGGACCTTCCTCTGGCTTTTAATGTGAAACAAGACTTTAACTTGGGACAACCTATGCAAGAAAGGTTTCAGGGGACCCTCAAGATGCCCTATGTGCCTCGTCGAAGAGGAATCTATAAACCACCTGTTTAATGCTTGTGAATGGGCAAATCAGTTATGGAGTTGGATGGAAGGAATTATCAGTAGTTCTGACCGGGATAGAGAATCCATTCACAGAACCATCCTGAACTGGAGAAAAGACTTCTCCAATATTCACAGAGTCAACAACATATGGAAGTCTATTCCAGGCTTCCTACTATGGTCAATTTGGAAGGAACGTAACCGCAGAATATTTCAAGACGAACACAGGAACATAGAATTCTCTAAAGATAACATAATAACTAACATTCAACAGCTAATTCAAACGAAATGCAAAAAGGACTGCAACGAGAAACCTTCAGCTCAAGACTTATGCATTTTGAAGTGTTTTCGTCTGGAAGCCTCCAGCAGCATCGCAGCTTCAAGACACAGAGCGCAACCATCCTCACAGATCGACAAATGGCAGAGGCCGCCGGAAGGTGGAATGAAACTAAATTTTGATGGGGCCTCGAGGGGCAATCCCGGCATGGCAGGAATTGGAGGTGCTTTACGTAACCAGCATGGAGAAATTCGGCACATATATTACAGAGCGCTTGGGGAGAGCACAAATAATGAGACGGAATTTGCAGCGCTCGAGCATGGTTTGAGAATTTTAAAATCCCTACAAATCTGCAATGTAATTGTGGAAGGGGATTCATCTCTGGTTATTTCAACAGCTAAGAGAATTCAGGGAGGAACCAAGGCGAACAAAGCCACAAAACATTGGCGGCTCGCCAAGGTGACGGAGAATATCGCAGAACTAATGGCTGGAATGAGAGGTTTAGTCTTTCATGCGGTAAGGCGTAAGGCGAACGGGTTGGCGGACTACCTTGCGAATTGTGGCGTGGACAATCAGGACAGGGGGTGGGACAGCTGTTGGGAGGAAGTGGACTGCCCGAACCTGAAGACGAGATGCTTACAGCTGGCACAGCAAGATCTACACGACACCGACCGGGCTTGACCGGCGTCGGTGCCTGCATCCGGGACCGCATTCCTGATGTTTCCGGTAACAGATTGGGCTCTAATCACGGGAGCTGGACGACTAGACAGATGCGGCGGTGGTCATTATGGCAAGAGAAGGCCAAATATGGAAATTATCAATATGGTTCATGCCACGAGGGACTCCGTAGAATCCGCTTGCGAGGAAAGGACAGCTGGCTCAACCGTAACGGGAAGGCATGCAGCTACATTTATGTTAGGTCAGGAAGGAGATGTGGGTCTTGTGCGGATATCTTTCGTATTAATAACGAAAGTACCTCCACTCTGCAGCGAAAGGAAAAGAGCATTATGGGAAACTCCATGGACAACAACTATTTAACGGAGAGCCGCAGCTCTGGTTCGTTCACCTCTGTTTATAGCACTGCGAGAGACTACCACTTTCCTGCCCGTAGAAGGATTCACAGCGACAAGTTCAGAGTGTATAGTATGGAGGCGGGGAGCTGTAGATGTTCGGCGGCCCAGCATGAACTTCGGATTGCGCAGAACATGTATGAGACCCGAGCAGCAACCAGGAGCAAACGCAAGATCGCGGAACTGGAAGCTGCTGTGAAAGAGGAAGAAGATCAGCGACCGGGGGGGATCATTGCGGAGGAGGTTGATTGGTTACATGACCCGGGCACTCCTTCCAAAAGAGCAACTCAGTATGTTCGAACGAAAGCGGAGAGTTGGAGAATCAAAACTCTCCTTGCGAAGGCCCTGGATTCAAAGGAGGACGGGAAGCAGCAAGCTGGGAAGGGGAATTCCACTACGGAGGAGCAGTTAGCAAAATTCCATGAAATCCATGATTCGCTGGATCGAAGAATTTCTACAGTGCATGATGCTGTGGAGACCGTCAACAAGAAACTGACCCTGCTCATCAGGCTTCTTCGGCAAACTCTGAGCCCGGACCCCCTGATACAGGAGCAAAAGATGAAGGAGGCACAGGAATTCCAATCCATGCAAGACATGCAGGCCAGAGTTGACAAGCATGTTCTGGACGTGGGCTTAGACACAGTCAGTCGCATTGGCGGTTTTCCTCGCCCCGGCGGTTTCCCTTAGTTTCTTTATGGATGTCTTATGTCTTCTGTCATGGCCTCGGCTTTATGCTAGTTAACTATGTTTCTCTATTTCTCTGTTTCTGTCATGGCTTCGGCCTTATGCATGTTAGTAATGTCACTCTGTCTCTGTCCAAGTTTTGATAGTGTCGTGGCTTCGGCCTTATGCATGTTTAGTAATGTCACTCTGTCTCTGTAAGAGAAAGCCGCCCTGCGTGGTGTGCAGCTTAGTTTTGAAAGCTCAGGGCTGGTTATCAACATGTTTTCAATGGTAAATCTAAGGGTCGTTCTGCTACGGCAGACTTTTTTGTAACATATTTTGTTTCTATAATATACATATCTGACTTACAAAAAAAGAAATATTGAGAATGGGTGAAGATATATAAGAGTAAGAAATTAAAAATTACATATAATTAATAATGTAGTCAAACAACGACTATTAGTTAAAGATTAGAAAAATTCAAATTCAAATTAAATTTTCAAAAATTAAGAATTAAAAATTAGGAATTATTTGAAAACCAATAATTAGTAAAAATATATATAATAATGCAGTGAAATAAAAGATTAGGTAAAAATTTTAAATAAATAATTTTGAATTAATTTATGATTATAGAATTTGAAAAATTAATTTAAAAGGAAAAAGTTATTAGATATTTGAATTAGAAATGAAATAAATATTTAATTAAACTAAAAACTAAAATAGTGATAAAACAAGATTTTAAATTTTTATTTTAAAATAAAGATTTCTAGTCAATTTGACCAAATGAGAGAAAATTGAAAAGTAGTTAAATAAATAAATAGATTAGGAATTGATGAAATAAATATGATTGATTCAACAACCAACGGTGTCTAAAAGAATAAAGAATTATCAAAGGGCAAGATGGTGGATGACAAGCTTCCATGATTGGCTAAGTCTATATCCATCCTCTCTATTAAAATTATTAGGGTTCTTCTCGATTTCTAGGGCCTCTCGGATAACCCTAGAGTTATAATAAGGAACCAAAGCTAGGATTTTTGAATGATCAAACTGAATTAGATGTTTGGACTTAAAAGAGTGTTCAGCGATGGTTGATTTTGATAGACAGTTGTGGTTTGTATCAACAATGTGCTCTTTTAGCCTAGCTTTGAAAGGGCGTCCAGTTTGGCCAATATAGGACTTCCTGCATGAACAAGGAATTTCATAAACCCCTAATCCTTGCATCAGGTCTAATTTGTCCTTGGCCGACCGAAATAATTGCTTGAGGGTTTTATGGGGTTTGAAAATGGTTTTAATGTTCTTTTTGGCCAAGATCTTCACTATAAGATCTGTGGTTCCTTTAATGTAAGGGAGTGTGACTTGGCCACAAGATGGAGAGGGATCAATATTAGTGGATCTAGGGTGAGAAACAACTTGAAAGGATTTTTTGATTTGAGCAGTGGAGTAGCCATTGGATTTGAAGGCTTGGACCAAATGGGATTTTTCAGCTGAAAGGAATTAGGGGACAGATATTTTTAGAGCCCTAGAAATGAGGGTTTTAAGAACACCTGACTTTTGGGCAGGGTGGTGATGTGAAAGGGCGTGAAGATAACGATCAGTGTGAGTCTTTTTCCTATAAACTTGATGGGATAGAGATCCATTTGGGAGATGGGTAACAAGGACATCCAAGAAAGGTAGGGATTTATTTGATTCAATTTCCATCGTGAATTGAATATAAGGAGAAATATTATTGAGATGAGAATGAAAAGCATTGAGCACGGGTCGACTATGTTGCCAGATGACAAATGTGTCGTCAACAAATCAGAACCAACACTTAGGTTTGAGATGCCAAGAGTTTAGGTCCCTGGCTTCAAAGTGTTCCATAAAGATGTTAGCAACTACCGGAGAAAGAGGGGAGCCCATAGTTGTACCTTCAGTTTGCTCATAGATGGTATCTTTAAAGGAGAAAAAGGTGGAAGTGAGGTAGATTTGGATAAGGTTTAGGGTTTCAACATCTAGTAATTGAGAGATCAGGTTTAAGGCTTCGAGAACTGGGATCTTGGTGAAAAGAGACATGATGTCAAAGCTGACCAACAAGTCATTTTCATCAATCTGGATGCTTTTGTTTTTTATAATGAAATCAATAGAATCTTTGACGAAAGATGGAAAGGAACCCACAAATTATTGCAGATTAGTGGCTAAATACCGGCTCAAAGCATGCGTGGGGGCTCCAATAGCACTAATAATAGGACGTAAGGGAACTCCTTGTTTATGAATTTTAGGTTGACCATATATTTTAGGAGTTTGGGGGGTGCGATGGATTATAAATCCATTACACAGTTCTCCTCCTGAAATTTCTAACAATATGAATAACCTTGGAAATCTCGGATCTCTTAAAACTTACCATGTTACTAAGGAAAAACATGAGTAATTTGTTAAAGGATGTGTTAATACCCGTAATTTCACAAGGTTAGATGTGAGTGCTATTAATGAAGAAAGAAAGGATCATTAGGGGACTTTTGAGGTCTAAAATGGGCCTCCTAAGGAAATTATAAACTAATAGTGGAAATAATAAAATAAGATTAGATTACATCATCAAATTTTAGAGGAAGAAAAGAAAAAAATGTTTTTTCAACTCGTATTTTCAAATTATCTCCCTATGGGTTTACTCAAATTTCGAGTGGAAACACTCAATGGATGCAAAATTTGATTCCTCATCTAAGGAGTACCCATGTTGCATACTTTCGATGGACGCTACTACATGAAAATTAGAAATACATTAAAACGTGATTGCAATCATTTTTTTCATGTATTTCTCATTTTTTGTGTAGTAGGGTCCATCGAAAATATGCAACATGGGTACTACTCGGATGAGGAGTCAAAGTTTGCATCCAACGAGTACATTTGCTCGAAATTTGAGTAAAACCTTAGGGAGATAAGTTGAAAATACGAGATGAAAAAGTAGTTTTATTATTTTTTAATATTTTTACTTTTTTACTCCTAAAATGGTGAATCATCCCCCATGGTTGACATCATCATCCTGAATCTTATTGGTTCATACAAAGTTTATTTTGGTCGTACATTTTTCTTAAGAGGCCCATTTTAGACCTCAAAATTCCCTTAATGAAAACTAATAAGCTTTTACAACGTACAAGGAGAAGTAAACAATCTGAAAACTTCCAACCTAATGACAGTTATGCCCCTCCAAAGAAGTGGATTAGAGTTTCTTTACCTCTAAATACTAATCTTAGTCCCCTACCAACACAAAAGAATGATGATGTTTCTTTGAATGTTGCTTGATACTTATCCTCAAGATGATCATTGTTTCATAATTACTTTCACAAGTCACCACAGGGTTTTGAACTAACAAGCTTCACACAAAAAACGCCTTAATAAAATACGATGTCGTTGACTATTCCACATCTCATGAGTTAACAAAGCTTACCATGTTACTCATAAACAACATGAGAAATTTGTTAAAAGATGTGTTAGCACCCATAATTGCATAAAGTTAGAAGTGAACCCTATTAACGAAAAAGAAGAAGATAAAACTAATAAACTTTTACAATATACAAAAGGGAACAAACAATCTTAAAACTCTCAACCTAATAACACATATACCCGAACAAAAAAACTGAAAAAAATAAAAAAAGAAATAGATTAGAGTTCCTTTACCGCTTAATACTAATCCTAATCCCCAACCACCACAAAAGAACGATGATGTTTCTTTGAATGTTATTTGGTACTTATATTCAAGATAATATCCTTTCCACGAGTCATCAAGAGTATGACCCTTTCTTACCCTACCAAGAAAATCTTACCATACCAAGAATACTCTTATTTCCAAATTGTTAGTTATCAATACAACCAGTTTTGTCAAAGGTACAATACGTATTGTATATTTGTTGTTTATTGTTACATCATCCACCAATAAAACAAAACAGTGAAATTCTAGATATGTATATCATGTCATGTCCACACGTCCCATAAACCCATGTCACTTCCACAAATCACATAAACCCATAATTGAATGCTTAGTTTAGTAAACCTTGGGTCACCGACGAAGAATCTAACCCCGGAAAATCCAGAGAATAGAATTTCAAATAAACATGATTCCCATAAAAATATCTCATTGACCCATTTTTCCCCTTTTAAATGATTTTATAAAATGTGTGAGACAATACTTTTTGGATCATTTTGTTTTTCAATTTATTATAGAATGCGTAATTAAATAGTTGGACGACAAAACAAGTAATGTTTTGACTTGGTTAATCGGTGGCTTTTCCTCAACTGTATTAGATTTTTATCTGATTCCGACTCTTTGAAGCAACGTATGTGGTCAACCCTCTAGTTACGCAGATGCATTATCAATGGAAGTATTTACTGAGGTTAACAAATTGTTTGGATAGTCGAAAGTGGTTGGAATTTGAGCAAAAAATTTTCAAAAATTTTTATATTAGTAATTTTGAATTTTGTTTTTGATGGTGGAAATAGGTTCAGTACCATAAAAATCTCTGAAGCACCCAAAACCTTGTAATTTAACTATATGACTTGAATTTACAAAAATCTTTACCAGATTTTAACAAATTCTTACCAAAATTTCTATAATTTTTATAAAAAAAATCTAACTAGAGCGACCAGAAATACCCACTATTGATTAATGATGAAAATCCCCCTCAACGTTTACATAGTAAAGCAACGTCACCCTCAAAATATCTGATGCTGAAAAATCTAACCGTATGGCCCTAGTACTAAACTTTAATACATCCAAACGGTTCAATTTCAATTCCGAAATGAATCCTCAACTCTTGTGGGGCCAAAAGGGCAACCCTGTTTGAGAAGAAGACAAACAAAGTTTGATTTTTTTGGAGTTTGACACGTCACAGTCCATGATTACTCGGTGAATTATAACCAATTAAGTCATGAAGATTGAAATCGCGTGGGGCATAATTTTGTTCGGAAAATAATATGAAATTTCGCAAGATTTTGAAAAAATTGGGTAGAAATTTTTTAAAATTTAAATTATAGTTATGAAATTTGAGCTTTTCAAAATTTTGGGTGTTTATTTTTTTTTTTATAATGTTAAATTTATTTTTATCATTAAAAAATTATTTAAACACTCCCGCAATTAAATTTTTGAAAAACAAATTCACTAAATTTTAATAAAACCTTTCGGTCTAAACAAAATTATAACTTTAACTTTGATAAACAACGCTTATTAAGAATTCATAAAGTCCATAAAGAGCGTTAGCTAACCACGTTGAGTGTATCTGAAGTTTGGGGGGGCCATTTTTCTTGACTTATATATTATCTTTTTCCTTAGATTTTAGTATTAGTATATTTTTATTAAGGTGTGTTTGAAGCTGGGGGAGCCATTTTTCTTGACTTATATATTATCTTTTTCTTTTTTGGAAAAATATTATCTTTTTCTTTAGATTTTAGTGTTAGTATATTTTTATTAAATGTGCTCCTAATTTTTTCGACTTATATTTATATATTATTCTTTTCTTTAGATTTTAGTATTAGTACATTTTTTTAAGGTGTGTTTAAGCTCGGGAGCCATTTTTCATGACTTACATATTATTTATATATATATTTTTAATTTTTGTATTATTATATTTTTATTAAATATGTTAAAAATTAAAATGAAATGAATAAGGATAATATTTTATCAAATTATTATTTAGTCACATTTTCAACAAATAATTAAATTTCATTAATTATTTTAAAATAAATAATTTTTATTAATTATTTTAAAATAATTTTTTATAACTATTAAAAACAAATTAGTGAACTTTTTATAGTGACTAGATAATACCAAATTTATAAAACCTTTTTCTAATCACTAGATATGAGTTTAAACATCAAATATTTACATAATTTATGTCCCATAAACTTAAACTTGGGTAAAACTTAGGTGTTAAGTACTCTTATGGAGCTGCACACTTGTTTGACCATGTGAGTTGATTGAGGTATGAGAACTAGATTAGCATATTTTAAAGTAGGAGAAAGTGAATGTTGAAGTGCATTATAATGATTGAAATGTTAAAATGTTTAGCAATTTTGTTTTTATGGAAAATAATTGTGTTAAAGGGCCTTATACCTAAGATGAATGTGAATGGAGATTAGCATGTATATTGAGAACATGTGATGCAACCAAGTTGTTAAAATATTTGTTTTCGTTTAAAATTTTAAAGAAAAATGTAATGATGATAGATAAATAGAACATTCAAAATGAAGTCAGATTAGAAGGTAAAGGAGGATCATTGGTATGTATCGAGACGTTGGCATGAAATATTTTCAATAATTAAAGTTTCTACTATTACAAATTCACCTATATCAATTTTTTAATAATCTCATCACCAAATACTAGCGATATGTGCTTCCAAATAAGATAATATGGTAAACAAGGATTTTCCGACCATAAGTTCAATGTAAACCATAGTATTCTTTGCATAAACAACAAGACTTATAGCTGCTATGCAACATAGTACATGCATCTACCACTATAACTATTTAATTGACTAAAGGTTGTGCAGAGTGTAGAGCAAACTCCGCACAATGAAAGCAAAAATCTCTCCACACAAAGCTCTTCACACAGTAAAATCTTTCCGCACAACCACTTTCACACACCCTTCCTTTGCACACACGTCCTCCAGATAGCTTCATCTGCATAGTCACCTCCACACACGCTTCCTCTGCATATCCACCTACGCACACACATCCTCCAGATAGCTTCATCTGCATAGTCACCTCCGCATAGCCTCCTCTGCACATGCTTCTTCTGCACAACCTCTTCCACGTGATCTCTTCTGCACATCCAATGAGACGTGGATAATGTGGTTGTGGAAAATAAGAGACTTCTCAACACGAGTAGCTATGATACATAACGTTGTTCGGATAGGCTAAAACAGGGGTGATCTTACTATAAGTATTGAGACTGTAACTATTCTAAAAGAGAAGCTTAATGCTTCAAATGTCGATTCAATTTAACCATATTAATTAATAGCTTAATATTATTGCTTATAGTTGACGCTCAACTACAAATTACTATACTATTTAATTAGTTTGATTGCATTAATCTAGAAGAATCATTGTATAGAAGATTGATGTGTGGAGGTCAACACAATGAGTTGAACTTATGTACAAAATTCATTGTGCGGAAGTTCATCTCAATGTGTGGAGCTCCACACAATGAACTTCCACACAATGGCAACGCAGATGCGGAGGACTATGCCATGTAGGGGCCACCAATCAGAACTTAGCTTGGGAATATTGAGTTAAAGTCAACTCTTAAATATTTAAATATTTCAAGCTTGGAGAAATCCCAAAGCAATGATTTTATTTTGGATCTGCTTGCATAATCACATTTAAATTCAAGTCCTTGCCACACTGAATGTGTTCAACTCCCATAGTAAATGCTACAACTAACCAGAGTAAATGCAAAGGGCAGGAGCATTGCATCATGTAAATGCAAGGTCATTGTCATACTCTCGGCTACAGATTATAGGAATGGCGTCACTCTCCTACAAACCACCCAGAACCCGCTAGACTAGCCCACAAATTTTCACTAGCATAATATGTTTTCCCTATTCCATTGTAAAATTTAGGTCCATGAAAAATTGTCCGAAAGAACGCATAGGTTAATTTAGCAATGCCAATCAGATATGTACCACAAGCACATAACTAGTGTCCATATTAAAGTCATTCTCAAGAAATTTGGTGTTTGTCCCAAAAAAAAGTATAGAGAATGTAAAGGATAGGGTTTTGGTAATGGCATAACAAATCAATTTTATGGCAAGCTTTTTAAAATTAGGCATATGTGCAGAATGCAGAGAAAGTCCATTGTACAGAGGAAGCTTTCAAGCACCCGTGTGTATGCAAAGGACCCCTGTTTTTTGCAATAAGACTGAGACAAGTGATGCACATATAAAATATTATTGTTAATGTTGTAATCATAAATAATGCTTTTATTGCTAGTATTTTAGTATTGAATAATCCATATTTGTCATTCGCAATATTTTAGTTATAAATAATGAAAAAATTATATTCCCGAATATCACTAGTCAATTAAGTAAAGGTTGACTTGTTTTGGAATGCAAAGAACCTGTAACCGCATCAATGTTTGGATCATTGAGCAAAAGCTTTGTTTATAGATATCTTGCAGAAATTAGGCACATGTGCGGAAGTGCAGAGGGAGTCCATTGTGCTGAGGAAGCTTTCAAGCTTTCATTGTGCGGATCTGTGGACTTCGTACCAAAGACTTTTGTATATTTCTTCTTGAGGAAACTTGGAAGCTTTCATTGTGCATATCTCTAGACTCTGCATTGAATGCATCCACTGCTGATATTTTAGTATTAAATAATACATATTTGTTGTCTGCAGTAACACCGAGGCAAGTGGTGGACCGATACGATATTATTGCTAATATTTTAATTATAAATAATGCTTTTATTACTAATATTTTAGTATTAAATAATCCATTTTTTCTCTTGCAATATTTTAATTATAAATAATGTGTATCTTTGTATTCCTAAATATCAATAGTCAATTGAGTAAAGGTTATGTGCAGCCCGAAAAAAAATTGGATCATTAAGCACAATCTTTGTTTGTCCATGTTGTCGAAATTAAGCGAATGTGTGGAAGTTACAGAGGAATTCCATTGTGTGGGGGCGCTTTCAAGATTTTATTCTACGAACATCTGCATTCTGCACTAAAGCCTTTTATAAAAAAAATCTTGGAACATATGCGTGAGTGTTGAGTCTGGCTGTCGAAAGTTAAAAGATAATACAGTATTAGTTTTCATTTATTAAAATTAATATTGCATATTATACTTGTTATTTGTGTAATATAACATTAGTGTTTATAACATATTTTATTATGTAATTATTGTAGATTTTGCTAGGGTAGTTGCAAGGGGAAATGCGATATATCCCAAAGCCACTTGAAAAGGGTTATTTCCAATTGAGCTATGTATAGCTCTATTGCTATTAGTCATAAATGTTAGTTGCAAACCTTCAATTCCAAACATATAAACAATGCACTAGCACATACCTCGTACGGTGGGTTGCAGGCAAAGTGATAGTTATGCAAGTCGAATTAATTTTGTCTCTTCGATGCTAGATTCAATCTAGTTCAAATGTTATTTTTTGACTAAATAGTTTCAGACTTCTTTCTACTATGTTGTGCCTATATGAAAATGTAACATGAAAATGGATATTTCTATCCAGCCATATTTTTGTGGTGTTGTTTACAGCAAAATTGTTTTTTCAATGCAATGATCCTGCAGATTTTCCAGATGCTGAAAGTTTTGTTAGAATGTTGTAGAGTTTACAATCAAATCTTTTGTTGTGAAAAAAATCTTATAATAGTTTTGGAATGCTAGTTTTTAGCATAATGCAAAATGACAGAAACCATACAAAGTTATAAATTGTTACCTAATTTACTTATTTCAGTGAAAATCTTTCATTTAATATTTGGATAATGCGACAAAGGTAAAAAGACATTCAACTGGAAAATTGACATCTAGGATCTGAAATTACTTTTACAAAGTAAAAGTTGGCCAATAGCAAGGCATGTCTTCATAAATATGTTGCATACGCATTAGTTTAGTGAAAAATTACGAAAAAGACTTTTATTTATTGGCAAAATAGCTTTAGTTAATGAAAATAAAACACGTTTACGATATTAATAAAATAGTATCTTGATATCAATTTCTAAAGCGTGCAAGCCAAATTAATCATGAAATGTACTCATGTCTATTGGACTATGTAAAATTGGAATTTAAGTAAAACGTCTATGATTTAAAGTAAAAAAATTTACAATGATATTTTCTGGTTAAAGATCATGCAAATCAGTACTATCCACATTGATAACGATTACTAGTTAGTGGATACCATTAAAATTGATAGTAGTTAAATGTCATTTCAGAACTTAGATGTCAATTCATGATTTAGATGACTTATTGCCTCTGATGTATTATATATATGCCTGATGCCTGTAAAGCAATTCGTCAATGTTCATTTTGTTCTAGACTGGTTAGTAGGTTATAGGCAATCAACTTGCTTTGTTGTTCTGAAACTATTAAGTGTTTTAAGGTTTTGCTTTATAATTTGTCTATTGTTTTTTTCATTTGTTACTAACAACGAAGAAATGGCCCAAAGAAACAATGGCAGAGGCACAAAGGAAGATGTAAATGTAGGGAGCGAAGATATATTAATGCTCAACCAAGATATCTTAATGCTTAGCAAAGATATTTTAATGCTAATGGGTAAAATATTAGAACTTCGACAAATGCTTAGGCGACTAGAAGATGAACTAGAGGCTGTAAGAACATTGTTAAAAGAGTTCTTGTAAGACATGAACATATGAATAAGTTCTCGTTTCTCACAGCATAATCAGTAAAAGCGTTAATGTGCAGAAAAAATGGTTAATTAGTAAATAAATCACTACCATTTTTTTTCTATTTGTTGACGTATTGTAATATTCTCGATGGTGTTAAAGTAAAAAAACATATCGGACTGCGTTGGATTAAATATCTATGTATAAATACAATATGTTTTATAAGCTATATCGTAATCTTGGTTGTTCGGTCTAGAAACATGTTTCAAATTTGTATGACAACGACTTATTTAGATATTTGTTTAAATCATGTATAGAATAGATATTTAAATAGAGAAAAATATTGGATTGGTCAACACTGTAAACAAAGAAAATTGTGATTGCAAAGTAAAGTCACTAAAAATTGCAACATAACCAACTTGTAATATTGCTTGAGTAGTTATAGAACTTGCAAATTTGATAAATCAAGAAAACAATGTAAAAAATGAGATTGCAAAAAGCAAAAAATGACATAGCATGGTACAAAACATAGAGCTGAAACATAAATAATTCATTGGATTTCGTTTATGCACAATTTCATATTAGCATTTGCATTGGTAGAAAAAATTGTCTTCTTTTTTCTTATGATTACATTGCTAATATTGTTCCGATGAGTATAATATATTTATTGATAATGTGAAATCAGATCCCAAATATCGATTAAAATGAAAGAGTTGTTTGAAAAAAAGAAAAAGAAAAAAAATCATTTCCTTAATTAGAAACTTTGAGGCAATGTTAGGATGCTTCGCAATGCAAGGATCGAGCATTGTGTTGTTACCAAATTTCTTAGCAACATAAACAAAGAAACCTGACATTGTATACGTACAACTATGTTTTGATGGTCTATCATAAATGTGTCATATGTCTTTGCATAGTATTGATCGTAGGAAATTTTTCGTAGTGTAGGTAATACTCTTTCCAATTTGACGTCCCTAAGAATACACTATCTTTTTGTCATGTAACTTGCATGTATGATGAAGCTTAAGCGATGAAAATAAAGAAAGTGATAGTCCTACTGCAAATGTTGCAACAAAAAATACTTTTGTTCATAGTTCTAGTATTTGTAATTGGAGTACTACATTTGGCGCATACAGCTTCAAATGGGTTCATATATACGCTAACCGCTCTTTGGTATCTATATAAATGTTGTAAAACTGATGTAGAAAAAAAATACGTAGTAACATGAAATCAAATGTATTTTTTTTCTTGTTCTTTATCCATGTCTATTTAAACAATATGATATAGCATACCGTGCATATTCCATTTGGCGAGGAAAACAGGTTTCTTAGACTTTTAGCTTTCTTTGCTATGTTTAATGCACATATGAACGTTCATTTTGAAGGACGAAAAACTATTTCTTGTTTTTTACCTATATTTTTAGCAACATCAACGGAAAAATGTTTTGCCGCAAATCTCTTTGAATTGAAACACATGATGGAACAAGATTATCATGTACTTGAAATTGTTACATATGCAGCACTTGTAAAACAGTACATGAAAACTGTACAATACATGAAGAATGATTTTCCCCTAAATATTGGGCTATACAGACCTGCACATATGTAACTTGTTTTTTATTGCAATGAAAATTTTGTTTTTCTGATGGGGGGAAAACAAACAGATGGACAATAACTTAATAAAATTAAAACTTTGAAATAAAACAAAGCTTAGTATAGCCTTGTCATGTTCTCCATTGTCATCTTTGATTTATAATACATATTTCATTGTTGTTTGCATTATAGAAATTCAATAGTTGTGATTGTACCTACTGGAAATGCATCGTCATTACGTGACATATTTGCAATTAGCATGTTTGGAAAAAATCAGTACTCTACACAAACAGGACAAATGTTTTCTACAATGCTAAAACTGTTTAAACAAATAGTTTTCTCACAATCACCACTATTGCATTTGTGCTTTGGAATAATTTCAAAATATTTAATAGAAACATCAGAATTTGCAACAAGCTTTGACTCATGTTGTTCAATTAACGATGTTGGCACAAGCAATGTTATTGTCATTTCCACTTTCTTATCTATTAAGTATGCACGAAACATTGCTTTTGACTTATTTGCTTTGTCCAAAAATGTTCGATATGTAACCAAGAAAATTCCATGAAAATTCATTCCAGTTATATTGTTATTGATATCGTCGATCAACAATGGTGTAGAATCGACCTATTTTTTCCTAGTCATGAGCATTGAATTGAAATCAGTTTTTGGTTTTTTTAGAAAAAAAGAGAGAAAATAATGGAAAGTCAAAGGGAAAAAAAAAGAGAAAAAGAAAGAAAGAAGAAATCTAATACAGAGTTAATTGAATGTCCACAAAAGAAGCTATTTGCATTTATTTCTTTGCTAGTTTCTATTGCATTTATTTTATCTGTTGCGATATCTATTTATGTGGTACTACTCATTGTTATCTCTACACGTCATTGATTTGTATTGTGACATCATTCGAATTCGATAACTTTTTCCTATTCATAAATGTTACACTAAAATCACTGCTTAAAAGGACATTATAATTGAAACTAAGTAAGAATTGTTTAATGAAAACATAATAAGGTAAAGCAAAGTCATTAGTAGTGTACAAAAATTCTAGATAGATTTTAGTTTTAGCAAATACAAAAATTTTATAGAAATGTTCAAAGTATTTTTTTCCTTTTAATTTTTGCCCTAAATTCAAATCTATAAGTGTCATATGTTTCCTAGAAATTTAAAAAGACTTACTCTTAGTTATAGTACATTAAAAAATATGGCCCAAAAGCAGTGAGGTAAAAAAAAAACATAGTTGCGTTGTGTAATGCAAATATAATCAAAGTACAATAAATAAAACAGAAACATGCCTCTTAGAAGATTTATCATTGTCCTTAAGGGTATTTGTTTTGCTTGTATTCATTTTCACTACTATGATGATATGAGTTAGTTCAAATATATTAAATAAGAAAAATAAGAGTTTCTAATTCCCTAACATAGAAGTACTTCAAAAATATCATATTAAATAGTATTTGAACTTTGTATATCACTTCCATAGGACTATATTGTATATTGTATAAACGTTCTTAGTACTCACATATAGAACTAATAGTGCATTGTTAACCTGTCAATAATGCTACATGAACACCTGGTGAATTCTTCTACATACAAAACAACCAAAATTAGTGGTTAGTATTGTGGCGTTAGCATATAAATATTAAAAAAATGTATTAGATACTTAACAAAGTTGGACTAGTAGATAGAAAAAATCGTGATAATAATAATAATAATAGTAATAACTAATTGAAAGTCAATGGATTTTGATTATGAATGTTTAAGTTTAATGTCTTCCTTTAAAAAACAAAGAAAATAATCAATGACACATGTTCCTAAATGCTTAATTTCTTTTACATGGTTTGAAATAAATGATTGATTGGTAAATATGATTAATTTCATCAATTAAATGAAACGTTAAAACTATAGTTTCAATAATGCCATTACCATTGTGGAAAATTGTAGAAGTAATAGTAATTTGTTACTTAGCTCTGCAGCCAACGCAAAGAAAAAAACCTTAATTAAAAATATAAAATACATACGCTTCAAATATAACACAAATGCATATGTGTCGCATTTCACATTAAATCCATTGTGCACAAAAACCTCACAGATTAACATTAATATTTTAACAATAATTTCCCTATGCACCACACATTCTCCCGCACAAACCCACAGTAAGACCCCCACAATGAAAATTAACAATATTAATCATTATGGTATCCCACACATACCCCATTCTCTGCAAAGAATCATAGATTTAAAACCAAATCTCCACGCAACTTCTCCCCGCACATACTTCGTACTCTGCATAGTAGAATCTTCGCAAAGAAATATTTTAACATTGACTTCGTCCTTGCCAAATAAAGTTCCCTATGCACCCCCATTCTCCCGCACATAAGCAGGGAAGATGACAACATATATGTCGAAAAACAGAGATGAAGACCAAACAATTCTTATGCATATCAATTTCTCATACTCTTCCTTGACCAACTAGTTTGACACTCATTTACATTACAATGTGCTTATATGAAGTTGAAACATGGAAATGCATAATCAAATTTCTTGAATTGTGATTTGCGAAGTACTTTTTAGTGTTACATTTTTTAGAATATTCAGAGCAAGATGATTTTGTCACAATGTAATTGTTTTTGTTTCTTCGATTAGTATCTTCCTGTGTAGAAATATAGGCCACCCATATGCATATTGCAAAGCACGCTTCACAAAATCTATAAATAATAAAATAAGCATTGTTCTTTCGCCAAATTTCTAACCAAGCTTTCAAGTTTTATTGTACAAGCCTCCATGCTCTGCACAATCTACCAATATCAAATTGAAAATGCACTAACTTCAAAAGTGTTGAAAACACATTACAATTAAAACATGCCTCCACACTTGTTTCATTTCGAAGAAATTCTACAAATACTTTATTTCACACATGCATTTGTATTTTGCATAGCCTTCGCACATGTACAACCACCTCCGCATAACTTCATTTGCACAACTACTTCCAAACTCAACAATGCACTTCCGTCAATCATTGACATTTGAAAATGATATTAATAAATATGGGTCTGAGATATCGTGGACAGGAATCATTTGTTGCGAAATATGTTCCTAAATAAGAACCAAAGAAGAGATTTGTATATTTATTGTTTTAGTACGTTGTACAAAGCATTTGTTCTCCACACATGCTACCTTCAAAAGTCTATTATCCCTCTGCACCTCCCTCTTTCTGCACATGTATTTGTTCTCCACATAACCTTCACATATGCATAACCACATCCACACAACTTCGTTCACACAACTACTTTTGCACTCAATAACACCATCATTCATTGACATTCAACTGATACTAATTAATGATCATATGTTGTGAAATACGTCCCTAAATAAGAATTAAAAAATGGATTTGTATATTTTTTTTTTAATAAACTTTGCACAATATTTTCGCATAACATCAGCACACATACAACCACCTTTGCACAACTTCGTTCGAACAATTACTTCCACACAAAATAACACCCTTCGATTAGTCGTTAACATTCGAAACTCCACACATGCTACATTTGGACAACTAACTCCACACAACCACCTTCACACAATTCCTTCCACACAGCTACTTCTGTTGTTGCAAAAAACATTCCTAAATAATAATTAAAAAAAATACTTGTATATTTATTATTTTAATAAACCATGCACAAATCCTTCCGCAAATTCATTTTACCGCACAACACTTCTTCTTCGCATGAATTGAAAACACAATTTATTTAACAAACTAGTCTATGCAAAAGAGCCCCAATTCTCTCGCACATACTTTTTAATAATATCAATTGGAGATTTTTTCAGGCGCCGCCCCCCCCCCCCCAACCTATGCAAAAAAACCTGCAGCCACATCAATTCTTGCATCATTGACTAGAGCACTAACATAACATTGCCCCACAACCACATGTCACACAGATTGAAAACATGATTTATTTAATACTGCATAACAAGAGTATGCCTTATAGCGAGTTCATCGAGAGGCGAAATATGTTAATAAATAATAATTAAAAATGAGATTTATATGTCATTATTTTAATAAACCTTGTGTGGAGCTTTGTTTGAGCGCAACTTTCAATCTGCAAATAGCTCTGCACAATGCTTGTTCACACAAGAAATGCTCCGTAAACTACTTATTTCTCTTGAGCAAACTTTATAATTATGGTAAAGGTACTTAATTTTTGTTTATTTGTTCTGAACTGAGTAATTTTATTCAAACTATCAACAAGGTTTCATTGGGAATCCAATTCAACATATACAAAAAAAATATGGTTACGACTTCATAGTGTTATCTGAATTGCCATTATTGCAAAGAATTAAAATATAAAATATAAAATCGTGATTTTCAAAGCATTGGAATATTAATATTAACGTGTATGTCACAGTCCATGAGTACTTAGTGAATTATAACCAATTAAATCATGAAAATTGAAATCGCGTGGGGCATAATTTTGTTCAGAAAATAATATAAATTTTTAGTAATATTTTGAAAAAAATTGGTAGGAATTTTTTAAAATTTAGATTATAATTATCAAATTTCATATTTTCAAAATTTAAATGTTTTTATAGTTTTTTTTTATGAACCTGAATTTATTACTAACATAAAAAACAATTTAAACACTCTCACAATTAAATTTTTGAAAGTGTAAACAAAATTATAACTTTAACTTTGATAAACAACGCTTATTAAGAATTCCTAAAGTCCATAAAGAGCGTTAGCTAACCACGTTGAGTGTATCTCAAGTTTGGGGGTCCATTTTTCTTGACTTATATATTATCTTTTTCCTTAGATTTTAAGATTAGTATATTTTTATTAAGGTGTGTTTGAAGCTGGGGGAGCCATTTTTCTTCACTTTATATATTATCTTTTTCTTTAGATTTTAGTGTGTTAGTATATTTTTATTAAATGTGCTCCTAATTTTTTTGACTTATATATTATTCTTTTCTTTAGATTTTAGTATTAGTACATTTTTTTAAGGTGTGTTTGAAGCTCGGGAGCAAGTTTTCATGACTTACCTATTATTTATATTTTTGTATTATTATATTTTTATTAAATATGTTAAAAATTAAAATGAAATGGATGAAGATAATATTTTATCAAATTATTATTTAGTCACATTTTCAACAAATAATTAAATTTCATTAATTATTTTAAAATAAATAATTTTTATTAATTATTTTAAAATAAAATTTTATAATTATTAAAAAAAATTATTGAACTTTTTCTAGTGACTAGATAATACCAAATCTATAAACATTTTTCTAATCACTAGATATGAGTTTAAACATCATATATTTACATAATTTATGTCCCATAAACTTAAACTTGGGTAAAACTTAGGTGTTAAGTACTCTTATGGAGCTGCACACTTGTTTGACCATGTGAGTTGATTGAGGTATGAGAACTAGATTAGCATATTTTAAGGTAGGAGAAAGTGAATGTTGAAGTGTATTATAATGATTGAAATGTTAAAATGTTTAGCAATTTTGTTTTTATGGAAAATAATTGTGTTAAAGGGCCTTATATCTAAGACGAATGTGAATGGAGATTAGCATGTATATTGAGAACATGTGATGCAACCAAGTTGTTAAAATATTTGTTTTCGTTTAAAATTTTAAAGAAAAATGTAATGATGATATATAAATAGAACATTCAAAATGAAGTTAGATTAGAAGGTAAAGGAGGATCATTGGCATGTATCGAGACGTTGGCATGAAATATTTTCAATAATTGAAGTTTCCACTATTACAAATTCACCTATATCAATTTTTTAATAAGCTCATCACCAAATACTAGCAATATGTGCTTCCAAATAAGATAATATGGTAAACGAGGATTTTCCAACCATAAGTTCAATGTAAACTATAGTATTCTTTGCATAAACAACAAGACTTATAGGTGCTATGCAACATAGTACATGCATCTACCGCTATAACTATTTAATTGACTAAAGGTTGTGCAGAGTGTAGAGCAAACTCCACACAATGAAAGCAAAAATCTATCCACACAAAGCTCTTCGCATAGTAAAATCTTTCCGCACAACCACTTTCGCACACCCTTCCTTTGCGCACACGTCCTCCAGATAGCTTCATTTGCATAGTCACCTCCGCACAACTTCCTCCACACATGCTTCCTCTT